>CM050163.1:245751831-246951831 GCA_027410445.1 Discoglossus pictus
ATTGATTGGCCAACTAAAATGAATCTCTCTAAAAATTATACCCCTCTCTTTGGGACCAATACTTATTTAAGCTACCACTGTCTTCAAAAACAACAACAGCAATACATATTAAACTCACAGAAAAAAAATATGTTACCAAACTTACCTCAAGTAAATGTATTCCCTCAGCAGAACTAGCAAATTACCTCTGAAAATATTGAATAAGGATTTTTCTTAAATGCCAGAAAATTGCTATTTTATACAAACTTAACTGTGCATTATTTATACATAACATGACTAATAGTTAAAACATTTTATTAATTTATGGATTTTTGCTCTAAATTATTAAGGTTTCAAAGTAAATTGAAAGGAAGGGCGTTGCATTGGTTTCCATTGTAATAGCGACCAAAAAAGTAGGACATACATTTGCGAGCCTGCTGCAGGCCCGATTTAAGGTGATATTCAATTGGCCGGGCTCGGTGCGGGTCGCGAGAATCGGAATCCATGCTATTGAGTAGCATTTGCGGACTTGAACATAATCCCGGACACAAGCCCATAACTCATGGTTCAAGCCTATAAAATCAGAGCACTTTAAATACAAATATAAATTGAATACAGCACTGTAAATCATGTGGAACACAATGGTTGACATAAAAATTAAAAGCACAACATTCTCAAGCTCACATATCGCCAAAATATATTACTTTATTTCATGGTGAATTTCCGTCCAATGTCCTATGGGCTTGAATGACCTCCAAGCCCGTAACTCGTTATTCAAGCCCATAGGACTTCAATGAAATATGGAGGTTGAATTACAGAGTCCTACGGGCTTGGAAGTAGAAGCCAGTAGGACTTTGGATGGAAATTAAACATGAAAAAAAGTATTATATCTTGGTGATGTGCAAGCTTCAAAATGTTGTGCTTTTAATTCTCATGTCAACCATTGTGTTACCCATAATTTACAGTGCTGTATTGAATTTATATTTGAATTTAAAGTGTTTTGATTTGTCATTAAGCCTTTTGCGAGACTTGATCCCAGTAACCTGTGGTTAGATATTTGCCATTTGCAGGCTTGACAGAGTGGTTAGCACAGGAAAATCGGAGCAATTGATTAGCGATTTGTGAATTTTGCGATCGCAACTCTTGCGGCCGTGAAAGATCAAAAGCTTTGAGGGAAGTAAGTTGCATTTTAACAAATCGCTAGGAATCGGGTCTCGTAGGCTGTAACTTGATTGGAGGCCGCAAGTCTTTGCCAATTGAATAGTAAAGTAATGTGCGACCTCCATTTGCGAGCCCAGATCCCAAAAACAGAGCAATTGAATGAGGCTGTTAGTATTTATAATGCAACTTTGGCGATATATTTTAGTATTGTCTTTCTGCAGTGGTTTGTGCTTTTTATTTTTACAATTTATTTTTTAAGGCTTAACAAGCCCAATTAGCATGCTATTCATAGGTATAAAACTTTTTTTTGTTATAGTTTGGACACAGAATATACTAGATTTGTAAGTTAGCATTATCTGTTGGTCTCCCTTGGGCTATTCTAACAGTGTTCACTTTCCTCCTTGTGGCAGTTTTATACAGTCTTACTGATACAGACAAGCTAGTGCTATTTACGGTTTACACATCCTACACATACATTTAACTGTTTTGCATGTTTTAAAGTGAATATGTCAAAAAAAATAAGTGTTTTAATAAGTAAAGTAAATGTTTTTGTGGCCTAGAGCATTTAATGTAGGTGGATAATAGTTAATAGCTGTTTGTCTCAAAACAAGTGTGACTGATCTCATTATATTACTTGCCATTCAAGAGATTATTAGTGTAGAGTATGAATTATTTAGGATATAGAATAAATAATAGTAGGATAGGATATGAAATATATATTTACAGCAAAATGTTATTTTAATAAGAGAATATAATATTGTCATGTAGAATTAGGATCCCGAAATGCTTTTACTTGGAAATATAATTTTGTAAATTTGATCAAATAAATGTATCTTTCCCAATAAGCTAATTCACAAATATTTATATTTTAGCTGGTGTTAGATTGATGACAAAGTGTTTGGATTAGGTATACATTACCAATAACTGCAAAGTTTTGTACAAACTGTGCTAGACATTTATTATTCATTTTCTTCACTCTGGTACCAAACTTAGGTAGTAAAAAATGGATTTTGGAAATGTTGGGTGCTTCTATTATTTTAAGTAGAATACTAATCATAAGAAAAAAATATGTTCACACACACACAGAGGGATTCATATAGCCTTATTCTATTAACTACTTGCAAATGCCTTGAACTCTTAAATTTGGCTTTGGGTGTTTTTTTTTATAAATGTTTATATGCATTCTATTGACTTAATAATTCATAAGTGCCAATAAGTAACATTTGCAAAATACTTACCAATATTAAGAGTGATTTTAAGTGTGTATAATTTTGCGAATTGGGCAATAGAATTGGGCCCATAGTCATCAATTATTTCATTGACAAGCGACTTGCCCTTCAAAAATGACGGTCAATAAAATTTTGAAACTGGGAATGCTGTTTGCCACACAATGTGAGTCTGTGACATTCTTAACCTTTTTGTTGTTTAGAAAGAAGTACAACAATTATAATAAAACAAATATTATTTTTTTTAACAGTAAACTTGTATTTCAACAACTGGTAAAAAATAATTTTTTAACCATATTAAACTTTTTAATCATCATGTATGCATAAATAATGTAACAATGCATGACATTTTTATGAGTAAATAGTTGTAAATGATTACATAATGCTTTGCAACATGCAAGTTATATTTGAATTATTAGTGAACCATTTTATTAACAATACTCACATTTTTTTAGATCTGAAGTATGGATGTGTAACATAACAGTAAGTCAACTTTATATCAATCAGTACATTAAACCATTACATAAAGCTTTGCAACATGTAACTTGTATTTAAAGTACTGTTAAACCACATAGGTATTGAATCCAGAGGAAGGCAAACAGTAAAAAACCATTAAAACGTAGCCAATTGTATCAAAGAAGAGACAAAATGAAATCCTTCCTGACCCCATTAACTGGCAATCGGGTTACTCCCTGGATCAATAATCTGTATTTAATAATACATTTAGTTTTTACAACAAATGATCATGCTCCTAATAACATGAACCCTTAATTAAATACAATGAAACAACTTTTGTGAGCTTTTAAAAATCTATTTTAACATTACGAACATGAATATAATGTATTAAAATGTAAACAGTAAAAGTAATAAAATGCAACTTAACTGTTTTGTGGGGCCAATCCTGGCAAAAGGCCACTTCCAAGACATTCCAATACTTTTTTTTTTTTTTGCATGTCCAAGTGGTTTCCATATAAACAGCCCAGCTGACTTTTAATTTTGTCTGTGGGATATAACCACGGTTTATTGTTGTTGTTTTCCCCCCCTGTTTTTAGTTACTGTTGTTGTTTTGTAAAATTCTACTTAGAGTTTCGTTTGTGAAATAGTGCTCCTCTAAAAAGAGACCAAGTGACCTTAAATTTCTTACTTAAAATGAAACCACTATTCTCTATGTTTACAATACCTCATAGTGCACAATGTTTTTTGTAAAAATGTGTCCATTGTGTAATAGATCACCATGACTTGGATTGTCTTGAATTGAAACTTTAATCTCATCTGGAATTGTGCACCTTAAAAAAACAGGTTCCTGTAAAAAAAAATACTCACAGACTTAAAAGTTTGTCCTTGGGATTTATTTATGGTCATCGCAAATGCCATGATAACTGGAAATTGTCTCATTTGAAGGACAAAAGGCAAACCACTCTCACTTGGAGCCAGATCAATTTGTGGTATAAAAACTTTTTCACCTTTATGGGTAGCAGTCATCATTTCTGCATGTATAAAATTATATTTTATATCGTGCACAAATAATCTGTTCCCATTACAAAGTCCTTTTTTTAAAATATTTAATAGCATGACAATTGCTCCTTTTTTCAATTGCAAAACATGTGGTGGCATTCCAGATGATGTTAAAGAATTAATACATTCGATACTAAAGTTAGATTTACTGTCTCTATAGTCAGCTAGAACTGAATCTGCACTGTAATAATTATTTTGGGGTGCGTTGATGAATTTTAAAATTGTGTTATTTAGATTAAAATCTATCTTTTTTATGATAATATCACTTTGTTTGCAGTGTTTGAGTAATCGTAGTTATTCAGAGTGTTTAGAAAGATTGCCGATATGAGTGATTCCTTGCAAACTATTTGTTATGGAATTTCAATGGTATCATTGGGTAAATCATTTATTTGTGGATGTTTTCCTTCTCCAATTTGAATGAGCTAATCATTGAATTTGTTTTGGCCTTCAGATCTAATTCTAATTTGAGATGTGTAAATATTTTCCACAGTTTACTTGTCTTGATACATGTTTCAATGATGTCAGTTCAATTTCCATGTTGCACAACAGGCAATGTTTGCCTAAAATGTCCTCCTAACAACATCACCTTTCCACCAAATGGCAAATGATTATCCATCACTTCTTTTAATAATCTATCAATACATTGCAAGGCATGACATGACATCATTGTTGCCTCATCTCTGATAATTAATTTACTTTTATTTTTATTTTTTTGCTTGTAAAGAATTTAGTCGAATATCTGACACTGATGTTTCTAAAATGGGAACTGGCAGTTTAAATCCACTATGCACAGTTCTGCCACCTTCTAACAAAAGTGCTTCAATTACAGTTGTTGCAAATGGCATTGCTATTTGACCCTGTGCTCGAATGTAACTCATCAAACAATTGTACAGATACGTTTTTCCTGATCCACCAGGGCCATCTAGATATAAATATCAGTCTTTGGCCATTTCATCATCTGTAGCATTTGTGATGGCATTAAATGCTTGCAATTGTAAAGTATTTAAAGTTGCCAGTTTTTCTTATGTTTTTTGTTGTTGAAGCTCAGTGTCATAATCATCAAAGTTGATATCATCTATAAGTCCTGGATCAGGCAAATTAAAACTTGCACAATTGAATCCATGAGCAAGAAATATTTCTTAAATTTCCATTAATGCTTTTAAGAGTGCAATGGGCACATTGTAACGTTTCAAGAAGTCTTCAGACATATTTAATTTAAATGTTTCCCACAAAGCAAATGCATCAGGTACATTGAAAAATATGCAAATAAATGCAAAGTGTTCTCTCATTTGCTTTGGCATTTGACATAGTGCTGCTTCTTCCAGACACCTGTAATGATATAGGAATCACAAGGTTGTGGAGACCAGCAGCCAATGTCAGCAATAATCCAGTTCAGCAACTTGTAGGTGAAACAGGAACAAGCTTTATTGAAGTGATCAGGAACCACACAATAATCTGGCAAGGATACAGAGACAGGAAGTGCCTTATATAGGCCAAGAACCAGACAGCTGACCAGACACAGCTAAAGAGAGTTGTCACTGATTTCATTGCTTTTAGAGTCAAGGTATCAGATCTCAGGCAAATCTGTAAGAGGCAGGCTGGTGTACCGGTAGGGAAGAAGTTTAGCAACATGAAAACCAGGGTTTGAATCCCAGCAGGGTCAATTCCTCACAACACCTCTCCCATTCTGTATCATCTCCTATGAAGTTTTGATATCTTGCAGCTAATAGGAAAGTATCATAAACTATGTTATTCCCTGTGCATAAATGTTCATAACTTTGTGCACCGGGAACATGTAAAAGAAGTGCTAAGGCAGTTCTTTCATTGCCTGCAGTAAAGCAAACAAACTGGCTGTGTGGCTGTGTGATATTCAGCATGTGACCGATCATGCATCCCAAATTTGAGAAGACGCCACATTGCTTCTGGAGCACTGACATAGCGGGCATGAAAGTTCATCATGTAAAATTGGATTTTCCTTTTCGTTTTGTGCACCTTGCACAACAACAGTTGCTGCATAATATCCTTTGTATTTATATTTATACACATATTTGATGGATTTAATAGAAGTGTAAGCTTCCACATTTAGGTGTGCATTGTGCTTCATCAGCAACTATGGATTGTATGGAACTACATGTCTATTATCGACCTTTTGGCCACTGATAATAGCAGTTTGTCCTCTTCTTTTATACAAAGGGTATTCATCATAATTACCATAAGTTTGCATTTGAAATTGTTTTGGGAACTCTTTTGTACATTTTTTATTTTTCATACATGGTGAATGTGGATTGATATCTCCACATGGGCCATGAATCATTTAGTGTGTTACAATCTCATACATTTTTGAATATTTTTCTGGATGTGGCAGTTCAGCAGTTATTACTGAATCCACTCTCTCTGCAGTATTCAATTTATCTTTTTCTTGCAGGATTAAAAGTATGTGTCCATGTGGCAGGCCTCTTTTTTGAAATTCAATGTTATAAACAAAAGCCACACAGTTTCCACATAACTGTGCTTTAGTTATATCATGAATTAATGAATTGAGTTTTATTTTGAATACTCTTGCAACTAAATCTGGTCGGTCAGAAGTATTTTGGCCAAGATTCAAATTTTTCTTGATCTCTGGCCATAGTGGATTACATGTCAATGTAATGATTAAATCTGGTTTTCCAAATAGCCATGCCATCATTATATACAGTGGATGGCAAAATGATTGCCCTTCCAGCTGGAATGTCTCTGTTTTTAGCCAATTCAGTGACATAATCCATTAATCCACAATATTGTTCTATGCAAAGCTTGTTTTGTTGAAATTTGATACAAGATTATTTGCTTTGACTTGTAGATAGGAATCAATAATCCACTGTTGTGTGAGTTTGCCCCCACCTAAAATTGGATTAAAATGATCGTGAATAGCAGTTTGTGCCACTTTATATTCTAGCATAGAAATATTGCTTCTAACAGAAACTTTACTATTGGGATAACTTTGCAATTGAAATTTTAGTTCCCATCCTTGCTCACCATTTGGAAAGAAAATGGGATATGTCATTGGATCTAAATTATAACTTAATATATTTATGTTTATAAATGGTTGATCTTCATTGCGTGGATATATTCTAATATCCCACTGAAAAGGTGGTTCACCAACCTCATTTTTAAAGACCATGGCAACCTCATTTACTGTTGGTAAATTATACCATCTTTGATCAGTACTACAATCTCTTTTTAAACCATATTTACTCTTGGCATTGGAAATTGATGTATTTGAGCATTTTGCTGTTCTTTTTCAACCTGTGCTAATTGTTTGTATGCTTGACTGTATGGGTTGTTGGCCATAATTTTATCCAGCTGTTCAAAGACAATGCGCAAACACTATTTATATTCTGGAAGCGTCATCCGTTGTTCAACAGCTTCCATTGTATCCATTGTAACTGTGCAAATTTTCTATGCTCGCCTTCTTGTCGGTGTAAATTTGAAGTGCAATGGTAAATTTGTACTTGAACTTTAAAACAATATGGACCATGTCCTGGGACAATTTCTGATAATGTAGCACCCTTAGAAGCAAATGAAATTGCGCTGCTACAAAACTTGATGTTTTTTTTTTAAATTGGTATTTTGCTCTTTGCGCTGGTGGTGATGAGTGCCATAGACGCTCATCCCTACGACCCCATAGGGTTTAGGCAGGAAGCACCAAAGATGCTCACTGTGTTGGTGGAGAGTGTCATAGGCGCTCATCCCTACGACCTGAACGACTTGCGCATCATACCTGCAACCTGCGGAACTATACATCAACACAAAACTCAAATACACATTTTACAGTGCGAGACCCGTAGCACTTTGAAAAAATTGGCTATAAAAAATTATGGCCCCTAACACTTTCAAAACGAAACCGCCACTGAGAAAAAAAATATATGAGCCGCAAAAAATACAAACTTAACGGCCGCACTACACATAGCAAAGTACACGAAAAACACACAAAATACAAACTAACGTCTTGGAATGAGGTTACACGACAAATTAAATCAAAAGTAAAGACTTTCGCCACTCGAAAATCCCCTAAGCAAGAGAAAAAAATGGCCACCGCAAGAAAACCAAAACGAGGCTACACGACAGCTAAGCACGCAAAACACTGCCAAGCACATACGACTTTTACACAGAACCGTACGAGCTACTAAATTATGAAGGACGCTAAATGCTCCACAACCCGTAACACATACACAATCACAGCTATTTTACAACATTAACTGCAAACTAATAACATTACCATTACAAAATGCGGAAATACACAGCTCTACAAACGGTTTCCCCTTGCGCACACAGCCTATTTACACTACACACTGCACACATTGCTGACACTTACACCTCAGCTCAACAACAGTGCAAACCTACATTATATGCTACAGGAACATCAAAACAGATTGTTAGCTCTTCAGCATATTGCTTCTGTAACGGCTACCCCGGTAGTGAGAGGGTATCAGCCGTTGGAGACGTCCTTTTCCCTGGCAAGCTGCTGTGTAAAAGTGAAGTTATCAACCATCAGAGAAAAAACTTTTTACTAACTCAACTCAGCATGACAGTTACATACATATATATTCAAAAGAAACAACATTCCAAACAGTTAAAGGGCCAGTGTAGTAATAAATCTTCACAGGCAAAGGTAAGGTTCTGTTACACTGCTCCCCCTTTGTGGAACACTCCGGCAGACCCGGATTGATCCTTTTCGGGTCAACTTGGGGCTGTCCGGTCTGCTGTTAAGGTAAAAGTTCCGTTTGCCTGGACAGTCCGTCTGCGTTCGCATTGAACCGGCCAGGGCGATATTGAATGGAAAAGTTATACGGTTCTAGGGCCAAGCTCCATCTCAGTAATCGTCCATTGTCCCCAGCCACTCGGTTCAGCCATACTAGGGGGTTGTGGAATGTAACTTCAGAGCAGATGGGCTTTAGAATTAGTTTCATGGAAAGTGTCCCTGTGGTGACAGCTCAATACGGTGGGAAAGGAGAGGGAGAACGGCGGCTTTGATAGGTGGAGTCACGCACTCTAGAGCGGGATCTTGATCTTGAGTAGCTGGCGTTTCTTTCGGGGCAAACCCGGATATAATAGTTTTCACCCTCATGAGACCTAAATTTAGTGTTGTCCAGTTTTCTCAAAGCATATTCCATGTCCTCCTTCCGGATAAATTCAACAATTCCCATTCCATCTTTGTGTACATCAGCATAACAGACGTCACCAGCTTTCCGCATGTGGTCCTTTAGGTCCTGCCAACTACCTGATGGGGGAAGACCTGAGACAAGGACTCTGAAATCAGATCGTCGAGAGGGAGGTCCATTCCTTCCCCGTGGTGCTCCATAACCACCACCATCACCCCGAAAGCCCCTAAAAGGCCTTGGGAACTCAACCCTTAGACGACATGAGCCAAAGTCATAGCCATTCCGACCAAATACTGCATCCTCTGCATCCCGCGGGTCCTGGAATTTGATGAAAGCAAATGGAGAGCTGCTGCATCTACCGCGGTTCTTTAGCTCGACGCTCCGGATCCGGCCGTATCGGTGGAACAGCTCCTCCAGCTCCTTCTCCCGCACGTCGGCCGGAAGGTTCCCCACATAGATCCGCCCGTTCCTGGACCCTGCCCGCGCGGCCTCCCCTGCGACACGAACAGCAACGGTACGATTAGATACATGTTCTGGTTTCACAAGATGTTTCTGCACCAACGTGATGGTAGCGCCAGTGTCTCTTAAGCCTTGTGCTATCTGTTCATTTACACGCACCTCTTGGCGGTGATACTGGCGGTTATCCGGGTAGGCAGCCTGTACGAGGTTGGCCTCATACAAGATTCCCAAACACTCCTCAGGGCTCCCTTTGATTTCCAGGCAGTGAGCAGCAGAGGGATGTGATGGCGGGGTCTCTGTGTGGGGTGTTGTGCGCCTCCATTCGTTATTGGCTGATCTCAAAGGGCAATAACGGGCAATATGCCCTGTGTTGCTGCAGTGATGACATGTCACTTTGTAAGATTCCCGGGGCTGGTTGTAAGTCCCCTGAGGGCGTGGAGGTCCTGGGGGTACTAGAGCCCGAAATTCTGTGTTTGCCTCTGTTCTAGATGCTGGTTGTGTGGTACCTTGGCTCACCTTCCTTGTTTCTGCGTATTCATCTGCTAGTTGCGCTGCCTCAGTTAAGTTGGCAGGGCGGCGATCTCTCACCCAGTCCTGTATATCCGCAGCCAGATCTTGAAAGAAATGTTCCATCAAGAACAACTGTAACACTTCTTCTCCGGTGTTGGCATTGCACCCTCGCACCCAATGTGATGCCACCCTTTGTATTGTGTTTGCCCATTCCATGTGGGAGTCCACAGCCTTCTTCTTGGACTCCCGGAAGCGACGGCGGTATGCTTCTGGGGTTACGGCATATCGGGTTAGCAGTGCCTTTTTAACTTGCTGATATTGTAAAATATCCTCTGGAGCAAGAGCCCGAAAGGCTTCATTGGCTTTGCCCGACAATTTCCCAGACAAAATAGTGACCCATTGGTCTGGTGGTACCTGGTGTAGTGAGCACTGCCTCTCAAAGTCAGCCAAATATCCATCTATTTCTTCCTCACTTTCTACAAAAGCTTTAAATGCAGTGAACGGTATTTTCTTTACTGTAGCAGTGGGTGGAGGGGTAGGAACTGCCTGTGTAATGGGCTGTCTAGCTCTTACCAGTTCCGTTTCTTGTCTCCTCTTAGTTTCTATCTCCTCCCTTGTTTCCCGGAGCAGCTGGTTTATTAGTTCCACGGACGTTTCTGGATACAAGGATAATCTCCGCTGTACAATACCAGTAATTACATCGTCCTTGCTGACAGATGTAAGGGGCTCCGTTACTTCCATGGATCTATCTATTTCGTCCAGCTCCAGCAGGTCAGCTATCAGCTCCCTCCGTGGCCTGTTACTGGCACTCCTACCACGACTCTCCAATAAATCTTTTAGTGTGGGTCTTTTCAGCTTGGCGTACTGAGACTCCATTCAGCACTTGCTCTCTGGATAAAAGGACCATCCCACCGCTGCCAACCAATGTAACGGCTACCCCGGTAGTGAGAGGGTATCAGCCGTTGGAGACGTCCTTTTCCCTGGCAAGCTGCTGTGTAAAAGTGAAGTTATCAACCATCAGAGAAAAAACTTTTTACTAACTCAACTCAGCATGACAGTTACATACATATATATTCAAAAGAAACAACATTCCAAACAGTTAAAGGGCCAGTGTAGTAATACATCTTCACAGGCAAAGGTAAGGTTCTGTTACAGCTTCCTGTATATATTAATTACAAATAGATAAACACAAATAGATAAAAACAGATGACAGAATCACAATAAACTCTAAGGCACTCAACAGCCGCCTCACAAGGAGCCGTATTTTTTTTTTCTAAGTGCCACCTCTCTCCTGCGTTTGTCAACTGCTTGCAGCCTAAGGCACTCCCACGTTTTGTAAGTGTTTGGAGGCTAAGTCCTGTGTTTTTCATTACCTACGCTGCTCATCGACTGTGCTGCACGGTTTAGTGGTGCCTAAGTGGTGCGCGTTTTAGTGTTTTAACGCTTTGCCTCGCTTTGCGAGGCTCTCAGACGATGAGCACCTTCGTCGCTCATAGCCTAAGTGCTCTGAGTTAATGGTTAACCTTTTCACATTTGTGTCTAGTTTTCCCAATAAGGCTATCAAATATTATAATTGTCGAGCTAAGAGACGTCGTCACGATTTGCGTGCTGCACACGATTTAGTGATGCATTGCCGACGCAAAGCAAGGCTCGCCGGCGATGCATCGCTAAATCGTGTGCACCACGCAAATCGTGACGACGTCTCTTAGTTCAACAATTATAATATTTGATAGCCTTATTGGGAAAACTAGACACAAATGTGAAAAGGTTGTACAGAGAGTAAGACAAGAAGCTGGTGTAATTAACTTGTCAAAATGATTCCTGCAGACCAAAGGCCCGGTCCAAATCCCCAATTCCTAAAGTTACACCACTAAAAAGTGGTCAATAACTTTACTATTCCATTCAATTGACCCTGTTTTTCATGATTATTGAGCTACTCATAATGACTAAGAACAAGTAAGACACACAAAATACGGCAAGCATTCCCATTGATTTTCTACCATCCATTATGAGTTACTTTGTTGCAGGTTTACACTAATTTGTCATTCGAATCCAACTTTACTGAGCACTCGTAAAAATAAGTATGACTTGTAGCTCAAAATATAAGGAAAATAATTATATTCACTAAATAGCACTGATAAAGGCCAAAAAATATCTTTTAAAACTAATCCCCCTCCACTCTCATATTTGATTGCCACATTCATTATATTACAATATATATATAAAAAAAACATTAAATCACAAAAAACAACAAAACCTAAATTACCAAAAATAAAAAAATAATTACATAGCAAAGTGAGTGGGACCAGACTGATAAACTACAGGATATTTCTCCCTGTGAAGGGCACAAGTGAGCTAGAAGAGGTTGCTCTCAGAGTGGGTTATAATGTCCATAGAACTAACCTGTTTTTTGTTTCTTTCATATAACCCAAACAAAACAAGCTTAAAAGGCCAGTTAATTCTGTGCAACTTGGAACATACCACTGCAAAGTTCTCCTAAACACATGTTGAAATACTTTTTCATTTTTGAAATAAGTGCTTTTTTCACCAAAAAAAAAATCATAAATATCTCTGTTTACATGAGTCACTGACAGTGCCCCCAGAAAGACACACATGGAAGCTCTGTGCAGAGAGCAGAAGCAGAAAGAGAATTAACCCTTCCCAAATACATCTGTAAAGAGAAATGACTGCTGGAATCAGCTGAAAATGACAGTTGGAGGTTAACATCTCCTGCTACATTCCTGAAGTTCAGGGAGAAACTGTAAATCTTTGTGTTCACTGAGCCTTCACCGTTCGGTGTAATTAACGTTTGTCTGTATTTGTATATTCAGACTCTCTTGTATATTCAGAATCTTTTAATAACAGTGAACCTTACAATATGCCCAAAAAAGATGTACCAATTGATAGTTTTGTATTTAAGTATTTAAGAATATTTTTGAAGTACAAAATGACTTTTATGTCAACTTAAACATGCTGATCAAAACATTTTTGTACTACAGAGTAGTGTTAGCTCAAGTGTTGATGTCAGTCTCTATAATAATACTATGTAATATTTAATACTCACCAAAATACTCACTAAGTATCTATGAAATTGATAAGTGTTTCTATTCATGTTTTCATGATGTTGTTAGATTTTGATTACAGTACGTGAAATAATGTTTGTGTGAAAGTAGGTGTGTCCTGGGAGGAGATTGATTTAAAAAGTAAATAGTTCAAGATATATACACGGAGTTAGACTTTGAGACCGCACCTCGAATAGGTATCTCAAAGGAAACAGTACCTTAGGATTTTTAACGTACAGTATATATATGACGCAGACTGAGAATTGGTTATGTAACAAACACTACAACGTAACAATCATCAGGGGTGTCAATGAACACACCTTAGACAGGGGTATTGGGTTTTCGGATTATTGAACCAAGAAAGAAATCTCCATAAGATCTACAATGTAATGGGAGATTATTTTGTTTGAATGCATTGCATGTAACAGTTTGCATATTTCTGTGTGTTTGTGAGTATATATATATATATATATATATATATATATATATATATATATGTATATGCGTGTATTCTTTTGAAACATTTTGTCTGAAGTTTCTGTATGTTTGTAACTTTACTCGATTACTCGATACTTTACTCTTTGGAAAGGAAGGTGACTAGTCTGCATTTTGTGAAAATGTGGGAGGGACTGGCCCACCCCCTCACAGTTAAGCATAGCAGACCACTCCCCTTCCTCCTCCCACCTTCTCTGTGTGTGTGTTAGTTTTATGTGAAAATATGTCTGTCTGTATCATTGAGGGGAAATGAGAAGAAGGGAGGTTGCAGGCAGAAGAATGGTGGCTGGTTCTGGGTGGGAACCAAAGGTTGCTACAAGATAGTGGTTTGTGGAACAAAAACATGACACGCCCCTATACCCCATCTTAAAGGTAAACAGCACCTACTATACCACTGCTGCTGGAGTCAATGCACTGTATCCACTACTCCTTGGCAATATTAATCTTTATTAAAAGGAAGATATAGGAGACATTCAATGTTTCATTAAGCTTTACTATGGAACGAGAAGTATACAAAGAAAAAGTAAACGCAACGTTACTTTAGGATGTTTTTTACTCTGAGACAATTTCTGTCTCATACACTGTTGTTTTTAGATTCTCTGTGAGCGACTCCCCCTGCTAGTCTCTGCTCCTATAGTTAACTCCTGCACGCCTGTCTGCAACGCTGATATAGAATTCTGTGAGTTATTAATAGCATGAGCTACGGATGAAATAGCAAATCAGGCTATTAATTTGTCAGATATTACACAGGATAAAACAGTCAGTGGTAATATATCATTCCAGACACAAGTCTCAGATGCTAGGAGCAGCCTTTGTGGAGGGATTGAAGAGAATCCGTCAGGAAAGATTTATTAACATCTCGTCCTGAATGCAAGGTGTTGCCATTAGAGACTTTGTTATTAGTAGCAAAAAGGGCTTGAGTTCTCACAAAGTAATAAGAAGTCTACACACATTATGGTGTCTTCTGAGCAGGAGGAGACAGAACCAACAAGAACAAGAAAGTGTTTTAATTGTAACAAAGTTGGACACCTTAGGGTTTCACCAGTTATGGTGAAGTTAAAACCAGTAGCTGAAATAGCACAAGAAACTGGTATCTCATGGCCAGAAAGTCTCCCTATAGCACTGTTAAGCGTGGGGTACACCCCTGGAGAGAAGTTTTCTCTGTCCCCTCACAAGATCCTATTTGGGTCTGCTTCTAGATTAGGGTATTATTATCCTCAGCAATTGAAATTTAAATCTGATGTATTTGTTGATTATGTGATTGCTTTATCTCAAGCACTGACTAAAATACATGCACACGTGTTTTCTTCTATTCCAGATCCGGAAGTAGACACTGGTACTCATCAACTACTTCCTGGAGATTGGGTCCTGGTCAAAAAAAAAAAAAGTTTCAGCACCAGACCCATAGCAACCAACATTATGATGATCATAACACATATCCTTTCCTGTCTGTTCTTAACTAAAGTAGAACCTTCTGCATTTATTAATGAGAAGAAAGATGGTATTACATTTTGGTACAATCCATCTAAAACACATATAATCACATTCTCTTTTGATTATTGTCATGTTGTATGTTGCCAACAGCTAAGCGTGACTCAACAATGTAACATGTACGAAGACACTCACAGCACATCTATATACATATGTGTTACAGACCAGACTTGGGGAAAAGATTGTAGTCATTGGGAAGCTGTAGGATGGAACACTGGGACAGCTTGGGGCTACAGACCACAGAGTGCCTTAGATAGAACAGATTTGAGTGGAAGCCTTTTACATGAACGTATGACTCTAATAAAGCCAGGCAAATGCTCGCCAAATGGCAAGACTGGAGCTAACATGCGACTTACTCTGACTATCAAGAACCCCAGACCCACAGACGCAGGTACATACCTAATGGGTGGCTGGGTTAGAGGAGAAGCAAAAGGGCGGATTGGTAAATTTATGCTCAGAGATCTAAATGCACCACTCATATCAGAAGGACTAATGCAAGTACAACACACTCAGGCATTACCCCAAACGACTGATATCAGTGAACTTACGTACGAAGGAACCCTAGCAAATGAGACTGGGTTCACAGACCTCAATTTATGGCTGAATGGATTAAATATAACGTAGAATCACATAATAAGACTAATTGTTATGTTTGTGCAAGTGCCAGACCTCACCTAGGCACTGTTCCACTTATGTTAACTATGAAGGAAGAAAAGTGTTTCTAAAGTCTTTATAAAACTACCCAGTCTAAAAGATCTAAATTGTGAACAATGGGAGAACAGGTATCCCCTTATAACTGACAATCTACATCCAGGTGAAGGTATAACCATATACCCAGGTAATTACACATGCTATACAAGGAGTACACCTCAAGGGAGAAACCTAAAGAGGTTTAAGCAAGGGTTCTGCATTATATATTGTATTGGCTTCACAGTTTACAGAGCAGACACAAACATTGGGAGACATATATTGGATATGTGGGGACATGAAGCTCAGATCAAGACTAGAGGGTATCTGGTATGGTGAGTGTACCCTGATAAAGGTCATAATGCCAGTGCACATAGTGCTTATCCAAACTGATACCTCACCACACACCCTACTGACAACATCTAGACACAAAAGAGAGAGCTCTCTCCCCCACAAGGTAGCTTTGACCCCCATGTGTACATAGACTCTATTGGAGTCCCAAGGGGGGTGCCTAATGAGTTTAAGGCCCGAAACCAGATAGCAGCAGGATTTAAATCACTGATACCAATGATTGGTGTAAATAAAAATGTTGCTTGAATCAATTATATATATTATAAACCAACAAAGGTTTGTGGATTACACAAGAGATGCTCTGCAAGGAGTTGCAGAACAATTGAAGGCCACATCACACATGGCCTTCCAAAACAGAATGGCACTAGACATGATCCTTGCTAAAAAGGGGGGATGTAAAATGCTCCCCAACACTGGCAACTGCTACACCTACATACCTGATAATATGGGTCCAAACGGTAAAATTACTTTAGCCATTAAAGAACTAAACAACTTGGCACAAGAATTGAAGGAGAGTTCTGGAACCACAGACTATTGGGATAAATGGTTTGGGTGGATGAATAACTGGCAGAAGGTATTGTCACAGGTTGGAATTGTCTTTCTTTCAATACTGATAATTCTTGCATTTGTTACCTGTTGTATTATCCCCTGTGTCTGAACATATTTAAAGAAGTCAGTTACTGGAGTCACACCAACCTTTGTGCACCAAGAAATTTATGAAGATGACTGTGAGGAGTCACATAAGATGTTACGGTCTATTATGTCTAGAAGTGAAAGTTCTACATAAACCCCTTGTCCCACATGTTCCTGAAACAAGGGGTCAGGGATAGCATCTGACTCGCCTATGACAGTGGCAAGAGGGGTCATGGACAAGCCATGGCAACTCTAACATACAAAGAAGAACAGGCGTTCATTGGTGCAGATGTGCTAAGGCTTTCTTACATTCATACATCTCATCCACAGGGACAGTTGTACACATAGTCTCTAGGGGGAACTGTTACTACTTATATGCTGGTTATATAAGCATTTACCTTAATTAATACATTTTACTAAGAAAAACCTATATCTTTACACAGACATTTTATGTAGTACTCTCTAGAAGAGGAAGATATAATACATCTAACCTGTCATATCTACAAGAATAGAATATAAGTGTAGTATGTAACATAATATAACATTTTAGGGGGGACTGTTGTGGATGAAATTCATGAAAATGTATATTATGTCCATGCTGCATTCCTTTCCTTACAATATATCATAAGATAAGGCACTAATTACCTTCATTGTTTATCCTGAGAGTCCTAAGATGGCTACTGAGCTGTATTCTGAGATTCCTAAGATGGCTACTGAACTGTATCCTGAGAGTCCTAAGATGGCTACTGAGCTGTATTCTGAGAGTCCTAAGATGGCTACTGAACTGTATCCTGAGAGTCCTAAGATGGCTACTGAATCATATCCTGGGAGTCCTAAGATGACATTCATATCTCCGACCAAATAAGGATATGAGCCCCGCCACCTTCCAGAGCCAATCAGAAGCTTCACATAAACTGACCATAATGACATCAACATCCGAGACCAAATATGGAAGGACCCTTCCTACCTTGTCAACCAATCAATAACTCACTCACTGTCTAACAATGAGTCATATGATTGTTATATCTGATCAACTTATATTATATAAGTTCCTATGTTGTATTTGGGGAGGTTCGTTCGTTGGGAAGAATACAAGAAGTTTTATACCAAAACTTTTGGGTCTGTGTAAATTCTTGTCTCTGTGTGCACACATGGCCAACAGACGGATGATTTGGACAGGAACAGATATTACATAATGGGATTATTTTTATCCATCCAAAACATTGTTACAATTTTCAAAATTTGCATATAAAAAAAAACATTTAGAAAATGATAGCTACTCATAGTTGCAGTTAAGTGAATCATCCAGGTTCAAGCCCCCATGGAGCAGGGGCCCCAGACCCTCCCCAGTGGGTCATCGCCACCTCCTAACCAGGCAACGGCCCAGGGACCTCCACCACCACCAAGGAGATGGTGGCCGACCATGGGGGATTGAGGCCCTGATGCTAGGCCAAGGAGGATGTAGGGGCTGCACATATGTTTTGCGCCTTCTCAAGAGCACTCGTCAGTGACAATCTTATGGTCCAAATGTTAAAGTAATCCAGCCTGGCCACAAACCTTGAACTATGTGATGGTGATATTTTGCATGCAGGTGGCTACCTTCCGATACACGGTCCATTATCCTCTTGTCTGTGGACATGTAGGGTTCTGTGTAACATTCACCAATTGATGGTCACTGAGAAATGCTGTTGAGAAGAGATGCTGCAGTGCTTATGCATTTTAAGGCCTTATTATGTAGGTGTTTTGTTTTGTTTAAGCTACAACTCAGGTCCATGAAGGCATCTTCTACATCTGCAAATATTGTGAAGGAAATGTATGAGGTTTAAGGTTTTCCTTCAATGACAGCACTTCATTAACATACTATTAAAGCTATCATATAGCCAGCTATCTAATACATGATTGTTGTTAATTGTAGACTAATACCACTTGCATAGTCTCACAATGGCATGTTAATGACAGCCAGCATTAATATATGCACTAGTGAAGCATGTGATCCTGACCTCAATATCAGTCTGAGAACAGATCCTTGGGTCTGATGTAAGTAACATTGAATCTGGCTGCTGACCTTTGTGTCCTCTCTGTATTAATGGGCATTTTCATATTGCTGATATCATGAGTATGCTTTAACATGTGCTAACACCTGTATAGCTGATGGATATGATATGAAAGTTGATGAACAATATCTTATGGAGAAGGTGATAGTAAACCTGACGCTGATCACAGCTAGCATTTATTGTGAGGTGACACATCATTAATAATGGTCAGGGCCAGTGAGTTATCATGAGAACTAAGTAATGGTTAGTAATGCTTGCAGATGGGAATCAGGTGAGTTGGTATATTTAGCACTGTACTGTACATTTTTTTGTTTAATCTTCCTCCGACAAGCTTGTAAGTGCTATGCACATTAATGCTTTCTTCAATAAATTGAGTGATTTCTGATAATCGATTTTTTCATCAGATTCCAGTTGCAGTGGTGTAGTGACCACATGTGACCCTGGTAGGAGCTATTCATCATGTTTATTCTGGACTATGACATTACCCCCTTTAGGGATCTGCTTTTTCCCCAAAAGCCTCTTGCCTTCATCACACCCATGATATTAATGCACAGTCTTGTCCATTTTTGATCATGCTCTCTGTATGAAATAAAGCTTTGTTATTACGTTCTCATTGTGTCAGTGGTTGGGGTTTTGAGACATCCACATGAGCCCTATTTACAATGCAATAGGTTAATGCATATAATAACAATAATAACAATAATAATATCATGAGATATAATATAATAATATATATAATAACAAAGTGTTAATACACATGCAAAGTCCAATTTGTTATACTGTGGAGTATCAAAATTCCCCAGAAGGCCTGATAACAATATGACAGGTGATAATGTGAATTGCTAACTGGTGGTGGAGAAGGGGCTTGTGTACCTGAATGAACCTGTGACCTATACTATGTAGGGCCACTGTAGGTGGGCAGGTCATAGCAGAGAGGTCAGACAAATCACAGTCCCCTAGAGCAGGAAGTGGCAAACCACTCCAGTATCTTTGTCATGCAAATCTTGTGGAAAAGCACAGACAGAGACATAAGTAAGCCTGCTGCAGTCCATAGGGTCACAGAGAGTCAAAGGGACTGAACAACCATATCTAAAATGTTCCCCTGGTACTTGATATATGTGATGCGGAAGTGTAATTTGTCCACTATTTGTTTTTCCAATGTAGCTTTGATGAGTGAGATGTATATAAGATGATCATTACATTTTTAGAGTCCACATTAGAGCCTCTGTGAGTGAGAAAGGGATAATATGGAAGCCAGTGTCATCTATCTGTGTTGCAATTTAATGAGGTAGTGTGTATTTAATAACTTCCAGTATTCTGCGGCATAACTTTTCATATTGGCATATGCATTACCATTACAACCTATGAGAAAATGTTTTTTTTTTTTTTTAAACAATTTGATAGTTGGGAAATTTTGTGCAAGTAAGTCTAATGCCTTCCATTGCTTTGGCAGTATTTTAAAGTGCATTGGTGTGTTTTGATTGTGTTTTGCAGTGTTCCAAACTAGTCTGTATATATATATATATATGTGTATATATATATATATATATATATATATATATATATATATATATAGTGACAAAGTCATACAGAGATATGGGAGAGTCCTGGAGAGCAGATATGTGAGCCTGAGGCTGGATGGAGGCATTTGCCCAATCCAGTTCTGCAGGTGTTAAAAGCCTCGATTACATCACAATGTGGCTGCAGCGGTGACCAGGCTGTGGCAGTCTGTGAAAAAGTCAGTTGTAGCCCAGAGCCGAGCGGAGAAAAGTTGCAGCCAGAGCCCTGAGAGGGAAAGTTGTAGCCCAGAGCCGAGGGGAGACGAGTTGCAGCCAGAGCCCCGAGAGGGAAAGTTACATAGCAGAGCCCTGAGAGAGTGTCGCAGCATGGGAGCTGAGCCAAGTAAAGTATCTTGAGAATAAAATAAAGTCATGAAGACGGCAGCGTAGATTCTAAACGAGCAGATAAAGTATTTGCAAAGTGTAGTGTTTGTAAAGTGTTGAAAAAACAGTAAATCTGCAGTGTGGAATCTGGAGGTCATCCGCTGATGAAATCAACATGTGGACATATGGAATATACAGGTCAGTGACTTAAATGAAAGGATTGGACTAATTATACTGTTTTGCTACATACAGGCTTAGTTGGATGAAAGCCCTGGTTAGCAAGGGAACAAGATATATAGTACAGTTAGCACCCTGACAGAGCTAGGGCTGTTTATTATATGGTTTTGGAGTATTAAAGGTTTTGAAAAAGCATGTAATGGCCTCCTGAGTCCCTCCATAACAAGTGCAGAGAAAAGAAGGAAATATTGCTACTATATATATATATATATATATATATATATATGTGTGTGTGTTTGTGTATATATATATATCTATGTGTGGATATATGTGTGTATATGTGTGTTTATATATATATATATATATATATATATATGTGTATATACAGTATGTATATATATATATATATATATATATATATCATATATAATAGTTGTCAAACTGTGAGTTGTCGTCACGCTTTGCGACTCGCAGTTTCACATCTCCCCCTGCCATGCCTCACTGATGCTCGCTATGAGCACCGTAGGCTCATTGCGCCACATCATCCCTGCGGCCCTCCCTGCTCCATACTCTCTGCTCCCTCACCTGGTGGCACGCATGCACGAGTGGGTGAAACACGCGCCCACAGCATTAAGTGAGGGAGGAGTGGGGGAGAGGAGGGGGGAAGCGAGACACGGGGGGAAGAGAGATACCGGGGAAGAGAGACACTGGGGAACAGAGACATAGTGGAAGGGAGAGGATGGGGGAGAGAGACACAGGGGAGGGGGGGAAGACACAGGGGAGGGAGAGGAGGTGAAGACAGAAAAAGGGGAGGGGGAAGAGACACCAAGGAGGGGGAGGAAACACAGGGGAGGAAGAGGAGGAGGGTAAGAGAGACGCAGGGGAGGGAGAGGAGGGGGTAAGAGAGACACAGGTGATGGGGAAGAAAGACACAGGGGAGGGGGAAGAGAGACAGAAGGGAGGGAGAGGAGGGGAGGAATAGACACAGGGGAGGGACAGGATGGGAGAAGAGACAAAGTGGAGGGGGGGAGAGACGAGGAGACGGGGGAAGAGACACAGGAGAGGGAGACGGGGGTGAAGAGACACAGGGGAGGGAGACGGGGGGAAGATGGAGAGGGGGCAAGAGACACAGGGGTGGGAGGGGGGAGAAAAGAGACACAGGGGAGGGAGATGGGGGTGAAGAGACAGAGGGGGGGAGAGAGACACAGGGGATGGAGAGGGGGGAAAGACACACAGGGGAGGGAGACTAAGTAGAGGTGGGGGGCTCACAATGGGCGCCAAAGGCGCTCTTTGTGAGGGCTGTGATAAGTGAGGCCAGTAAAGTAGAGGGGGGAGAGGCCCGCAAAGATTCCCGTGATAGAATCTTTTCTTGCTTCCAGTTTTTAATTAAACGCCATTTCGCTACCAAAAGACAATGGGCCTCATTCAAATGTGATTTAGTCAATTGAATAGGGCTCTACATAAGCACAGAGCTTCTTTTTTTTTTACAGAAGTTTTAAGTTAATGAAGACCTTTCTTTTGTATAGATATTCACTAATTAAAAACTTCTGTAAAAAAATACGCTACATGCTTATATATAGTTTGTAAAAAAGCTCTCTATACGTTACACATACTGAAGATTTGTTAACCAGCGAAAAACTTTCCCACCACTTATCTTCCGGCCATATCAGATTTAATTCTGATTCTGTTTTACCATTTGAATATTCTCTTTTCAAGATATTTAGACAGAGACTTTTTTACAGGATTATTTAATATTATCAATTTTTCATATTCCCCCTTTTTGCTGATGATAGTAGTTTAGGTATCCCTTATCAGACAATTTGTTGTTCAATGTAATTAATTCTAACCATGAGACAGCTTGCATATGTACATTTTTCTGTATTAATTGTTGAGGTAGTTTTAATCTTTTATAATAAAGATCTTTTACAATTCTCATATCTTTCTTCTCTAAATAACGGGTAAGGCTCTTTTCCTCTTCCTCTAATATAATCAACAGTGCTACTAAAGAGGGAAAGTTTGCATATTTCCTTCTATTTTGTATACCAAAATTTAAGCAGTGAGTATAATCCCACTGGTAAAGATCTTAATAAACTCCTACTTATATTAAGCATCATATCATTGTCTATTACTAGCCATCTCGTAGTACATTTCTTGCTATTCCATTCTAATATGTGGGAAAGAGCTATTGAATTATGTATTTCTTCTCTAGAAGGGTATTGAATACCTCCTCTTTCAAAGTATCTTTTGGATATTTGCAATTTTATTCTTGATTTCGTATTATTATATATAATTGTGTTTATAATTTTTTGAAAATTCTTTAAGATATATTTTGGAGCTTTCTGTGGGACACACCATAATGCATAAGTAAATTTAGGAATTATGACCATATTTATGGCTGATATTTTTCCTGACATGGGGCCTCATTCAAATGCGATTTGGCCAATTAAATAGGGCTCTATTTAAGCACATAGCATATTTTTTTACAGAAGTTTTTAGTTAGTGATGACCTTGCTTTTGGATAGAAGTTCATTAGCTAAAAACTTCTGAAAAAAATAAATGATATGTGCTTATTTAGAGCCCTATTCAATTTGCCAAATCACATTTGAATGAGGCCCATGGACAGAAATAAATTATTCCATTCCTGCAGTAACATCCTAATTTGTATATATATTCGATCTAATTTAAAAAAAAAAATAGATCTTATATTATAAGAACGTTTTATAGCCAGATGTGTTACCATGTTACATTGCCAATTTAAACAATAAAGCTGTTGTAGTTCTTCAATTTGATCTCTATATATATAATATTTGATTTATGTATATTAACCTTAAAATAGGATACATAACTAAACTTCTCTAGTATCATTTGCACCTCCAAAAGCAAATTAGCAAGGTCCGTTAACGTTAGAACTACATTGTCAGCGAACATTGACCTTTTATAAATTTCATTGCCTATATTAACTCCTTTAATTCCTATAGATGTTCTAATTAATTCCACGATATGTACCATAACCATTATAAAAATTAAAGGGGAAAGCGGATATCCCTGCCAAGTCCCATTACCCCGACTGAATTTTTCTGTTTCTACTCCCATTCCGCTAATATCAGCCAAAGGAATTCTATATAAAGCTTTAATTGTTTTTTTGCCGTACTGTGCTAATCCAAATTTATCTAATACTTTATCTATGAAGTCCCAGAACACCCTGCCTTCTTAGCATCCACTGATAGGGTGAGTGATGGGATGTTGTTTGTTTTAGATACTTAGGGCCTCATTAAATTCCAGCCTCGTAAATAAGAGGCTTCTACTTAAGCCCTACGTACTGCAAAGTTTCTCTAACTTACAATGCTATTAAATCAGCCCTGCTGCGAGCAACGTATGAGCTACGCAGCAGGGCCGTACGTATCTACACTGCGTAAATGTACATGAGGAGTGACAGCCTGCGAGATGATATCGCAGGCTCCCACTCCTCTTCAAGTCCTCCGGGGGTCCTAAAAGGGACCTCCGCGGCAGGCCCCCACATAAGCCCTGCCGTGGGGGGTACTCCAAAACCCCCCCAGGCACCTAAAATTAGCCCCCCCTTAATGCGGGGGTCCCCGTCGGGACCCCCGAAGTGTCCTCACATGAACACCTTGCTGCAGGGGTACATAGGAACCCCCGCAGCCCCCACACATTAACCCCTTGCAGCGGGGGTCCTCGATCGGCACCGATCAGGCCCCCGCTGCATTTCAAACTTTTAAATTCCCCGCCGCGGCTCCTTAAAGGGCCCGCGGCACACTATTACCCAATCCCGGCCGCGGCACCTAAAATTAACCCCCCTCTATGCTGGGGGTCCCCATCGGGACCTCCGAAGTGTCCCCACATTAACCCCATGCAGCGGGGGGTCCCGATCGGCACCGATCGCGACCCTGCTGCAATTCAATTTTAAATGTCCCCCCTCGCGGGTCCTCAAAGACCCGTAAAGGTCCTGAAAGGACTCGCACTACAAATATTAACCCCAGGCAACTATAATTACCCCATTAACTCATGGTGGTCAATCCAGACCACCATAAGGCCTAAATTAACCCATTAACTCATGGTGGTCAATCCAGACCACCATAAGGCCTAAATTAACCCATTAACTCATGGTGGTCAATCCAGACCACCATAAGGCCTAAATTAACCCATTAACTCATGGTGGTCAATACAGACCACCATAAGGCCTTAATTAACCCCATCAGTCCCATAAGGGTATATTATTACCATTATGAACCTGTTACAACCCAACATTAACCACATAAGTGCCATGACGGTCCTCAAGGACCATCATGACACTAACTACAAACACTACACTATAACCCCCAATAAACCATTTAATCTAAACTAACCCCCCTCTACACTAATCTATTAACACTTACACTACCTACCTACACTACCTACCCCCTAATAAACCTCCCCAACACTCTAATTACAACAAAAAAAAACCTACCTTACAGGAAACAAAAAAAACCTACAGTACAGAAAACAAAAAAATACATTACAACCCCACTCCCCACTACAAAAATTAAAAAAATACATTACAACCCCACCCCCCACTACAGAAAATAAAAAAATTACACACCTGAAAAGGAAAGACAGATAAACACAATACAATACATATAATACATTACATACATTACATACAATACATGACATTACATACATTACATATAATATATTAAATATAATATATTACATATAAAATATTAAATATAATATATTACATATAATATATTACATATAGTCCAAATCAAATACCCCCTATCTATCTAACATACAATCTATTTAATTTAAAATAAATCCTAACTATATCAAATACATCCCCCTATCTATCTAATATACAAAAAATCCTAACTACATACACAGACCCTTATTCTAAAATAAAATAAAATAATTACAGTCCTAACTACACAGACCCTAATTCTAAGCTAAAATCAATAAATTAAGACCACTCACCTTTAAGATGTTGCTTCAGATCACTAACCTATGGGTCAAACAAAACAAAATAATTAGTACAAAACATTAACATCCAATAAATAAACATTATATACATTCTAAATAATATACTCACCTTTACAGCATGTCCCGTGATTGTTTAGCTCTTCCGGCGCGGCCCTGTTAAAAAAAAACACAATACATTAATACATTAATACAATATATAAACAATAAATAAAATACACATATAAACATCTAAATATACATTTAACTTACCTCCCCGCGATGTCCCCGATCTTCTCTCCTTCAGCCCCGGCTGGGCCGTGGAACCCCTCCGCGCTCTAAAAAAAAAAAAAAAAGAAAAAACTAACGGAGGTCTGCACTGGCAGACCTCCCCGACGCTAATGAGCCTTCCGGAGTCGTTTTTGGGAGGAAATTGGCATTGGCGGCTTGTGATTGGCTGAAAAAGCTGTCAGCCAATCAAAAGTCGTCAATGTAGGAGCCAATCAGGATGCGCAGATGTCTTCTACCAATCACTCTGTGGGGGTGTATCCCATAGTGATTGGCTGAAGGCATCTGAGCCTTGTGATTGGTTCCCAGAAAGATAGACAAGTGTTTTAGCCAATCAGGGTGGGATATTGGGGTGTATCCCATCCTGATTGGCTCACACATTGATGACTTTTGATTGGCTGAAATTGATAGACAGCTTTTTCAGCCAATCACAAGCCGCCAATGCCAATTTCCTCCCGGAAAGGACTCCGGGAGGCTCATTAGCGTCGGGGAGGTCTGCCAGTGCAGACCTCCGTTAGTGTTTTTTTTTTTTTAGAGCGCAGATGGTTCCGCGGCCCAGCCGGGGCTGAAGGAGAGAAGGCCGGGGACATTGTGGGGAGGTAAGTTAAATGTATATTAAGATGTTTATATGTGTATTTTATTTATTGTTTATATATTGTATTAATGTATTAATGTATTGTGTTTTTTTTTAACAGGGCCGTGCCGGAAGAGCTAAACAATGACGGGGAACATGATGGAAAGGTGAGTTGAATATTTAGAATGTATATAATGTTTATTTATTGGATGTTAATGTTTTGTACTAATTATTTTGTTTTGTTTGACCCATAGGTTAGTGATCTGAAGCAACATCTTAAAGGTAAGTGGTCTTAATTTATTGATTTTAGCTTAGAATTAGGGTCTGTGTAGTTAGGACTGTAATTATTTTATTTTATTTTAGAAAAAGGGTCTGTGTATGTAGTTAGGATTTATTGTATATTAGATAGATAGGGGGATGTATTTGATATAGTTAGGATTTATTTTAAATTAAATAGATTGTATGTTAGATAGATAGGGGGTATTTGATTTGGACTATATGTGATATATTATATGTAATATATTATATTTAATATTTTATATGTAATATATTATATTTAATATATTATATGTAATGTATGTAATGTCATGTATTGTATGTAATGTATGTAATGTATTATATGTATGTATTGTATTGTGTTTATCTGTCTTTCCTTTTCAGGTGTGTAATTTTTTTATTTTCTGTAGTGGGGGGTGGGGTTGTAATGTATTTTTTTATTTTCTGTAGTGGGGAGTGGGGTTGTAATGTATTTTTTTGTTTTCTGTACTGTAGGTTTTTTTGTTTTCTGTAAGGTAGGTGTTTTTGTTTTCTGTAAGGTAGGTGTTTTTGTTTCCTGTAAGGTAGGTTTTTTTTTTTTTTTGTAATTAGAGTGTTGGGGAGGTTTATTAGGGGGTAGGTAGTGTAGGTAAGTAGTGTAAGTGTTAATAGATTAGTGTAGAGGGGGGTTAGTTTAGATTAAATGGTTTATTGGGGGTTATAGTGTAGTGTTTGTAGTTAGTGTCATGATGGTGCTTGAGGACCATCATGGCACTTATGTGGTTAATGTTGGGTTGTAACAGGCCCATAATGGTAATAATATACCCTTATGGGACTGATGGGGTTAAATAGAGCCTTATGGTGGGCTGTATTGACCACCATGAGTTAATGGGTTAATTAAGGCCTTATGGTGGTCTGTATTGACCACCACGAGTTAATGGGTTAAATAGAGCCTTACGGTGGTCTGTATTGACCACCATGAGTTAATGGGTTAATTAAGGCCTTATGGTGGTCTGGATTGACCACCATGAGTTAATGGGTTAATTAAGGCCTTATGGTGGTCTGTATTGACCACCATGAGTTAATGGGTTAAATAGAGCCTTATGGTGGTCTGTATTGACCACCATAAGTTAATGGGTTAATTAAGGCCTTATGGTGGTCTGGATTGACCACCATGAGTTAATGGGTTAAATAGAGCCTTATGGTGGTCTGTATTGACCACCATAAGTTAATGGGTTAATTAAGGCCTTATGGTGGTCTGGATTGACCACCATGAATTAATGGGTTAATTATAGTTGGGGTTAATATTTTTAGTGCGAGTCCTTTCAGGACCTTTACGGTCCTTTGACGACCCACGAGGCGGGAAATTTAAAATTGAATTGCAGCAGGGTCACGATCGGTGCCGATCGGGGACCCCCGCTGCAGGGGGTTTATATGGGGACACTTCGGGGGTCCCGATGGGGACCCCCAGCATAGAGGGGGGTTAATTTTAGGTGCCGCGGCCAGGATTGGGTAATAGTGTGCCGCGGCCCCTTTAAGGAGCCGCGGCGAAGAATTTAAAAGTTTGAAATGCAGCGGGGGGCCTGATCTATGCAGATCGGGCCCCCCCCCTGCAATGAGTTAATGTGGGGACACTTCGGGGGTCCCGATTGGGACCCCCAGCATAGAGGGGGGTTAATTTTAGGTGCCGCGGCCAGGATTGGGTAATAGTGTGCCGCGGCCCCTTTAAGGAGCCGCGGCGGGGAATTTAAAAGTTTGAAATGCAGCGGGGGGCCTGATCTATGCAGATCGGGGCCCCACCTGCAATGGGTTAATGTGGGGATGCTGCAGGGGTCCTGATAGAGACCCCTGCAGCATGGGGATGTGTATAGGGTGCAGGGGGGAGCCTCACACTGCTGTCTCGGGCTGTTCCGAGGCAGCACGTAGAGGCTTTCGGATCCCTTGCGTGGAATTTTTGTCCACTTAGGGATTCTTCTGATATGCAAGAATCATGCGTAGATTTAAGGCTACGTAGCTCTCTCGAACGCCTATTGTCGGCCATTTTCTCGCAGTCATATCGCAAAGCAGGCTGCGAGAGACTCGCAAACAGCAGGAAAACTGCCTTTTGCGAGCAAAGAGAGAACTACGAGGGATAATTTAATAGGGCCCTTAATATCCATGATTTTCCTGATATTATCAGGGCCCTGTCTTCCTTTGACGAAATCAGTTTGATCTTTTTTTAATCAAATTTGGAATGAGATTGCTTAATCTATTAGCTAGGATCCCGGCATAGAATTTTATATCTACATTAATTAATGAAATGGGTCTGTAATTTTTTAAGTTTTCTGGATTTTTATCTGTCTTCAGGATATTGAAAATTCTAACTTCTGACATTTTCTAAAGGGATGTGGCTTTGCTTCTTGATCTCATTGAACATTTTGACCAGAGGACATTTTAATTCTGGCACAAATATTTTATAATAACAATTTAGATATCCATATATCCCTGGGGCCTTATCTTTTTTAAATTTTCCTATGGCATCTTCTACATCCTTAGGGGTAATATCCGCATTTAGCATGTTTAAATCTTCTAATCTTCTTTAGATATATGAGGAAGGTCTATCTTCTCTAAGAAATGTCTTATTTCGGAGGTTGATGGTTTAACTACTTCAAAATCCTTCTCCAAATTATACAAACTTTGATAGTATTTTAGGAATATGTCCCCTATAGTTATTGGTTGTGAATATAATTTATTGTCTTGTCCTCTAATTCTCATAATCCTATTTTGTATATTCTTTTTTTTTAGTTTATGCGCTAAGAAGTTCCCGCCTTCTTACAATTTTGATAACTATTCTGTTCAAATTTCAATATCATATTGTCCGTTTTAATTTGCATAATGTTCTTTATCTTTAATATAATAGAATAAATTTTCCACTATAGGGATAATGACTTAAATATATATAGATGTGCACCGATAACTTAGCAAGTGAATTATTTAACTTTGCTTGTAGACTTTAATGGATATCCCAATATCTTGGTACCAAAAGCTTATTGTATCTTCTTGTTAAACGTTAGTCAAATAACGTTGCAAGGATTAGAACTAAGTCATTGTAATATCCAGTTACTGACATTTATAAATTTGTCCAGTGTCTATTATCTCTCTCTATAAAATGCCTTTTAGAATAATGTCTCCTATATATTTCATAAACAATCAAAAATGTACCAAATTCTAAACAGTATTATTTGGTTCATTTATAAACCATATAGGAAGAAAAACAGCATATTGATAAAACATTGAATCCCACAGCAAATACTAACCAATCTAAGTAATCAAAAAATTATGAAAAGATACTTTTAGTTAAAATATAACTTATATTGATATTACATTTTGAAGATACCCTCCCTTTAGCTTGAAAGTTTGCAAGCTATAATCTTAGAACTTGCTTTGGGTAGATGCACCTTGTACTTAAAATTTAAAGTTCAAAGACAGGGACCTTCGTTTTTGTCATGTGCTATATTTGTGTTTTTAATCTTTGTACTTGACCGCTGTACAGCACTACAGAATATGTTGGCGCTTAAAGAAAAAAAGTATATGAATCACATATATAGTTTTCGTAATTGCGAATGTTGGTCACGCAATTATAAATAATGCAGCATTGCGCAAGTGCAATGACCGTCAAAGGCTCTTATCACGTGGCCTGTAAGTTACGAGCTGGACTGGGGCGCTCATTGACTGGGGCTCGTGATGAACGCCAAAGTCGCTCGTCGCGAGGCTAGAAACATCAAGGGGGGAAGGTCATATACAGTAAATAACCAGTATTAAGTCCCTCACAGCCCTCTCTCACTCCGTGGCCCAGTGCTGGTACCTGTACTGCCCTGCCCAGGACCCAGCGGGGCCTCTTCGTTCCCTCTTCCTCACTCCACCATTTTCACCCACTCCGCTCGCCTCAAACTGTGGTACACAGAATGCAAGCCTGGAGGGAGGAAAGGGGGGAAGAGACACAGGAGAGGGAGAGGTGGGAAAAGAGAGTCAGGGGAGGGAGAGGGGGGACAGAGACCCTGTGGAGTGGGGGGGAAAGAGACACTGGGGAGTGTGGGGAAAGAGACACTGGTGAGGGAATGGGGGGAAGAGACACAGGGTTGGGAGAGGGGGACAGAGACACTGGGGAGGGAGTGGGGGGAAAGACACACATGGGAGGGAGTAGAGGGGGAACGCTGTTTGCGGAGTCCGTCCGACTTAGCGATGAGCGCAGTTAAACCTGTAGCACTTAGGCAATGAGCGCTTATGGCGAGCCGTTAAACCCGTAGCACTTAGACAATGAGCGCCGAAGGCGCTCATTGCGAGGCGAGCCGTTAAACACAGAGCACCTTTATCGGGACTTAGACAAATAAAATACGGACTTAGACAAACAAAATACGAGACGAGGGACTAACAGCATGGGGCAACAGCCAAGACATCTGTGACTGAGGTGGAACGTCAATTAAAGTCGATTTAAATGATTTTCAAACATCGAAAAAAAATGGCCGGCGGAAAAAATTAAAATAAGGCTACACGACCACGAAGCGCGTAAAACAAAGCCAGAGATGTATGTGGTCAAAAAATACTAATAGGAAGGCCGGAAAATAACCGCGGAACGCATAAGACAAAGACTAACGGCGCCATTTTACAACATTCTGAAATGGCAGATGTCCCGCCTAAAACAACGGATTTGTCTCGCTCACGAAGCATATATATAGGGCACACTTTCTCCTCAGGTGATGACAGTCTGACTGGACATTTTCTGCTGCCGGAACATCTAAAGAGATTGTTAGCTCTTCAGGATACTGCTTCATGAATATTACATTAAAAAAGGTACATTAGATTAATAATCATTAATAAATAATTAATAAATGTATTATTAATTAAAATAAATAAATAGAGGAAACAAGAATTTGAACTTTAGTTTAGAAATAATATCATGCTTACCTGTTTCTAAGATATGAATTCATTGAATAATTAATAATGTACTTTAATTAATTAATTACTAATTAGTAATCATTAATAACAAAAAAGGTTAACGTTTAATAATGCGGGGAAAAAAAACATTTACACATTGATTCTTTAATTATTAATGTACATTATTTAATTAATTAATTAGTAATAATCATTATAAACTACCAAAAAAAAAAAAAAACTTTACTTTAGGAATATTGTCATGCTTACATCTTTCAATTATATTTAGTCAGTCATTAATTTATTATTAATGGGCATTAATTGATTATTCTGTAAAGACTAAGAATAAAAATGGTTAAGAAAAAAGAAGATGCACTGACATATCTGTGATGATGAGGATTGAGTAATAGGTATTAATTCAAATATTACAAATTATTTCTTTTATTTTTAACACTTTTAGTGACGCTGCAGCTAAATCGTCACAGACAGTGACGTTTGCAGCCTTTCAACAACAAAAACAGCACTGTTACAGGTATATGATTCAGTTATGTGCTTGGGGGGGGAAAAGCATTTAACTCTTCATAGTTGTAATTGATGACAGTTACATTATTAAGATCTTTTAATATTAGTAAGCAGGACCTACAAAATGTGCCTATTTAAAAATACATTGATGCGTATTGGTTTTATGTTTTCCATCTATGCTAATATATCTGTGTTGATGCTGATTGATTGATAGGGATGAAGCAACATATTATAAATTAATTTAACCTGCAGCTGAATGAACACAGAGAGTAACGTTTGCAGGCATTGAACATCATAAGGATAATCTTGACAGGTATAGAATTTAATTATATTCCTACAGCCAAAATAAAACAAAAAACTATTTCAATTGATAACAATTATTGATTAATTAATGTATATTAAGATATTAATTAATTAATAATTAGTAATCATAATAAAAGAAAAAAATATGATTTTACAATACATTGAGGAATATGCTGTTATGTTTTGCATCTATCCCAATATATGTGTGTTGCTGCTGATTGACTGATAGGGATAAAGCAAAATATTTAAAAGGATTTCATTCTTATTTCACAGTTTCATCGGATCTGCAGCTGAATCAACACAGAGGGTGACGTTTGCAGCCTTTGAACACCATAAAGATCCCCTTGACAGGTATATCATTTAATTCTGGAGTTAGGAAACAAAAAAGGCTACATTAAATATTGCAAAAATGGATAATAGTTATTGATTAATTAACGTATAATAATATTTTAAATAATTAATAATTAGTCATAATTTAAAAAAAACACATGCTATAAAAGTAAGAACAATTTTACACATGCACTTATATTTATGTCTTACAGCTGACTTATGTAAATTTGTTGTGAGAATATTAATTAATATTAATATAAAAAATCCAATGAGGTTAGAAGACTTTAGAAAAAAAATTACCTTTTACTAAGTTCTTAAATGTATGCAGTTAAGTCTATCAAGAATGAATGGAATTCAAGGGTTACTTATTATTTTCATGTTATTTGACAGATTCATCATATCTTAACCGGACTCAAGACAGAGCGTGCATTCGCCAGGATTTAGACACTAAGGGCCTCATTCTATTATCGGCCGTAAATCAGACGCAAAGCTGCGATTCCTTGCGGGGCTCCCTTTACCTTGCAATTCAATTATACGGCGCCGCAAGGATATCCCCTTACGGCCGGCCGTATATCTTGCAACCGGCCGTAAGCTCAGAAATCTTTAAAAGCAAAAATAAATTCAAGACGGCACTGTAAAGCTCTGTAAATGCTATGGATCATAATGGGGGACATGAGGATTAATAGCAACCCCCTCTCAAGCTTGCACATCAGCCCAAATCAGAGATTACATTAACTGTTTATTTTCCGGCCGCAGCGTGGGCGGGTCTGAGGTGCTCAAAGCCCTCTGGACTTTTTCCATGGATATTTGACATAAATTAAAAAATAAATTATTTAAGGATTTGAGTGTAGGGGAATGTTGTGCTATGAATGCTAACACCTACAATCACTTTATAGTCTCCTCAGAGTGCAGGATAGTTTTATTATGCGCTTAATTGTGTGTCTGCAGGACCTTTTTGCTGCAAGTAAGCTGCGGTTCGGTTTTAGCCTTGCAGAGAGGGTTCCCGGAGCAATTGAATAGCAACCAGGATTTTCTTGCGGCCGAAACTGTTGCGGCCGTTTAAGATCAAAGGCTTTCCTCCGGCGCGTGCGGCCGCAAGGGATAACAAGGCGCCGGCCGCAAGCCTGCCGGAGTCCCCGGCTGGAAGGGAATAGAATAGGCAAATAGCTTGCGGCCGGTCCTTGCGGCCTCGCATCTCCTACGGCCGATAATAGAATGAGGCTCTAAGAACTGCAACTTGCCAGGTATATAATTTGACCGTGCCCTTATGGTTTGAAAATGATGATACTTAATTATTAATGAAGAAAAGTATATTAGAGATTCATAGTGACCAATGTAACCATATAGCATATTATTTAAAATGAACATTTTACAGAATGAACTTCTACAGAAAAATAATGTTTAAATTTTAAAAAAAAGGTGTTTATATAGTAGAAGATTGATTCCAACAAATTGCAAATAAATGTGGTTTTCATTATGTCATTTTGCAAAAAAAAAAAAAAATGAAGGATGTTTTGCGATTTAAAGTGGTCAGTACAATAAAAAAAAAAAATAATAATAATATATATGCTTAAGTAATTACGTTCATTAAATATTTAAGAAAGTTGAACATTCGTTTACAATATATCTATGCTTTGATAATAGCTGTTTATGTTTGATCTTTATGACAATATAAGTAACTTTTTAGGTTTTCCATTTATCGCATTTTTTCATTCATTCAATAACGTACATTCATATTCATTTACTAATGAACTCATAATTAAGTTTGCAATATATATATATGTGCTGGCCTTTGCTATTTAATATATGTCAATAAAAAAGTACTGAAATGGTTTTATTTATTTTGTTGTAAAAAAGTACAACATTTTAAAACGGTTGCATTATTTAATTCATCCAATTTACTTTTACATTGGAAACAGCTAAAAACAATATGTACAGAAAACAAACAACAAACAATAATTACATCTCTATTTACAATTTCAGATTAAAATGGCAGATAATGGAGAAGACAAAATTGAACGCAAAAGAAGATTGGCAAGGGAAAGGAAGCAAAGGTGGAGAGATGCACAGTCACCTGAAACTTCACAACGCTTAAGAGAAGAAGACCAACAGTGACTTTTAATTAAAAGAAAAATGAGTAAGAGAGCACAAAGTGAGTGTGCTGGGGCTTCCAAGAAACAAAAAAGTAAACAAAAACATGTTTGTGAACCATTGCCCAATGATACTATATTGCCTACTGAATCTAATGTGGAGACACATGACACCAATGTAGATATAGAAAGTTGTAGTGATATCTATGTTGAGGAAGTGCATGAGAATGTGTTTAGTAGAGCACTAAAAGTAGACACTCATTATTGTGGATTACTTAATGTTGTTTGTTAGTTATGTGGGGCCTATCATTTTCTAAAGGAAAGACCTACTGACTGTGATTTTATTAGTTGCGGTCAGAAAGGAAAGGTAAGACTTCCACAAAGACACCCATTTCCAGATTACTTACAAAGTATCATGAGCGATCCAACATTTCCAAATTATCCAAATAAAAAAAAAAAAACATAAGGTCTTATAACAGTGCAATTTCATTTGCTTCAATGGGTGCCACATTAGCCGAAATGGGTGCCACATTAGCCAACATGGTCCTTACTGTTTTAGAGTTCAAGGACAAATTTACTACCGAACTTCACATTTACACCCACAAGAAGGAGAGCAAAGGAAATTTGCACAGTTATATGGCTTAGATACAATGGAAGCTGTTGAACAAAGAATGATGCTTCCAGAAAATAAACAGTATTTGCGCATAGTCTTTGAACAGCTGGATAAAATTATGGCCAACAACCCATACAGTCAAGCATACAAACAATTAGCACAGCTTGAAAAAGAATAAGATGAACATGCTCAAAGACATTAATTGACAATGCCAAGAGTAAATATGTTATTAAAAAGAGATCGCAACACTGATCAAACACGGTATAATTTACCAACAGTAAATGAGGTTGCCATGGTCTTTAAAAATGATGATGGTGAACCACCTTTTCAGCGGGATATTAGAATATATCCATGCAATGAAGAACAACCTTTTATAAACATAAATATATTAAGTTGTAATTTAGATCCAATGACATATCCCGTTTTCTTTCCAAATGGTGAACCTGGATGGGAATTAAAATTATAATTGCAAAGTTATCCTAATAGTAAAGTTCGTATTAGATGCAATATATCTATGCTGGAATATAAAGTGGCACAAACTGCTATTCGGGATTCTTTCAATGCCATTTTAAGTGGGGGCAAACTCAGTCAACAATGAATTATTGATTCATATCTACAAGTTGAAGCAAATAATCTAAATTTCATAGAATAGCAACAAAATAAGCTACGAGTAGAACAGTATTGTGGATTGATGGATTATGTTGCGGAATTGGCTACCAGCAAAGACATTCCAGCTGGAAGAGCAATTATTTTGCCATCCACTTTCCAAGGATCTCCTCGCAATATGCGACAAAAGGTATAATGATGCCATGGCTATTGTCACAAAATTTGGAAAACCAGATTTATTTATTACATTCACATGTAAACTGCAATGGCCAGAGATCATATTTTTTTAATTTTCAACATTCATAAAAAACAGAATACATAAAATAGAATACATAACATATATACATACTTGTACAAAATAGATTAAATTTACAAAAGACAAAACTACATTCTTGCGAAGTATGTTCATTCTAGATGTTTTTCATACTCTTTTCTATCTCTTTATTTTTCCCCTTCATAAGGAAAGGGGAGAACGAACCAGAAAAGGATAAATGGGGGGGGGGGGGCATTTCTGGAGGGGGATACAGCTTCAACATGTCTTTCATTTATATCAAGGCTTAACCACTTTTCCTTTCTTTACTCATGTCATACATTTTCCCAATAATTATCAGAATTACTATTAATGTTTATCCCATATTCTCCATTTCGTTGTATCTTGTTTTATTAACTCAGCCATTTGAAAGTCTTTCTCCAATGCTCCATTTCTTTTCAATAAATTTAATATCTCATTCCAAGACGGGGTAATTTGTTGTTTCCAATAACAAGCCAACTTCCATTTTGCAATTGAAAGAACTTGCAAAATGAAGGCTTGTGTTGGGTAATTTAGTCCAGACGGCATTATATGCAAAATAACCATTTGTGGTGATGAAGCAATGGTTGTACCCACTATTTGTGATATATTAAAAAAACAGTTAGTCCAAAAGTATTCAGTCTGTGGGTATCCCCACCATATGTGCAAGAAAGAGCCTAAACAGCCACAATCTCTCCAACATAAATTTTGGCCTAAATTTCCTGTAAATCGGCTAATTTTCTCTAGAACAAAATACCATCTATTTAAAATCTTAAACTGTATTTCCCTTAAAGTTGCATTTTTGATATATTTATCAGTTATTGACAACGCTTTCTTCCAAGTTTCTATAGAAAAGACCAGATTTAACTCTTTTTCCCAAATTTTCATATTGTTTTATCTTTTTGAGATGGTTCTCTCATGGTTTGAAAGCATTTAGATATTACATGCTTTCTATTATTTTGAACTAGCAATCTTTCAAAATCAGTCAATTCTTTTCTCTTTATAAAATACATATTATATTTCTTCATTGCCAATTGCAGTCTTAAATATTCCAGCCAATCTTTTCTATCTATATTATATAATGTAACAAAGTGGTCAAATGGTGCAAATTCTGACCCTAAGTAGAGTTTTTGTACTGCATCAATACCTTTGTTATCCATTTATTTGAAATTGAAATCTGTAATGTTCTTTCTAAGTCTTTCATTGGTGTAATTAAACTAGGGTATGCAATTAACTAAAAAAATGTATTCATTTTATACCAAAGTGTTATAGTTTTCTTAATAATCCAGGAATCCAGTTTTTTCTTTTTTTTCAATGGTTCTTCAAAAAAATTAAGTCTCTTAATTTACCTTCTTTCAAACTAGCCTCTTCAACTTGTGTCCATGAATATGTTACCCTTGGATCTATCCACTTAACTATTTGAGAAATAATTATTGCATCATGATAAAGCTTAAGATCCGGATAGGATATACCCCCATTCTTAAATTTTCTAATTAAAATATCCTTTTTAATTCTTGATTTTCTTACATTCATAACATAATTATCTATCAAAGTTTGAAACGTATTAATTCGGAAGACAAATTGGAATATTTCTCACATAGTAATTAAATCCTGGCAAATAAGCCATTTTTATAGCTGCTATTCTACCTGAAAAAGAAAGATTCTTATTTTTCCACTCTTGTATAATATTAAAGCATTTTTCATATAATCTTTTATAATTTAATGGAATAATCTTCTTTATATCTTTCACATAAACTATTCCAAAGTGTGTAAATTTACTGTCTAACCAATTAAAAGGATATTTTGATTTTAATAGTTCTTTATTCTCGAATTTGAAGTTCATATCTAATATTTCATTTTTTTGAAGGTTGAGCTTATAATATGAAATAAAACTGAATTCCTTTAGTATTTCATGTAGATATTTCAACTAGAGATGTCGCAAAGAGTTCGCCCGCGGACTATTGGCGGCGATTTTGGCATGTTCGCGTTCGCAGGGGACGGCGAACACATGCGCTTTTCGGTTCGCCCCCTATACTTTATCATTGAGGAAACTTTGACCCTGCACCTCGAAGTCAGCAGACACATTCCAGCCAATCAGCAGCATACACTCCCTTCCAGAGCCTTCCATCTGAAGGACAGCAACCCAAAAAGCCCTTTTTAGGGCTAGAACATCATTTATTTTATTTTATAATTTTTTTCTGTGTTATCTAATTGCATATGCCTGCCTGCCAGCGTGTGTGTGTGACAGACTAACACCTAACAGCTTATATTGTGCTTAGTGAAATAAAACAACACTTTTTTGACTGTAAAAGATCGAATAGCAATTGCCTGCCTACAGACGTGTGTGTGAAGCCTATTGCATCTACTCTGCCAACTTTTGCCAGTGCACATTGATACGTCATATCTGGTGCAACCGTAGTGTACAGTGACATAAAACAACACTTTTTTGACTGTAATCGATTGAATATCAGTTACCTGCCTACAGGCGTGTGTGTGAAGCCTATTGCATCTACTCTGCCAACTTTTGCCAGTTCACAATGATATGTCATATCTGGTGCAACCGTAGTGTACAGTGACATAAAACAACACTTTTTTTACTGTAATTGATTGAATATCAGTTGCCTGCCTACAGGCGTGTGTGTGAGGCCTACAGCGTCTACTCTGCCAACTTTTGCCAGTGCACAGTGACACTCATATCTGGTGGCACCTTAGATTGCACGCGCAGTGCCCCAAATTTGAAGTGGGAGGACCGACCAAGCATCTTTTTCCATCTCCCGCTTCCAAAAATTCATGCCATATACACGTCCCCTGATAGGTGACGTAACAGGGATTAAACCGATAAGAATAGTACTACTTAACAGTACACACCTTATTATAACGCAGACAGAGGCAACGCGTGTAATCTTCCATGCTGTGCAGTGGAAGACCCAGACTCTGACCCATGCTGGGCAGTGGAAGCCCCCAGACTCTGACCTGTGTATAATATTCCATGCTGGGCAGTGGAAGCCCCCAGACTCTGACCTGTGTATAATCTTCCATGCTGGGCAGTGGAAGCAACCAGACTCTGACCTTCCTATCAAACTGATAGGAATAAATAGTACAACTGAACACACCACTCCTATCTGGTGACACCTTAGATTGCACGCGCAGTGCCCCAAATTTGAAGTGGGAGGACCGACCAAGCATCTTTTTCCATCTCCCTGTTCCAAATTTCAATGCCATATACACGTCCCCTAATAGTGGACGTAACAGGGATTAAACCGATAGGAATAGTACTACTTAACAGTACACACCTTATAATAACGCAGACAGAGGCAACGTAGAGAGAGGAGTCTGAAGAAGAGGAGTCAGAGGAGGAAGGTGGCTTTGAGAAGGTGGAAAACCAAACACAGCAGGCGTCCCAGGGGGCTTGTTGTCACCTTTTGGGGACCCTTGGTGGCTGGGTGGAGGAAGAGAACTTCAATTACATCGGTGAGGACAAGGAACGGGACATGGCTAGCTTAGTATCCAACCTTGTGCAAATGGGGAGTTTGCGGTTGTGCAAAGGGACTGTTTGCGGTGGTTTGCGGTGCATTAAACGAGGAGATTGGTCTGTTATTTTGAAGCGGGTGTAACCCTTACACTACCTGATCAATACAACATCATACCTGATGTTTTAAAGCATGTTATTCCAAACAATTTAGGAATGTTCGGTGATTTATGCCCTTTATGGCTTAAAACCAGACTCTGCATCAACTATGTAATTTTTTGTGGGAGTTTTGCCAAGGATCCCCCTCCGGCATGCCACAGTCCAGGTGTTAGTCCCCTTGAAACAACTTTCCCATCACTATTGTGGCCAGAAAGAGTACCTGTGGGTTTTGAAATTCGCCTGCCCATGGAAGTCTTTCGGGGTTCGCCGGGTTCGCCCTTTCGCGAACATTTGATGGAAGTTTGCGTTCCCTGTTCCCAACCCGAAAATTTGATGTTCGCGACATCACTAATTTCAACAAGTTTTCAGGTCTGGTAAACATTAATACTATATAATCTGCAAATAAAACTTTTTTATGTTCCGTCCCTTTCATTTCAATTCCTTTTATATTCTTTGTAGACCTTATTAATTCAGCCATGGGCTCTATTAATAAAGTAAATAGGACAGGAGATAAAGGACACCCCTGTCTTGTCCCATTCCTTATAGAAAATCTGTTAGATCTAAATCCCAAACTAGCCACAGTTGCTTCTGGTTTGTATATATAGCTCCTATAGCTGAACGGCCAAATGCCCCCAAGCCAAATTTTTCTAAAGTAAGTTTCCTATACTCCCACCCTATTCTATCAAATGCTTTCTCTGCATCTAAAGAAACAAACAGGGTGGGAGTATTATTTCTTCCGACATAATCAACAAGGTTCACTATTTTACGTGAATTTTACGTGAATTGTCACTTCCCTGCCTACCTGGTACAAAACCATTCTGATCTTTCACAATTAAATCTTGTATTGTAGTTTTCAACCGGGTAGCTAGGATTTTTTAATAAAGTTTAAAGTCTGTATTTAAAAGGGATATAGGTCTATATTCACTACACTCTAAATTATCTTGTTTCTTTTTAGGTATTGTAACAATATTTGAAAGAAAAAATTCACCTGTAGTCTTACCAGTATCTTTTATTTAATTATAAAGATCCCGTAAATGCTCTGCTATAACCGGTTTACATATCTTATAAAATAGATTGGTGAGGCCATCAGATGTATATACTTTAAGATCTTTAATGGCGTCTTCAACCTCAACCACTATAATAGGGCTATTAAGATATTGTAATTGGGATTCTGATACTCTCGGAAGAGATATTTTATCCAAAAATTCCTGAATTTGTTCTGTTGTCGGTTTTATAAATTGTGAATTTGCTTCTAAATTATATAATTCTTGATAGTAATTTGCAAATGTTATAGCAATATCTGTTGGATTACTAACGCATTTACCTTCCCTATACAAAGATTCTATTCTTTTCCTAGTTAATTTATTTTTAATTTTATTAGCCAATAATTTACTTATTTTATTTCCATACTGATACCATCTCTGCTGGATCATCCATACAGATCTATCTGATATCATTTGATTTATCTTTTTTATTTGAGCCTGACACTCTTTTATTTTAATATGCATAGCTAATTCTGGGTTTTGTTTATTTAGCAATTCCCACTTATATAAATCTGTATAAAGCTGTCTTAAAGTGGCTCCTGTTTGTATCTTTCTTATACTCTTCCAATTGATGATCACCCCCCTTATAAAGGCTTTTTGTGCGTTCCACATAGTGGATTTATGGTGTACCGATCCTACATTAATTTCAAAAAAACTTTGAACTTCCTCTTTCAATTTTTCTTTTTTATCCTCATCTTCAAATAGGCAGTTATCCATTCTCCAGCATGGAATTCTAGCTTTCTCTGTTCCCAGATCAAGTTTGACCAAAACAAAAGCATGATCTGGAATATCAATTGGACAAATTTTGACTTCCTTAACTTTCAAGATTGTCTTACTATCTGTAAATACAAAGGACCTCATTCTATTATCGGCCATAAATCGGCCGCAAAGCTGCGATTCCTTGCAGGGCTCCCGTTACCTTGCGATTCAATTAGACGGCGCCGCAAGGATATCCCCTTACGGCCGGCCGCATATCTTGCAACCGGCCGTAAGCTCAGAAATCTTTAAAAGCAAATATAAATTCAAGACAGCACTGTAAAGCTCTGTAAATGCTAGGGATCATAATGGGGGACATGAGGATTAATAGCAACCAACTCTCAAGCTTGCACATCAGCCCAAATCCGAGATTTCAATAACTGCTTATTTTCCGGCTGCAGCGTGGGCGGGTCTGAGGTGCTCCAAGCCCTCTGGACTTTTTCCACGGATATTTGACATAAATTCAAATAAAAATTATTTACGGATTTGAGTGTAGGGGAATGTTGTACTATGAATGCTAACACCTACAATCACTTTATAGTTCCCTCAGAGTGCAGGATGGCTTTATTATGTGCTTAATTGTGTGCTTGCCGGACCTTTTTTGCTGCAAGTAAGCTGCGGCTCGGTTTTAGCCTTGCAGAGAGGGTTCCTGGAGCAATTGAATAGCAACCAGGATTTTTTTGCGGCCGAAACTCTTGCGGACGTTTAAGATCAAAGGCTTTCCTCCGGTGCGTGCGGCCGCAAGGGATAACAAGGCGCCGGCCGCAAGACTGCCGGAGGTCCAGGCCGGAAGGGAATAGAATAGGGGCCTCATTCAATTGCGATTTGGCCAATATAATTGTGCTCTAAATAAGCACATAGCATATTTTTTTTGAAGAAGTTTTTAGTTAGTGAAAACCTTGCTTTTGGATAGATGTTTACTAACTAAAAACTTCTTTAAAAAAAAAATGTTATGTGCTTATTTTGACCCCTATTCAATTGGCCAAATTGCAATTGAATGAGGGCTTAGGCAAATAGCTTGCGGCCGGTCCTTGCGGCCCCGCATCTCCTACGGCCGATAATAGAATGAGGGCCATAGTCAATTCTTGTATAAGTATGGTGTCTACCTGAGAAGAAAGTATAATTCAATTGATTTGGGTATAATACCCTCCAAGTATCATAAAGATTATATTTCAATATACTCTTTACAAATTGTTTATTTTTTCTTTTTGTATTAGCATCACAATCTGGATATTTAACAGAGTTTCTATCCAGTTGACAATTCATTAAACTATTAAAATATCCTCCAATTATAGATGTCCCTTTTACATATTTATTCCAACGAGCCAATACATGATTAATAAATTAGTTCTTTTTTTCATTTGGTGCGTAAATATTTAGCAGAGATTTTTTCTTGACCAGTTTTTCCAACCCAAAGTATATATCTACCATTAGGATCGTATATAACCAATTCTTCCTTTAAGCTTAAATCATTATTAAACAAGATGGATACCTCTCTAGCTTTTTTCTTAAAGGTCGAATTATATACCATATCATAACCATTAATAACAAACTTTGGAATCTTATCCGTCTGTCAATGTGTTTCTTGTAGAAATAAGATATCTATTTTTCCCTTCTCACTAAATTGCCTATGTGATTCCTTTTAGTTGGATGGTTCAAGCCTTGACAATTAAATGTCATGATGTTCAACCCATTTTACTTTAGAAAAAATTGCAAATCCTGCTCCATCCCTCTCCAGAAATGCCAAACACAAAAAAAAAAAAAGACAAAAGGGGACTGGGAAAAAGGGGGAAAACAAAGGGAAACCAATAAAAAAAAACTAACAACATATTCTATCATCATACACAAATATTCCTCAATATGTTCCAATTGACACCCGAACCACTTCCTACACCCAGCTTCTATTAGGCAGGGGAATAGGGAGGGGGTCTAAGTGGCAATGGGCAAACTTTAAAAAAAGTTTGAATGACTTTGCGTAGTCATTTACATATCTTTTCTCCCTCTTTACATAATGAAATTTACCTTTTACCCTATAAACCTGTGCAACCCTTGGCAAATTTGTTTCAGCTCTCCTTTCCTATATTTCTATCTTTATAATTCTTGTTCTTTCCCATATATATACCAACTTATCGTCAACTTCCTACTAAAACTCTCTCTTCACTTTCAATATCACTTTCCACATTATCTCTGTTTAATCTCTACACCCTCCTCTCTTTTATCATTCCCTTTCAAGAAAGGTGCTCTAGTGCTTTCGCCTCCAGACCATCTTTCTATCCATTATTTTTAATCTCTTTTATATACTATTTTATATAACATTTTACAAACCCCAATATAACCTATTTCTAGTTTTACTATTTTACTATTTACTATTTTACTTTTTGCTATTAATATTATCACTCTTAGGGCCTCATTCTATTAACGGCCGCAGGAGATGTGTGGCCGCAAGGACCGGCCGTAGGCTATTTGTCTATTCTATTCCATTCTGGACGAGGGCTCCGGCAGGCTTGCGGCCGGCGCCCTGTTATCCCTTGCAGGCCGCTCGCGCCGCAGGAAAGCCTTTGATCTTACACGGCCGCAAGAGTTTCGGCCGCAAGAAAGCCACGGTTGCTATTCAAATGCTATGTAAACCCTCTCGTCATGGCCGTAATTATCTAAAACCGAGCCGCAGCTTACTTGCACCAAAAAGGTCCCGCTAGCACCAATTAAGCACATAATAAAGCCATCCTGCACTTTGATGAGACGATAAAGTGATTGGAGGTGTTAGCATTCATAGCACAACATTCCCCTACACTCAAATCTGAAAATCATTTTTAGTTTAATTCATGTCAAATGTCCGTGGACAAAGTCCCAAGGGCTTGGAGCACCTCAGACCCGCAAAGGCTGCGGGATTAGCCTCCGTCAAGTCCGTAAATGGGTAAAATAGACCCACGGGTCGTAAAGGGCTTACTTACAAGTCGTAGAATAGAAAAGCCATCCTGTACTTTTATTAAAAGTGAAAGTGATGTTTGGTTTTAGAATTAATAGCTCAACATTCCACTACTCTCAAATCCACAAATAAAGATATTTAACTTCATGTTTAATCTTCGTGTTTTATCTATCAAGCAAGCCCGCACGGGTTTCAATAAGGAGCTACAGGCTTGAATAAACGAGCTACGGGCTTGATCATTGAAGTCCGTGGGACTTGTAATTATTTTAAAATCAAAGTACAATTTGGCGATGGGCAAGCTTGAGAATGTTTTGCTATTAATCCTCATGCCCCCCCATTATGTTCCCCATCATTTACAGTGCTTTGCAGTGCTGGATTGAATATATATTGGCTTCTATAATGCTTTGTTTGCGGCCCTCAACCTCCAAACCCGTACGGGTTTTAACAAGGACGAGCCCGCGGGACTACGGGACGGAAAATAAACCGTAAATGATATATCGGATTTGGGCGATGTGCAAGCTTGAGAGGGTGTTGCTATTAATCCTCATGTCCCCCATTATGATGCCTAGCATTTACAGAGCTTTACAGTGCCATCTTGAATTTATATTTTCATTTACAGTTTTCTGACTTTGGAGCCAGAAAACAAGATTTACGGGCGCGGGAAAAATGCTTGGGCCGTTTGCATGATGTACGGCCGGCCATAAGGGGTATATCCTTGCAGCGCCGTCCATTTGAATAGCAGGGTAGCAGTAGCTCTACACGGGGCCGTAAGATGGCCGCAAGGAATCGCAGCTTTGTGGCCATTTTACGTCCGTTAATAGAATGAGGCCCTTAGTGTCTTAATATCCATAATCATCTTAAGACCATTTTATACCCTCTACATTCTTTTAGTCCTTATATTAAAGTGCCTTATAGATTCAACTGCTTTGTGACCACTGCAATATTTCGCTATCATTATAATCCTTCTCTTTCCAATCACTACTTAACCATATTTCTATATCCTTTATATAAAATCTGAATGTGATAACATTCATATATTAAAGTGGTTAGTAAGTGCAAAATTTAATTCAACAAATAGTGTACAAATAACATCAACATCAGAATTTCTTATTACCGTATCCTCTTTAAATAGAATAAAATAAAATAAAAATTCACCAATAAACAGAGATAATTTCAAGGAAGATCAAGATTAAACTTATTTGACAATAAGAAAATAAAATCCTCCACTCCCCTCCACCTCATTAATTTTCTCCAGCAATTACTTACACCACGTCACAAGAAAATATTCTCCTTCTTCTTTTGTTGTAATTACAGTTTTTTGATTATTAAAGGAAATTATCAATTTTATCGGATATGCCCATTTATAAGGAATTTATTTTTCTCTTAAAATCTTTGTTATATCTCTAAAATGTTTCCTTTTATTTAATATTTCTCCTGCAATATCTGTATACATTTGAATCATATCATATGGAGTTTGAAAAGTCGTTTTTTCAAAAGCTTCCCTCATTATTTTGTCTTTCATTGCGAAGTGGCTTAGTCTTACTATCACATCTCTGGAAACAGATTTTTTTGTATACATTATCCAAATATTCTTCATTAATCTTATTTTCTCCCAGTAAATAGGTCAGAAATAATATAATATAATTTTTTTGATTCCTTAGCAGGTATTGTTTCAACAATTCCCCTAATTCTTATATTATTTCTTCTAGCATTAGATTCTAATTTGACAGTTCTAAAATTACTGTATATACTCGAGTATAAGCCGAGGCACCCATTTTACCACAAAATACTGGGTAAAATGAGTGACTCGAGTATAAGCCCAGGGTGGGAAATGTGCTGCCCCCTGTGTCCCTCTTGTGCCCTCTGTGTCCCCCTCTCTCTCCGTGTCTCTTCTTCCCTCTCCCTTCCCTGTGTCTCTTCTCCCCTCTCCCTTCCCTGTGTTTCTTCCAACCTCTCCCTTCCCCATGTCTCTTCACCCCTCCCTTATCACCCTCCTCAACCCCACTCCTCAACCTCCCTCCTCATCCTTAACCTCCCTCCTCATCCTCAACCTCCCTCCTCATCCTCAACCTCCCTCCTCATCCTCAACCTCCCTCCTCAACCTCAACCTCCCTCCTCAACCTCCCTTCTCAACCTCCCTCCTCATCCTCAACCTCCCTCCTCATCCTCAACTTCCCTCCTCATCCTCAACCCCATCCTCATCCTCTCTCCTCAACCCCCATCCTCAACCTCAACCCCCCTCCTCAACCCCTCCTCCTCAACCTCCCTCCTCATATTCAACCTCCCTCCACAACTCTCCCATCCTCAACCTCCCTCCTCAACCCCCCCATCCTCAACCCCCTTCTCAAGCCCCCATCCTCATCCTCAACCCCCTCCTCAACCTCAACCCTTCTCAACCTCAACCCTCCTCAACCTCAACCCCCCTCAACCCCAACCCCCCCTCCTCAACCCCCCATCCTCAACCCCCTAATCCTCATCCTCTCTCCTCAACCCCCCATCCTCAACCTACCTCCTTAACCCCACCATCCTCAACCCCCTCCTCAACCCCCCATCCTCATCCTCAACCCCCCATCCTCAACCTCCCTCCTCAACCTCAACCGCCCTCCTCAACCTCAACCCCCCTCAACCCCAACCCACCTCTTCAACCTTAACCCCCCCTCAACCTCCCACCTCAATCCCCCTCAACCCCAACCCCCTCCTCAACCCCCCTCCTCAACCTAAACCCCCCTCAACCCCCCTCAACCCCCCTCCTCCACCGAAACCCCCCTAAATCCCTCCCCCCTCTCCCCTCACTTACCTGCTTGTGCACCGGCCTCCGCTCCTGGACCCGGCGCGCATGTGAAGTCACATGGGCACCGCATCATTAGCATATACTGGGTGCTGGCACCCGGTATATGCTAATGACTCGGCGCGCATGTGATGTCACATGCGCGCTGGTGCCGTGTCAAGGAGCGGAGGCCGGAGCACAAGCAGGTAAGTGAGGGGAGAGGGGGGAGGTATTTAGGGGGGTTTAGGTGGGGGAGGGGGGTAGAGGGGGTTTAGGTTGAGGAGGGGGGAGGGAAAGAGACACGGGGGGGGTAGAGAGACACACGGGGGTTAGAGACACACAGGGGGGTAGAGACACACAGGGGGGTTAGAGACACACGGGGGGGTTAGAGACACACGGGGGGGTTAGAGAGAAAAACTCGGCTTATACTCGAGTATATACGGTAAGCTCAGTCATTTGTTCTCTTAGGTCCTTGTTCTAATTAAAGCTCATTATAGCTAAGTTCTAAACCCTGTATTACTTTAGTCTTTTTTGTTATAGCTAATGTATTCTTGGCTATTTCCTGAGACAATTCTACTTTTATTGTCTCTTGAAATCCTCTGAAAAGTATTTTAATCGATTTCAATGTTACTCTTTCTTCCCCCTCTTCTTGATCAGCATCTTTTTTTTCGCTATCAGATCCTCTTCCAACCCAGATTGGGTATTTGAAGAGTCTAACTGTGAGCTAGAGGAACTATCCATTTGCTTTTCCTTTTTAGTTCCTTGTTGTGGAGACAAAGCTACTTCTCTTACTCTAGATATATTTTTTTAACTCTTGATTTACTTTTACTGCCTTGATTCTCTCAATCTCTATTTTTTTTCAGGCTTTCTCATTTTTAACCCTTTACCTTAATTCACTTTCTTTTACTCTTAATCTACTTTTCCCAATTCAACCTCTTCTTTTGCCAGGATTTCTTATATCAAGGGAAATTCTTATATTAGTCATTCAATTAATCAATACATGCAGTAAAAGTTATACACAAACACCATGTATACAAAATCACATCCATGAAGATCTTTCTACTTCATGCACAATGTTGTAGGTACTTTTCCTATCCCTTACTAGATGCTGACTCGATTTCAACACTGTGTCCTTTGTCAGCTGAATGAATGGTGCCTGATGGTTATTCTCAGTCTATAATAAGTCTTTCAAACTCTCAATATCTCAAGAATTCAGTAGATACACATATATAAACAATTTTGTCTGAAACTTCAATCCTCATGCACTATATCCAAGTTCCAACAGCCCCCCTGCATTTTATTCCATCTTCAACAGCAGATTGCTTTGGGGATTACAGATCTTTTTATCTCCCTCTTCCTTCAATTTATATATATTTGGATATTACTCTAGTGATATACTTCAAATAGGAAAGCTCAGCTATCTATAATAGCCTATAAGCTTTAATCTTCAGCAACACTTGCCTTAAGGATTGATGGTATTTCTATCTCCAAAATTGTATATTACACATAACTGCATATCTTATATTCAGTCTCAGACCCCAAGCCTCAATAAACTCTCATAATCTTTAATATCACGTAAGTTATCCCATTCTCACACTTTCACTCGCGGTCTTTCCTCCAGGGACTTATTACTTTACCCCTCTTCCTTCAATTTCTATATATTTAAATATTACTCTTATAGTTCAAGCCCAATGGGAAGGAGCAGCTATCAATGATAGATTTGCATATTACTCTTATGGTGTACTCTCAGTAGAAAGGAGCAGCTATCTATGATAGCTAATAGAATTTCAGGACCAGATTACATATAGAGATTAGAAGTCTTTTTATCTTCAGGTGTATATTACATCTTGCAATCAGTTTCTGCGAGTCAGACCTATTAAGGGTCACTTCTATACCGTCTCAGACTCCAGCCATTACTGAACCTCAATAAGCTCCCATAAGCTTTGTACTTGAATAGCTTATCCAACTCTCCCATTTTACTCAGGGTCTTTTAACCAAGGTCCTTTTACTTTCTCTCACTTCCTTCCCTTTATATATATTTACATATTACTCTTATGGTATATTCTCAGTAGGAAAGAGCAGCTATCTATGATAGCCCTTAAACTTTCATCTTCAATACCAATTTATAATAAGAAATTGAAGGTCTTTTTGTCTTCAAAGGTGTATTAGACATCATTGCATATCTTATTAACAGTCTCTGTGAGTCAGATTAAAGGGCCAGGCCAACCATCCTTGCAATTTTCAAGGGAGAGAGGAAAGGTAGCCTGGAACATACTTCAGACCTCCGTATTCTCTGGACTTCAGCAATATGTCATATTCCATGTCGCAGAGAGTACTAACATTTCTCCCTTCATTGGTTCATCCAATCAAAGACTTTCCTCTTCTTCCCTTTACCTTTTCTCTCTTCCTCCTTTCTCTTTTCCTCCTTTAAGTGTATTTTACTTTCTCCTCAATGGTAGTCATGCTCAGCGTCTCCTTGTGTCTCCAATACTTGCAAAGACCCTGGGAGGGTACCTCTCTCAGCCAGCACAGTTCGCCACCACAAAGCACAGAGTGTGTCCTCTGAGACGCTGCATACGCTGCAGACGCTCATACACTCAAACGCTGCATACCACGCTGCATACGCTCAGAAGCTGCACACCAGTCCGACGACCGCCAGCCGCCTGACTAGCGCCGACTAGTCATTTCCTGGGCCTAGCCAGATCAAGGAAAAATTTTATCTGGGACAAACTACTTCTGACCAACCAGATTTAGTGGCAAGAGTATTCAAAATCAAACTCAATTCATTAATACATGATATAACTAAAGCATAGTTATTTGGAAAATGTGTGGCTTTTGTTTATACCATTGAATTTCAAAAAAGAGGACTGCCACATGGTCACATACTTTTAATACTGCAGTAAAAAGATAAGTTGAATACTGTAGAGAGAGTGTATTCAGTTATTACTGCTGAATTGTCAGAGCAAGAAACATTTTCCAAACTTTGGGAGATTGTTACACACAGAATGATTCATGGGCCATGTGGAGAGATGAATCCTAATTCACCATGTATGGTAAATAGAAAATGTACTAAATAATTTCCTAAACAATTTCAAATGCAAACTTATGCAAATTGTGATGGATACCCTTTGGGCAAAAGGTTGATAATAGATTTGTCGTTCCATACAATCCACATTTGCTCATCAAGTACAATGCACACAAAAATGTGGAAGCTTGCACTTCTATTAAATCTATCAAATATGTGTATAAATATATATACAAAGGATATGACGCAGCAACTGTTGTTGTACAAGGTGCTGCAAACAAAAAGGAAAATCAAATTTTACATGACGAACTATCAAATTATTTAGATGCTCGCTATGTCAGTGCTCCTGAAGCAATGTGGCGGCTTCTGAAATTTGAGATGCATGATCAGTCAAATGCTGTCTATCGTTTAGCTGTACATTTGCCTCAAAGTCAGTTTGTTTGCTTTACTGCAGGCAATGAAAGAACTGCATTAGCTCAAAGTGAACACCGAGATACCACACTTACTGCATGGTTTAAATTAAACTGCCAGGATACGCAGGCCAGACAATTTGTATACATTGAGATACCTTATCACTATGGCGACAACGAAGAAGAGATACACATACAATTATACCACTAATTTTACAGTCAGCCCAAGGGACATTGAACGTTTCAGTTTAAGATTACTTCTTTTACATGTTCCCGGAAAACAGAGTTTTGAACATTTACGCACAGTGAATTACATAGTTTATGATACATTCCTATTAGCTGCAAGACATCAAAACTTCATAGCTGATGATACAGAATGGGAGAGGTGTCTGGAAGAAGCAGCACTATGTCAAATGCCAAAGCAAATGTGACAACAATTTGCATTCATTTGCATCTTTTGCAATGTACCTGATGCATTTACTTTGTGGGAAACATTTAAATTAAATATGTCTGAAGACTTCTTGAAACGTTACAATGAGCCAATAGCACTGTTAAAAAAACTTTGATGGAAATACAAGAAATATTGTTTGCTCATGGATTAAATTGTGAAAGTTTTAATTTACCTGATTCAGGACTTATAGATGACATCAACTTTGATGATTATGACACTGAGCTACAAAAACAAAAAAACGAAGAAAAACTGGCAACTTTAAATACTTTACAGTTACAAGCATTTAATGCCATCACAAATGCTACAGATGATAAAATGGTCAAAGACCGGTATTTCTATCTAGAAGGCCCGTGTGGATCAGGAAAATATTATCTGTACAATTGTTTGATGAGTTATATTCGAGGACAGGGTCAGATAGCTATGCCATTTGCAACAACTGGAATTTCAGCACTTTTGTTAGAAGGTGGTAGAACTGTGCATAGGAGATTTAAGCTGCCAGTTCCCATTTTGGAATCATCAGTGTCAGATATTCGACTGAATTCTTTACAAGCAAAAAAAATTGTATTGATAGATTCTTAAAAGAAGTGATGGATAATCATTTGCCATTTGGTGGAAAGGTGATGTTTTTAGGAGGAGATTTTAGGCAAACTTTACCTGTTGTGCCAAATGTAAATAGAACGGAGATCATTGAAACATGTATCAAGACAAGTAAACTGTGGAAAATATTTACACATCTGAAATTAGAATTAAATATGAGATCTGAAGGCCAAAATTAATTCAATGATTGGCTCATTAAAATTGGAGAAGGAAAACATCCACAAATACATGATTTACCCAATGATACCATTGAAATTCTATCAGAAATGGTTTGCAACGAATCACTCATATCAGCCATATTTTTAAACACTCTTAATAACGATGATTACTCAGACTTTGCAAACAAAGTGATATTAACATAAAAAAATATAGATGCCTTGAATCTAAATAACAAAATTTTTAAATTCATCAATGCACCACAAAAGAATTCTTACAGTGCAGATTTAGTTCTGGATGATGATAAAGATAGTGAATTGAATTTTAATATAGAATGTATTAATTCTTTAACACCATCTGGAATGCCACCACATCTTTTACAATTGAAAAAAGGGGCAATTGTCATGTTATTGAGAAATATGAATAAAAAAAAAAGGACTTTGTAATGGGACCAGATTAATTGTGCACGAGTTAAAAGATGATTTTATACATGCAGAAATTATGACTGGGACCCATAAAGGTGACGAGTTTTTATACCAAGAATTGATTTAGCTCCAAGTGTGAGTGGTTTGCCTTTTGTCCTTAAAAGGAGACAATTTCCAGTTATCATGGCATTTGCCATGACCATCAATAAATCCCAAGGACAAACTTTTAAGTCTGTTGGTATTTTTTTTAAAGAACCTGTTTTTGCACATGGACAAATCTATCTTGCTTTTTCAAGGTGCACTAATCCAAAGGAAATTAAAGTACATGTTGAAGAAAACCAAAGTCATGGTCATTTATTGGAAGATTGATGCGTTTTTACAAAAAACATTGTGTACTATGAGGTGCTGTAAATATAGAGGACAGTGGTTTCATTTCGAAGACAACATTTTATGTTACTCAAACTGATTTCAGAAAACCACTATTTTAATAAGAAACTCTATAGAATGGCCAAAAAACATAATGAACAGTGGTTTTACTTCCAGGACCAAATTTTAGTACTCTGTGACTCTTTAAATAAGGGACCACTATTTCACTTAGGAAACTCTATGTGCCATACAACCAGAACAAAACATTAGACACTACCAGAAAAACAACAGTAAACAGTGCTTAGACAGATTGGAATGTGTTAGAAGTTACCTTTTTCCATGATTGGCCCCACAAAACAATTACGTGACATTTTCTTTACTTGGAAGGTTTAATGTTATTGTTTTATGTTACTATTTCACATGTTAACATAGTATTTTCAATGTTGGAGAAAGTTATTTCAATATATATTGGATATAGTCAAAGATGTATGTGACTACAAGTTTCATAATTTGTTAATACATTGAACTGTACAATTTAAATACAGAGTATTGATTCAGGGAGTAATCTGATTGCCAGTTAATGGGGTCAGGAAGGAATTCATTGTTTTGATCTTTGATACAATTGGCCAAGTTTCAATAGGGGGTTTTAATGTTTGCCTTCCTCTGGATTCAATGCAAATTTAGTTTAAAAATGATTGAAAAAAAAAAGAATGTTAAAAATTATATCATTGATCAAAATAGTTCTTTGCAGAAAGTTTATATAGTCATATGTTATTCATGCATACATATCAACGATTGTTTCAAATACAAGTTGCATGTTACAAACTTTTAATTTGGGGTTTACAATATGTATTCATGAAAATTTTACACATTGTTATATTGTTATTCCATATATGACAATTAAAAGAGTTAATATTCAAAAAAATATTTAACATACCTGCTGGTGAAATACAAGTTGAAAGTTAAAAAAATAAAAAGTTTTATGAAACATTTTGGATTTCTTTGGACATAATACTAAAATGTTAACAATGTCACAGACTCACATTGTGTGGCAAACAGTTTTCACAGCATTAAAATGTTATTGACCGTCATTTTTTGACTGGCAAGTCGCTAGTAATTATTATAATTATCATTCATGATAATAAGTGGTAGTCAAAAGATATATAATAATAAATCCATCACATAATAATAATACACAGAAATATTGTTTATTGTTTTGATATTTATTTTATAAACCAACATTATTTATGCTGCAGAAGTTAAAGCAAACTATATCCTAGTAATTTAAATAATGATTATTCAAACACACACAATTGTAATAATAACGCACATAACAGAATTAAAGTAAGTTAACTATAACTTACTATATTGATAAATAATATACTGTAGCATCTTCTCTTCAGGATTGTGATAATGATCTTTGTTATAGTTGTCCGTAAAAAATGTTTTAAACTTTTTGTTATTTAATAGCATTCTGTACTTATGTTGCTGAAGCCTGATGATCTATTCACGTTTCTTATTGATTCATCAATAAAACATATATTTGTAGTACACAATAAACAACATACTTTAAACAAATAGAAAGCTACACTTTATATCTAATTTTGGAATAATGCAGTATCCAGATGGCAAGTTTTTAACATCAAAGAACTATACAAATTCCCTGCTGTCAACGGCAGTAAAAATGCAAACTTACTCTAATTAAGGGAAATGAATAAAAACAAAAGTGTATAAATAATCATTCTAGAAGCATGTTATCACCATCTAACTTAAGCTGAAACATTCTGTTCCTGACACTGAATACTATTATGGGAAATAAAAGTTAGATTATACAATAGCAGTATTAATAGTGTAAGACTGACCTTCTTACACTGAGAAAATAATATAAAAATAACTTCAGTTTGTTTTATTAAAATGATTCAAAGACCGGAATATATATTTTACATCATAAGGTTTGAAGATCTAATAATAATTTAAAAAATTGCCAAAATATCAAAAATGCTTTCTTATTTTGGGAAAAAGAGCACATATTCCCTTCATTCCTCAAACAGCATTTATTTAAAGAATATTTGTATTTTTATATTATAATATATACAATAAACACAGAAAAAACATTCTTACATGTCTTACAAACAGCCCAGAAGACATGTATTTCCAAAAGAATTCCTCAGTGAACTGTATTTCCACTGCAGCTAAGGATTCTGCATAGTGACATGAAAATGATGCTAAATATATTCCAACTTTTTAAAATCTATATCACTTAACATGGGATCCGTTTAGAACCATGTGCATTTTCCTCAGACAGCCATTAGAACATAGCCTCAGGTTACAGTACAGTGCCAAAATCCACTCACTGACTGCAGTTTTCAAACTTTTATCGGGTTCAGTAGTGTGAGGCTGATTCTGGCAACTGTGAAATGGGGCTGGATAGAGTACTCTGACCATCCTATACTACATATCCTAGAGGATGTGTACATGCACAGTGGCAAAAATTCAATTCCTCAAAGTTGCTGATTTATGAGTCAAGTTGACTCATAAATCACTACCAACCTATTCCAAAACAGAGAAAAAACTGCTCTCTGAGAAATGCCTGTGAGTGGTGTTACATTTCATAAACTCACAATCCAGGTGTAGCTATCCTACTGAAATTTCACCCAATCCGATCATTCTCCCAAATTTGAGAGATACCCATAAAGTAAGGAGTGCTTGTAAGTATTTGGGATCCCTGAGATTATTAAAAAATCCTATGTATACATCAGACCACCTGCAAAGGCAGAAAAAAATAAAAAATACATTGCGTGCAGGATAGCTAAGATATTATACATTCCCATAGGCACATATTTTGCATGCAGAGCAGGCCCAGTCAGCTTGGCAGGAACAGCAGGGGCACCAGGAGACTAGGGAGGGAGCTAATCTCAATTGCCTAATGTCAGCACATGTGTGCACTTACCTAATCTGCATAGAGTTAATATTTACCTGTTGCATTGTCCATTTTCTCCTCACCTCTACTTGGCGTATGTAGTGTCTGCATTATGCTTACTTCCTGATCTCATCTCTAGAGGTTCTAAAAAAAGTGTTGAGTTTTCATTATGACGCTATTCTAGACCTCAAAGCCTCCTTTTTTGTTTTCCCTATATGCATATTGTTGTTGCTGTGTATTGTTGTGCAGTGAACTACGGCTTGTTTATGTTGTATTGCTATCAGGAAACATTCTATCTTAGGACAAGACACTGGGTTGAGCAATTTTAAACTTTTGCCACTGTGCATGTACACATCCATATATGTGTGTGTTCCTGTACTTTTATGATATACATGACATTTCATAGTGTTGGATTATAATGTATCAAGCCCACGCAAATATACATCCATCTCAATGTGTTCCTCACATGCAGCATTGTATTCCTATATCCCTGTCTCCAACACTCTTTCCCTTTTCTTCATCTACAATAATCCTGTGTACATCTGTCCTGTTTATTCCCAGCCATTGCTGCTGTGCATGTGAAAATATGTATAGCTATGATAAATATGTTAAAATCAATCTTGCTTTATGGATTGATATGTTATGAAAATTAAATCTGATTTGTTCGGAACCTCAGCAGCGGAACCTTGATCCAGATAATCGTGGCAGCATTAAAGGTATTTTGGACCAGGAGCCAGGATCCCACAGTTTCCTGGCAGTGGATCAATCTGTGGGAGAAGTGGGCCAAGTTTAACCATTGTTGCAGAGGATCCTTCTGGTTCCCCCACTGACCACACACAGTGATCCTTCTCCTCATATGCAGCCTCATAGTGCTGGTATTACTCCTCCTCATGGTAGCCTACTGGTTCTCCTCCCACTCTGCCTCTTGATCCGCTTCCACTGCTGCTTATTCTGGGACATCTGATGTCCGCAGAGCTGAATGGAGAAATTAACAGTATATCAACTAACAATATTTGATAATCATATGATCAGTATTTGTTACTGTGTACCTGACTTTATTATGTATGAATTATTGATGGTTAAATGTATTCCATTGTAAGGAATTTGTATTTGATAGAAATGATCATTGATGTCATTGAATTGTTTTACAAGTATATGTGCAACAGGTTTATATGTAGGTAGATAATATTAACAAAACAAAACCGATTGTTAGCATTTCGTTAAGCTCTTTTTGCAAGGAACAAAACAGACATCCATCTATGAGTATATTATGAATCATATGATTCAGTCATGTTAACATAGATTGTTAATGTGATTTTAAATCTATCTTTGATATAATATTCTTGGATGATGGAATTGTATCAACCATGCGTGGAAAATGATTACATGAGGAGTATATACTACATGCCAGATTGTTTACCAGAGACATTGTGCATTAAAAATGAAAGGTAAATTATTCTGTCTCAAAAATAATATGTACTATATAGCGATTCATGTAGATGATTTGCCTGTAATTTGCTTCACACAATATCTCTGGAACATAAAGTTATATCTAGGATATACTCTTGACGTTATAATCATACCTTCATGGTGTTTTTACATATGTAATAGCAGGTTATTGGATAAATCAATAATTATTGTTATTTTGTACATTCCTTTCCCATCCTATGCTTACCTGATTGATTTGCAATCTGCTTATTGATCAATGAATGTTGTCTGTTTATTAAGTAATTATACAAAACTACTGAGTTTGATATTTTTAACATTAGGGATATGTGGCATACGTGGTTTTAGGTTCATTGATTGATGAAGATGTTATACATGTGCTGATATTTCATGTGACCATTAATGTTAAGGGGACTTTGTTGTCTCAGTGTTGTTGTTGTCCCGGTTTTTATAGTTGAGGTATATGTTGAGTTATTCATCTAGTTGTACCTTGATAACTTGTGTGGCTGTTGCTGCATGCATATGCTATTTTTTTAATTTTCAAATATTAATATAATTAATATAATTATTTATTGTAATTAAAACAAAAGACAACATCCATAATTGACAATTATGTTGCAGATATACATAAATACAGAAATGTATTGTTCTTTCATATAATTGTTCATAACATTAACAGTGATAAATTAAAAAAAACACTAAAAACAATTGGGGGAAGAAGAGGAGTAGTGGGGTAATTCAATACATTATTTGCTCTTCTCTTTCTTCAGACTTTCTTAGGTTCTTATGCTTTTATTTTACTTTTGTCTATTTTAATTTTTGTTGTCTATAACTGCTGATATTATGCACCTTGTGTGTATGTATTGAACTTTGGTATCTCTTCTATTGTGGGTTTATTTGATTTACAATTTTAGTTGTGATATTTCAAGTATCTACAAATATTTGATTTAGTTGTGAGTCTTTTGATATATTTGATATAGGTAATCCTAATAATGCCTCTTCTGGTTTTCAAGGGTAGGGAATCCTGTGGGTGTTTCTAATATTGAATATGTTTATTCCCAGAATTTTGAGATTTTAGGATATTATATGCTAATTTGAACCTCACTATGATTCATTAGATGCTTTGATGTGGTATTTGCATTACATTTGGCTTGTTTCTCTCTGCAGTATCCTACATATGAGCCATAATGCCATCTTGCATTTACACTCTCTCTCTCACCCCAATCAAGTATGATGAGGCACAATGTTGTATGCTAGAGCAGCAAAAGCAATAATCCATTTCTTAATAACTCATCTGCTGAGGATGGTAGGCAATAGTACAATCAATTAAAAGATAATGTGGACCACACATAAATCTCATAGATCTATATAACAGGTGTTTTCCAGATTTTTGTAATGTATGAGCAATAATGCATTAGGATGGTATAAATGTAGTGCAATGGGTATGTTATAGTATGATAAGTGTTGCTTATTGTCACAACCCTCTCTTCATTGAGCTTGAGAAGGCCAAGAAGACCAAACCTACCCTCAGGTTGTATAGGTTCTGGAGGCTAGTACAACTTGCCACATTTTCAGATTAAGTTGCAAGTTATAACGTCTAAGGACAGGTTACCGGATACCAAGACAAGTGGCAAAAAATTAATTTCAGATAAAAAAAAATAATAATAAACACCTTCCCTCTAAATTAAACACACCATGCAAATGTACCCCAAACAGATTATAAACTATATTTTTCAAGTCACATTTTTATACAGGCAGTGCACCAATCACCACTTCCTTTGGTAAACAAACATTTCACACCTTATGCCCCCTTTGAACTATTCTATGTGGGCCAGGTCTGTCTCCAAGCACTTGGTGCCAGCCTATATCCTTTACCACCTAGGTGCCGAGGGGTCTATGGCCCCAGTTATGGGTTGATTAGGTAGTGTAACTGCTGGAGACACAGTGTTTGGGTGAAAGGTCTGGGTCTAATCCACGTGGGGAACCATATACCTGGGGTTTTAGTTTCTCTGGGAACTATCTCTCTGGTATTTCAGAGACACACCAGGGGTTAGTGATAAAGCTAAGGCAAAGCTAATCAGAATTGATACATCGGTAGGAACTAGAGCCCTTTATTTAAAAGCAGCCAAATACTAGCTAACTACCAGCAACTTAAGAGCTCAAAGTTATACTTAGGTTAAAGAATCAGTTGAGAAAAATCAGCTAGACAGTTTTGAGAGGATTCATTTTTTAGAATTATAATTTAAAGATAGTGAAACAACATATTTAAGCTGAATTAATTTAATTTGGACAATACCCATGAGATTGTTTGGATAACACTTATTAATTTAAGTTAAACTACAAGATATAAAAAAATAGTAAATAAAAATAAATGATTGCATTTCGACAAGTACCGTAATTACATTTTGAAAACTGACTTTTTCATTTCAATCATCCCAGTATGAATAAAAGGTAGATGTATAAAAAGAGCTCAAGGTTCAAGAATAATTTAAGAGAATTACAATACAATAAGAACCAGATGTACAAAAAGAGCTTTTTATACAAAAATATCATATGAAGATTATATTTAGACCATAGAATTCTTGGGTTCAAATCCTGATATTTAGGAGACAACTTTATTGTCAAAACAAAGTGTTACCCAAATGTAAAAATATGTCTATTAATTATTGGAGCTTTGACAATCTCATTAAAAACAAATAAATGTATACTTCGATCAGTAGACTAATTTCAAGAAAAATCATATACTACAAATACTTGAGATATTAAAACTGAATCTAACTAGAAGAATAGGATTTTTTCAAGAAATATCTTCATGATCTTTTTTTTTATTGTAATATTTTTTAAGGAGCAAGTTTTTGATTCCTAAGATGTTGGTTTTGCCAGGGATTTCAGTGACATTATCCTTCAAACTAAACTAATTTGGCTGTCTGTAAAATATATTTTTGTTTTTAGAACTCCACTCCTAGGCCCTCATTCAATTGCAATTTGGCCGATTGAATAGGGCCCTAAATAAGCACATAACATATATTTTTTAAAGAAGTTTTTAGTTAGTAAGCATCTATCCAAAAGCAAGGTTTTCACTAACTAAATACTTCTTTAAAAAATATATGCTATGTGCTTATTTAGGGCCCTATTCAATTGGCCAAATCGCAATTGAATGAGAGCCCTAGAGTTTTAATTGCAAATAATATACATTCATTCCCTTTTCCCCCTTTATTATGTTTCACTTTTGATAAATAAATGAAAAAAAAAAATTTGTCATAATAAAACTACTAATAAAAGTTAAGGATTATTTGTATACTTGAAAGCCCTGAGTGCAGAATAAGTTAAACTGTGTATTCTAATTTTCATTGGACTGATAATGACCTTGTAGGGTCTAGGGCTATATCAGTGCCCACCAGCTACCTAATTTCAACCACTGGTGAAATTCTATCTCTCAGGATCTGCTATAGTGTATATGAGCTGGGGGTACCATCTGTTGTCCTTTCACTAGCTTTCACTTTAGCCATCTTCTTCTTGACCTGCACCCAGCAGTCATCATGTCTGTTTCACTCTCCTAACATCTCTGACATACACCCCAGCTGCACTGCCCAACTCAGCAACCTCTCTCCACATAAAAGCTCTCTGTCCATGCCTAATTCCCTTACAATCATATCAAATGTGATAGCAGTCATGAATGGTACATATGAAGGTCATGAACTTCTCATGAGTATAATTGGAGGCCTGTTCAGCCTCCTGTCCCCTACCTGCTTTTCCCCTGAGGCCTGTATCTCCACAGCCCTCAATCCACTACTGGATTCAGGCCCCTCCCCTGCTGTCCCTGAATATTGTGTGCCTGGCAATGGAGCATCCCTCACTCCAATTCTCCTCCACTAATCCCACTTATCCTCCTCTCCTCAAATCTCCCAGGACCTCTATTTCTCCTCTCTCTCTCAATTTCACTCCCTCCTGTTCTACCTTGTCTCCCTTTATTTTCTCTTCTTTTCTCTTCTCCTCTTCCCTCCATCCTCCTAATAACTAAGTGTGTTCAAAGAAAAAACAATGTGTTGCATATGTATATGTGTTTAAAGTGTGTGTGTTATGTGTATTTTAATCTGTTCAAAAAGAGGCGTTCATCTGAGAACAAACACCTAAGTAGGTTTGTTCTATAGGCCTAGCTACAGCCTCTTTTAGCTCATTTGTGCTCTTCACATGGATAAATATTCTGTAGTATATCAGTCTGGTCTTACTCGAAAGATTGATCTAGCCCTGAAATACCAGGCAATTATCCTTAACAGAAAAAAACAGCAAACATTTCGTTCTACTAGGTATTGTTCATTCTAGGATGAGCGCCTCTTTTGTTTTTTATTTTAATCTATTTTAAAATGTAACTAATGCTGTAGGGTATAATGGTGAGGGTATAGCGTGAGGGTATATTTTGGGGGGTATGGAGTGAAGGCCTAGTGTTAATATGTACTATAGGTATAAGGTGTGACTTTGTGTATGTATATTAATGCATGTTACAGTATACTACATGTGATAATATGTAAATAATCAAAACTCTCTCTTTACCTCTCCTGCAAAAAACCCATCATGTACTCAGAAAGTACAACACTGTCAGTGTTTGCGTTGGAAAAAATGGGCCTGATTCAATTGCAAGCCCGCAACTTGATCATAGTAGGCCGTATGTCTGCGGGTGTGTTTCGGGCTCCCGTTTGTCACCGATTACATGCTATTCAATTGCTCAAACCAGTAAGTTACTGTCCCAAGGCCGAAACCGTAAACCATGCACTGGTTTGTAGCAGTTCAGGGTGGGTTCCTGATCAATTCAGGAAGCCCGTAACCGCCCATTTCGAATCAGCCAATAGAAAATGAGATTGTCATTATTACGGCATTAAAACCTGGAGGTTACATGTCAATCAATTAGCTTCGGGCGTCCGATATGTGATCAGACTTGCAAACCTGAAAAATAAAGAATAATGAAAATGGATGCCAATACTGTTCTAGTCCATATGGGTGGCCTGATATGTATTAACTCATTGATACCCAAGATCGGTTTAGCCCGGAAATGAAACATAAAAATAAATCTTATATACTGACGATTTGCGAGCTTGAGACTGTTAATTATAATATCCTACCTCGCTTTCCCCTTTATTCACAGTGCAGTATTGATTTTTTTTTTTGCAGTTACAGTACTATGAATAGGTGTTTAACCCCCTTGCGGGGCCTCTCTAGCACTTGTTGGATTTTCTCATTCATTTGCCGTTTCCGGGTGTGAAAACATTTGAGGAAATTGAGCAATTGAATAGCGATTTGTGATTTTAGCCTTGCGAAAGTGACAGATCAAAGGCTTCTGGAGGCTGTAAGTTACGAGTTTAACTGTCGCCCTTTTGTTCAGGATCGTAACTCTGAAGTCATTCTGAGCACACAAAAAGACGATAATTGAATAGCAAAATAGCTTGCTACCTCACTTACGGGATCTCCAGAAACCTCAATTGAATGGAGCTCTAGGTGTTTAACCCCCTAGGACTTTCTCCTTCTTTTGCCCTTTACGGGTGTGAAATCATTTGCAGGCTTGGGGAAATTGATCAATTGAATAACAATTTGCGATTTTAGCCATCAGAACTCTTGTGAAAGTGAAAGATCAAAGGCTTCAGTAGGCTGTAAGTTATGGGTTTAACCAATCGAATTTTTTTCAAGGCCATAACTCGTAATCCATTTGGAGCTTGCAAAAAGATGCCAATTGAATAGCAAATTAACTTGCAACCTCACTTATGGGCTACAGTAATGTTTTGCTGTATTATTGGTGCTTACTACTAATGAGTGGTGCCAAAACGTATAAAACACGCAGATTAACTATGTGTCCGATACGTTAGCAAACCCAGCGCCTCAGTGGGCTCGCTAGATATTTATTAATTGAATGGGAGAAGAGTTTGCAAGACATATGAATCTTACATGTTCAATCAGTAACTGGAATGCCTCCCTAGATAATGAACAAAAACATTCTCCCTGTTACGAGGGAGCAATTTCTTGCAACTATGTCGCAGATCGGAATGAAGCTCTTAGGCCCTCATTCAATTGCAATTTGGCCAATTGAATACGGCCCTAAATAAGCACATAGCATATTTTTTTTTAAAGAAGTTTTTAGTTAGTGAAAACATTGCTTTTGGATAGATGCTTACTAACTAAAAACTTCTTTAAAAAATATATGTTATGTGCTTATTTAGGGCCCTATTTAATTGGCCAAATCACAATTGAATGAGGGCCTTCGTGTCTAGTAAAAGTATTATCTCTGGCCTCAATTTATGTTGTTAAATAAATATACATGTCAATGTGGAAAAATAAAAGCAAAATAAACCAATTAAACACATTGTGGTTTAGTAAGCAAATAATGTTTTAAGTATGAAAATAAGTGGGATAAAGAAGCAAAAGGCACAACAAACTTTTGAATTAATAGAATTCAGGCAGAATTCCAAGAGTAGCAGGAGCTGAGATAGTGTCTAAAGAATCTTCCAAGCTTTTTCCTAGTCTATTTAGCCACTGTAACTCTGTTAATTGGTTTACTTTTAGTCATAGCCTGAATTCATACTTTCTTTGGCTAGTGACTATTTTGGCCTTGGAGTGCATGAACAAGCAGTGACATGTACAATTACTGAAAAAAAGAAAATAATGTGAAACACTTAAAAAATAGCTGAAGGGAACATATTTTTCATTAAGCAGCTTGTGACAATCTCTTTCATGGAGAAGCAATTAATTCAACTATTTCAGTTTATTTAAGTAAGAAAATCAGTGCTGCAGCCTGTGTGAGAAACTGCATATAGTGGCTGAACAGTCTCCTCTATATGTTAACGTTTTTAATTATCTCTTTACCTGCTAAGAACACAGATCAAATCAGTAGAAAAACACTTAAGCTTTGAATATTGTGGTCTTAACTAATACTAGGTCTTAGGAGGAGGAACACATGTATTATCAGTAGAGCATTTTTTAGACAAACTTTTCATCCCAAGAAATTTACTGATGGCATGCTAACTTCTTGAAGTTAGAACAACTGGAACATAATTTCCAATAGGGTAAAGAGAGTCAGGTCAAATTTAGTTTCAGAAGTTATATCAATTTTAGTCAAAGATAACACAAGTAATAGTTAATAATTAGCATAACAGTAATAAATAGCATACATAAATAATATATAGAAATACATCCTGCTAGTAGTTTCTACAAACAGAAAGAAAATATTACCACTCATTAGACTATGTGGCATTTTTAAATGGAACAAATTTTACATGTTTCTGAAACACTTATTAGTATTATTGATTATTTGTAGCGCGCCAACATATTCTGTGGTGCTAACATTTAACTAACAATATTAGCAACAATCGTCTCGATTACATGGCTATCGTTGGATCTCCCACAGCTATGGGAGGTCATACTGGAGATTTTAATGAGTTGATACATGCTTTCCATATGCTCATTCTTACAAGGCCTTGTTTATTTTGCTAGGGATGGTTTTACATTATGAAAACAAGCTTGCCAGTTCCTGCAAAGGTAACTTTGTGATACTTAAGCATCAACCCATATGGATCAGAGCCAAAATCCCATAGCAACTCCAGTAAAGTGGTGGAATGTCAGTAAACATTTCAAAATGTAACCTATATAATTTTGTGTTTCCTACTCTAACGTTGCTGGTGACATGCTGGATAAACTAACCAAGGGGTCCAAGGAGCAGAGGTCAAGTAATATTTTGAGAGACTTTAGTTTAGAGAGAGTAGAAGGTTTTGCATTAAAAGTACATGTTTTATTGCATTTAAATTCAACTTTAAAAATTCACAGTCTTGCTGTTCAGTTTTTCAGTTGTATCAGACTCTCCAAGACTCTATGGACTGCATCATGCCAGGCACAGCTGTTAGACAATGCTCATATTCATTGTTAAAGTGACCTTATCTATCAATCTCTGCCTCTGCAAATCACATTCCTCATTCGATTTGAATCCTGTCTTCTCATGATATGGCCAAATGTTTGAGCTTTAGCCTCATGGTCAAACCTTCCATTAAACAGTTTGATTGATTGGATTTACTTGCAGTCCATGGGCATTTTTCTCCAGCACAACAATTCTAAGGCATCAATTCTAAGATTCTAAACCTTCTTTATGGTGGAGCTCTCACATCCATATGTTACTACTGTGAATATCATAGTTCTTGCTACGCAGACCATTGTTGACAGTGAAATATTTTTGCTTTTTAATAGATTGACCAGACTTGCCATATTTTCCTTCCTAAAAACATATATGTTTTTAGTTTCAAGGATGCAATCACCTGCAGATATCTTTAAGATCAGGAAAATAAAATCTGTCACCTTCATTTCTTCCCCATCCATTTGCCAGGAACTGAGATTGGTGTTTGCCATTACCTTTCTCTTTTCAATTTTGAGCAGCAGACAACTCTTGTCATTCTCTCTCATCAATTGGTTCCTTTACTTCCTCATCATTTTCAGCCATCAGAATAGTATCATCCATGTAGCCAAGGTGGTTAATAATTTCCCAAGAAATATTAATTGTGGCTTTTTTTTCATCCAGCCTGGCCTTACACATGATGTATTCCACTTATAAGTTTAATAAAAAGAATGACAATATACAACCTTATCACACTCCTTTCCTGATCTTGAACCATTTGGTTGTTCCATGTTTGGTACTGACTGTGGCTTCTTGGTCCACAAACAGTTTTCTCAGGAGACAGATAAAATGGTCTGGTACCCCCATCTCTTTAATAGCTTGCCACATTTTGATGTGATCCACACAGTCACAGACCTTGGACAAATCTATGAAGCAGAGATAAATATTTTTCTTGAACTATCTTGCTTTTTTCTATTATCCAGTGGACATTGGCAATTTGATCTCCTGTGTTACTACCTCTGTGAAACCGGGTTTGCACATCTAGTAATTCTTGATCCACATATTGTTGAAGCTGAGCTTACAGGATCTTAAGCATTAACTTGCAACTATGTGAAAAGAGTGCTATTGTTCAGTAATTGTTCCTGCTAAAAGAAACTCAAATGCCACATTAAAAAATCCTATCAACAGGATCACCGATAATGTTCCACACCAACAGTTTTTTTGCCAAAGTCTAGCCAACTGTGAGTACCCACTTGTTCAGCCTTCTGACTAGCAACATGTATAGCCTCTAATCTAGGCAGAAGTACAGCCTCCAGAACAGCAACAAGTTTAGAGCTCACTCAAGTAAAATGTAAACTTTACTGTTTGCTTCATATGTGATATTGCTGCATCACCACCTTGGCCAGGACCACTAGTATTACCGGCATCATAAGGCTTACCAGATTTATCAGCCTCAGCAACGTTTTTTGCCGCAGCACATTAAATGACCTCTATTCCAGACTTACAATCAACTCAGTCTCTATCACGGGCTAATGACAAGCCTTAGCCTCCAGACCACTCTCATGACTGACTTCAGTCTGCATTCCTTCCTCCTGATCAGCCTCAGCTTTGAGTTCTTCCTCATAATCAGCCACTTAAAACAGAGAGTCAACTCCTGTAGCAGCCTTTTATCTAACACATAAATGCGTTCTTTCAGCAACAAATCGAACAACTGCCACAGAAGCAACAAGTCCAATCATAGCATGGAATTTAACAAATCCAGCATCCAAAGTCACTACAGTTAATGTTTTGCTATTAGTGGATATATTACAGCCTATTGGGAAATAATGAAATCAAGTCATATATGCCAAGGATTTTTTATAAGACATAACTTTTATTAGAGATTCATACATATAAAATATATACAAAAACGGAAATAATGGGGAAATAAAAGTGTAAAAACAGACACAGTCTCTGCCTGGGTTCTTAAATGTAATTTATAATTGGTCATGTGGCAACCAAAAAGAGCCTTATTATACAGTAGTGGAGTTGGACCCTCTACTTGCCCTTTAGCTAAAGGAAGGAGAGATAAATACTCTAAATATGATTGTCCACATATAAAAAAATATACTTAGTATGCATATAATACAATTATAAATCTCAATAAGATATATAAGATAATGTATACCACACATTAGCTGATTTCACATATCTGTAACCAAAGAGCATGTATGCAATACTACGAATCACAAAATGAATATGATAATATATATGTCACAATGGGCTTCTGGCAATATGGCAATAAATAGAGGGCATAGAAAATAAATCACAATAAAATGTATGTCTAATATAGAGTGGATGAGCAGTAATACTTGTAGCCTGTAGTTGATGTGATCAGCGGTAAGCCCACCTGATTTAATTGCTAGAGCCTGTCACAATTTGTAAACCGTACTTAAGTTGACTAGAGACTGTGGTCATAGTCGAAGAGCCTAGCAGTTAAAACCCTTAATTGTGTATGAGAAACCAAGCCTCATATCTGACTCAATTAAGGTTGACAGTAGCATCCAATTTTATGCTTTATATAGAGTACAAGTAGGATTTTTGGACAAACTGCAAATGTACTAGCATTCAGAGGTTAACAAGTATCACTTGAGTTTTAGAATGTGATCTTTTGGGGACAATTTTAATGGGACAGCTACAAATGTGTTGCAATTTTTGGACTTTTGCATCATTTAAGGGGTATTTCTCTTAGGGCTATGTTTTCTGTGTTTTAGAATAGGTTAGCAGCGATTTACATGTCTTCTTGACACTTAACTCAGGCATGCGATAGAGCTCTATTTCCTTTGGATTTTTCTCTTTTTTTTTGAATACTCAATATATTATCCTAAAGTATTTAAGGATTTTCTACTCCTGATTACATGGGCTTTTTTTTTTTTATTACCAGGTTTATAGCTTTTTATTTTTATTATAATATTGTTAAAATCTTCACACAAAACAGTCTGCCTGAATTAATGTTTTCAGTTTCATTTAAGGTTCTAAGAAAAAAAACACACTTGACACAAGCACAGCCAAAGTGATATGCTGCCCGCAATAGTTGACCCAGACCACTTTATTACATTTTTAGATAATTTTTTTTATATTTCAAGATGGTGCAAATGGATTTTGATACTATTCAATATAATGGAAAGATCACAAGGGTGGGAGAAGGGGTCCCTATAGCACCCAGGTTATTGATGGGGGAACCCTTTGACATACGCGGGTTTATAGGCAATAGCAACTATTGAGGGGAAATCATGGGGGATACCTGGCATGTAGGTAGAGGACCAAAGATAAAGCCCCTGCATGTTTTATTATTTAACCCCTTCCCTGTCATGAGAAAATGTTTATATAGATAGTTTTGGAGGGATTTGGGAGGTTTTAGTGCAGTGGTTCAAGGTAGTTTGCAGGTAACATTCAATAGCATTGCTAAGAAGACTACTGAGACTCACACCTCCCCATGGGTATACTTTACACATGGAGAGGCTGCGAGTTAAAGAGGTACGGGAAAATCCATTTCTTTGTTCAGCAAATGTGCTTTTAAAAACTCCCATAGCAACTGGTCAGGCTTAAGGGAGTTATTATGGTAGCCATGGAACAAAGGCTTAATTCACTGGACTTTTGTTATCATATTAGTAAGAATTTGTTCCCAGAATTTGTTGTTGCTTCACCCACAACATATGAATGAAACTTCTATACTTATTAAGTAAATACAGTATCTCACAAAAGTGAGTACACCCCTCACATTTTTATTATTTATTTTCATGTGACAACACTGCAGAAATGACACTCTGCTACAATGTAAAGTAGTAAGTGTACAGTCTGTACAACAGTGTAAATGTGCTGTCCCCTCAAAATAACTCAATAGCACACAGCCATGAATGTCTAAACCATTGGAAACAAAAGTGAGTACACCCCTAACTGGAAATGTCCCAATTGGGCCCAAAGTGTCAATATTTTGTGATTTATTTTAGCAATTCATTTATCAGGGTATTCAGTTTCTTCCTTTAAGCCAATGAGAAATTTAAAAAAGGATCAACAGGATATAATTCTTGCTGTGATCAATACCTTCAACATTATTATTATTCTGCATCCCTACAAAAACTACCAAAATGATAATGTAATATACCCAGTGCTAGTATTTTCTTAACATTTCTTAAATAGGCTTTACTAAAGAACCACAGATTTGTCATATTTTAGTATGTTCCTTTGGAAAACTTGACTTGATAATGGGCGAAATATTAAAACACATGAAAAACAAGTACAAATAATTTCGAGGAATTATTTTTAATTGTCTTTAATGGGTGACCACCTGTGAATTTTCTTAATAAGATTAGTCCCATGGATACAGATAAGATCTTCAGTATATGTCTGTTTAAAGTCTGACAAAATGTTGTGGAATTAATCATTGGATTAGCTTGAAGTACAACTCACAGCAAGTCACTGAGACAAACTTTCCTCTCATTTTCGCTATGTGTGATATGTTCCCTCTTCTACGTGTATTTGTATCTAAAGTGCAATTGCATGGCTCCCATAAGAAATGTAAATGAATGCATAAAAAAACAAACCATAATTCAATAGCACTTAACTGAAAATCCTAAATAGCATACCACAATAGTTACCACAGTGTAACATTGCCTTATTTTTTAGTGCATAAAAATACAGTTTTTATAAATATATAAATGTAACCTTTATTAATATCTAATGCAAACTTAGTAACAAACTAAGTAGTTTGCACTAAATTATAAGAATTAAAACGAGAAAACCTACATGGAGGAAGGAGGGAGAGAGAGGAAGGCGGGAGGAGAGATGGAGGGAGAGAGTGAGGAGGGAGGGAGGGAGGGAGAAGGGAGAGGGGGAGGAGGGAGAGAGAGAGGAAGGTGGGAAGAGAGATGGATGGAGGAGGGAGAGAGACGAAAGTGGGAAGAGAGGAGGAGGGAAAGAGAGAGAGAGAGAAAGAAAGGAAGGTGGGAAGAGAGACGGAGGGAGAGAGGGATGAGTGAGAGAGATAGAGAGAGAGAGGAAGTTGGGAAGATAGATGGAGGTAAAGAGTGAGGAGGGAGAGTGAGAGAGGAAAGTAGGAAGAGAGATGTAGGGAGAGAGAGAGAGAGAGGAAGGTGGGAAGATAGATGGAGGGAGGGAGAGAGAGAGGAAAGTGGGAAGAGAGATGGAGGAAGGGAGAGAGAGAGGATGGGAGAGGGGGGAGAGAGAGGAAGGGAGAGAGAGAAGGGAGAGAGTGGGAAAGAGAAAGGGAAAGAGGAAGGGAGAGAGAGGAGGGAGAGAGGGGGAGTGATATATATATGTAGAGAGAGAAGATGGGAGAAAGAGAGGGAGGGAGGGAGTTAGAGAGAATGAGGTAGGGAGAGAGAGAGAGATGGAGGGAGGGAGGAGGGAGAAAGAGGGAGGGGGAGAGAGAGAGGAGGAGGGGCAGAGCGAGTGAGGGAGAGAGTGAGAGAGAGATGAAGCACGCGAGGGAGAAAGAGAGGGAGAGGAAGGTGGAAAGAGAGGGAGGAGGGAGAGGGAGGGAGGCATAGATTGGGAGGGAGAGAGAGAGGAAGGGGGAGAGAGGAGGGAGAGAGAGAGAGAGAGAGGGATAGAGAGGAGGGAGAGAGAGAGAGGGAGGGCTAGGGGGAGGGGGACAGAGAGAGTGAGGGAGAGAGAGAGGGAGACAGAGAGAGTGGGAGAGAGAGGTAAAGAGGCAGATGGAGTGAGGGAGAGAGAGAGGGAGAGAGGGGTAGAGAGGGGAGAAAGAAAGAGGGAAGAGGGATAGAGAGGGAGGCAGAGAGAGGGAGAGAGGCAGAGAGAGGGAGGCAGAGAGCAAATGAGAGAGAGGAGGGAGAGAGAGAGGGAATGATAGAGGGAGGGAGGCAGGGAGAGTGAGGGAGAGAGAGGGGGAGAGAGGGGGGATAGGGAGAAAGAGAGGAAGGAGGGAGAGAGAGGGATGGAGAGAGAGGAAGGGAGGCAGAGAAAGGGAGGGAGAGATAGAGAGGAAAGGAGAGAGAGAGAGAGAGGGAGGGAGAGAGAGAGAAAGAAAGAGAGAGGGAGGGAGAGAGAGAGAAAAAGATGAAGAGAGAGAGATGAAGGAGGGAGAGAGAGGAAGGTGGAGAGAGAGATAGAAGAAGGTGGGAAGAGAGAAAGAGGGATAGAGATGGAGAGAGGGAGGGAGAGAGAGGGGGGGGGGGGAGAGAGAGAGGGAGTGAAGCAGAGAGAGGAAGAGAGGGGAGGGGGAGGGAGAGAGGAGAGAGTGCAGTGTGCAGTGTGTTAATATTGCTATTGTTTTTGCCTTGAACTTATACATGTAAAGCGATACGGAATATGTTGGCGTGTTACAAATAAACAATGATAATAATAATAATTATTATTATTATTAAAAATATTACAATAGTTAATTAGTATTGGTAGATATTGAAATAATTTTGAACACTTAACTTTATTACATATTTGGATTTAGGGCCTTTCACGGTATTTCAATTTTTTAAAGCTATTTTTTAAAGCTTTCACAACTGGTAAATAGTCACAAGGTAATCAAAATATCACTTGAACAGTTATATAGTTAAGTTTGAGGTTACATTAATTTACTACATAAACTTGCAATGAATCTTGATTAGAAGATACCTATAGACATTTCATAATATAGTAACAAAGAAATAGAAATTGAGTGCTCTAGATATATGCATACATATAATTGGGTTAGAATGGAGAACTCTACAGGATTCCTTATATTAAAGATTTATTGAATTTGAAAGTATTACTTGTGGATTCAAACTAATTAGAAAATAAATGAATAATAATTATAGTTACATTTGGATTCTTTGCACTTTCTGTATAATATAAAAAATGTGGTACTTTAAAGTTAGATTTTGCTCTAGTGGATTTACAATAGTAATAAGCAACTATTTATTTTGTAAAGTCTAAGGGCCTCATTCTAATGATGGCAGTAGGAGTTGCGTGACCGCAAGGGGTGGCCACAAGCTACTTCACTATTCTAATCCCCTGAGGCCGAGGGCTCCGATCAGCTTGCGGCCAGCGCCCTGCGTTCCCTTGTGGCCACCCCCGCTGTAGCTTACTGCAGGGGAAAGCTTTTGATCTCACGTGGCCGAAAGAGTTTCTGCAGCATGAACCCACCCATCCCTATTCAAATGCTCTGATAACCCCTCCGCCAACCACGCAAAACACCCGAAAATGGCCGTAGCTTACTTGCACCCTAGAGCCATCGCAGGGGCTGTGAAGCCCTTGCGCCTGCTCCTATTAAGACCCCCGCTGGCTGCAGGGGACCCGATCGTGTCCCTACAGTGTCCCTACATCACCCCTTTAATGTAGGGGTCAGATCGAGACCCCTGCAGGGTGCACTCATTAACACTGTAATGCCGGGGGCTGAACGGAACCCCTACAGTGTCCTAACATTAAACCTTTAATGCAGGGGTCCGAATGGGAACCCTGCAGGGTGCACACATTAACACTATAATGCAGGGGTCTAAACAGAACCCCTGCAGTGTCCTAACATTAAACCTATAATGCAGGGGTCCGAACGTAACCCTCTGATCAGACCCCTGCAGGCTCCCCACATTAACCCCTTGCCTTGTTGCAGGGGTGCCGATCATGACCGATAGGGTCCCCAGCAGCATATACGACATTTACATTTCCCGCCGTGGGCTTGAATTCAAGATTCAAGCCCAGAGAATTGCGGGGTTTGAATTTTCCGTCACGGATCTTTAATGGGCCTGCGGCACACTAATGGTTACCCCCTTCTACCTAAAATTAACACCATCGCTCATGAGGGTCAATATAGACCTCCATGAGACTAAAATTAACCCCCTCAGTCCAATAGGGGTCTATATAGACCCCTATAGGACACGATTAACCCCTAGGTTAACCCCATAAGTGCCATGAGGGTCCTCCAGGACCCTCATGACAAAGTTTAAGCACTACATTACACTATTAACCCCAACTATACCCCATTAACCCCTTAACCCTAACTATACCCCATTAACCCATAATAAACGCTATTTAACACTAACTGGGCTTATCTAGACCTAACTGGACCTATTTAACCCTAACTGCCCCTATGTAACCACTCCTAGACCTAATTAACCCTAACTAAGCCTATCTAATCATAACTGGGCCTATTTAACACTATCGGGAACTAATAACCATAACTGGGCCTATGTAACCCTAACTGGGCCTATCTAACCTTAACTAGGTCTATATAACCCTAACTGGGCCTATTTAACCATTTCTATACATATTTAACTCTAACTGGGCCCATCTAACCCTAACTGTGCATATTTAACCCTATCTGGAACTAATAACCCTAACTGGGCCTATCTAACCTTAGCTAGGCCCATCTAACCCTAACTGTGCCTATTTAAACCATTCTAGACCTATTTAACCCTAACTAGGACCTTTAACCCTTTCTATACATATTTAACCCTAACTAGGCCTGTTTAAACCCTTCTAGGCCTATTTAACCCCATCTCTAATGGGGGTCTATACAGTCCCCCCATAAGCATCCAACCAACCCCATCCCTTATGGGGGTCTATACAGACCCCATAAGCCTCTTTTTATCCTCACCAGTCGCATACTGGTCTATGAAGATCCTCATGGGGCAAATATAACCCTAATATTAACCCTATAAATGCCGTGAAGGTCCTCCAGGAAGGTATAGGCCCAGTTAGAGTTAGATAGGCCAAGTTGGGGTTATTAGTTCCAGATAGGGTTAAATAGGGCCAGCTAGGGTTAAATAAATGTGCCCAGTTAGGGCTAAATATGGCCAGTTAGGGTTATTAGGTACAGTTATGGTTAAATAGGCTCAGTTAGGGTTAAATAGGCCCAGGTAGGGTTATTAGGTTAATTTAGAGTAAATTAGCCCAGTTAGGGTTAGATAAGCCCAGTTAGGGTTAGATAGGCATAGTTAAGGTTATTAGTTCCAGATAGGGTTAAATTAGCCTAGTTAAGGTTAGATAGGTCCTGTTATGGTTATTAGTTCCAGATAGCATTAAATAGGCCCAGTTAGGGTTAAATAGGGTCAGTTAGGGTTAATAGGTACGGTTAGGGTTAAATAGGCTCAGTTAGGGTTAAATAGGGCAGGTTACGGTTATTAGGCCCAGTTAGGGTTAAATAGAGACAGTTAGGGTCATTAGGTACAGCTAGGGTTGAATAGGCCCTGTTAGGGTTAGATAGGCCCAGTTTGGTTATTAGTTCCAGATAGGATTAAATAAAGCCAGTTAGGGTTAAAAAGGGTTAAGTATGGGTTATTGGGGTATAGTTAGGGTTAAGGGGTTAATGGGGTATAGTTAGGGTTAATAGTGTAGTGCTTAGACTTTGTCATGAGGGTCCTGGAGGACCCTCATGGCACTTGATTAACCTAGGGGTTTAGTAGTGTCCTATAGGGGTCTGTGGGACTGGAAATTAGAAATGTTAATGCAATGGGGGCTTTGATGGGGACCCCCACTGCAAGGGTTAATGTGGGGATCCTCTAGGGATCCCAGTGGGGACCCTGCAGTATGGGGGGATTAACATTAATTGCCGCTGGGGTACTTACAGTCTCTCCAGTCTCAAGCTGGAAAAGAAAAAAAGGATTATTCTAGCATTTTTTTCAAATGGTCAGATTACTAGCCAGCTTGATGTTTGCCAGATATAGCAAGACATTAAGAATATCTATTTTTAAGACAATACAACTATTTAGAATACTGACATTAAATAATTTAAATAACGTTATATTTAAATGTAAATCTCAAATTATTTCACAAAAATCCCAGGAACTCAATTCCCCATATAAAAGAATGATTGCAAAGACTAATTTTATTTAAAAAAATCTAGATCAAACTGGATTTATATGTAGAAGAGAGGCTCCAGACAATACAAGAAGACTTATTAACATTCTTTCATTTGTTAGTAATGACGATATCCCTATGCTGACTCATTTCTGGCCTTGAACATGATCAGTCAAACCTGTGGTTACAGGTTAAGGCAGAGCCAATGGTAAAAGAGATCATCATCATTACATCACTGAAAAATGGAGGTTAGATTTCAGTCCCTTACGGGTTTGAAGTACGAGTTATGATCGGACTCGCATTCAAGAAATAATGCAATATTAATAAATCAGTAAATATGATATTCAGGTCCATGCGAGTTCCATTATATGTATTAACACATTGATTGCTGGGATCGATAAAACACGGAAATTAAGCATAAAAAAAGTATTTTATATTGCAGATTTGCGAGCTTGAGAATGTTGTGCTATTAATTTTAGTACCTAACATCACTTTCCCTTTAATTCAAAATACAGTATTGTGTTGATATTTGCATTTACAGTGCTACAGACAGGACTTTAACCCCCTGGTGGATCCTCTCTAGTACCCATAGGCTTTTTGGCTCCATTTGCCTTTCATGGGTGTGAAAGCTATTGGATTCCTAGCAATTTAATAGCGATTTGCAAACGTAACAGTTACGGGCTTGACAGATCAAAGGCTTAACGGCTACAGAGTTCTGATTTCGACAGCCCATAGGGTTTTTCCGCATGTAACCAGCTGAAAGAGGCAAATTTAATAGCTGTAAGTCTGGCGGGCTCTTTTACGGGCTATGAGTATTATCATTGGAGGAATTTAATAGGGCTGCTAGTCCAGCAAAAATTTGGCTTAAATTTGGATCTAAAGCAATACAAGCTCTATATAAGAACCCTACAGAATTTCATCTGGGTCGGGATATAAAAAAGAAACATTTTGATTAGGAAATGGCACCTGCGAGGGCTCCATCGATCGTTATCCTTTTCATAGAACCTTTAGTAGAAATAATTAAATCTTCAGGGATATTAAAATTGATATAAGAGATGAAAGTCATAAAATTGTGTTATTTGCTGATGACGTGATATTGACCTTGACCGGCCCTGCAAATCTGATATTTCATTTACCTAACATATTTGATGAGTATTGAAAATATTCAAAGTATAAAATCAACATATTTAAATCTGACATTATATTGATTGGATTAAATGATTACCAAAGGGAAATAATACAAAATAAATAGTGAAGTGGATAGTAAATATATTACACATTTAAGTGGAATTTTTATTTATTTACATTAAAGGATCTGTTAAGTGTCAATTTAATGTCTCTTTATAACCATATTACATTGTTACTAACAGATTGGGAAATGGGTAAATCATCCTTGATGGGCAGAATTGCTACAGAAAAAATTATGATTATTCCCGAAATAGAGCCCTATGCTAATCCAGCTGTATATACTGTGCTATAGCCATAAATCAGCTGCAGAAGCTCTTCTTCCCTACATTACCCCTTTACTCTTTAAATTAACCCATATGCTGCAGGGTCCCAATCGGGACCGCAGGAGCACCTAACAATAACCCCTATACACTGAGGTCCTGAACAGGAAACCCCCCCCCCCCGACTCTTAATCCCCTAGGCTGGGGGATCACCTGCAGCCCCAAAATGTTTAACCCTTCCATTCAGATAATAACCACTCTGCCGAGCGGGTCTTTAAAGGGTCTTTACCTGTTCCATATAAAAAAGTTAACCCCTGCAATGGGGGTACTATAAGTAATTGAAGATCCCTCAATCTGAGCACTCTGATTGGTCCAAAATATTCAGAAGTGACAGTGATCAGGGTGACATCCAAAAAAAACAAACATTCTGATTAGCCTAAATATAATACCTATTTCAGCCAATCAGAAAGCTCCAAATCCATATTTACGGAGCAGAAAGTGAGGCAACTGATATTTGGTGGTTAGTCAATGTATTATTTTGTGCAGTGGGGTTATTTTTGGAAGGCTATTTCCTGGCCCAGAAGATGGGGACATGGGCTTCACTCAAGAAAGAAGAGAACTGGACCATCTTCACTAAATATAGATAGCCCGACTAGTCTAGGAAAGAAGAGTGAGGACTAGGGCATCATTGATAATTGCTGTATGATCATTTGGGGTAGATAAGTATTGTTAATTCTTTATTTTACATGTTTAATTATTTTTTTTTATCTTTATTACTTTTTATTCTAATTGTGATTTTTTTTTGTTTTAAGTTTTTTGTTATTTTTTGTAATTATTTTTTATTTTATGTGATTTAGGTTTTATTATTTTTTTGTAATTTAGGCGGTGCTTTATTTTTTGTAATTTAGTTTTTTTATTATGTGTAATTATTTTTTTTATTTTTTAGTAATTAGCAAGGTTTATTTTTATTTAATAATTAATTACTGTATCTTCTCGAGTATAAGCCGACCTGAGTATAAGCCGAGGCACCCATTTTACCACAAAATACTGGGTAAAATGAGTGACTCGAGTATAAGCCGAGGGTGGGAAATGTGCTGCCCCCTGTGTCCCTCTTGTGCCCTCTGTGTCCCCCTCTCTCTCCGTGTCTCTTCTCCTCTCTCCCTTCCCTGTGTCTCTTCCCCCCTCCCTTATCACCCTCCTTAACCTCCCTCCTCATCCTTAACCTCCCTCCTCATCCTCAACCTCCCTCCTCATCCTCAACCTCCCTCCTCAACCTCCCTCCTCATCCTCAACCTCCCTCCTCATCCTCAACTCCCTCCTCAACCTCCCTCCTCATCCTCAACCCCTTCCTCAACCTCCCTCCTCAACCCCTCATCCTCAACCCCCCTCCTTAACCCCCCATCCTCATCCTCTCTCCTAAACCCCCATCATCAACCCCCCTCCTCAACCTCAACCCCCCTCCTCAACCCCTCCTCCTCATCCTCAACCTCCCTCCTCATCCTCAACCTCCCTCCTCATCCTCAACCTCCCTCCTCAACCCCCCATCCTCAACCCCTTCCTCAACCTCCCTCCTCAACCCCCCATCCTCATCCTCTCTCCTCAGCCCCCAATCCTCAACCCCTTCCTCAACCCCTCATCCTCAACCTCCCTCCTCATCCTCCCTCCTCATCCTCCTTCCTCATCCTCAACCCCCCTCCTCAACCCCCTCCTCAACCCCCTCCTCAACCTCCCTCCTCAAACCCCCATCCTCAACCCCCTCCTAAACCCCCCCATCCTCATCCTCAACCCCCTATCCTCAACCTCCGTCCTCAACCTCAACCCCCCTCAACCCCCTACTCAACCTCAACCCCCCTCAACCCCAACCCACCTCCTCAACCTCAACCCCCCTCAACCTCCCCCCTCAATCCCCCTCAACCCCAACCTCCCTCCTCAACCCCCCTCCTCAACCTAAACCCCCCTCAACCCCCCTCCTCCACCTAAACACCTCCCCCTCTCTCCTCACTTACCTGCTTGTGCTCTGGCCTCCGCTCCTTGACCCGGCGCGCATGTGACCTCACATGTGCGCCTCATCATCACATTCACGCCGGCGCCGGGTCGAGGAGCGGAGGCCGGAGCACAAGCAGGTAAGTGAGGGGAGAGGGTGGAGGTATTTAGCGGGGTTTAGGTGGAGGAGGGGGGAGGGAAAGAGACAAGGGGGAGTAGAGAGACACACGGGGGGGTAGAGAGACACACCGGGGGGTAGAGAGACACACGGGGGGGGTTAGAGACAAACGGGGGGGTTAGAGACACACTGGGGGTGTTAGAGACACATGGAGGTAGAGAGACACGGGGGGTTAGCGAGACACGGGGGGGGGTTAGAGATACACGTGCGGGATAGTGACTCGAGTATAAGGCGAGGGGGCCCTTTTTTGCCTTAAAAAAAGGATAGAAAAACTCAGCTTATACTCAAGTATATACGGTAGGTTGAATTTATTTTGTAATTTCATTTTAAGTTCATTTTAATTAATTTTAATTTTATGTAGTAATTAGATTTAATTTTTGTAGTTAATCATTTTTTTTTTTTATAAAATTTATTGGGGTTTGTTATTTTAATTAATTTAGGTTTTATATACTTTATTAGCTTATTAGAGGGGTACATGTTATTAGTGTATTGTAGCATTTTGTAACTTATAGTGCCATGAGGGTGCTGGTGGACCATCATGGCACTTAACATATTAAAATATTTTTTCATGGGGTTCTATATGGACTCCCATGGATTATAGGGGGAACATTAGGGATCCCTAGTGTGATAAGGGTAAATATTTGATGATTTGGGGGCACTTATAGTACCGTCATGTCATGGGTTAATTGATTAGATGGGGTTAATTTTTTATATCAATATTTATCTGATATATACAATATTACTATAATTCTGTAAACATACAAATTACAAATCCATTTAATAAATATCATAAATATCAGCTAGTATAGCAATCCAATATATTTTGATTTAATATCTAATTGTAATGAAAAACATTTTATAATATCTTGTTTAGATTATAAAAATTATATGATGTTAAAATGGTATGGTAATAGATATTTGTAAACATACCAAAATAATCAAAACTGTCTCTGATATCATAAATACCATATCAATTATATTAAGAATATTTGACATGTTTTATATATGATTATGTGGACAATGTGATAATAACAAACACTTCATAATTATTGTACCTTGACATTATATCTGTTACAATTGTTCATACCATCTTGTTATATTAAAAGATATTGAATTTATATTTTTATTCAATAATAATAAATATATTTTCACATAGTCCAGTTTTGTTTATTTCATGAGGCCAAAGTTTATATATATGTCGTGTAGTAAGAATTCAGATAGTCGAAACTGGCAAATATATGACACATGTAATTTTGTATTAATATTAATACATTTTATTGATATTGATAATATCACCATATTAATTGCCAAAACCACAACATATTGATGGAGGCCCCAGCGAGATTACTATATTTGATATATTTTATGAAGCAGTAATTTGTTTTAATGTTTATTAGGGTTAAGCGTAGTGAAATTAAACTGAATTGAAATTATTTATATTTCTGAAATGGCTGACAGAGCCACGCCTAACAACAGCCTACTGGCTGAATTAAATGCTAGTGTTAGCTGATTGCAAATTATTGCAAATTGCAAAATCTGTAATCACATATAATAGTTGTCAAACTATGAAACGTCGTCACGCAAAGCAAGGGACGCAGTTTGGTCCACAAATGTGGACCCTCGCAAAGCGGGAGGCTGCATTTGCGGAAGATGGAGGCATTACGGCGCATGACTTTGTAACAACACAACCCCGCATAATCTTTAACTCGCAGCACTTTGTCCTACGCCTCCTCAAAACACTAACAACACAACCCTGCATCGTTAACTCGCAGCACTGAAGGGGTTAACATATTCTGCTGATGAAGGGGTTAATATATTTTGCTGACACATAGCCTAACCATAATATCATGTTCCTACCCTTGGGATGTTTTGCGACCTTACTAAAACACAAAACATTTCTAGTTGTTCTAAGAAACAAAAAACACCTGATTATATGTCCTTGTACCGACTAACGTGAACTGTGAAAATCGCTCTAATATCCGCCTTCTTTTGCAAGTATAAATTCTATGCAATGACGTAGCAATAAAGGGAATTAGTACTGAGACTGATTGTGTGTGTGTCTTACATCCAGTACGAGTTCCACAGAATTCTGTTTGGGCCTGTGTTTTCAAGCCGCCAACTACTGATTAGGATGTCCCAACAAACTGGTGTCAGACGAGTGGGATACAGAGATCGAAGTACGACGGAGTGGGTAAGTAGAGTGAATTGTGTCTATTTGCACCTTCCTTTGCTCCCACTCTCGTCGTCCTTTGTAAACTGTATACAAGTAAATAAGTTGGGCACACACTCCCTGCGGTAGGGAGAATTAAGAATTAAGTCTTTGGTAGACTGTAGGTATAATCCCTAAAAGGTAGGGAGACTCTCTAAGGAAGAGAGTGTAAAATTAGGCCTCTGGAAGGCCATATATATATCAAGGAGATATATATATATATATATATATATATATATATATATATATATATATATATATATATATATATTATTCCTAAGGTGGGAATAGAAAGGATAAAATTGATATAAATATATACTTGACGGCTTGGTTTACAGTGCCCAAAATCTGCTTTTGCTTGCTCAATAATTTTGCTGTATTGCTGTGCTGTTTAAGATAAGAAATGTTTTATTATTCTGTGTAAAAATCATGAAGTAAGTATAGCTCTGGACACTGTAAGACGCACCGTCTCTGTGTCTAGGGGCAACCCGTTAACTCGAGAATATCTTTCGGAACTGTCCGAGCTATTTCAGCTCAGTACAGACGAATCCTGTTCTCGGATTAAAAAACCGTGATAGCAAATAAGGTTACGGTGTCTTTTGAGACAACCACCTAAAGTGTTTTTAGAAGGATAGTTGGAAATGGTTACTTCCCAGTCTAAACAATACTTATCTCCCAACCCGGGAAAATAATGCAAAGCTGTCATATGTATTTATATACACAGAGCAACATCAGGTCCCGTGAAAGAGCAAATGAGATAAGGGATAATAAAATAAATAGGAACTTTTTCTTTACATCCATTTATATAATATTCTGATTGCTTTTGTTTATAAAGTAGATGGATTGTCTTGTGTTTTGCTGCAAATAAATTTGTGAGTGTTTGCTGTACTTTCTTTTCTTTGCAATACAATTGAGAAATGCAGGTTAGAGAATTTTCCTCTGTGTAGAGATCGTGTCCACCACTGAAATATATTTCTAAAGCCGGCATATATGTAAAAAAGGAAATCTTTTTCCAGAAATATGTAACAGTGGAGGATTTATGGTCTATCTTGTTTGTAAGTGTAAGACAGTGTGTTTATTCTATTTTAAAGCTTGCTAACACTTATCTCTGCATCCCGAAAAAAAAAAAAAAGGCTGTGAATTTCTGTCTCCTTGCAGAAAATTCTTAAGGTCGTATTTAGTTTGGATAAGATGTGTATGGAATGTTGTTGTTTAACTTTTTAAGGTGGATTTCAGTATTGGTAGTTATATGTTTGTGGAGAGATGTCTCAGGAAGAAGTGGAGTGTTAGTTGGGACTTATTGTAAGTTAAGTACGGGACTGAAGCGAATAGTTCCTAGAATGTTATAGTAAGTGATTTGGAAGAGAGATTTTGTATGTGAATTTGATCCAAAATGGAGTTTGTTTTTGAATAGATTGCATATAGTAAATACAGAAAGAGAAAACAGGCAGCCCTTAACCCCCGAATTAATCCTTCTACATATATGATGTATCTGAAGTCAATGTGTCAAGTACACCATGACTCAGACTGTCATCAGACTTCTTATACAGACTTTTAGACTCTGATACAGAGTCAGGATGGAATTGGGCTAACGTCCCTTCCATTACGTGACAATGACTTTAGATTTGTCCAGGATTTAAGGGCAAATAATGAATTAGTTATCCCAATTGCCCCGATTGTCCCTGATATCACTGCTCTCATTACGGCCATTTCCCATGACGCCACTATATTTATTATTGATTTATCAAACGCATTATTTTTGGTCCCATTGGACCATGAGACACAACTACTTATGGTTTTCACTTTTTGATGGGTGCCAAATAACATGGACCCGTCTTCCCCTAAGGCTACGTGGATTCACCAGCTGCTTACTCACTGGTGCTCCAACAATACTTTGCGGTCATGGACCCGTGTCATGGTTCTGTCCCCATTCAGTACGTCAAAAGGACCTACTGTTTGGTATGTACTCCTAACGGGGAAGCCAAATTGACAGTATTCACTCAGTCTGCTACAGCACCTAGCAGCTGAAGGTCACAAGGTAACTAAAAACAAAAAACAAATGGGGGCAACACATGTTTATGATTAATTATTGCAGTCAATGGATCCCTGAATGCTCCCTGAATGCTCACTATGACTCCATTTTACGTACGGCTGCTAAGGGGGACAGCCCAAAACATATTCAGTGGACTCCAGGCATGACTGAAGCTTATGTGACCTTAAAAGTTAGCATTATGCAGGCCCCCGCTTTAGGACTACCTGATTATTGTAAATTTCATTTGTATGCAAGGGACAACTGTAAAACCATGGCCGCGGTCTGTGCCCAAGATCACGGAGGTAGTATGTGTCCCCTTGCATTATTTTCCAAAGTAGTCCCTACTCCAGTCCAGGGGATGCTGGCGTGTCTCCAAAAACATTTGGTTCCTTGCGATGTGGCTGTACAGAAAGCATTCCCTCCCCCCCCCCCCCCCCCTTCAGCTGCTATGGCAGAAGGACTGACAGAGAGAACAGAAGCTGCAGCTGCAACCCAAACCCCCCCCTGCTGCATCCAGTAGTACACTGAAAACGAAACTAGTAAAAACTGATAACACATAGAAAGTACAAAGAATCGCAATGATTTTATATCTAGAGGTAATGTTTTAGCTGACAGGGTAGCAACAGTTGCAAGTGTCATTTTTGCATCAGAATCTTAAAACCACACTGCCAGACATACATACAACGAGGTATACAGTGTCTACAGAATAACTATTCAGTACCTAACAAAGCATTACATGATCATTTGCATCCACCCACAGCTTCATTCACCCATTTAAAATTGATTTTACTCATATCCCAAACACAGGATCAAAGCAATTGTACCTGTTGGTGATAGTAGACTAGTTCTCACGGTGGCCTGAGGCCTTTGTAACACAAAGAGAGGATGCTAAGACGGTAGCTATAATATTAACTACCGAGGTAATACTGAGATATGGATGCCCATTGCAAATTAATTCTGATAATGGACCAGCCTTTATTAGTGCGGTAATTAAGGAACTGGTACAATGGCTACAGATAACCTGGAAATTCCATATCCCTTACCATCCTCAGAGTTTAGGCATAGTGGAAAGAATGAACCGCACTATTAAGGAGAAACTTACAAAGGCCACTGCAGGTACATGGGTGAACTGGCAGAAATACTTATCTGCCATTCTAGCAGAAATTAAGATGACTCCTAATAAGTCTACTAAATTTTCCCCTTTTTGAGATTCTTATGGGAAGACCATTTCCAACTCCTTGGGTAAAAGGCCCACTTGTAATTATGTCTGGTGATCTTGATCTTATAAGAGAACAATATGTGCAACAATTGATTGATAAATTGAATGGCATCTATGGTGATGTGTCTTCTCGCTTTCCTTTACCCTCACAGGAACCAACACATCCGTTCCAGCCAGGTGACCTCGTCTGTGTCCGACAACTGAACAGAGCAAAGAAGGGAGGCTTCCCATTCGGATCACCGACTACCGATGTAGCAGTAACCAGGACTGCCGTTCTCACTGACTCGCAGGACATCTGGATCCACGCATCACGCCTGAAGCTGTGTCCAAAGAGGGGTGAAGCAGGTGACAAAGTCCCTGTGAAAGCGATTGAAGACAGCGATAATAAAAATGTCAAACCTACTCCTGCATCCACAGAATGCATGAAAGAACTTTCTTCTTTTTATGGGCATTATGCTCCTGATTTATTTGCCCTTATGGACATTTCTTAATTGCCATTATGACCCAGACGAACTGGGACCATTAAAGTCTGTTTGTGGTAAACACAATAACACTCACACCAATACTAGCTCTCCTCATAGGCACAAGAGATCTACATGTGATAACACCATTATACAAAATCATCCCTGGGAACGTAATACATTTTCCGTAATGTTACAAGGTTATGCTCACTCCCTTAACTTTTCCAGATGCTGGGTATGTGCACACGTCTCTACACATGGGGAAATGGGTATGCCTCTATTTGGCCTTCCAGCAGAAAACTTCACTCAAAGCCACATATATTACAATGGCAGTACACAACCCCGCAAATAGAATTTCTTTACAATATGTACAATCAGCCACACTACTTATCACTTGCTCCAATACCACACTTCCAAAAGGCCGCATCAGAACCATGAGGGATATATAGCGGGTGGAAAATATTCCTAGACACCCTAGGTATAACCTTCCCACATGTGGGCGTAGGGAAACTACAGGTAGAACTATCCATCCTTTCTCTACTAGTACAGAAGGCATTGAATAGCTCTGCTGAAGCAATTGGGAAACTAAACTAGGAGCAGGTGCAAATTTAGAATGGTCACTTTGTAGAATAGAATGGCTGTAGATTATGTTTTAGCTTCCAAAGGCGGTGTGTGTGCTTTAATAGGTTAAGAATGTTGTTCTTATATTGATGATAATTCTGCTATTATTACTAATGACATAGAGCAAACAAGGGACATTGCTGACCGTCTCAAACTGTTTCAAGGGAGCGTCTGGGAAGACATGTTTTCCTGGCTCGGTTCCTTAGGTCAGAAGATCCTGATTGCTTGTCTCTGTGTCATTTTTTTCCCTTGTATTCCTTTGTGTTTTTATTACATGCTGCACAGCTTTATTCCTAAGAATTTTTAGCTAAATACTGTGACTTAACAACACCTGGTCACAGGTATATCTCATTTACTGATACCCTTGAGGGTCTATCACCTTCCAGTGTCTCATTTCGCTTCCTATCATATATACTCACCACTGCTTACATCCCAAATAAAGATCACGTTGTGATCTAAGAGGGGAATGAAGGGGTTAACATATTCTGCTGATGATGGGTTAATATATTTTGCTGACACATAGCCTAACCATAATATCATGTTCCTACCCTTGGGATTTTTTGCGACCTTACTAAAACACAAAACATTTCTAGTTGTTCTAGGAAACAGAAAACACCTGATTATATGTCCTTGTACCGACTAACGTGAACTGTGAAAATCGCTCTAATATCCGCCTTCTTTTGCAAGTATAAATTCTATGCAATGACGTAGCAATAAAGGGAATTAGTACTGAGACTGATTGTGTGTGTGTCTTACATCCAGTACGAGTTCCACAGAATTCTGTTTGGGCCTGTGTTTCCAAGCCGCCAACTACTGATTAGGATGTCCCAACAAGCACTTCTACTACGGCGCCTCAAAACACCCTACAAAACTCACACACAAACCTTTACTCGCAGCTATTTACTCGTACGGTGCCTCAAACCACCCCACAAAACTCCCCTACACAAACCTTAACTCACAGCACTTACTCCTACTACGCCACGCAACACCACACAAAACTCGCAGCACTTAGCTCATCAAACATGCAGGACTTAGCCTACAAACACACAAGCACATGACAACTGCGGGACTTAGAAATAAAAAAAAATACATATCCAAATACGAGTCGTAACACTTAGAAAAAAAAATACGAACTTACCGGCCAAGACTCGCAAACCAAAAAACACTAAGAACACACTAAATACACCCAAAACAATTACAAAAACATCACACACAGCATGGGGCAACAGCCAGGACGTCTGTGAGTGAGGTGGAACGCAAATTTAACTTGATTTAGATGATTTTCGCCACTCAAAAATCTCCTAAGTGAGGGGGGAATAAAATTGTCGCCGAAAAAAATTAAAATGAGGCTACCCAACCGTGAAGCTTGCAAAACATAGCCAGACAAGTAGCAGTTTGACAAGCCACATACAAGGTACTAAAAACCACTGTTACTAAAGAAGCAAAATTCAATATCGCTGCCATTTTACGCCAATCTACACCATTACGCATCTGAAATGGTGGCTTTCCCGCCTAAACTAACAGTTCTGGCTTGCGGACGCAGCCCTTTATATGGGGCACACTTGCCACAGTGCTGACACTTTCTCCTCAGGTGATGACAGTCTGACTAGACATTTTCTGCTGCCGGAAAATCCAAAGAGGATGTTAGCTTTTCAGGATATTAATTGCTGGCTATTTATTATAAATAGGTAAAGTATATTAATTAATTAATTAATTATGTATTAATTTAAAAAAATTAATTAAAAAAATGACATTAATCCATTTTGCAATACCTTTACTTTATCAACATATTAATCATTATCGATTTCATATCTGTTTATTAATTGATTGATTAATGTGATTATTTAATGGACATTAATTTATTAATTACTAATTATTTATCATTATGCTAAAAAAAAATACATTTTCACTACCTTTACTTTATGATTACATTATTGATTAACTGTTTTAATATATTTAGTCATTGATTAATTAGTAATGTTCATTCATTAATTAATAATTAATTAGTCATAATAAGAAAGTTATTAAAAAATGTATCAGAAAATATGTATGTTTCACACTGGACTTAGATTTCGGGGTTGCTGCTCAACTATTAATGTTCATTAATTACTTCATTAATCATTAAGATTAGTAATGTTCATTAATTAATTAATAATTCATTAGTCATAATTACAAATTTAGTAAAAAAGGGACAGTTAGTTGAATCATTAATAAGTAATAAGTAAGTGAATCATTAATAAGTAATAACAAGATTTTTTTTTTCAAATGCCTCAAAAGATATGTACATGTTGCACTACACTTACATTTCAGTGTTGTGCTTAATTATTACATTGATGTTATATTTATGTTTTCAGCCTTCATTATTAATGCACGTATTTTCATTATTACATTGCAGTTATATTTCTGTTGTCAGCCTTCATCATTAATGCACTTATTTTGGTGTGTTGATGCTTAATTAATAATGTTCATGATTAATTACTTAATTAGTCATTTTAAAGAAGATAAAATAAAATGTGCTAAAATGCATCACAAAATTGGTAGCTTTTACAGTGTAATAATATTTATCTGTTGCTGCTCTTTGTCTCAAAGGAATACGATCCTCAAACTGCTTAAATATTTTTATCCCTTTATTACATTTTATAATGCATTTAGTTATTAATATACCATGCTTATATTTTGCATGTATGCCAATTAAACATCATACAAACATTAACAATGCTTTTCATTTTATTTCACAATTTGAAAACACTTATCTAAATAAATATGATCTGTGCTTATATACAGCTCTATTAAATTGCCTGAATCGCAATTTCATAAGGCTGTAAGGATTATTGATTTTAATTGATCAATGTTATTAATGAATTAGTCAACATTAATTAATTGAGGAGGGAGGTTGAGGATGAGGAGGGAGGATGAGAATGAGGAGTGGGGTTGAGGAGGGAGGTTGAGAATAAGGAGGGGGGTTGAGGAGGGTGATAAGGGTGGGGGGAAGAGACACTGGGAAGGGAGAGGTTGGAAGAGACACAGGGAAGGGAGAGGGGAGAAGAGATACCGGAGAGAGAGAGGGTGACACAGAGGGCACAAGAGGGACACAGGGGGCAGCACATTTCCCACCCTCGGCTTATACTCGAGTCACTTATTTTACACAGTATTTTGTGGTAAAACAGGTGCCTCTGCTTATACTTGGGTCGGCTTATACTCGAGTATATGCGGTATATGATTTTTAAAATGACTTCATATTTCTGTTCTTGCTCTTTGTCTAACAGGGACAGCAACTGAGAAGCAATTTAATATTGAAATACCTTTATTAAATTTTGACCATATTTTATTTTTTTAAATGCATTACCTTAAAAAATATATATCTGTTTATGTATTGTATGTATGCAAATTAAAATTAATACTTTAAACTATTCATATATGTATTCCAAGAAAAATTAGAAATGCTTTTTACATGATTTCACAGATTCTTCATTTCTGTACCTGCTTCAAGACAGTGACTTCTGCTGGATTTCAGCTGATATAGGTATATGATTTTGTGATGACATTCTTTAGAAATATAGCATTAAGTATTTTTTTAGGCCATTGATGACATATATTGCTTAATTAATTTAAGTCATTCATTTTAAAAATTAATCAGTAATTACAAGGAAAAAAAGGAATACATATATACTTAGCTATTGATGTTTTAACTAATTACACTTTAACATCATATCTTGATTTATTGATTAATTCTGCATCATATTGATGCTTTAACTAATTACACCTTAACATCATATCTTAATTTGTTAATTAATTCCACATCATATCTTGATTTATTGATTGATTCATGTAATACCACATTGACAGTATCATTATTGATGACATTCTTTATAAAAACAGGATTAACAGTCTTATTAAATTGCAAGTTGCCCAATTAAATAGAGCTCTAAATAAGCACACAGCATATTTTTTAACACAACTTCTTACTTAGTGAAGACCTTTCTTTTGGATAGAAGTTAACTAACTAAAAACTTCCATAACCAATAAATGCTCTGTGGTTATATAGAGCCCTATTCAATTTGTTAAATCACAATTTAATAACTCTAAGTCTTTTTTCATCAACATTATTCACAGTTTGTCATTCATTAATTTATGTAATTATTTTAATAATTAATCAATAATTTAAAAAAATACATATATGCTTACACATTTATGTTTACATGAATGAGAATTAAACTTCAGAACTTTATTTATTGATTAATTAATTTCAGACAGATATTACTAAGTTTTATTCATGTCAATCAATAGTTTGCTAATAGTTCTTTTGCTTTGCCCTTCTTTAGGAACACATGATTACCTGTTTATGGTTTTGCAGTCATGACAGAAAGAGAGAGACAGAGAGAGACAGAGAGAGAGAGACACAGAGAGGGAGAGACAGAGAGACATAGACAGACACACAGAGAGACACAGACACACAGAGAGACACAGAGACACACACAGATACAAACACACATATATACAGGAGAGACACACACACAGAGAGACACAAACACACACAGAGACACACAGACAGAGACACAAAGAGAGACAGACACAGAGAGAGACAGACACAGAGACAGACACACAGAGATACAGACACACAGAGAGACAGACACACAGAGAGACACACACAGACAGAGAGATACACCAGGCAGAGACAGAGACAGATTACCACTACATTTTTTAGAAATATATGGCAGGTTAAAAAATATGTATAATAAAACAAATTACATTCTTACACCTCTATTTCCAATAACAGATTACAAAGGCGGGCAACGCAGAAGATAAGAAATAATTTAAAAGAAGAGTGGCAAGGGAACGGAAGCAGAGATGGAGAGATGCACAGACCCCTGAGACTTCACAACGTTTAGGAGAAGAAGATCGACAGAGACTTCTAAATAAGAAAAAAAATGGCTAAAAATGCACAAAATGAGTCTGCTGAAGCTTCAAAGAAAAGAAAACATTCTCTAATGACCTAATATTGCCTCCTGACACCAATGTTGATAGAGATGACACAAGTGTAGATATAGAAAGTTGTACTGAGATCTATATTGAGGAAGCTCACGATAGTCCTTTATTTACAGCACTAACAGTAGACACTCATTATATCATTAATGAATGTGGTTTGTCAGTTTTGTGGGGCCTATCATTTTCTGAAAGAAATACCAACTGATGAAGAGTTTATTAGTTGCTGTCAGAAAGGAAAGGTAAGACTTCCAGAAAGACACACATTTCCAAAATATTTACAAAGTATTATGAGTGATCCTACATTTCCAAATAACACCAATTTTAAGAAAAACATGGTCCTTACTGTTTTAAAGTCCAAGAACAAATATACCACCAGACATCACATTTACACCCAGAATAAGGAGAACAAAGGAAATTTGCAGTTATATGTCCTTGATACAATGGAAGCTGTTGAACAACGAATAATGCTTCGTGAAAATAAACAATGCTTACCCATAGTCTTTGAACAGCTTCATAACATTATGGCCAACAACCCATATAGTAAACCATACAAAAAATTAGCTGAGGTTGAAAAAGAACAACCGGCACATGACATCAATTGCCAATGCCAAGAGTAAATTTGATTCTCAAAAGAGATCACCATACTGATCAAAGATGGTATAAATTACCAACAGCAAATTAGTTTGCCATGGTATTTAAAAATTATGATGGGGAACCACCATTTGAGCTGGATATTACAATATATACATGCAATCAAGAACAACCTTTTATTAACATAAATATTTTAAGTATTAATTTGGATCCAATGACATATTCCATTTTCTTTCCAAATGGGGAGCCAGGATAGCAACCAAAATTACAGTTGCAAAGTTATCCCAACAGTAAAGTTTGTGTTAGAAACAATATTTCCATGTTGGAATATAAAGTGGCACAAACTGCTGTTCAGGAACATTTTAATCCTATTTTATGTGGGGGCAAACTCACACAACAATGGATTATTGATTCCTATATACAAGTCGAAAAAAATAATAAGAATTTTGTCAAATTTCAACAAAACAAGCTTTGAGTAGAACAATATTGTGGATTGATGGATTATATCACTGAATTGGCTGCAAACAGAGACATTCCTGCTGGAAGAGCAATGATTTTGCCATCCTCTTTCCAAGGATCTCCTCGCAATATGCGAGACAGATACAATGATGCCATGGCTATTCTCACTAAATTTGGCAAACCAGATTTATTCATTACATTTACATGTAATCCACAATGGCCAGAGGTCAAAGAAAATTTACAGCTTGGACAAAACACTTCTGACCGACCAGATTTGGTGGCAAGAGTATTCAAAATAAAACTAAATTAATTAATTTGTGAGATAACTAAAGCAGACTTATTTGGGAAATGTGAGGCTTTTGTTTATACCATTGAATTTCAAAAAAGAGGACTGACACATGGACATATACTTTTAATCTTGCAAGAAAAAGAAAAATTGAATACGGCAGACAGAGTGGATTCAGTAATTACTGCTGAACTGCCACATCCAGAGAAACATTCCATATATATATATAAAGGATATGATGCAGCAACTGTTGTTGTGCAAGGTGCACAAAATGAAAAAGACAATCCAATTTTACATGACAAACTTTCATCCTATTTAGATGCTCGCTATGTAAGTGCTCAAGAAGCAATGTGGCGTCTTCTCAAATTTGAGATGCATGATCGGTCACATGCTGTGTGTCGATTAGCTGCCCATTTGCCACAAAGTAAATTTGTTTGCTTTACTGCAGGCAATGAAACAAATGCTTTAGCACAAAGTGAACATAGAGCAACAACGCTTACTGCTTGGTTTCAATGAAATTGTCAGGACTAGTGATGTCCCGAACTGCGAACACATGCGCTTTTCGGTTCCCCCTCTATACTTTATCATTGAGGAAACTTTGAACATCATTTATTTTGTTTTATAATTTTTTTGGTGTAATCTATGCCTGCCTGCCAGCGTGTGTGTTTGACAGGCTAACACCTAACAGCTTAGATTGTGCTTATTTTCATTACTCATACCTGGTGGTGTAACATACATTGAATCAACCATTTTTTTCCAGTAATCTAATTTCAGTTGCCTGCCTGTGTCAGGCTCACAGCTTATATTGTGCTCAGTGAAATAAAACAACACTTTTTTGACTGTAATAGATTGAATAGCAATTGCCTGCCTACAGGCATGTGTGTGAAGCCTATTGCATCTACTCTGCCAACTTTTGCCAGTGCACAGTGATACGTCATATCTGGTGCAACCGTAGTGTACAGTGACATAAAACAACACTTTTTTGACTGTAATAGATTGAATAGCAATTGCCTGCCTACAGGCGTGTGTGTGAAGCCTATTGCATCTACTCTGCTAACTTTTGCCAGTGCACAGTGATACGTCATATCTGGTGCAACCGTAGTGTACAGCGACATAAAACAACACTTTTTTGACTGTAATAGATTGAATAGCAATTGCCTGCCTACAGGTGTGTGTGTGAAGCCTATTGCATCTACTCTTCCAACTTTTACCAGTGCACAGTGATACTCATATCTGGTGTCACAGTAGCTTGCACGCATGGTACCACTAATCGGAAAAAAAATGACAGGCAGAGGCAGGCCACCCCACAGGGGCCGTCGTGGTCGTGCTGCTGTGATTCCCTTTGGCCCTAGAATAATGCCCAGTTTTCAGAGGCAACATACCCTGAACTTGAAAAGTTCTGAGGACATGGTTGACTGGCTAACACAGGACACCCAATCTTCTACAGCTTCCGCTCGGTACCTAGACTCACCATCCTCCTCCAGCTTAGCTTCGGGCACCTCTCCAGTTACCACTCGCCCGCTTGCCGCCACCACCAACACTAGCACCACAGCCGCTTCACTTGATCCATCAGCAGAGTTATTTACACATCCGTTGGAAGAAATGAGTGATGCACAAACATTACTACATTATCATTACAAACATTACTACATTATTACTACATAGGATGTAGATAACAGGGATATGTCCCAGTCAGGCAGCATTACACACATGGACGTACGGTCTGATGATGATGATGTTGTACCCTGTGCTGCTTCCTTTGTTGAGTTGTCAGATACAAGTGAAGCGGTTGATGATGACGATGCGTCCGTTTATGCCACGTGGGTGCCCGCTATAAGAGAAGAAGAACAGGAGGAAAGTTCAGATGGGGAGACAGAGAGGAGGAGGAGACGAGTTGGAAGCAGGGGGAGGTCGTCGCAAGTAGCTAGTGGCACAGTCAGACAGCATGCATCGGCACCCGCGGTCAGCCAGAAAGCACGCCAGTCAACTCATGCTGTTGTCACCACCAGAATGCCGTCATTGCAGAGCTCAGCAGTGTGGCAATTTTTTGGTGTGTCTGCCTGTGACAACAGCGATGCCATTTGCAACCTGTGCGAAAAGAAACTGAGTCGTGGGAAGTCCAAAACCCACCTAGGTACAACTTCTTTGCGAAAGCACATGATGTCACATCACAAACGCCTATGGGATCAACACATGAGTACAAGCAGCACACAAAGTCAAAGCCGCCATCCTCCTCCTTGTCCAGCATCTTCAGCCACGTCAACCACTGCTGCCCTGCTTGCCCCCACTCAACCATCCGCCACTCCGTGTCTCACCCTGAGCAGTCCCTGCTCATCTGCCCACAGTCAAGTGTCTGTCAAGGACATGTTTAAGCATAAGAAGCCAATGTCACAAAGTCACCCCCTTGCCCGGCAACTGACAGCTGGCTTGTCTGAACTCTTAGCCCGCCAGCTTTTACCATACAAGCTGGTGGAGTCTGAGGCGTTCAAAAAAATTGTAGCTATTGGGACACCGCAGTGGAAGGTACCCGGCCGAAATTTCTTTGCACAAAAGGCAATCCCCAACCTGTACTCGATTGTGCAAAAGGAAGTAATGGCATCTCTGGCACACAGTGTTGGGGCAAGGGTCCATCTGAGCACTGATACCTGGTCTGCAAAGCATGGTCAGGGAAGGTATATCACCTACACTGCGCATTGGGTAAACCTGGTGACGGCTGCCAAGCATGGAATACGTGGCTCAAATTTGAAGTGGGAGGACCGACCAAGCATCTTTTTCCATCTCGCGCTTCCAAAAATCCATGCCATATACACGTCCCCTGATAGTGGACGTAACAGGGATTAAACCGATAGGAATAGTACTACTTAACAGTACACACCTTATAATAACGCAGACAGAGGCAACACATGTAATCTTCCATGCTGTGCAGTGGAAGACCCAGACTCTGACCCATGCTGGGCAGTGGAAGCCCCCAGACTCTGACCTGTGTATAATATTTCATGCTGGGCAGTGGAAGCCCCCAGACTCTGACCTGTGTATAATCTTCCATGCTGGGCAGTGGAAGCCCCCAGACTCTGACCTGTGTATAATATTCCATGCTGGGCAGTGGAAGCCCCCAGACTCTGACCTGTGTATAATCTTCCATGCTGGGCAGTGGAAGCCCTCAGACTCTGACCTGTGTATAATATTCCATGCTGTGCAGTGGAAGCCCCCAGACTCTGACCTGTGTATAATCTTCCATGCTGGGCAGTGGAAGCCCCCAGACTCTGACCTGTGTATAATTTTCCATGCTGGGCAGTGGAAGCCCCCAGACTCTTACCTGTGTATAATCTTCCATGCTGGGCAATGTAAAACCCCTAGACTCTGACCTGTGTATAATATTACATGCTGGGCAGTTTAAGCCCCCAGACTCTGACCTGTGTATAATCTTCCATGCTGTGCAGTGGAAGCCCCCAGACTCTTACCTGTGTATAATCTTCCATGCTGGGCAGTGGAAGCCCCTAGACTCTGACCTGTGTATAATATTCCATGCTGGGCAGTGGAAGCCCCCAGATTCTGACCTGTGTATAATCTTCCATGCTGGGCAGTGGAAGCCCCTAGACTCTGACCTGTGTATAATATTCCATGCTGGGCAGTGGAAGCCCCCAGACTCTGACCTGTGTATAATCTTCCATGCTGTGCAGTGGAAGCCCCCAGATTCTGACCTGTGTATAATCTTCCATTCTGGGCAGTGGAAGCCCCCAGACAGAGGAAGGTGGCTTTGAGGAGGTGGAAGACCAAACACAGCAGGCGTCCCAGGGGGCTTCTTGTCACCTTTCTGGGACCCTTGGTGGCTGGCTGGAGGAAGAGACCTTCAATGATGTCAGTGAGGACAAGGAACGGGACATGGCTAGTTTGGTATCCAACTTTGTGCAAATGGGGAGTTTGCGGTTGTGCAAAGGGACTGTTTGCGGTGCATTAAACGGGGAGATTGGTCTGTTACTGTGAAGCGGGTGTAACCCTTACACTCCCTGATCGATACAACATCATACCTGATGTTTTAAAGCATGTTATTCCAAACAATTTAGGAATGTTAGGTGATTTATGCCCTTTATGGCTTAAAACCAGACTCTGCATCAACTATGTAATTTTCCGTGGGAGTTTTGCCATGGATCCCCCTCTGGCATGCCACAGTCCAGGTGTTAGTCCCCTTGAAACAACTTTCCCATCACTATTGTGGCCAGAAAGAGTCCCTGTGGGTTTTGAAATTCGCCTGCCCATTGAAGTCTATGGGGTTCGCCGATGTTCGCCCGTTCACAAACATTTGGTAAAGTTTGTGTCCGCTGTTCGCGAACCCAAAATTTGATGTTCGTGACATCACTAGTCAGGACCCTCAGGCCAGACAATTTTTATACATTGACATTCCAAATCAATATGTATTCATAAATGGTGAATGGAGACAACGAAAAAAAACATAATTATAAAATTATCACAACAATTTATACCGTCAGTCCACGAGACATTGAACGTTTCAGTTTAAGATTACTTCTTTTACATGTTCATATTTATGATAATTTCCAGTTAGCTGCAAGACATCAAAACTTTCTGGAAGATGATACAGAATGGGAGAGATGTCTCGAGGAAGCAGCACCATGTCAAATGCCAAAGTAAATGAGAGAACAATTTGCTTTCCTTTGCATCTTTTGCAATGTACCTGATGCATTAACTTTGTGTGAAACACTTAAATTACATATGTGTGAAGATGTCTTGAAACGTTAGAATGAGTCCATTGAGCTATTGAAAGCATTAATGGGTATACAGGAAATGTTTCTTTGTCATGGATTAAGTTGTGCCAATTTTAATCTGACTGACCCAGGAATTATAAATGAAATTAACTTTGATGGGTATGACACTGACATTGAATACCAAAAAACACAAGAAAAAATTGGAACTCTAAATTCATTACAATTGGAAGCATTTAACGCCATCACAAATGCAATAGAAGATGACATGCTCAAAGAGCGTTCATTCTATCTGGATGGCCCTGGTGGATCAGGAAAAACTTATCTATATAATTTGTTGATGAGTTGCATTCGAGCACAGGGTCAAATAGCACTGCCATTTGCAACCACTGGAATTACTCCACATTTGTTAGAAGGTGGTAGAACTGTGCGTAGTGGATTTAAACTGCCAGTTCCCATTCTGGAAACATCAGTGTCGGATATTCAAATGAATTCAAGCAAAACATTTTCATAAGAGTAAATTAATTATAATAGATGAGGCAACTATGATGTCATGTCAATTATTGAAATAAGTTATTGCTAATGATTTGCCATTTGGTGGAAAGGTGATGTTGTTACGAGGAGATTTTAGGCAAACATTACCTGTGGTGCCACATGGCAATCGGACTGACATTGTCGAAATGTGTGTAAAAAGTAAGCTGTGGAAAATATTTACACACCTTAAATTAGAAGTAAATATGAAAGGCCAAAATAAATTCAATGATTGGCACATTCAGATTGGAGAAGGAAAACAGCCAGAATAAATAATTTACCTGAGGATTCTGCTGTTCAAATTCCATCAGAAATAATTTCAAAAGAACCACTAATATCGACAATCTTCCTAAATACCATCAATAATGAGGATTACTCAGACATTGCAAGCAAAGTCATATAGACATAAAAAAATATAGATGCCTTGAATCTAAACAACATAATTTTAAAATTAATCAATGCACCCCAAAAAAGCTATTACAGTGCAGATTTTGTTCTGGCTGATGACTAAGATAGTGAAGCAAACTTTACTATGGAGTTTATTAATTCTTTAACTCCCTCTGGAATGCCACCACATTTTTTGCAACTTAAAAAAGGGCAATTGTCATGCTAGTGAGAAACATGAATCCCAAAAAAGGACTTTGTAATGGGACCAGATTAATTGTGAAGGATTTAAAGGATTATTTTGTACATGGAGAAATTATGAGTGGTACCCATAAAGGCAAACCATTTCTTATAACGAGAATTGAATTTGCTCCAAGTGAGATTGGTTTGCCTTTTGGAGACAATTTCCCATTATCATGGCATTTGCCATGACCATAAATAAATCCCAAGGAAAAACTTTCAAGTCTGTGGGTATTTTTTTGAAGGAACCTGTTTTTGCACATGGACAACTCTATGATGCATTATCAAGATGCAATAATCCAGAGAAAATTAAAGTACATGTTGAAGAAAACCCAAGTCAGGGTAATTTATTGGAAGATGGATGCGTTTTTACCAAAAACATTGTATACTATGAGGTGCTGAAAATATAGAGAACAGTGGTTTCATTTCGACGACAACATTTTATGTCACTTGGACTAATTTTAGGACCACTATTTCAATAAGAAACTCTATACAATGGCAAAAAAAAACATAGAGAACAGTGGTTTTATTTCCAGGACAAAATTTGAGCTCACTGGGACTCTTTATAGAAGACCATTATTTCACATAGGAAACTCTATGTGCCATTTGCACAAAGTACAACAAGAACCAAAAAAATGCAAAAAACAAAACAAAAACAACAGTAAACAGTGGTTATATCCCATAGATAAAATTAAAAGTCTGCTGGACTCTTTGTAAGGGAAACCACTTGGACAGATAAAAAAAAATACAATGTCTTCATATATAACAACATTGAAAAAGGAACACTTCTCTTATTTCAAAGAAGTTATACCACACCAAATATAGAGAACAGTGGTTTGATTTAGAGGACAAAAATTTTATGTCACTCTTTTTAGAGGACCACTATTTCACTAAGAAACTCTATAAAATGCCCAAAAACATAGAGAACAATGGTTATACCCCGTGGATGAACTTTTATATCTGGCGGTCTCTTTTTAGAGGACCACTATTTCAATTAGGAAACTATATGTGCCAATTTCAACAACTACAACAAAAACAAAAAGAAAAATAAACAGATTGGAATGTGTTAGAACTTAACTTTTTACATGATTGATCCCACAAAACAATTAGGTGGCATTTTCGTTAAATTGAAGGTTAAATGTAATTGTTTTATGTTGCTATTTCACATGTTAACATTTTTAAAGTTGTGGAAAGTTGGTTCATTGTATATTGTATATAGTCAAGGATTTATGTTACTACAAATTTCACCATTTGTTAATACATTGAACTGTATAATTAAATACAGAGTATTGATTCAGGGAGTAAACTGATCGCCAGTTAATGGGGTCAGGAAGGAATTAATTGTTTTCCCTCTTTGATACAATTGGCCAAGTTTCAATGGGGGTTGCCTTCCTGTGGATTCAATGCTGATTTAGTTTAACAAGAGTTTAAAAAACAAAACGAATGTTACAAAGCATGTAATTGTTCTAAATAGTTATTTACAGAAAGTTTATATAGTCTTCTGTTATTCCTGGATAACTATCAATTCAAAATGTTAGTATTGTTAAAACAAATGTTATGTTACAAACTTTTATGTTATGGTTTACAATATGTATTCATGAAAACTTCAGACATTGTTATATTTTTATTCCATATATGATAATTAAAAGACTTAATATTGAAAAAAAGATATATTCTATACCTGTTGGTGAAATAGAAGTTGAAAGTTAAAAAAATAAAAAGTTTTATTCAAAAGTTTGTATTTCTTTGTAGATAAAATAAAGGTTAAGAATGTCAGATACTCAGATTGCGCGGCAAACAGTTTTAACAGCATTAAAATTGTATTGCCCCATCATTTTTGATGGGCAAGTCGCTAGTAGAAAATAACAGATAATTAATCAATTGCATATATTTAAATGTTTTTCTGTTTTGTATATCACATTGTGTAATTTTTAAAGCATTATTTGAAATGAATAAAAACATAAATAAATGAAAATGTGATTATATCAAGGTATAAAGATATGTAAATAAAAAATTAAAAGAAAATGCTTAAAATAAAACTAAATTGCATGTGATGAAGTGTAAACTTATGTAAAGGTGTGAAAATGCTAAAATTAACTTCAGGTTAAAATGCAGGATGTTGTAGAATTTACTGATGGAAGTAACTAGCATGGGATGCTAGTTTGGACGAGACGCTCATCTGTAGAGCTCACCTAAATCTCCCCCCATGTCTTAACCCCACAGAAACACCAGGTGAATACATAAATGTGTCACGAGAAGCTGCTTTAACTCATTGAGCTGGAGGACATGCCCTGCTGCTTCACCGGCTGTGTTTGGAGTGGACCTGTGTGGCTGTTGTCAGGGTGCCAATCCTGGTGGTATACTGAGACTGCAGAGTGAGGTCCAGCAAGACCCCCCCCAGGCCTGGTTTCCAGCTATCTGGTATGCTCTGAGTGGCAAGCAGAGTGATGGAACAGGAGAGGGGCGAAAGAGGAGTTAGACCACGCCTGAGAGAGATGTGGTGACTATACATGTGGCCCTACTTGAGCAGGAGGAACGCAGCAGCATTTGTTAGATAAGAACTGCCGAGACAGATGAGAGTGCAGCTACACAGTGACATGCATAAAGCAGTGTCTCCAGACAACTGAGTGACCCAGAGACAGCAGTGACAGCTACAAGGAGGAGACCTAAAACAACTGAAAGTCTCCATAGAGTTACCTGGGGTCTATGTGGGGGCAGATTTTGCCTGGGAGGTCTAGGAGTCTACAGTATTTAAGGAATCTTGGGGATACCACACTGATGTAAAGTGTAATGAATATATTAATCCTTAATGGCTCCCTAACCAAGCTTTTGGGTTATTATAGTAAAGAGCCACCTTTACTCTATGAGATTTTTGGGTCTATTGTCCTAATGGGACTAACATCAAAGAGGACATATAAGCTAAAGAGTAAAAAAAGTAAATACAATCTCTCACATTGTCCGTGTACTATAAAACCAGGACCAGGAGAGGAGTAAGGAGAGAAGAGGAAAAGAGGAGTGGGGGATAGGAAGAAAGGAGGAAAGGAACAAGGAGAAAAAGGATCAAGAGAAGAAATAACTCAAATTCTTCACTAAAGACTGGGTGGTATAGGCCCAGAAATATACAAACCCCTACACTCCTGACCTGTCAAGAAGAGGTTGTAAAAGATAAGAGTGGCCGAAGGTCCTACTGTACAATACAGGACTTCACCCTATAACAACAAGAGACATAAAGGAGCTAGTACAGAAGACGTCCTACTAAGTAAACAATAAACCACCCACATGTAAATCCTCTAGCAGCCTCCCAATATTCCCCTCTGACAAAGAGACTCAGCTTGATATCCCTTATGGGTGCAAATTTGAGACTTGCAGATTAAACACAAGATCTCTCCTACTGGGAGCTTCACAAAAGTTTCCATTAACTTTCCCCATGGGCATTTAATGAGACACAAATACTTAGTTAGAGTATTTCTAGCTAAGTTGTCTGAAGAGAAGAAGAGGACAGTAGTGAGGAGGAAAGGAAACCACCTTGCCCTACCTGGAACTCATCTTCAATGCAATTTAGACTATTAATATTTTTGGAAATTTCCACACAAGCACCTATTGGTTTTCTACTCTCTGGTAGACAACAACATCTCTACAGTTATGTTTCCTATCTTACTTATAGAATTAAGTCCTAAAGGAGTATTTGATTTAATTAGCTTTTATTCTCTTTATATAATCATTTCTTACTCCTGAGGACACTATACAAGTGGGAACAATTTATCTGTGTAAATCTAAAAGCAACCACAAGTTTGGCTTGATACTTAGAGTAATAGTCATCAATTAGTCTATGGGGCAAACCAGGGGCTATATTCAATTGCAAGCGCGCAACTCGATCTCAGACAGCCGAATGTCTGTGAGTGACTTGCGGGCTCCCTTTGGTCTCTGATTGCAATGTTATTCAATTGCTCAAGCACGCAAGTTACGGGCCGGAAGCCACAACCGTAAACCATGCACTGGTTCAGAGCAGTTCAGGGCAGGAACATGACCAATTCAGCAAGCCTGTAACCTCCCATTTTGAATCAGCCAATAGAAAATGAGACTGTAATTTTTACGGCAGTAAAACATGGAGGTTGCGTGTCGATCAATTAGGTTCGGGGGTACGATATGCGATCAGACTCACAAAACCTTCAAAATAAAGAATTATGAAAATAAATGCCAATACTGTTTCTAGTCCATGTGGGTGGCCTGATATCTATTAAATCATTGATACCTGAGATCGATTTAACCCCGAAATTAAACATAAAAATATTTTTTATTTCCTGCCGATTTGCGGGCTTGAGACTGTTGTGCAATTAATTCTAATGTCTATCAATACTTTCCCTTTGATTTACAGTGTAGTATTGCTTTTTTATTTGCCTTTACAGTGCTACTAATTAGTGTTTAACCCCTTCTCTAGAAAACATTTGCGGGCTTTGGGAAATTGAGCAATTGAATAGCGATTTGCAATTTTAGCCTTGCAAAAGTGAGAGATCAAAGGCTTCTGGAGGCTGTGAGTTACGAATTTAACCATCGCAATATTTTCAAGCCTGTAACACCGATCAGTGCCCACAAAAAGACGCCAGCTTGCAACGTTACTTACGGGCCTCCGAATCTCCCGAAAGCTCAATTGAATATGACTCCAGATTTATTACTTGTCTAGTAGAGGACAACTGCTGAAATAATCAAGTAATTCTTCTTTAGAAGTGTTACAATAAACAATACTAAGGGGGGAGGGAGACAAAGATAAGGCTGAGGAGAAATCATTTTTGGAAGCATCTATGGGTCCAGAAGCTCAGCTTCTTCATATTGACCATAGTGAGTCCTCCACAGTAGAAGTGGTAACCCCATTAAAAATTATTGAAGATGAAAAACTGACAATATTAACCATGAAGAATCTCATGAAGGAGTTTCAATTCTCTTTAAGAGAGGAGCTCACTCAGGAAATAGCAAATAACTCTAAAGCTATCAATATTCTTCAAGGTCAATTTGTTGAGTTGGAATGTGATTATCTTAAACTGACTAAAGAGCATAATCTATTAATTAACCAATTTGAAGAAAATGCATAGATCAAAAACGACACAGTTAGAAGACCTCTCAAGGAGGAATAATGTAAGGGTCAGAGGAGTTTCAGAGTCCGTACTTCAAAAAGACCTGGCCCATTTATTAACTCCTTCTTTGTACACCTCCTTAAATTAGATAAGGATGAAATTAAAGTAGAAAGACTCTATAGAATTCCTCTCCCGAGGACCTTAAAAAGGGACTTACCGAGAGATATAATAGTAAAACTCCACCACTTTCCCCAACAATAAGTTATTATGGGAGCATTTGGGAATGGAAAATCCAGTTTAGAGCCACTATATGCTAACCTGGAGATATTTAATGACCTTTCTAGTGACACGTTGCTTAAATACAAGGAATTTTCTACAATCACAAACATTTTAAGACAGAAGATAATTCATGAATGGAGATTTCCCGCTAATCCATAGGGATAACCAAAATTACACTATCAATAATGTGTTGGAGGGAGAAAAACTCTTAGTGAATTGAAACCTTCAAACACAAGAAGATTTCAACGATAGTTAAATAATGAATCCTCTTTGGAGAGGGGAGGAAGGAGAAGGAACAATATTTCATATAAATACACCTATATACCCTGAGAGAATCTAAATAGATATAGATAAGAAACAGGATAGAAATTAGGTTGCACTAAAGTGATTTTAAAAAATTAAGTTATTATTTTATTCTTCATTTTTGGAGGGAAAGGGTGGAGGAAGAAAGAAATGATGAAATGAGAGTGAGGAATTTCAATTCTGCTAAGCCACTCCCTCATCTTATTTATAAAAGAAGGATAATTCCCAAATAATAGACACAAATGTGGTTACGATATAGATGTAGTTTTCAAGGTCACGATATAAAGTACTAATAACATATGCAATCACTCACTTATGGAAAATGTATCAATAGGTACTTAGAAAATGATAGTCACAATCAATTTGTTTGGATGTTTATAAGGAACAACACAATATACTCATTATATTGTTTTATTTCCATTACGAATGCATTGATTAATAATAAATTATAATCCAATACATTTCACACACACATATATATATATATATATATATATATATATATATATATATATATATATATATATAGAATTGGAATAGTTTAGGAGATTTCAAATTAGGTATGATTAAATGATAGATGTTATCATCACTATCTTCAAATTTGGTCATAATACACAACTTTGTATATAGTGTATATAGATTGGAAGAGTTAGGCTCTTTCTCTAAGCTCTAGCATTATTAAAAGCAATAAAACACAATACACTAAAATGGAATGTTAACATTAGCCTTTAAGTACATTTGGAAATGTAGGGGCCAGAATTAATTTAAAATTATTACTTTATATATAATGTAATTTCCAACTAAGCACCTTCCCCAGAGAGTGATATAATATTGAATATTCTCCTCCACCCCTCTTAAGAAAAATCTAGTTGTGCTAGGGTTTCTATGTGATATTACATGTGTATTCTTAAAGCTCTCATTCGAGTATCTCTTTGGACCACCAGAATGTTTTATTTCTATATTTCCAGCCACAAGGAGAATAAGATCTAGCATCTTGGGAAAACACACCAAGATGTTATTTTTTTTGCAAATACTTATGTTGTTTGGCAGTGAGATGGGTGGGGGGATTCATTAGATGGACACAACACTCCCTATGACCAACCAACCTAGTAGTGGGTTAATTGTTCTGTCCCAGAATCTACAAGGGCTGAATACATCATACAAGACACACATAATAGCTAAGATTTTTTTCTAAAGAGTAACCAGATATAATTGGTCTCCAAGAGAGTCATTGGAGAACAGGGAACATACCCAAGTTTTGGAACTGATCCTTTTTACACCAGATGAATAAGGCTATAGGAGTTTCAATCCTTTTCAATAACAACCTGCACATTGTGGAACAATTTAGTGAAATAAATCAAGAGGGGAGATATATAATTTGAATTGGAAAACTTAATGAACAGAAATATACCATTATTAATTTGTACGCCCCGAATAATCAACAAAATAGATTTTTAAATGCATTGTTAAAACGTATACAGAAACTAAAGATAGGACAGGTGATTATGTGTGGCGACTTTAACATGCATTTAGACCCCTTAATAGATTGAATTGTTTCAGCATACTATTATCAAATTTGAACTCTATGATGCATGGAGATCCTTCCATCAAAACGAAAAAACTACACATTTTTTTCATATAGGCATGAAGTGCACATGAGATTAGACTACTTCCTAGTAGACCTGGCAACTATCAAAAGGATAGAAAAGGTGGACATTGGATTGATTAATCAATGCAACCATGCTATGATTAAACTACCGTATATACTCGAGTATAAGCCGACCCGAGTATAAGCCGAGGCACCTATTTTACCACAAAATACTGGGAAAAATGAGTGACTCGAGTATAAACCGAGGGTGGGAAATGTGCTGCCCCCTGTGTCCCTCTTGTGCCCTCTGTGTCCCCCTCTTGTGTGCCCTTTTCTTGTGTCCCCCTCTCTCTCCCCTGTGTCTCTTCTCCCCTCTGCCTCCCCTGTGTCTCTTCCCCCTTTCCTTTCTCCGTGTCTCTTCCACCTCATCCTCCCTCCTCATTCTCAACCTCCCTCCTCAAACCACCTCCTCATCCTCAACCCCCCTTGTCAACCCCATCCTCAACCCACCCTCCTCATCCTAAACCACCCTCCTCATCCTAAACCACCCTCCTCAGCCCCCCTCTGCAACCCCCCTTCTCATCCTCAACCTCCCTCTTCATCCTCAACCTCCCTCCTCATCCTCAACCTCCTTCCTCAATCCCCCTCCTCATCATCAACCCTCCTCCTCAACCTCCCTCCTCAACCCCCTCCTCATCCTCAACCCCATACCCCCTCCTCAACCCCAAACCCCCCATCGTCATCCTCAACCCCCATCCTCAACTACCCTCCTCATTCTAAATCCCCTCCTCAACCTCCCTCCTCAACCCCCCTCCTCAACCTCAACCCCCCATCCTCAATCCACCCTCCTCAATCCCCCCATCCTCAGTCCCCCAAACTCAAGCCCCCCTCCTCATCCTAAACCCCCCTCCTCAACCTCCCTCCTCAACCTCTCTCCTCAGCACCCTTCCTCAACCTCAACCCCCTTCCTCAACCTCAACCCCCATCCTCATCCTCAACCCCCCATCCTCATCATCAACCCAATCCTCATCCTCAACCCAATCCTCATCCTCAACCCCCCCATACTCAACCCCCTCATCCTCAAACCCCCATCCTCATCCTCCCTCCCCATCCTCCCTCCTCATCCTCAACCTCCCTCTTCATCCTCAACCTCCCTCCTCATCCTCAACCTCCCTCCTCAATCTCCCCTCCTCATCATCAACCCTCCTCCTCAACCTCCCTCCTCAACCTCCTCCTCAACCTCAACCCCATACCCCCTCCTCAACCTCAAACCCCCATCCACATCCTCAACCCCCATCCTCAACCCCCCTCCTCATTCTAAACCCCCTCCTCAACCTCCCTCCTCAACCCCCTTCCTCAACCTCATGGTATTTTATTGGTATTATAAGTATTTGTATAACCTAGAGAAATCAAAAGATTTTGTTAAACCCACAATACAAGAAATTGATGATTTTTTAAATCAATTAACCCTGCCCCAAATGTCTAATATAGATCTTGAGCATTTAAATAGAGAGATTTCAGAGGAAGAATATATAATATCTGGGTTACATCTGCACACAGCACCATGGCAAGATGGATTTATAAATTGCTATTATAAAAGGTTCTCTTCCACGCTCATGCCATTCCTTAAAGGAATGTTTCAAGAAATTAAATTGTCAGGCATTTATAAATTGCTATTATAAAAGGTTCTCTTCCACGCTCATGCCATTCCTTAAAGGAATGTTTCAAGAAATTAAATTGTCAGGCATAGCACCTCTGGAAACTTAAGAAGCTGCCATAGTCACGATACCTAAGGAAGGTAAGGATTTACTTGAATGTAAAATTTTCCGACATATCTTACTGATCAACACAGACATTAAATTATATGACAAAGTTTTGGCCATAAGATTAGCTATTTTAATTCCTAAACTAATATCAAGAGATCAAACAGGCTTTATTAGCCAAAGAGATGGGGGTAGACAATACCAGAAGATGAATAAACTTGATTTTGTATGTAAAAGATTAGAATATTCCTGCCCTAATAATGTCTTTAGATGCTGAAAAGGCATTCGATAGAGTGGGGTGGGACTACATGGAAAGAACTCTTCAAAAATGTGCACTTGGCGACTTCAGAGCAAAAGCAATTAAATCGCTATATTCCAACCCATCTGCCTTTGTCTCAGGGAATGGGATCGACCTATTTACTGTAAATTCAATGTGGGACTATCAATCTAATGATTAAACCCTTTCTAGAGGCGATTATAACTTCAGAATTGATTAAAGGTATAGAATTTAAAAAAAACTACATTCATACATAAAACCATGGAATTCTCAGACGATGTACTATTGACTTTGACTAGCCCCAAAACCTCAATAGAACATCTATACGAAATCTTAAATTAGATATAGTTGGATATCTTTCTATAAGGTCAACTGGTCAAAAACAGAAATCATGACAATAAACGTATCAAAAATAGAGTGAACCCTACTAGAATCTAAATACCCCTTGAACTGGAATTTGAATAATGTAATGCACTTAGGGATTCTGTTCTCTGATGATTTGAAACAACTAGTGAAGATTAATTATAGTAAGTTACAGATTAGAATGAAAGAAAGAAGAGGGTTTGGGAGGAAAGAAGCGCAAAGAGATCTTGATAGTATAGTCAAAAATTATGGCATTAAAATTTAAAGGCTGTCAATGCTGTTTACCGCACAATGTGAGCACCTTCGGCGCTCATTGCGAGCCTCTCCCCCGTCTACTTTACGGGCCTTGCGACGAGCACCTTCATCACGAGCCGCACAATGAGTGGATTCGCCGTTCATTACAGGCCTTGGCAACCCACAACTTTCATGGTTCTCAATGATCACCTTCAGCTTCAGCTGCAAGTCTCTCCCCAGTCTCTGACCCCTGTTTCTGTTTCCCCCTCTCTCCCTGCCCCTTGTCTTTTGTTTTTCCTTATTTCCCCTGTATCTCTTTTCGTCCGTCTCTCAGCCCTGTGTCTCTTTCCACCCTCTCACCCTTCTCTCTCCCCTGTATCTTTCTCCTCTATGTCTGTGCTGCAGTTTTGCATGACTCACAATGAGTGCTGTTGCTTGCGTTGTTTGGCTAAGTGTTACTGGCTTCGTGATCGTGTTTCATCCGTTTACGATTTTTTGGCCGCCATTTTGTTTCTCGCTTAGACAATTTTGGATCGCCGAAAAACACCAAAGATGCCTCATATTAACTCACAACCTCACTCACAGGCTCCCTGGCTCTTCCCCTGTGCTGTGTGTGAGTGTGTAATTGTTTCTTTTTTTAATTATTTGTTTTTTTGGGGGCGGTCTTTGGAGTTACACGCTTGAAAAAAAATCGGCCATTAAATTAGTAAACTGCGTGCCTCCCGACCAGAGGCAAAGTGCTCCATTTTTTGGCAGTGATCGCAAAGTGCTCAGTTTTACAGCGGTGATCACGGCCATCGACATGAGTGCCTTCTGTGCTCATGTCTAGGCTGTTTTAAAGTCCTGCGGCCTCGGTATGAGTGCCTGCGGCGCTCATCGCAAGCACTTCAATGAGCGCCTTCGCCGCTGATTACAGGCTAACTCCTGCAAGCCTCGCAATGAGCGCTTGATGTATGTACCAGAAATTAGTAGTATACATGTAAGTGTAAAAAAACGTATGTGAGGAGAACCAAAAGAGCTCTCAAAAACTGATTTTGGGAACATATGTATAGTGTGAGGAAAGGAGTGGTGAAAAAAGGTTTCTCGTCTCATGTTATAAAGGAACATGGAAGCAATATGGACTGAGTCACCATTCAGGCAGTGGAAAGAGTATCCATGAATCAGAAATGAGGAGATAGACATCTAAAGCTATGCAGATATGAGACCAAATAGATACACAAATTGGGTAAACTCCAACAGGATGGTTTAAACATCGACATAGATTTAGCTGCCTTTATCTCAGGGTGAGAGATGTTATCCCTATCCGTATAGTTCCACCATCACTATTTTAAATGGCTTTCCCCATGCTTTAGTTCCATTGTTTATGTTTTGCATGGACCTTCTATCTACTAATAATAGCATTGAGACCTGTGGCAAGTGTATTAATTCTATTTGGAGGATTAAAATAGATTTACATTTTTCCTATTTCCCTCCACATATATCCACTGGTATGCTGTCTTATATGGATCATTGTCTTATTTCAATCTTCATTATGTATATTATGTACGTTTCAATCCCTACTAACATTTCCATGTTTTATATTATTTATATATATATATATATATATATATATATATATATATATATATATATATATATATATATATATATACACTATATATATATATATATATATATATATATATATATATATATATTTATTTAGATTTTTATTTGCATTTCAATTATATCTATTTAGATTTTTATTCTGGCATATCTATTAATTATAAATCTTTTCTTATCTTTTTATGTATTACTTTTTTTTTATTACCCCATACTGTTTAGTTTACTTCCTATTAGGAGCTTCTATATGTTTATATATATATATATATATATATATATATATATATATATATATATATATATATATATATATATATATATTTATATATTTATTTCCTTATTATTTTTTTATAGAGCTAGTCTTTATTTCTTTATTAATTATTTATTAGTATTATTATTTATTATTGATATGCAATATATGATGTATGTACCATTGTTATATTAATTAAGTGCTCTGTTGCTATCCCCAGACATACCTTTCATGGAGCAACAGTACACTGCTAGGAGCTGATAAAGCCAGTGTTTAGCCTTCACCTATTTACCTAGCAACAGGAATACTCTAATATGATTGGTCCAAAGGTTGCTAATAGCAACATGACCCTTGCTATTGATGAAGGAGAGGGGAGAAGCTGCAATTAGTGAGCTTTTACTATTTGTTATCTTCTTTTTTATTTCTAGAGATTTACCTATTACTGCACTGGGTGTACTTCACTCTATTTTTGGAGCTGTAGTTCTAGTTTATATCACTACTTATATACATCTCATAGTGGTGTGGAAATAATATGGAATACGCTATTAGTATCACATTGGCACACATGACTCTTGTTTACATGACTGAAAAACTGTGAGGTCTCCCAAACCAGACCCATCTCCAAGTGATACTTATTCAAGGTCATCCAGACTGGTTTACTTGGTGAAGGATTATTTATCATCATCTCCACATTAACAAAGTGCTTGTGGTATTTGGACTGCAATACCTTCCTCCTTCTATGCACTATTTATATACCTTATATTATTAAGGATTTAAAATATGAGTGTGATACTTACTGCATTATATATATTTATCTAAATAAACTTACCAGAAGATACTATACTATCAAGATCTCTTTGCGCTTCTTTCCCCCAAACCCTCTTCTTTTTTTCTCACGCACAGATGAACAGCGGTCATATTTGGATACTCTATTATTAGCAGAGTGATTGTGTGATAGTCACATTTATATTTTCTGTGGGCTGGTAGTATTTGGTTCCCCTGTACTTTCTATTCTGCTTCGATTGTTCAGATTTTTACATTTTATTATTTTTAATCATATATTTTATATTATTTACTATTTCACTTAAGCGCTACAGGCCATACACTTTTTAGATTGCTATGAAGTGTTCATTCTATTGTATAGAATGAAAGAAACCCTAAGAATATGGAGATCAAACAATTTATCATGGGCGGAAAGAATTGCCTCTGTCAAAATGTCAATTTTGCCCAGGATTAATTACTTGATGCTTTCTACACCTGAAGAAATACCTGCATACTTAATTAGACAATTAACGACTATGATTGAGAAATGTATATATAAGGGCAAGAAAGCTAGGATTAAAAGGGAAGTAACAACTAGATATTTTAGGAGGGTGGTATATCTTTACCCGATATTAAATGTTATCTTGAAGCAACTATGCATTCACACATTGCAAAGTGGGTTATAGGGAAGGAAACAACTAGATGGTTCCAAACAGAGCAAGAAATTCTCTCCAAAAGAGATCTTAAAGACCTTATGTGGTGTGAGGAACAAATAAAGGAGGATGAAGCAACCTCATGGGTAGTTAAAAAAGGACTTACATTATGGTCTAGGCTCAATAAAAAATGAGCTCTTGCTCCCTTCCCTAGCCCAATAATGTCTTTGCAATTATTCAAAGAGATAGCTAATATTCCCCATAAAGATAGTTGAAAGGATTGGGGAATCACAACTTTAAATGATATGTTTGATAAAAATGCATTGTGTACATTCAATTAGTTGGTCCAGAATATGATTTTCCGACCCACAGATGGCTAGAATACAATATGATTAAACAACCTCTGATAAAAAACTAAATTTGTGCATACAGCAAATAGAAACAAATTTTGAGAGATTATGCATTAGGAATAAAGAGAGGCACTTGATTTCCAACTGCTTTTATCTATTCAGATTAAAGATTGAAGTGGATAAAACAAACAAATTGAGGGAATGGGAAAAGAGGTGGGTACAGTTTGTCCGAAGGAAGATTGGTTTAAGGCCTTCCAAGACACAGAAAAATGTATCAAATGTGCCTCATATAGGGAGCTTAATTTCAAAGTCACGCAGAGATGGCATCTCGTTCCCTCCAGGATAGCAGAAATAAACCACAATAGTGATCTAAATAAATGTTGGAGAGAGTGTGGGCAGGCTGGAACCTTTAAACATATCTGGTGGGACTGTCCCAAAATACAGATATTTTGGAACGAATGCTATAACCGTCTTTCCAACATTTTGAATACAAATCTTAACCCCTCTATAGAAATGTCTATTTTTCATATCTTCCTGGAGACTTTAAATCTGACAGAAAAAGCCCTCCTTATCCAAATATTCATGACTGCAGACAGGCAGATATCAACCAGATGAAAAAAGGCATGTATTTCTACATGGAATCAAGTATTTCAATGGATAAATAGGAATAGGATGTTGGAAATGGATTACAGGGAATTAATTCAGCTTCCATTAAAACAGAAAAAGTGGAAAATCTGGGACACTATTGTGCTTCAATAAGGGATGCATATAACAGCCTCTCCTCCCTCCATTGCCTCTCTCACCTCTTTTTTTTTCTTTTTTCTTCTTTTCTTTATTTTCTTAATTTCTTTTCTATGTTTTATGTTTATTCAAAGGATGGTTGATAATAACACTCATGTTTGAGCATTTTACATATTTATGTCTGTGAAACTTTGATAACATTTAAAAAAAAAGTAAAATTTAAAAATAACCAAGAGTACTTCAAGAGTGAGATTGTATTTTAAGATAGATAATTTATATACATTGGAAAAATGCTGTTAAGGTGTGGTAAATAAAATACATGTATTACCTGTATAAAAAATTTGATTTTAAGTCTCAAGTAAAATAAAAATAAATACAAAATAAAAACTCTGAGACACTGAAAGTTTAACATTCCACCAAACTGCACTTCAATGTGAGAGAAGGTGGGTTAAACGCCTGCTGCGCAGCTCAGAGAAATAAAACCTTTGTGTGCCTGAACAAGCAGTGTTAAAAAATCCCCATAAGGGAAAAACAGTAAATGAAATAATAAAATAAAATAATAAGATTACATGGAAAAAGACTTACATAAAGTATTATTGTTTTCTAAAGACATAAAGAGAAAAAAACTGCTTATCTAGACTTATAAACAACCCTTAAGGGAAAACATTAACCTATTTCTTGCCATATCCTTAGGCTGAAACAGGAACCTATAGAGTTAATATACCCCTCCTGAAATATAGAGAAGATAAGATGTGTAAAGTTGTAATGCATAGCTATGCATTATGCTGAATTAAAATCTAAAAGAAAAAAAATGTGCAGATAATCGAAACTTGCTGTGCTAATAATTTAAGAATTTACGTTCAATTAGTAGATTTTAGACATACTAACTATATGCAATGAAAGAATCAATATGCAATAATCACTACATGAGCTGATGAAATATGTGTAAGTGTATTAACCTGTTTTGTGTTTGTCATTCAAGATAGTTTTCTGAATGCATCAATCTCCATCCTACATGTATCAAGGAAATGTATTGTATCATGATGTAAACATTTTTTTAAAAATTATGTAATTAAATATTTTTCCTTTTCCAAAGGTTTATGATTATATTAACAAAGTACATGTGTTTTTGCAATTTATAATCATTTAAATACATAATAATATTGATATTTTGAAATACATTATATTTGGTGTTATCTAATTTATATTAATTATCCTAATTAATAACTTAACTAAGAAAAATATTTATAGATTTAATTGTCAATAAAATAAAACGATTTTACCTAATTTGACCTTTATATCTACCTAAATTGTTCAGGTAGATTTAAACTTATGATATTAAACATATCCTGTTTGTAAATTGTAAATGTTGGTGAAATAAAATAATTCAATAAAAAAAAAAATATACCAAGTCATAAATAAAATACAAAATTGAAATCCCAAATAAATTAGAATAATGGGAACATGCTTAGAAATTATAGCAATAACAAAAAATATATATAAAAACAAAATTGTCCTTATGATAGGGAAGGAAACTTTAATAAAATATAAACTATAAAATATATATAAAAAATGTAAAACAATATTAATGAAATAACAAAGGTAATCTTAAAATGCTATGGCCCTCATTCAATTGCAATTTGGCCAATTGCATAGGGCTCTAAATAAGCACATAACATATTTTTTTAAAGAAGTTTTCAGTTAGTAAGCATCTATCCAAAAGCAAGGTTTTCACTAACTAAAAACTTATTTAAAAAATATATGTTATGTGCTTATTTAGAGCCCTGTTCAATTGGCCAAATTGTAATTGAATGAGGGCCTATATATTTTTTTATAAACATATGCTATGTAAATACTCCTACGTTATGAAATACATTTTGCATTCTTTAAATGGTAATGTCAATCTTCACCAGATTCTTAAACAATTAAAAGTAAAACTAAATAAATCAATTAAGTTATAAATATCATAAATAATATATTGATAAAAGAGAAAATGAATAGAAGTAAATTAAGAAAAAATGCATTAGACAATATATGGCATGTTTAAATGTAAATAAATAAATAAAATAAATATAAATTAATTTAAATTTCTAATGGTCTCACATATTACTTATTTGGGATAAGCTTGATTACCATAGACATAATATATACAAAACTGATTAATTTGTTTACTCTTGCATTTGAATCAGAAATACAATTTTATTGGCAATACATTCTTAGGGACTGAATCTTATTATCCATCAGTATTAAAAAAAACTTTCCGATACAAAAAAAGAAGGAAATAATTAGTTGAGAAATAGTTTTAAAAAACGACATAGACCACAGCCGTCATCAAGATAGTGATAGGAAACAAGAACAATCAAGATTAAGAAGCAAAGAATATATCACATCTATTAAATGATAGCTACTCATAGTTGCAATTAAGAAAATCATCCAGGTCCAATCCTTCATGTCAGATAGTTAGGAATGAACACAAACCAATGTATTATTCATTATACTTAACACATATATATTTTTTTTCTCTTTTTCAGCTTCCAGGAGGTCTGGGTCCAGTAGTGAGCCAGAGGTGAGGCCATCAGCTCCATCGGAACAGGACCTAAGGGACCAAGACCCCTGCCCAGCAAGAACCTGCACAGGGGGATTAGGAAAGGAGAGGAGCCGAAGGCCGTGGTTCTGAGGAGGACGTCATCTGGGCAGTGAGGTCACCAGGGCTCTCCTACTGGATGGATGAGCGGGGCTCGCCCCACCTCAGTGCATCTGACTGGCCACCACCACCACGCACACCACCACCACTTCACTTCTGGAGCAAGGCTCCAGTTGGGCCCTAGACCCTTCCTAATGGGCCACCACTTCTGCCTCACCTAGCAACGCCCCCACCATCTGATGACTGAATCTTACCTTGCCGGCTGCTCAGGATGGGGATGGACCAGAGTGCAATCCAGCAATTCACAGAAGATGCCATGAACCTCACTCTGGTCCCCAGGCCCACCTCTTCCCGGAGCCATCCCCTACACACCCGCAGCCCACCCGCTTCTTTCCTCCCCTCATGTCTCCTCCACCAGCACCAACACTGCTGTTTCCGCTGGCTTCTAGAGGGATGGTCACTGAGGAATTTTGTTGAGAAGAGATGCTGCAGTCCCTATCTTTTTTTATGGCCTTTTTTTGCAGGTGTTTTGTTTTTTTTAAGGCACAATTCAGGGTTATGAAAGCATCTTCTGCATCTGCAAGCATTGTCAAAGAAATTAAGTAATTGTAAGATATTCCCAGTGTCAGGTAGACATTCCTTCAATGACAGCCACCCCCCCTCAACATGTAGCTCCCACAATATTAAACTTATAATATATCCAGATATCTAAGACATGATTGTTTTTTAGCTTAAATGTAGACTAATACTGCCATGGCAGTGGACTTGCAAAGTCTCACAATGGCATGTTAATGAAAGCCTGCATTAATACATGAACTAGTGAAGCATCTGATCCTTACCTTAATATCAGTATGAGAACAGATCTTTGTTTCTAATGTAAGTAACAGTGAATGTGGCTGCTGACCTTTGTGTCCTCTCCATATTAATGGATATTTTACCGTATTGATGATATCATTTGCTAACAACTGTATAGCTGATGGATGTGATATCAATGATGATTAACAATATCATATGGCGAAGGTTATAGTACACCTTGACCACTGACAGTGGTCACAGGTAAGCATTTATTGTGAGATGACACATCATTAGTATTGGTCATGGCCAATGAGTTATCCTGATAACTAGCTAATGTTTAGTAATGCATGCAGATGGGAATCAGGGGAGTTGGTACTGTACATGCATGTTTTGTGTTATTTTTAATCTTCCTCCTTTTTTTACCACCTTTTTTCAGGGTTTTGTTTAGGGAACACACTGTATGTGTCAAACTGGTTTGGATGAGATAGTCCAGATGTTTATGCATCTGCTTAATTGAGCAGATATTAAGCAAAAGTAAGTGCTATGCGCATTACTGGTAACTTCAATTAAATGGAGTGATTTCTGATGATCCTTTTTTTCTTCAGATTCCAGCTGCAGTGGTTTATTGACCACATGTAACCCTGGTAGGTGCTATGCATCATGCTTATTCTAGACTATGACATACCCATTTTAGATATCCCCTTTTACCACAAGCATCTTGCCCTTTCGGGATCTGCCCACACCACACCTATGATATTAATGCACAGTCCTGTACATTTCTGAGTGTGCTCTGTGTAAGAAATAAAGCTTTGTTATACAGTTCTTACTGTTTCAGTGTGTTTTCAATGTTTGGGTTTTTGGAAAGTCCACACACATCACATTTGTGCCACATTCCTATATCTGTAAACGAATGAGCCCAAGTTACTGGCCAATAGATTTGAACATATAATAATAATAATAATACTAATATAATAATATATCAAATCATAATATATATTACATAGTTACATAGTAATTAAGGTTGAAAAAAGACTTTCAGTCCATCAAGTTCAACCTTTCAAGACCTCCTCTGATCTGCAATATGCAGATTAGTTATTAATTAATTAGTTGTTAATTATTTATTAATCTATTATTTTTTATTTTTTTTAATTATTAATTAATCCAGAGGAAGGCAAACAGAAAAATAACCCAAGTGAAACTTAAGCTAATCGTTTCAAAGGGGAAAAAAAATTAATTCCTTCCTGACGCCAGATACTGGCGATCGGATTTCTTCCTGGATCAATACTCTCTCTCTAATTATCCAGGATAACCCTGAATTCTCCTTTTAATTAGAAATAAATACAGTACCCCTTTTAAAGTTATCTATTGAATCCACTGTCACCATCTCATCTGGTAGAGAACTCCACAGATTAACTACCCTTACTGTGAAGAGCACTTTTCTTTCTTTAAGTGAAATCTTTTACTTCTAACCTCAAGGTATGTCTTCTTGTCAGTTGAAAACCTCTTGGCACAAAAAGGTCCCCTTGACAAATCTTTATAATAGATGTTTGTATATAAGGTAATCATAACTTCTCTTAGATGCATTTTTTCTAGAGAAAATAAGTTTAATTTGGTTAGTCTTTCTTTATAACTTAACCCCGCCATTCCCCTTATTAGTTTTGTTGCCCTCCTCTGTATCTTTTCCATCTCTAAAATTTCCTTTTTATGAAGTGGTGCCCAAAATTGCACTCCATATTCCAAATGAGGGTGCACTAGAGATTTGTATAGTGGCAGAATTATATTTTCTTCCCTTGCTTCTATACCCTTAATACATGCTAATATTTTATTTGCCTTTGCAGCTGCTGCTTGGCTTTTAAGCACTGTTACCTAGGTGGTCGTCCACAAGCACTCCCAAATCCCTTTTTAATATCTGATACCCCTAGATTTGCTCCATCAGGATTATAAATTGCATGGCTATTTTCCTTTCCAGATGCATAACTTTACATGTATTCATATTAAATCTCATCTGCCATTTAGATGCACATTCCAATATATGATAATATATTGTGGAGTATCAACACTACCCTGAGGACTTGATAACAATATGACAGGTGATAATTTAAATTAATTGATAGCAAACCACTTTATGGAATTTCACCAAATGATAATGGGTATACATCTTGGCACAAGGCCATCAGCAATGGGGTTGGACTTTCCAGGATGGGTGTAGTGGAGATTGTCCCTGATGCAGTTGAGTTGGCTCTTGCGCTGCCTCCATGTGTGTTTGTGGCTCTTCCTGATGGGTTTGAGTAGATGAATGTGGTGTATGTTCCCCTGTTCCTCTTCTGATGGTGAAGGAGCTTGTGCACTTCAATGAATCTGTGAGCTATATCATGTAGGGTCCCTCTAGGTGGGCAGGTAATAGCAGTGAGGTCAGACAAATTGCTGGCCACTGGAGTAGGAACTGGCAACCTACTCCGGTATCTTTGGCATACAAACCTTGTGGATAAACACAGACAGAGACAATAGCTAAATGTGCTGCAGTCCATGGGGTCACAGAGAGTCAGACACGACTGAAGGACTGGACAACCAATATTAAAATGTTCCCCTGGTACTTGGTCTATGTCATGTGGCTGTGTAATTTGGCCACTATTTGTTTTCCCAATATAGACATGATCAGTGATCATGTATATAAGATGATCTTTGTATTTTTAGGGTCCACATAAGAGCCTCTGTGAGTGAGAAAGGGATAATATGGCAGCCATTTTCATGTATTTGTGTTGAAATTTAATGAGGCAATGTCTCTTTAATTGCTTTGAGCATCCTGCATCCACACTTTTCATATTTGCATATGCATGACCATTCCAACATATAGGATAAAAAATATTTTTTAAGGCCTATTTTTTAATTGGGAATTGTTGGGCAATTAATTATAATGCATTCCATTGCTTTCCGCATGTTTTAAAGTCTATTGGGTTGTTTTAATTGTATTTTGCAGTTACATACTAGTCTGTAAACCCTTTGCGGGTCCTATTTGTTATCCGTAAGATTTTGGCCGACATTTGCCGTTTGAGGGTTTGAAAACATTTGCGGGCTTAAGGAATTGTAGTAATTGAATAGCGATTTACGATTTTTAGCGATCATGACTCTTGTGGACTTGACAGATCAACGGCTTAGATGGGACGTAAGTTACGGTTGTAACAATCACAGGGATTTCAGCCCATAACCCATAGATAGTTTGCGGCTCACAAAAAGATGCCAGTTGAATAGCAAATTCATGTACGGGCTACATTATGGGCTCCCATAAACAACAATAGCTCAATTAAATTGGGGCCATTGTGTAGTAAGAATTCAGATAGTCAAAATTGGCAAATATATAAAAATCTGTAATTTTTTATTAATATTAATACATTTTATTGATATAGATAATATCACTATATTAACTGCCAAAAACCATTAGAAGGAGATCCCAATCAGGACCCCCTGCAGCATAGGGTTTAATATTAAATGCTGTAGGGATCTCAATCAGAATCCCCACGCCAATTGTAAATGATTTAGTTGCAAAGGGGGTTCCTTTTAGCACTGTTTCTTTAGCTGCTGCTTCAGTACTCAGCAATAATTTTAAAACCATTTTGAGTGGTCTTTACTACACTTTAGTATATCTTTCAGCTTTTTGCAGTTACGGCACTGCCATAGTTTGCAAGTGATCCGTAAAATCTTATTCGCATATGGTTTTGGTGTAAATGTCTAATGGAGTTACTTGTCATGTTTAAAGTATTGCAAAAATTGATGGGGATTTGTGCTGTGCTTTTCCGGCTATATCATGCCGCAGTCACTAGTAGCAATTTTCTTTCAATGCTCTCGGGATGAGGGAATAACATAGCTGTATTTGTATTCATAGTTGGAAAATGCCATGAACTAAGTTGGAAATAGTAAAAATAACCACCCTTACTGTGAAGAACCCTTTTCTTTCTTTACGGATGAATCCTTTTCTTTCTAACCTCAAGGTATGCCCTCTTGTCAGTTGAAAACCTCTTGGCACAAAAAGTTCACTTGACAAAAGCATTATATTGACTCTGGATATTTATATATAAGGTAATCATATTCCCTCTTAGACGCTTTTTTTCCCAGAGGAAATAATTTTAATTTGGTTAGTCTTTCTTCATAACTTATTAGTTTTGCTGCCATTCTCTGTACTTTTTCCAGCTCTAAAATGTTTATATTTCTTTTTATTAAGTGGTGCCCAAACTTGTATTACATATTCCAAATGAGGGCGTACTAGGAATTTGTATAATGGCACAATTAAATTTGACAGAATAATCTTGACCCACTTGAATGAATGGTGCATGAAACAAAATATAGACATTGAAAATGTCTGACTACTAATTCTTCACTCCATATTATTATTATTATTATTAGTTGTAGTAGTAGTAGTATTATAGTTAATTTATAATGCGCCAACATATTCCTTAGCGCTGTACATAAGTTAAGTTCAGACAAAGATAAATACAAATTAACATATAGCAAAGCAAGTAGGGCCCTGTCTTTGAGCTAGAAATCTAATGTCCATGGTGAATTCTCAAAGTAATTAGGATAGAAACTCGCAGACTTAAAATTTACGGTATAGAGAGTGGTAAAAGAGGGAGAGAGAGGTGATAAGTGTGTTTGGATGTAAGGTGATACGCTTCTGTAAAGAGATGCCTTTTAAGGGAGGTTTTAAATGTTTTGAGGCAAGAGGATAATCTTGTGGAGCGAGGTAAGGAGTTCCAGAGACTAGGAGCAGCACAAGAAAAGTCTTGGAGGTGGCAGTGAGAGGAGGTGACAAGAGTTGTAGAAAGAAGAAGGTCATTAGCAGAATGAAGAGGGCAGGTGAAGGTGTATTCACCTACAGCAACCACAGCTGGACTTGAACAAGTCTTTAGATCTTGATTATCAGAATATATTTGTGTAGCGTCAGTTTTACCTTTTATAAGACATATGCTTTTTTCATCATATTACCTATTTCTAATAGCACAGAATAAAGAAATACCCTTGCTATTAGAAAAAAAATCACCTTTTTATGTTAAACCATTGTTTTAAAATTTAAACTTCATTTTGAGATTTAAAAATGTGGTGACTAAAACTAGTAATAAGCCTTGTTTTGTATTTGTTTTCAAAAACATATATGATGTTCCAGAGATATTTGAACTTTATTGAGATGAATAATCACTTCTATAACTTTAAACCAATGTGCAATATAGTCTACCAATACCTTTCATTATGAATTCTCCTTTTTCTATTATAATGTAGAGCTATTATTTATATCTATATCAATACTCTTTGGTTATTCCTTTTTGGATCCTTTAAATCTTGATATTTACTAAGACACAAGTTCACTTTTAGCGGCTTAGTTTTACACCACTCTTATGTTGTTGCTGCTGATTTTTTTGTTGCTTCTCAATAATTACTGTACCTTGTATCTATACTTGCCAAAATTATAATTGTTACTTATTTATGAGACATGCAGCAAGAAATATACAGTGCTTTGCAAACGTATTCACCCCCCTTGACTTTTTACATCTTTTGTTGCATTACAGCCTTAAGTTAAATGTTTTGTTAATCTGAATTTTATGTGATGGATCAGAACACAATAGTCTAAGTTGGTAAAGTGAAATGAGAAAAATATATACATAAAACTATTTTTTAGAAATAGAAAACAGAAAATTGGCATGTGTGTATCTTTGATGATCCCCAGGAGCACCAACAAATCTATCATAACCAAATGGAAAGAACATGGCACAACAGCAAACCTGCCAAGAGACGGCTGCCCACCAAAACTCACGGACCGGGCAAGGAGGACATTAATCAGAGAGGCAGCACAGAGACCTAAGGTAACCCTGGAGGAGCTGCAGAGTTCCACAGCAGAGACTGGAGTATCTGTGCATAGGACGCCAATAAGCCAAACGCTCCATAGAGTTGGGCTTTATGGCAGAGTGGCCAGAAGAAAGCCATTACTTTCATCAAAAACACAAAATGGCATGTTCTGAGTTTGTGAAAAGTCATGTGGGAGACTCCCAAACTGTATGGAGGAAGGTGCTCTGGTCTGATGAGACTAAAATTTAACTTTTCGGCCATCAAAGAAAGCGCTATGTCTGGCGCAAACCCATCACATCACCCAAAGAACACCATCCCCACAGTGAAACATGGTGGTGGCAGCACATGCTGTGGGGATGTTTTTTCAGCAGCCAGGACTGGGAAACTGGTCAGAGTTGAGGGAAAGATGGATGGTGCAAAATACAGGGATATTCTTGAGCAAAACCTGTACCACTCTGTGCGTGATTTGAGGCTAGGACGGAGGTTCATCTTCCAGCAGGACAATGACCCCAAACACACTGCTAAAGCAACACTTGAGTGGTTTAAGGGGAAACATGTAAATGTGTTGGAATAGCCTAGTCAAATCCCAGACCTCAATCCAATAGAAGTTCTGTGGTCAGACTTAAAGATTGCTAATCATAAGCGCAAACCATCCAACTTGAAGGAGCTGGAGCAGTTTTGCAAGGAATAGTCTGATGCAAGAAAAAATCACAGTGGTAAGATGTGGGAAGCTCATAGAGACTTTTCCAAAGTGACTTGGAACTGTGATTGCCCCAAAAGGTGGCTCTACAAAGTATTGACTTTAGGGGGGTGAATAGTTATGCTCATTGACTTTTTCTGTTATTTTGTGCTATTTGTTGTTTGCTTCACATTAAAAAAAAAAAACATCTTCAAAGTTGTGGGCATGTTCTGTAAATTAAATGATGCAAATCCTCAAACAATCCATGTTAATTCCAGGTTGTGAGGCAACAAAACACAAAATATGTCAAGGGGGTGAATACTTTTGCAATGCACTGTATTATGAACCTAATAATCTCTTGAAGAATTACTGTGTAATTATTTGTAAACAATACTTAATATAGCATTTCCAAATGTTTGTAAAATTAATTAGTTTTATTATATTCTCCTTAGGATTCAAACTTATTTTCAACAAATAAATGAAAAAATAAAAAAATGATTGCAATGGGATCATGTTATAATTGAACATAAGTAAATATCACTTTTAGGTTTTTGGTTAATAAGACTCCCACTACATTTTACAGTGTACCATAGATACATAAAAACAAAATAAAACCACCAAGATGACCATAGTATCAAGGATGAATAACCTTACTCAAAAACCAAGTAAGTACAAAGATTAAATGCTGGAAACCTTTCTTAAAATGTTACCACCTTATGTATATTAAACTAAGGACACCCTAACAAGGCTTGAAGGAATTACCATTTCAAAAGTATTTTATCTGGTAGCACTCAAAATAGAGTCACTATAGACAAGTATAGAGCATGACATTGAATTCAATGCTATCACTAGCGTCCTGCAAACGAGATGCAATCAATAACAGAAACATAATATATTTACTGTTAAATTACTTAATTTTGTGCTAACTACTTTCTCTTCAATCGCCAGATATATCAGCAAATTAGAGGAATGGCTATGGTGACACCTTATGCCCCCAACTATGCCAACTTCTATTTGGGCTGGTGGGAAAATATCCATGTTTTTTGTTTTAGATGAAAATAAACAATTCATACAATACACTGTTGTGGATAAGGTTCATTGATAATGTCTTGCTAATATGGACAGACACAGAAGAAATATGGTAGTCTTTATTCAAAAGCTCAATAATAACCAAATTAATCTAAAATTGACTTATGAACATCGTCAAACAATCACCTTTTTGGATCTACCAAATATCAAGATATAAAAAGCAAGAACTCCAAATTAAAGTATACAGAAAAAGGCTATGAATAGTCTGATGCACAATAAGAGTCATCATCCACTTGCAACACTTAAAACTACACCAACTGGCCAATATCTGTGACTGAGAAGAAAGTCTAGTACCCTCACAGAATTTAACAAACAAGCTAAGGATCTACAAAGTTGATTCATAAAAAGAGATTACCCTAAGAAAGTGTTAAAAAGAGCCTACCAAAATGCAGGGAATAGGAACACATTACAATTTATTTCCTAAACAAACAACAATCTGAATAACCTATTCAATTTATGAGTAGGTTTAACAATCAACAGTTTGGACAAACACTGGAAAATACAAAAATTGGATAAAGACCTAGAAAATGTCATAACTACAAAGGGCCGCATTACATACAGGAGAGCTAGTAATCTGAAAGACCTACTTGTACATAAGTATTATGAAAATCATAATGATCAATCCAATTGTTTTAGTCTGAAAGGCTGAAATGCAACATAGAATAATGTGTTTAAAAGGGAGTAATCTACCAAATAGTTGATGTGGAAATAAAAATATTGGTAAAACTACCTGTGAATTAAGGAGAAGAGTGTTTGAACACATAAATTCCAATTTAAATTAAGACAGTACATGGAAACAACCCAGGAATCCTGTTTTTCATAGTAATTGAATGTGTACCATGTACCATCCAGATAGGTAAAACAATTGTTGTATATATTGAAATTAATAAGTAACAATCATCATAACTTAATTTTAATATTTTTTACTTAGTATTGATTGAATATATCAAGCAATATTCAAATTTAGGATCATCTATATAACTGAATAATATATGTAAAACAAATATATTACAGTTATAATTGGAAATTAAAATTTGCTTGAGTAAAATTAATTTCATATATGATAAAATGATTAATCAATAGAATACCAGTTAATGCAAACACAAGAAAAGGATATAATATATATATATATATATATATATATATATATATATATATACACATGTATACAATAATATCCTGAGTTAAATAAGTACACCTTTAAAAGTGGTAAATCACAAGCAAATCATAATTTTCTAAAAAATATCAACAATTTATTATTTTTAGGACTGTAAAACACTAAGTTAAATCACCATAATAACATATGTAATTTACTGAATTATATATTTTATTATGCATAAAAATCACACAGCACCAGCATTATCTATTGTCAAAAAAAAAGACAAATATTATTCAGTATGTATCCCACATGGGGCAGCACATTTCCCACCCTCGGCTTATACTCGAGTCACTCATTTTACCCAGTATTTTGTGGTAAAATAGGTGCCTTGGCTTATACTCGGGTCGGCTTATACTCGAGTATATACAGTAGTTAAATTCATGAATTAATAACACAAGTATATAAATGTTGAGCTAATACTAATTAGATTAATGTCATTGAAAAGCAAACGAAGGAGGAATAATAATCAAGTACTAAAAAAAGAAATTAATTCAGCTTAGACATTTATGTGTTAATGGATTTAACCCTCATACACAGTTTCCTATAAATATAAGCCAGAAGGAGGATGTCCTCTACCCCTGACGAGTCATGGTCATCAAACCACGACAAAATGTGTGCCTGGTTAATGTGAATTATAGGAAAGTGTCAATGTGTAAAAGGGAATTTGAAACGTCCACCTAAAATTGGCATTTGGAGTTTTTCAGAAAATGTATTGGTTATATTGACCCAATAGCGCTACAGGATAAGTAAGACATGTAGCAATCTTAAAAAAAAAAAAAAAAAATGTATATCTTTTTTAAATCGGCATTTGAATAAGAAACAATAAGAAACAAAAGTACTGTTAAATGAAGGAGATTTGTACTGCAATGAATTGGCACAGCAGAATTAAAATCATCAATGTTTATGATATATCGAATGAATGTAAAAACTTTAAAAGAAGAGCATTTATGTCTCGGCCAAATGCATACCTCTCACTTGGAATTGGCATAGCCAAATAAAAACAACAGTGTTTAGAATTTAATGTGCAAGTACTTAGAAACACTTCATAAACATAACAACTTTTAGAGAAATGCAATTATGCCACGGACAAGTATAAATCTACAGCTGTGAATTTGTAAAACTGAATATAAAGAATAGTTCTAAAATCCTAAAGTGCAAATAGTAAGATACACTTTAAGTTTAAAAACTTTAAGCAAAAAATAATTTATACTTCTAAATTGGCAAAGCCGAACAAAATGTGTTTAAAATGTAAGTGTGTATACTGAGAACAAGTATAAACTTTGAGAGAAGTGTTTCCATATCTCTGAAATTAGGGCAAGCTAAATGCTAGAATCTAAAGACTAGTAGCCTCATTAGATTCAAGCCCAGTAACTCCAACGTGAGCCTGGCAGAGGCTATGTGCTCAAGATTTGTCCTACTTATGTTGCTACTAATTTGGAAGGGGCTGTGTGCTACTAGCGAGAGACACAAAAATGCAATGCATACTGTCACACGTTGGGTGTGCAGCAGAGCTAATATCAATTAAGCTAGCACGTAGCAATGTGTTAGCATTAGCCAATGGCAAAACAGATTGCCATCATACCGATCGGTACCTTCGCGGCAGTTAAAAACACAAGCCATGCTAACACAAGAACCTAAAATTAATCCCCTATGCTGATAGGGACCCCCGCTGCACTGGTTAATATGGGGATACTGCGGGGTTCCCGATAAGGACCGTCGCTGAACTTAAATTAAAATGTCCTGCTGCGGGTCCTTAAAGGGCCCAAGGCACACTATTGTGCAATCCTGTAAGTACCCCCCCGGCACCTAAAATTAACCCTCCCTATGCACCCGCAATCACTAAAAAATTAACCCCTGCCGTGGGGGTACTAAAAGTCCAGCCCCCCCAGTCATCTCAAATTAACCCCATCCCTCATGGGGGGTCTATACAGACCCTCATGAGATTAAAATTAACCCCCTCAGTCCCATAAGGGTCTATGCAGACCCTTATAGAACACTACTTGATCCCATCAGTCATATAAGGGTCTATACAGATCCTTATATAACACAAATTAACCCCAATATTAACACTAAGTCTAAGCACTGCCCTACACTACACTATTAGCCACCCAAATAAACCAATAAATCTAAATTAATCCCATCTAAGTAATAAAACCCCCTCTAACTAATTAACCCCATTTAAGTAATAAACCCGATTTAAACCTCCCCATACCTAATTAACCCTATCACTAACCACTGAACCTCATCTAGACCTATTTAACCCTGTCTAGTCATCTGTAACCAATCTAGTACTATTTAACGCCATCCCTTATGGGGTCTATACAGACCCCCATAAGTCTCTATTTAACCACATCACTAATTATAGTCTATACAGACACCCATAAGCCTCTAATTAACCCCCTCGATCTCACAAGAGTCTATACAGACCCTCATGGGACACTGATTAACCCCATCAGTCCAATAGGGGTCATGACACTAAGTACAAACACTACACTATGCTATTCCCCCTCCAATAAACCAATACATCTAAACTGACCCCCCTCTAACCTATGAACCCCCCTCCTTCCTATCCTAATTACCCCCCTGTACCCTAACCTATTAACACCTACACTACCTACCTAACCCCCTATTAAACCCCCCACACCCAACTGATTACAAAAAATAATGAAACCTAGAATACACAAAATAAAAAAGCACCAATGACAAAAATTTAAAAAAACTAAATCACAGAAAATAAAAAACCTACATTACAAAAAATAAAAAAGCATGACTACAGAAACTAAAAACTTAACATTATCAAAAAAAAAAAAAAAAAAAAACCTAAGTTACCCAAAATAAAAAAACAACGTTAAGGGGAGAAAAAAAAGGCATACATCACATGAAATAACATACAATAATACCATAACTACATACATGAATACCCCTATCTACATACATTTAAACCCTAAATGCATACAATAAAAATCCCTCTATTTGACCTAATACAACCCCCCTCACCAAACCTACAATAGGGCCACTTACCCAGTTACCAAATAAGGCCACTTACCTTGCCCAAATGCAACAATGGTTTTCTGGCATTCGTCCCTAGCATAAGGGCCCATCCTTCATTGCCAAAGATCTGGCACCCCTAGGATAAAAATAAACATTACAGTTAGTTTAGATTGGTTTAGATTTATTGTTTTTTTTTGGGGGGGGATAGTGTAGTGTAGTGTTTGTACTTAGTCATGACACTTATGGGGTTACTGTAAGGGTTCTTATTGTCCCATAAGGGTCTTTATTGATGGGGTTAAAGAGCGGCTTATGGGGGTCTATATAGACCCCTATTGTGGGTCAATATAGACCCATATTGGACTGATGGGGTTAATTAGAAGCTCATGGGGGTCTGTATAGACCCCCATTAGTGATGGGGCTAATTTTACGTACTTATAGTACCTCTGCAGCAGGGGTTACTTTTTAGTGATTGCAAAAAAATAATAATAATAATAATAATAATATGTCAATAACAATAACTAAAAAAAGGAAAATAAAGAGATAGTATCCTTGGCATTCTAATTGTGATCACAGCTAAGCATTCCTCCTGAGATACCACATGTTGCTAAATATATGCATTTGTTCATTAAAACTGATTCCTCCTAACATATACAACATTTTTGCACTCCTTGTATAAGTAAGTAAGTTAGTTTGTTTTTGCAGTAACAATAAAAGGCACTGTACTGTAAATACAGATATAGCTAACATTTTCTCCTCCTCATATTTTTTGAATATGACCACACAATGATCATTTCAGATCTGTGCCATACTATTTCACATTTTCTTATCACACTATAGGTGTGCAATTGATTTGGATTAAATAACCCAGTATCAATTACATCTGTCTCATTGAGCAGGTGAAGACATGATTTATGTGCTTCACATAATAATGTTTGTTTCTATTATATGACGTTATGACTGATTTATGAGATTAATTATGAGATTCATATTAGGAAAATTATTGTTATTGTGGTGCTGACTCAAGTAAATGCTATGTATTATTATACAGTGGTTGTTTACAGCGAGATATTTCTAAAGTTTTTATCCAACCTCCTGTCTCCTTGGGATGTCTTTGCACCACACCAATCATATTAATACATGGTCTTCCTTTCTTGACAGTGCTCTGTAGATATAATACCATTTACATTATTTATTACATTAATCCATTTGACATTGTGTTTGTAATGGTTACTTACCTTGGACATTATCATACATTACATTTATCTAATAATCTCATAAGTGGATACAGATCTTACTATTGTATACCCATCATGTGTTAAGTTATAGTATAGTAGTGGATGTGTATAAATCCTGTATTACCTAATCATATGACTGAACATATCATTATTTTATTATCACATTATAATCACAAAATCTTGAACATTTACTTTATGAAACAAAACAAAAAAAGTCTTTACATACAATCAGCACCTTGCTGTGAACTGTCAGTGACGAGGTGGTGGAGATAGCACACACAGGAGCAGAATCATCTTTCTGAGGTCTCCCCCTAGGACTAAGAATATTATAATCATTTATAATATGGTGGGCAAAAGAGCGATAGAAGCCCTCCACCGTACAGTAGTACAGTAAATAAATAGTACATCTGTGTTCACATTTGAATGTCTAAAACAAGTTAAATTGCTTCCACCTCAGAATTCAGAGAAAAACAGTTATTACACTGCATTCTGAGAAGCTGAGCTGGGACATGCAAATGTGCCCACGAATGCCTTGCTCTTCAATCCATACCCATTATCAAACATGACTTCCTTTAAGTTTATGCATGCTGTATTACACAGGTTTGTTTAACTAGTCTGGGGGGTATACTGTCACAATATATGTATGTATATTACATACATTTGTGATTCAATTTGAATGTCTAAAAAATAAGTTAATACATTTATTTCCTGCTCAAGTTTCTCAGAAATACAGTGGATGCAGCTTTTTGAGCAAACCTTATATACTAATTTTGCGGATTCTGATTAGCTGAAATATGTGTAAATCCTATTTCAGCCATTCAGAATCGAGTATTTGCACCAGAGGGGTAGGCAGAGGTGTCATAAACTCCTTGCATTGTTTATATTATTGTTTAACTCATTCACTCAGTATGCCAACATGATAACGACCCCAAACATACCTCCAAGATGACCACTGCCTTGCTAAAGAATCGGAAGGTAAAGGTGATGGATTGTCCCAGCATGTCTCCAGGCCTAAACCCTATTGAGCATCTGTGGGGCATCCTAAAATGGAAGGTGGGGGAGTGCAAGGTCTCTAACATCCACCAGCTCCATGATGTCATCATGGAGGAGTGGAAGAAGACTCCAGTGGCAACCTGTGAAGCTCTGATGAACTCCATGCCCATGAGGGTTAAGGCAGTGCAGGAAAATAATGGTGGCCACACAAAATATTGACACTTTGGGCTAAATTTGGACATTTCTACTTTGGGGTGTATTCACTTTTGTTGCCAATGGCTGTGTGTTGAGTAATTTTTAGGGGACAGCAAATTTACACTGTTATACAGGCTGTACACTTACTATTTAACATTGTAGCAGAGTGTCATTTCTTAGTGTTGTCACATGAAAAGATATAATAAAATGATTAACTGACAAAAACAAGGTGCATGGCCAGAAATTACACAAATGGAAGGAATCCATGAGCTTTGTGAACTGAGGTAACATAAAAAGCAAGGTAACTTTAATAACAAATTACATATAAAGAGCAAACATGGCAACTACTGTGATGAATAAACCTTTAATGCACTGTACATACTGTAAGAAATGTAGTGCAAGTTAACACAATGTCAGAAAGTAATTAAGGTGCACTTAGCATTCTACAGAATACTCTCCAAAGGTTAGATTTATAAAAGGGTGTTTAAGGCAGTAAAGGTTAGTGAGTTTTAACAGTAATTGTCTAGCCATCATTGTATTGTATTGCATATATTATAGTAATGCATACAAATGATGCCCAGATTTACTGTGCATTAGGGACATGACATAGAAACACCATTGCTAACTGAAGTCTTACAGTCATTTACTTAAAGGGCCACTCTAATCTAAAACTTTTTATCATGCATTTAAATGATAATGTTAAGAAAACTTACATTAAGAGTGAGACATGAATGTATTATATTCACATCCTCTGTCCTGACTTAACTAAGACACAATATGACATGCAGCCTGGTGAATCTCTGTACTGAAACAAGCATGTCCACATTCTCTTGAATATAAAACCAGATCAGATAACAAAAAATAAGGGGTGACTCTTCATGAGTTCCCCATTAAACTTTCTCTAAAGTGTCTTTCAGCTCACTGGTACAGTTAGGCAGATCAAGCCCATTGTTTATTATCTCGTTTAGTTTAGCTTTAGTGTTAATTTTCTTAGAATAAAATTACATTTCCATAAATAAAAAACTTTTTGGCAGTATATAAAAATAAATGTGACACTGCAACACACCATCAAATAAATGTGTATTTTTAATTACTAACAATTCACCCATTATTTAAATAGAAACTTACATGTTTGTAAATATAAATATGTACGAAGAATGCAGAAAAATATGAAAAGAAAAAAAGAAAAAATACTCAATGTCATTTGTAGGAATGATCATGGGAGGATTGGCGTCACAATCAGTTTATAATGCAAATATGTACAATAGGCTGCTTGGACAAACCTAGAACACCAACTAGGGGCTCAAAAACATAGCTCCCGGAAGAAATCTTAAGAGTGAACTTTCCACATAGCAGGGTAATTTGCTATTATATTTCACCTGCAGCAAACTCTTATTAGTGAATAATATATATTAACTGTTCCCTGCACTATGTGATATTTTACATAAAGTGCCAATGATATCCATAAGACTAGAGTGATCCATGTCTGGATTTCCTTCATTCATGTTTACCTGTGAAATTATATAGGAATTAAGTGAATAATTATTAAACTTGCCTGCCTTTATAAAATAATTCAGGGGATTCAGTTACACCTCTAATGAAGCTAACTCGAAACAGACATTAGGCATAATTCTGTCTGTTCTGGGATCGTATTAAAGACCTGCTTGAAGGTAACATTAGTATGAAATTCAATGTCATTATATTTGACTATTGCTCAATTTGATATTACCCCAGGATGTTATATCAGTTGTTTCACTGAATTATACTAGTGATATTTATTTCTTATTTAGTATTCCTTGAATGAGTTGTTATGGAATAAAGTACCCCTTGGATATTAACATCCCTGTCATTGTGGTGTCCTAATAAATTGATATACATTTTAACACTCATATATACTTAATTATTTTATTCTTAAGGCCCAAAAATTGAATATTGGTTAAATAAGTGCTGGTGTTTGTGTTTTTTTAAAAAAAAAATAATTAATTGTTGTATTATGATATATATATATATATATATATATATATTTTTTTTTTTAATAAAAGTAATGTTTTAATTCATTACAGAAAAGTAATCCTCCTAATTGATAAATCCACATAATTAAGAATGTAAGAGTTAGGTAGATGTTACAAAACTGTTTGTCTGGTTTTCTTTTGTTTTTTATATAATTTTATATTCACACTTGCACCTCTCACATACATGGGTAATACCTTCAAATATACATGATAGGATTAGAATCAGTGAATGATTTACCATATAATAGTGATAAGACTACCCTGGTATTTATGATAATGTTCCCATACACACACACCTTTTTTGAACCAATTTTATCCAAATAATTACCTTTAGTATTGAAGCTTTTGAACAGGGTGATCATAGGTTATGCAGTGCTTTGGATAAAACCCCATATACCCTAGATTGTTTGTTATTGGGGAGGGCTTTCAACTCCTGTTCTACGTGACTATTAAACTTGTTTTGCCAATAACCTTTCAAACAATGCTGTCATAATCTTTCAAATTATGTTGTCAGAAACTTTCTAAGAGTTGAAAGCACTTAATAACATCAGTCTAAAAATGTGAACAAATAAATAAAAATTGCACACAAAGAGCATATTACTGGAAAATCAGTGACAGTTTAATGGTGAGTTTAATTCAAAGCACTAGTTAAGAATAACGTGTGTACAAACATTTTTGTGAGATTGTAAAAGCATTTATAAAAAGAACATAGTTCTACTACCTATGTCTTAACCAGAAGTTCTCTTAATAGAACAGAGTACAGCATATTAATAGGGAAAAAACTTTTTGTAATTAATAGAAAAAAATATGTATTACCGTATATACTCGAGTATAAGCCGACCCGAGTATAACCCGAGGCACCTATTTCACCACAAAATTACTTCGTAAAGTGAGTGACTCGAGTATAAGCCGAGGGTGGGAAATGTGCTGCCCCCTGTGTCCCCCCTCTCTCTCCTGTGTCTCTTCTCCCCTCTCCCTTTCCTGTGTCTCTCCCCCTCCCTTATCACCCTCCTCAACCCCCCTCCTCATTCTCAACCTCCCTCCTCAACCTCCCTCCTCATCCTCAACCATTCCTCCTCATCCTGAACCCCCTCCTCAAGCTCAACCCCCTCCTCAACCTCAACCCCCCTCCATAACCTCAACCTCCCACCATAACCTCAACCTCCCTCTTCAACTTCAACCCCCTCCTCAACCTCAACCCCCCTCCATAACCTCAACCTCCCTCCATAACCTCAACCTCCTTCCTCATCCTCAACCTCCCTTCTCATCCTCAACACCCTCCTCAACCTCCCTCCTCATCCTCAACCACCCATTCTCATCCTCAACCCCCTCCTCCCCCCCTCAACCTCAACCCCCCTACTCAACATCAACCCCCTCCTCAACCCCCTATCCTCAACCCCCCATCCTCAACCCCCCATCCTCAACCCCCCATCCTCAACCCCCATCCTCAACCCCCTTCAACCTCAACCCCCCTCCTCAACCTCCCTCCTCCTCATCAACCCCCTCCTCACCTCAACCTCAACCCCCCTCCTCCTCATCAACCCCCTCCTCAACCTCCCATCCTCAACCCTCATCCTCAACCCTCTTCAACCTCAACCCCCTCCTCAACCTCAACTCCCCTCCATAACCTCAACCTCCCTCCATAACCTCAACCTCCCTCCTCATCCTCAACCTCCCTTCTCATCCTCAACACCCTCCTCAACCTCCCTCCTCATCCTCAACCACCCATCCTCATCCTCAACCCCCTCCTCAACCCCCCTCAACCTCAACCCCCCTCCTCAACATCAACCCCCTCCTCAACCCCCTATCCTCAACCCCCCATCCTCAACCCTCATCCTCAACCCCCTTCAACCTCAACCCCCCTCCTCAACCTCCCTCCTCCTCATCAAACCCCTCCTCACCTCCCCCTCAACCCCCCTCCTCCTCATCAACCCCCTCCTCAAAATCCCATCCTCAACCCCCATCCTCAACCTCCCATCCTCATCCCCCTCCTCACCCCTCCTCAACCTCAACCCCCTCCTCACCCGCCCTCACCACCCCTCAACGGAACCCGGTATATGCTAATGACGCAGCGCGCATGTGACGTCACATGCGCACCGGGGTCCAGACAGAGCAGAGGCAGGAGAAGAAGCAGGTAAGTGAGGGGGAGGTATTTAGAGGGGAGAAAGTGAGGAGGGGGTTGAGGAGGGGGTTGATGAGGAGGAGGGGGGTTGAGGATGAGGAGGGGGGAGGGAAAGAGACACAGGGGGGTAGAGAGACACGGGGGAGTTAGAGAGACACAGGGGGGTTAGAGAGACACTAGTGGGAGTGACTCGAGTATAAGCCAAGGGGGCCCTTTTTAGCCTTAAAAAACGGGCTAAAAAACTCGGCTTATACTTGAGTATATACGGTCGATTGAAAACTTCAGTACATTTCCAACCCCCCCAGAGCTGTCTATCTAGGGAACCTGTACTAGCCTATAGTAACACAGCATTCAAGTACGGATTTTAAACAATTTGTTAATCACAGTGCTTGTGTGGCATCACAGTATGAATGCTCTCTCTCTCTCTTTCTCTCTCTCTCTCTCTATCTGGAGAAAAGAGAAAGAGAGAGAGATCTGCAGCACGAGCAGAGAACTAAAGGTGCTCATCTTAGCTCTTCCAAGCACCATCAGCCCCTCCTATAATACGGCAGGGAAATTCAAATTCTATATTTAGGCTGTTAGGATAATCAGGGTATTTTTCTGTGTTTCTGCTGTATTTTGTTCAGTTTGGCATAAAATAAAAAGAAGAAACCATGGCTGAACCCTGGCACTGTAGCCTGTGCTTCAAATAGCAGTATGACTGCATCTTATATTTAAAGCCTATATTATTTATTTTTTTGCAGCCTTTTCCTGTTTTAGAAAGATTTCATTTTATTGGCTATGGCTATATACAGGGGAACAAATAAATAAATACTAACACTGACATCTCTAGTATTGGTACCAGATTTTGTTTTATTACAAGCAATTTGTTGCCATATGACAGATACAAGTAGCCCCTCCCTTACTTATTCATATATGTTTACTAACGACTTGCCCATCAAAAAATAATGGTCAATAAAATTGTAAGGCTGGGAATGCTGTTTGGCACACAATTTAAGGTTTTTGGTCGTCTGAGCACCTTTGGAGCTCATTGTAAGCCCTGCGTTGAGCGCTTTTGACGCTCATCGCAAGGCTTGCAATGAGCACCTTCGGCGTTCATTGCAAACCTCTCTCTTGGTGTTGTTTTGGTGGTCTGAGCACCTTTGTCAGTGATTGCAAGGGGCACGCTGATTGGCTTTGGCGCTCATTGCGAGCCGCACGCTGAACAGCTTTTTGGCTCATTGCAATCCTCTCCCCTGGTCTTTTTTTTTCTTCTATATATATATTTTTTTTTACTGCTAGTTAATTAATTAATGAAATAATAAATTCATATCCTTTACCTATTTGTAATTAAAATCCAGCAATCAATATCCTGAAGAGCTAACGATCTGTTTTGATTTTCCTGCAGCATACAATGTACATTTGAACTGTTGCTGACCTGAGGTGTGTCAGCAATGTGTGAAGTGTGCAGTGTAAATAGGCTGCGTGTGCCAGTGCAAACCGTTTGTTTAGCTGTGTAATTGGGCATTTTGTAATGGTATTGTTATGAGTTGTAAGTTAGTGTTGTAAAATGGTGACGATTATCTATGTGTTACGCGGGTGTGGAGCATTTTCCGTTGTCCCTAATAGTGTCTTTTATACCTTGTACGTTCCTGTGTAAAAGTCTTATGTGTTTGGCGGTTGTGTAGCCTTGTTTTTGTTTTTTTGGCCGACTTTTTTTTTCTTACTTAGGCAATTTTCGTATGTGGGAACTCGGCAAATTGTGGTTAAATTGTCGTGCAACCTGACTCCCAAACGTCGTGGCTGTCCCCCTGTGCGTTGAGTGGTGTTTGTTTTGTATTTTTGTTAATTTTGGTGGTGTTTTTTTTATGTGTTCGGCCGTTAACTTTGTATTTTTTTTACCTCTGATTTTTTTTTCTAACTGCCTCGGGTCGTATTTTTTTGTGTGAAAGTCTTATGTGCTTGTGGGGTTATGCGTGTTTAGGGGTCGTGTAGCCTCATTTTCGTTTTTTTTTCGGCCGGCATTTTTTTTCTCTGGCGATTTTCGTGTGTGGAAACTCGGCAAATTGTGGTTAATTTATTGTGCACCCTGACTCCCACACATCGTACCTGTCTCCCTGTGCTGTGAGTGGTATTTGTTTTGTATTTTTGTTAATTTTGGTGGTGCTATTGTTGTTTTGTGCGCGGTTCGGACTTATTTTTTTGACCTCGTAGTTTTTTTACCTCATGACGCTTCCCTTTCTGCAAGTGTTACAGGACGTAATTTTTTCACGTGTTTCACTGCCTCAGTTGTGCGGATTTGTAGGGATGAGTGCCTACGACGCTCATCTTCACCAGCGCAGTGAACCCCTTCGGCGCTTCCTGCCTAAGTTGTATGGGGTCATAGGGATGAGCGCCTATAGTGCTCATCTCCACCAGTGCAAGGAGTGCCTTTGGCTACACGAGCATGCAAGCATTAGCAACAACCCCTATTGCTCACAACTATATATGTGACTAGCGAATTGCCCGTCAAAAAATGACGGCAATGAAATTGTAAGGTAGCTAAATTAGTAAATGAATATAGTGTACCTATTTTGAAGCATTGTGATGAAGAGCTGGCAATCTGTGTTGATATTGCTGCAGCATTAGTGGTGTGGAGCTGCTGTGTAAGCATGCTGAATGTGTGCACTGTGTGGTATGAATATCCGTAGGTGGTTTGTGGCGTTTTGCGAGTTTCTTGTGGTATTTTGCGAGTTTGTTGTGGTGTTTTGCGAGTTTAGAGTGCTGTAGCCTCGTTTTCGTTTTGTTCGGCAGCCATTTTTTCTGTCGCTTAGATTTTTTTTTAGTCTCAAAAGTCTTTTATTTCGAGTAAAATCGAGGTGTAAGTTGCATTTTTGAGGTCCTGGGTGCTCCCTCTTGGTGTAGGTAAGGTTTTTATGTATGTGCTGTGTGTATGTATTGTGTTTTAAATGTTTGTATGTCGGCGTGTTGCGTCCGATGTTTGCGAGGTCGTAATGTGTGGTAACGTGTTTCGTAGGTTGTTTGCGTTCCTCGTAAAATTTAGCGAGTGTCGTAATTTGTGTGTCGTGTTTTTTGAGTAGCGACGTGAAGTTTGCGAGGGTTTGAGGCCCTTGCCCAGTGACCTCGCCAGCAACTGAGTCCCTCGCTTCGCGAGGGGCCTCAGTTGCTGGCATGGAGCGCCTTCGGCGCTCCATGCCAGCAACTGAGGCCCTTGCCCAGTGACCTCGCCAGCAACTGAGGCCCTCGCTTCGCGAGGGGCCTCAGTTGCTGACATGGAGCACCTTCGGCGCTCCATGCCAGCAACTGAGGCCCGTGCCCAGTGACCTCGCCAGCAACTGAGGCCCTCGCTTCGCGAGGGGCCTCAGTTGCTGGCATGGAGCGTCTTCGGCGCTCCATGCCAGCAACTGAGGCCCTTGCCCAGTGACCTCGCTACGCGAGGGCCGCGGCTCGCTACGCGAGGGCCGCGGGCTCGCTAGGCGAGCCCGCAAGCGTGAGCAACGACCCGTACGCTCACAACTATATATGTTATAACAATCACATAGGATCACTGAAATGGTGCAATTCTATAGGGAGATGGAATAATCACACACACAACCAACAAAAAATACAGTCCAATCTTAAGTGAGACAGTTTGTAAAGCTAGAATGTCTTTCTTTGAAACAAAAGGAAGTGGTGCCAGAGGTCTGCCCTTCTAACACACAGAAGGGAAGACTTCAGTTGGTGTACTGAGCGTGTCAGAAGTCACTGACAAGCAAACTGTTACAATATTTTACATTGTTGTATCTACCTCTTTAGCTACTAAAGTCAATGTTAAGCTAATTTAGCTTAAATTTTCAGGTATTTCCACTCTCAAAATCAGAAAACTTAAATTTTGCAAACTTTAGGGTAAGTTAATTAATGTTTATTTTGGGATTTTGTCATGCAAAAAATGATTCCATATACAGTACTACTGATTCTCCTCTATCAGATGCATTCATAACTCATTAAACTTATTTATACCTTCAAACAGTGGTTCCACTATTACTTGATGACATATTTAATATCACTAGATCAAAAAGCAAGTTAACCTAATTACTCAGAACTGTTACATAGTATGGAACATGTTATTAAGCTGGTTCATTGCATCTCTCAACAGGAAGGCTTTAGTGATAAAGTATACCGCTTGAAGTACAACAGACCTTCTAGATCTGTCTTTGCAAACAATAATTTGATTATACCTCCATAGATAAGGTCAAACAGTGTATCTTGAATCACCAAAAAACTATATATAAAATAAAACATGTTTAACATAAATATAATCAATATAGAAGCTGTTAGATACAAATACTGTATAATACACCCAGTATTACAGTACAGTGGAACAACCACCTAGATAGTATAATGAATATACCTAGAGCTGAACATGGTACCAACAGTAGAGTGAAAACCTTAGCCTAGTAGCCTAGTACAAAGAGAATACTTCACAAAGCCCTGACTGGTACATGGTGGTTCATGATGCACCTTTTTTTTTATAATGTCCCTTGTTTTCATTTTTTCCCTCTTTTTCTGCTCTACTATTCTGGCCCTTCATATCTGTTTCCATATTAACTCTATCTTACTCCTCTGTTCTTTTTTTTTATATATAAAAAATCTCCTAAATGTATCAATCATGTGTGTACTTTACTTTCATTATTATCTTCTATTTTTAGAGCTCTAACATACATCACAGCAAACTGCAATACAGAATATAATTCATAATCCAATTCAGTTAGCATTTCCCAATAAAGGGGGAAGGAAGAACCCTGCTCTTGAGTACTTACAGTCTTGGAGAGTTATCCTTTGTTCCCTTAATTTTACGACACAGCTCGTAAATTTCAATGCTGTATATCTGAAATGGTGCTATCCCTTAAAATAATACTGATCTAATATTCTTAACTGTATTACATATTGAATCAATACCAAATAGGTACAAACAATAATGTACTTCAATAATATAGGAACAAATGTTTCATATAGAGGTAAAGGGTAGACTAATACATTTACCTGCTTTTTTCCTCCACACCAAAACTTCTTAACATTTATTTATTGCATTTTATAGAATGTAAAAAGATTCTGTGAACAAAGTGACTTTTTCGGTTGAAATTCTATACTATAAAGATTATTTGGTTTGAGCAACTATTGTGCTGAAATTTGCTCAATAAAATTTCCTGTATGTTAATGTTTTACTGTAAATTAAAATGTAAATATTTTATATCACCAGAGATTATAAATTATTTTTTATGGGCTTTGCAGAAAGAGTAGTAGGATGTAATCATAAATCTTTCAGTGTTTCTTTGTGCTGATAAGGCTACTAACATGTTCAAACAGCTGTTTTCAATTCCAAAGAATGCTGACTCTAAACATAAATGTTATTTGTGATGTAACATTAGACATTTTGATGATGTACATTAATATTTGTGTGAATTCCCTCACTGCCTTAGATACTAACATAAATCTAGACAAGTAATTGCTGAAACAAGAGACAACAAATAAGTACACATAAAAAATGCTATTGTTTGGTCTTGTCTTTCTAGTGATAGTTACAGTAATAAACATATAAAATCTTATGTGTGCCAGGTGAGTTCTAAGAGGTTATGATAACGGTTTGTAAAATGAAAATATATAATTTAAGATTATAGCAGAAAGAAACAAAATAACAACTATTGAAGAAGATTTTAGCACTTGCTTCTCCCAAAAGATCCTCCTGCCTTGCTTCATGCTTCAGTCTTCTCAAAAAAGAGTTACAACTATACATTTTATAATTTAGTAAAACAGCAGTGTCACCAGTACCTGGTGTTATGGATTATGGCTTTGCTAACCAAGTTCAAACTTGTCTAGTTCTCCACTCTCTGGAGAAGATAAATTACTTTTCAAATAACATACTGACATTCAAACCCCTATATAATAATCATTCCAACTATCATAAGAAACTCCAGCTTCCCTACATGTAATTTGTTCTCTGAGATGGCAGGCTCAGCACTGCTAATAATGTTCAGAACTACTGGACGAGCTCCTTAGAGAACTCATGAGCTTTAAGTCATCTTTCTATTACAGTACAATTTTGCAAGGAAGCTGCTTACTCAGAAGGGGCGTCTTAAAAAAAAATCAACCCTCTTTGTTCAGGCATTATCCTCTCCATACTAAGTTAAATTATGTTATGTTTCCGTTTAGATTTTGTATCTTCTCCATGCAACATATTTTAAAGTTCATTTAAAAAAAGGGAAATATGAAGATGGCCATTGGACTACTTTTATATTAAAAAGAGATTATGTTTTCTTGTGTTCATTTTTTAACATTACTTAGGCCTTCACTTATGATTCCAGTAAAGAAAACAATCTTTACTTTGTTCCAATTACATTACTACCTACAAATTTTACAGAATGGGCTTTTGTTACCGAACATCTCTTTCTTTGAAATATGTTTACCAATTTGGTTGCAGTTTTTCCTCACTATAAATAAACTATAAATTCTCTGTTATTTGGATATGTATTTATATATATATATATATATATATATATATATATATATATATATATAATGCATAATACCAGATATATAGGCATAGATATATTAACTTTGTCCCTAGAAAAGCTGCACATATTGGAGTTTACAGCAAAATAGGAATGGGTACATGATACAAAGGCCCTAAAATTAGTTTCTCTGTAACTTAGGTACTGGTGGATGTTATAGTGGCTAGGTACATGTTGGTAGAAAAACAGACTTGGGCTAAAAACAGGGCAAGTGAGACAAGGGTGTCTGGTAGAAGAGAACCTGGAGGACATGAACAATAAGCAGGACCACTAGAATAGGCTTGGCCAGAGTGGACCGGAGGTGTAAATAAAGTTTGTAGGGGGCTGGAATATACCAGGTGAAGATTGTTGAAATCTTGCAAATAAGTGTGCACATGCACTTAGACCCTGCAATGATGGAGGCAGAGCACCAGGTCATTGGAATGCAGGGGTTTTATTTAAGTGGACATTATATGCACCCTTTAGAGTAAGCACATATACATTCCAGCACTCGTGATAATAGTGTAAGGCCATAAGTATATTCTGAGGTCTAATATCTAACTCACAATTAATTACATTTGGTTCAGATCATATACATAGGCAGATCATGCAACCATTTAAAAACTAGGTATGCCATCATTACTTTTCTCCCCCATTTTGCTATACAATTATTTACCTAGGGCCTCATTCACTTGCTACTTTCCTGAGATCCGGGCCCACAAGGGGAGAGAGCAAGTTACTTAGCTATTCAATTGCCACCTACTTGCGTGCCCCGATCGGGTTACTTGCTGCTTGCTACTATCCCTTACTTTCCTTAAAAGCGCAAGTTACTTGCTTTTATGCTTTTGATCTTTCACGGCTGCAAGAGTTGCGGCCGCAAAAATCACAAATTGCTATTCAATTGCTCCGGTTTACCTCCATATATAATTGAAGTCCTACGGGCTTGAATAATGAGTAACGCACATGGAGGTCATTCAAGCCCATAGGACTTTGGACGGAAATTAAATATGAAATAAATTATTTTTTGGCGATGTGCGAGCTTGATAATGTTGTGCTTTTAATTCTAATGTCAACCAATGTGTTCCCTATCATTTACAGTGCTGTGTTTATTTTATATTTGCATTTAAAGTGCTCTGATCTTATGGGCTTGTACCGCAAGTTAACGGCTTGCGTCCGCGATCATGTCCCAGCCCGCAAATGCTACTGCCGATAGCATGGTTTCCGATCCTCACAAAGGGGGGCTAAATTGCGGACCCTGCCAATTGAATAGCAAAGTAAAAGTAGAGCTACTCAAGCACGCAGCTCAAAAGTAGCAAATCGGGTCTTTATTCTCAAGAAACAGCCCCGAATTGAATGAGGCCCTCAGTATATATTTTCTTATTGGTTCTGGAAAAAAAATCAAGTTTGTTGTATTACATGATATCTAAAAAGGATTCATTTAGAATTGTTCATACAGAACAGACAGGCCATTTGGTACTTCCAAAGATTTCTTATTTAAGTGTCATGGATATAATTAAAATAAATATACAGCTAGAGTAATTAATTCAAGCTGTGTGAATAGTAATGCATGTTTCTGTCTATATTCAGAATGCAAAAAAAAAAAAGTGTTTGGAATGTTATATTTTTCATTCAGTTTCTGAAACAAGTATAGTTACTTAGTAAAGAGGTTGATATAATGTCCTATGACAGTTTTATCCTATCTATGTCATAAAGAGAAAAGTTTATTGCCTTTCCCCTACTGAAAAACACATTTCTTCACGAGATGTATGGAAAGAGAGATGTATTTTTGTTATGGTAGAGAATGACTTGCAAAGTGTCGTATGTTAATGGCAATATAAATTAGAGGTTTGTTAATACAGTGTTTCTGAATATTCTTCTTAGGTGTTTGCACAAAGTATGTTACATTTATATATTATACAATGTATTACATAAATTTATGGTCTATTTCCTATGTATGTATGTATATTATTAGCATAAAAGGCTGACCATATTATAGAGTTTAATCTAAGGGTACATAAAAATATACCAGATTTCAGTTGTTGGAGTTTTTTTAGATGTATAGGCCCTCATTCAATTGCAATTTGGCCAATTGAATAGGTCTCTAAATAAGCACATAACATATTTTTTTAAAGAAGTTTTTAGTTAGTATGCATCTATCCAAAAGCAAGGTTTTCACCAACTAAAAACTAAAAAAAAAATATATATGCTATGTGCTTATTTAGAGCCCAATTCAATTGGCCAAATCGCAATTGAATGAGGCCCAAAGTCTTTTGTTTAGTCAGATAAAAAAACACATTTTTGTTGTGCGTCTTTAAACCATAAGGTTATATGATGAGAGGGTACAACTCCAATTTAGAAAGATTTAACGGAAGTGAACAATCTTAATTTGAATTTAGTGAATATGTCCTATGAAGGATAAAAATAGGTTTCCAGGTGAAGTACTTATTTCCTATATATGTGAAGAAGTGGGGGTTAGTTATTTTTTTGCCTGGTTATGGAGATTCCTAGAAATTTACAACATGCATGAACTTGAAGGTGGATTTGGTAATAGTATTATAAGCAAACTTCTATGAGTGTACCATGGCTTCAGGTTGATGCTGAATGCTGATATTAAGTAAAATGTTTACACGTCTCTCTTGTATTTGGTATAGTTTTAATGGGATAGCTAAGGAAGACGAGAATGTCGTAGTTGACAAACCATAGCTTAATTTCAGAATATCCTATATTAATCCCTTTTAAAGTCAATTATTGTTTAAATTATATTCCTAAAAATGTTGAAATTTGAAGACGCTGGCTTATGATTTTAGGCCACACACGCAGGACTTAGAAAATACACAATGGCAAAGACAGTTACACTTACACGAACAATGCCAGGCACTCACCACGCACCACACAAACATACAGCAGACACGCAGAGGAGAAACACACAGGGAAGGTACAGGGGGGAGATGGTGGAAAGAGACACATGGCATTCCCAAGCATAAAACTTGCAGGTTTATAAAATCTGCAATGAGCGGCCAATACAGTAGGCGGGAGAAAAGGGTTGCAATGAGCGAAGGCGCTCATCACGGGGCTCACGATGAGCACCACGAATGGGAGAGGTTTGCAATGAGCAAAGGTGCTAAGCGTGGGACTCGCGATGAGCGACGCAGGTGATCAGTGCAAAGCAGGGAAGTTGAAGTACACAGGGGGAGAGGCTCGGAATGAGCGCCGAAGGTGCTCAAAGGAGCAAAAGCCTCACATTGTGTGGCAAACAGCATTGACAGCCTTACAATGTTAATCCCGTCATTTTTGACGGGCAATTTCCTAGTAATATATAGAGAAGAAGCTCAAATCCTCTGAAGGAACAGAATATAGGTCAAGCATGTTAGGTAGATGGCTTGAACCCAGGCTCACAAGGTGGGTTTTTCTTGCAGGATGTTGATTTACCCATTGCAGGGGGAATCTTAAATCTGGCCAGGTAGAGTTAAGCTTTGCCATGCAAATTTAATTTTAAATGTATAGATGATTTTAGTTTCTTCTCTATATATTACATCAGGAGAGGCAATCCAGACGAATCAAGACATTGTATTGCACAACATATCAATAATTATGGAATAAGAAATAAATTAAAAAACAGAAGAATCTTCCTCCTTTATTATAGTAATTTAGTAATTATTAATCTCTCTCTATATATATAGATTAATAATGAGTATTGCAGAATATTATGATACCTTTACTATTGGTCAAACGTATTATTTATAGTGACAAGCTTTTGAGAGGTAAAACCTCTCTTTATCAAGTCTGAAGCAATACTAACATGAGATGGAACCTTCCGTTTGAATAATAACAGCAGGTGCAGAGATAGTGGAGACAGCATCTAACCTCATCAGGTAAATACATATATGGGGAATAAACACAGCAAAAGAAACATATATACACATACTATATACACATATACATCAATATATACATGAAAAAACAAAGCACTGTAGTCATTGCTCTTAGACAAATATTTTACTAAGAGTGCCAGCCTGTTATGGTATAAGAAGAAAAATACACATGAAATTCTGATAATGTGTTAGAAAACCTAAGTCCATAGTAAGTCCTGTATTTTTAGTGTTGAAGAATGTGGTGATCTTTATTTCAAATGCTTTTCTCTCTTGGATGTTTTTAACATTTCCTCTGAGTATTTTGACTTTTAAGTTTTAGATGGAGTGATCATTCTGGCTAAAATGGTGTCCCACTGATCTACAATAAATATCTTCATTATGCTTTATTATTGAATGCCTGTGTAAATTAATGATTGAAGTGCATTTTTTGGCTGGTTTCTCCAGTGTAACAGCCTGTTTCACATAAAGTGCATTGTATTTTATAAACCACATTTGATGATGTACATGAATACGATCCTTTGATGTTATAGATTTTGTTGTTATGATGTCATTCCTTTTGTCAGTAAGATCATATCATACCGTGACACATCATATCACTGGGCACCTATTTATTTAATATATATTTTAAAATATACAAAACAACAAAGTCAGAGGTGCTCATCAAAGAAAGAACCAACCTTAATAGGTTAGTTCTATAGCCATGATAAGCTACTCTGAGAGCAACCTCTTTTAGCTCACTTGTGCCCTTCACAGGGAGAAATATCCTGTAGTATATCAGTCTTGTCCCACTCAAAAGAGTGATCCAGCCCCAAAATACCAGACAATTCTACCCTGAACAGGAGAAACAGCCAACTGAGACGCGTTTCGTCAGTGAGGTGCAGCTGAACTCCCTAAAGCACAGTGAGCAAGGGGTCCACGTCTGGAGTCCCCTATTACCCTTAGGGAGACTAATCCCTAAAGAGGTTGCTCTCAGAGTAGCTTATCATGGCTATAGAACTAACCTATTAAGGATAATTCATTCTCTGATGAGCACCTCTGACTTTTTTATGTTGTATATGCAAATTACCTTTGTGGTTTAGTCTCCCTAAAGGTAATAGGGGACTCCAGACGTGGACTCCTTGCTCACTGTGCCTTAGGGAGTTCAGCTGCACCTCACTGACGAGGCCCATAAAGGCCGAAACGCGTCTGAGGTTTGCTGTTACTCCTGTTCAGGGTAGAATTGCCTGGTATTTCGGGGCTGGGTCACTCTTTTGAGTGGGGCCAGACTAATATACTACAGAATATTTCTCCCTGTGAAGGGCACAAGTGAGCTAAAAGAAGTTGCTCTCAGAGTAGCTTATCATGGCTATAGAACTAACCTATTAAGGATAATTCGTTCTCTGATGAGCACCTCTGAATTTATTATGTTGTATATGCAAATTACCTTTAGGGTTTAGTCTCCCTAAAGGTAATAGGGGACTCCAGACGTGGACCCCTTGCTCACTGTGCCTTAGGGAGTTCAGCTGCACCTCACTGACTAGGCCCATAAAGGCCGAAACGCGTCTTGGGTTTGCTGTTTCTCCTGTTCAGGGTAGAATTGCCTGGTATTTCGGGGCTGGGTCACTCTTTTGAATGGGACCAGACTAATATACTACAGGATATTTCTCCCTGTGAAGGGCACAAGTGAGCTAAAAGAGGTTGCTCTCAGAGTAGCTTATCATGGCTATAGAACTAACCTATTAAGGATAATTCGTTCTCTGATGAGCACCTCTGACTTTGTTATGTTGTATATTTTAAAATATATACAATACACATATGCAACTTTAACTATATTTATGAATATATGCCACTGTACTGATATGACAGCACAAATGGCAAAACGAATATTTTACTATTGTACACATTAATACATTAGATAGAGTGTTCACTTGCCAGGTAGAGGAAAATAACTACAGTTTTATACGAGAGTAAAAATCATGTTAGGTTTATATGCACTCTCTGCAGTGAGAATAGTATTAAAGTAAAAAAATAAGATAGAGCTTCTATTTCATGTAAAGCATCTTGTGATTAATAAAAGGAGAACACAGTTATGTGTTATCACATATCATTGTGGATATTATAGATGGTTCGTCACTTTGCAGGACTTTTGTATACAAAATATTGCATTGAGGCCCGAGCTTAGTCTGCAGAAAGTTGCTATGGAAAGCATAGAGCAAAGCTTCTACCGAAGAGAGGGTAGGAGGAAGAAAGGAATGCTGAGCAGCTAGAGTTATTCAGGGAGGGCCTAATGCACAAGACAGAGGAGATTATTCATCTGAATAGACAGCAAAAGATTCAGCCAAGAAGAGTGAACTGGATATGCAACAAGTTAAGGAGGACAAATGGAGGCTGAACGGAGAGAATAGAAAATCTGGATGCCTTGGATGCAAAGCAAAAAATAAAAACAGTATCTCACAAAAGTGAGTACACCCCTCACATTTTTGTAAATATTTTATTATATCTATTCCAATGACAATACGGAAGAATTGACACTCTGCTACAATGTAAAGTAGTTAGTGTGCAGCCTGTATATCAGTGTATATTTGCTGCCCCCTCAAAATAACTCATCACACAGCCATTAATGTCTAAACCGTTGGCAATAAAAGTGAGTACACCCATAAGTGGAAATGTCCAAATTGGGTCCATTATTTTCCAGCAATGCCTTAACCCTCATGGGAATGGAGTTCACCAGAGCTTCACAGGTTGCCACTAGAGTCCTCTTCCACTCCTCCATAATGACATCACAGAGCTGCTGGATATTGAGGATGCCCCACAGATGCTCAATAGGGTTTAGGTCTGGTGACATGCTTGGCCAGTTCATAGTAACAAAAAACATAGTATCCTTTGATACTTCTACTTTTGACAGCAGGTGCAACTATAAGAAAATGACTAGTAACTGAAGCTTTATTGTATATATATCAGTCTAGCCACAAGAAAGAATACGTTACATAAAATATATCGTATATTGTGGTTAGAGAGGTATAAGAACCTCAAGTTTCCTTTTGTTAGAAGCTCAAAAAGAACATATCATAACCACCTCCATTCTGATAAAGAGCTTCCCAGAGAGATGCAGGATACTTTTCTACTTTATTTGTTGCTGAGCTATCATTAAGTGATCTGGAATTATGCCACTACTCAAAGCAAAGTAAACCTTATGGAATGTAACTTGTGTGCATTTTCTTTCTTGTAACATTGCCTACCGTGAGGAGACAATGAGTAAATAAATTCCAAAAATCCAAAAGAGAAAAACATTTGAAATTAAGATGATCACATTCTTCAATACTAAAGATACAGGACTTTAAATGGATATCACTGTGGACTGCACTACTATGTATATACTAATGCATATGTGTAGATTGTGTGTGTATATATCCTATAGTATGTTATGTGGCTCCCCCTATATGTATTTACCTGATGATGTCAGATGCTGTCTCCACTCTCTCTACATCACTGTTTACATTCAAACTGAAAGTCCCATTTCATGTCAGGATTGCTTCAGACTTGATAAAGAGAGGTCAGACCTCTTGAATGTGCATCATTATAAATAAACTGTTTGCCCAATGAAAAAGGTATTAATATATACTATTGGCACATCTTGTCTCCAGTGCAAGGAATCCGAAATGATGTCACATGTGTGTGATGTCATTCAGGTTTCCTGCCTCAGCCAGAAGAAGCACCAGCCTGGGAGGCATAAAAGGGTGGGAGGTGGCGAGGCTTAAGGGGCCCAGGGAGGAGCAGGAAAGGCCAGGACGGAGGGGCAGGGTGGGAGGAATGGGGTGCACATTAGTGATGTCGCGAACATAACATTTTTGTTTCGCGAACCGCGAACGCGAACCGCCGCAAATGTTCGCGAACCGGCGAACCCGGCAAACCGCCATAGACTTCAATGGGCAGGCGGATTTTAAAACCCACAGGGACTCTTTCTGGCCACAAAAGTGATGAGAAAGTTGTTTCAACGGGACTAACACCTGGACTGTGGCATGCCGGAGGGGGATCCATGGTAAAACTCCCACGGAAAATTACATAGTTGATGCAGAGTCTGGTTTTAAGCCAGAAAGGGCATACATTACCTAACATTCCTAAATTGTTTGGAATAACGTGCTTTAAAACATCAGGTATGATGTTGTATCGATCAGGTAGTGTAAGGGTTAGGCCCGCTTCACAGTGACAGACCAAACACAGTGGCGTGTTTGTAAGTACTACTCTTATCAGTTTAATACTTGTTACGTCACCTATCAGGGGGCGTGTATAAGGCCTGGATTTTTAGAACAGGGTGATGGAAAAAGATGCTTGGTTGGTCATATCATTTCAATTTTGGGGCACGGCGCGTGCAATCAAAGGTGCCACCAGATAGGAGTGGCGTGTTTGTAAGTATTACTCTTATCAGTTTAATACCTGTTACAGCACCTATCAGGGGGCGTGTATAAGGCCTGGATTTTTATTACCGGGAGATGGAAAAAGATGCTTGGTTAGTCGTATCACTTACATTTTTGGGGACGGCGCGTGCAATCAAAGGTGCCACCAGATAGGAGTGGCGTGTTTGTAAGTACTACTCTTATCAGTTTAATACTTGTTACGTCACTTATCAGGGGGGGTGTATATGGCCTGGATTTTTAGAACCGGGAGATGGAAAAAGATGCTTGGTTGGTCGTATCACTTCAATTTTGGGGCACGGCACTTGCAATCAAAGGTGCCACCATATAGGAGTGGCGTGTTTGTAAGTACTACTCTTATCAGTTTAATATTTGTTACAGCACCTATCAGGGGGCGTGTATAAGGCCTGGATTTTTGGAACCAGGAGATGGAAAAAGATACTTGGTTGGTCGTATCAATTCAAATTTGGGGCACGGCGCGTGCAATCAAAGGTGCCACCAGATAGGAGTGGCGTGTTTGTAAGCAGTACTCTTTTCAGTTTAATACTTGTTACGTCACCTATCAGGGGGCGTGTATAAGGCCTGGATTTTTAGAACCGCGAGATGGAAAAAGATGCTTGGTTGGTCATATCATTTCAATTTTGGGGCATGGCGCGTGCAATCAAAGGTGCCACCAGATAGGAGTGGCGTGTTTGTAAGTACTACTCTTATCAGTTTAATACCTGTTACAGCACCTATCAGGGGGCGTGTATAAGGCCTGGATTTTTATTACCGGGAGATGGAAAAAGATGCTTGGTTAGTCGTATCACTTACATTTTGGGGGACGGCGCGTGCAATCAAAGGTGCCACCATATAGGAGTGGCGTGTTTGTAAGTACTACTCTTATCAGTTTAATACTTGTTATGTCACCTATCAGGGGGCGTGTATAAGGCCTGGATTTTTAGAACCGGGTGATGGAAAAAGATGCTTGGTTGGTCGTATCACTTCAATTTTGGGGCACGGCACTTGCAATCAAAGGTGCCACCATATAGGAGTGGCGTGTTTGTAAGTACTACTCTTATCAGTTTAATACTTGTTACAGCACCTATCAGGGGGCGTGTATAAGGCCTGGATTTTTGGAACCAGGAGATGGAAAAAGATGCTTGGTTGGTCGTATCACTTCAATTTTGGGTCACGGCATGTGCAATCAAAGGTGCCACCAGATAGGAGTGGCGTGTTTGTAAGTACTACTCTTATCAGTTTAATACTTGTTACAGCACCTATCAGGGGACGTGTATAAGGCCTGGATTTTTGGAACCAGGAGATGGAAAAAGATGCTTGGTTGGTCGTATCACTTCAATTTTGGGTCACGGCATGTGCAATCAAAGGTGCCACCAGATAGGAGTGGCGTGTTTGTAAGTACTACTCTTATCAGTTTAATACCTGTTACAGCACCTATCAGGGGGCGTGTATAAGGCCTTGATTTTTAGAACCGTGAGATGGAAAAAGATGCTTGGTTGGTCGTATCACTTCAATTTTGGGGCACGTCACGTGCAATCAAAGGTGCCACCAGATAGGAGTGGCGTGTTTGTAAGTACTACTCTTATCAGTTTAATACTTGTTATGTCACCTATCAGGGGGCGTGTATAAGGCCTGGATTATTGGAACCGGGAGATGGAAAAAGAAACTTGGTTGCTCGTATCACTTCAAATTTGGGTCACGGCGCGTGCAATCAAAGGTGCCACCATATAGGAGTGGCGTGTTTGTAAGTACTACTCTTATCAGTTTAATACTTGTTACGTCACCTATCAGGGCATGTATATAAGGCCTGTATTTTTGGGACCGGGAGATGGAAAAAGATGCTTGGTTGGTCGTATCACTTCAATTCTGGGGCACTTTGTGACATTAGCTTCTTACGCTCAAACATGTCCTTTACAGGCACCTGACTATGGGCAGATGAGCAGGAACTGCTCAAGGTGAGAGACGGAGTGGCGGATGGTTGAGAGGGGGCAAGGAGGACAGCAGTGGTTGATGTGGCTGATGATGCTGGACCAGGAGGAGGATGGTGGCTTTGAGTTTGTGTGCTGCTTGTACTCATGTGTTGGTCTGGAGTCACCCAAACATTAGGTTTCAACCTCTAGAGGATAAGGGAACCAGGCTACTCTAGACCTCATTCATCATTAGAGGTTTTGACAAATTGGTACTATGCGTGCAAGCTACTGTGACAACAGATATGAATGGCACTGTGCACTTGCAGAAGTTGGCAGAGTAGACGCTGTAGGCCTGACACAGATGCTTGCAGACAAGTAACTGCTATTCAATGTATTACAGTCAAAATTGTATTCTTTGTTTAAATGTGCACTACTGACTGTTACACCAGATATGAGTGGTGGCACTGACTGGGCAAGTGGGCACAGTATACGATGTGAGACTAAGACACACACGCTGGCAGGCAGGCAAATGAAATTAGATTACACAGAAAAAAAGTGTTGTTTTTTTCAAATGTAGAGTGCTGGTACACCACTAGATTTGATTGGTTAAACTTGGCACAGTGTATTTTAAAATGATGAGAAAAACATGTTCTGTAAACTAAATAAAAATTATTTTAGGAAGTTAAGAGAAAAAGAAACCGAATGGGGGGATACCGAGCAGAGCACACCATCTACAGCCCACTGGGAGACAAACTCATCCATTCCCCCAGTGGACAAAGCCAGGTGGTACTCTGCCCGGATACGGGAACGCACCAGCACCCGGAACATGGCCTCAGGTGACAAGGGAACCCCCCCTATCAAACACTGCTTCCTGGACTTATATATAGCCAATTTGGCTAATGCCAGGAGCAGGTTGACGAGGAGGTCCCTGGCCTTATTGCCCCGGGACACTGGGCGCCCAAAAATAAAAATGTGAGGGTAGAAATGCAGCCAGAACTGCAGGAGGAGGCCCCTCAAGAGTGACAAGAGGGGCTGCAGTCTGGCGCAACTAAAATAAATATGATACACGGACTCTCCCTTGCCACAGAATGGACAAGTGGAGGGAGAGTCCGTGAATTTAGCTAAGTACTCTCCCGTGCTCAGTGCACCATGGAGCACTCTCCAACTCAAGTCCCCGGTGGGTCGTGGAACTAAATCAGAATAAAGTTCCCTCCACCGGGGCCTCTTGCCCTCGTCAGCTGGCAGTACCCGCCTCCAGATGGTATCGGGACGGGTCACGAGGGCAAGGAAGTGCACTGTATGGAGCACGAGAGAATATAAGCTCTTCCTCTTCATGCCGCGAAAGCATGCCGAGGGTATGTCCCTCAACTTTGAGAGGTTGGGGACAGGAGGAGCCTGAGGGGAAACACGGGGCTTGTGTCCAATGCAAACAGCCGGAGCAGGGGTGTTGAAAGGTGCATGTGGCACTCCGGCCTGCAAAGCCCCGCGAAGGAAGGTGCGCGAGTCGGGGGAGATGGCATCCCTAATCTCCTGGAGCAAGCGGCCTGAGACTTTGGGCGTCACATATCCCAAACGGAGCGCAAGCTCCTGGGGTGACACCCAATCAGAACGCCCGTATTCCAGGAGATCCCCGACTCGGGTCATCCGTGCATGACTAAGGCGGCGGATGATACTGGGGGACTGTAACATTGGAGCCCCCACTGCTGGATTAAATAGCAGGGGCTCCGTGAATATTTCATCCCCCAAAGGCACACCCTGCCTGATCACGGAGACCATGCTCCAGGCCTTGAGGGTTTCCTGGTAGTATGCCGGCAACACAGAGAGGTCTCTCCCAAACCCCTCGGGCCTGATCAGAAATAATTGCCGGTCATACCCCAGGTTGCGCAACTGGCGATAAAAGCTGGATGCCAGTGCGCACCACTGCGGAGAGGGATCTGCATATAGGTATCTCTGCAGGTACTGAAGGCGGAAGGTGGACAACTGGGAGCACACACAAACTACTCCCTGTCCACCCTCCACCAAAGGCAGACTTGCCACCCCTGCAGAGACCCAATGCCTTCCCATCCAAAGGAAATCTAACAAATTCCTCTGGATATTGGTGACAAACTCGGGGGTCGGACTCAGACAAATCAGCCGGTGCCAGATCTGAGAAGCCACCAGCTGATTCACCACTAGAGTCCGCCCCCTAAGGGAAAGCATTTTTGCTAGACCCCTCCATCGTCCCAGACGAGAGAGGACACTGCCCTCTAACTCCCTCCAGTTGTCTGGGACGGAAGCGTCCGCAGCGGACAGGTAGACCCCCAGATATTTAATGACATCTGCCTCCCACGTGATGTCACGAAACGTGGGAGGCAAAGAGTCTACCTGTAAATTACCCTCTAAAAGGCCTGTGCATTTGGACCAGTTGATCTGAGCGGAGGAGGCAGCTGAATATACCTCCTGGCACTGTTTTGCCAGCTCAAGATCAACTGGATCCTGGGCCACGAGGAGCACATCGTCAGCATAAGCTGAAAGGACAATCCGCATGTCTGGATCTTTTAGCACCAGCCCTGTGAGCCTTTTCCTCAGTAGGCAGAGGAAAGGCTCAATGGCCAGTGCATATAACTGTCCAGACAAGGGACATCCTTGACGCACCCCTCGTCCAAATACCAAAGGTGCTGTTAGGGACCAATTGATTTTAAGTAAACACTCTGCAGAGGCGTACAGCGTTCTTATAAAGCCCACAAACTGTGGGCCAAAGCCGTACACTTGCAGAGTGGCTATGAGGTAACCATGGTCCACCCTGTCAAACGCCTTCTCTTGATCTAAAGAGAGAAAGGCGAGTGACAGACCAGTCCTGCGAGAATAATGCAATAGATCCCGGACCAGAAAGATACTATCAAAGATAGTCCGGCCCGGGATCGCATAGGACTGGTCAGGGTGAACCAATTCTGCCAGCACAGACCCAAGTCTAAGCGAGATGGCTTTAGCTACAATCTTGTAGTCTGTGCTGAGCAGAGAGACCGGTCGCCAGTTCTTATTAAGCCGGAGATCCCCCTTTTTGGGCAGCAGGGCAAGTACTGCCCTGCGACAAGACAGGGGCATCTCCCCGGTCTCCAGGGCTTCCCCAAGGACCAGATGGAAATCAGGTCCCAGAGTCTCCCAGAAAAATTGGAAAAACTCTACAGTCAGTCCGTCCAGTCCTGGAGACTTCTCACAGGACATGGCACGGAGGGCTTCAGAGAGCTCTTGAAAAGATAGTGGTATATCAAGCCGCTCTCTTACACCCGCACTGACTGTGGAGAGCCCCTCCCATAGCACCCTGCAGGCGTCTGGAGAAATGGGATCCGGAGAGTACAGATCTTTATAAAAGTTCCGGGCTCTATCCTGGATACTCTCCGGATCTGTAAGGGGGGCACTGTCTTCATCTAGAAGACAGGTGATGTGCCTACTGTTACCCCCCTTTTTCTCCAGTGAGTAGAAGAGGCGCGAGCCGCGGTTTAGATCTTTGAGAAAACCTAAGTGGCTGCGCACGTATGCCCCCTTGGCCTGGTGTCGTTCCAGGTCACAGAGGACACCCTTCCTCTCTACACACTCGCTCTGCAGGGATTGGTCCCTACAAGTGAACAGCCTCTGCTCCAGATGGAGTACCTCCCCCCGGAGTGACTCCAACTCAGCTTTGCGCTGCCCACTCGCACCCTTGGTATATTCCTGACACAGAAGTCGCAAATGAACCTTGCCCACGTCCCACCACAGTTTTAACATGGCAAAGTCCCCCTTGCAACCCCTCCAGTCCATCCAAAACTCCCGGATCAATGTCACGAGCCCCTGGTCCTTCAACAAAGCATTGTTGAAGTGCCAATAGGCGGCTCGTGTCGCTGTTGGCGTTAGCGCCACCGTCACAGACACACAGTTGTGGTCTGTGAACGGAGCCAGCCTAATGGCACAAGAACCGACTCGTTACATATAGTGACTAGATATATATAGTCTGTCGATCCGGGAGTGGGACACCAGACCGGCTCTCACCCTGACGTAGGTGAAACCGTCTGATGCCCCTGGGTTCTGCTCTCGCCAGATGTCCTCCAGGGAGAAGCAGGCGATGATCTCCCGCAGCGCTGACGCAGAAGGCGGGTACGGCTCTGGACTATTCCGGTCCAGAGCATCGAGGGTGCAATTGAAATCACCCCCGAGTACCAAACACTCATCTGCGTCAACCGTCTCCAAAAACTGGGACAGTCTGGCGAGGAACCTCACTCTCTCGGGCCCTCCAGCAGGGGCATATATATTAACTAGGTTAATGATGCTACCCTGCTCTCGGACCCGGAGGTGGATTAGACGGCCTGGGATAACAGCTTTCACAAGCAGCAGCTCTGGCTGAAAAGACTCTGAGAACAGGGTCACCACTCCACATGACGCCGATGAGAAGTGGCTGAAGAAGACCCTGCCTCTCCACTCCAGTTGCCACGAGGCCTCAGCCTCTGGAGTGGTGTGAGTTTCCTGCAGGAAGCTCACAGAGTACCCTCCCTGATATAAATAGGAGAGTACCTGGAACCTGCGGAAACTGTCTTGACAGCCATTGGTATTTAGCGTGCTGATGTGCAAAGCCATTACTGCGTGTCAGGAATTGTGCGCTCCTCAGACCCTTGAGACTGCTGATAGGACACGCACATTTTATAGAATTTCCAGACGCGGAGATGCTCCGCAGTCCCACAATTCTTGGCCCTAGTGCTGACCACTAGATATTGCTGGAGAGAGTGGAGAATAAACGACATATTCTTCCACCTCTCCAAGGCCAGCCGCACCTTCCTTTTCTTTTGTCCATGAAGGGTGCTCTCAAGGAATAGATCTATTTCCTTGATAGGGATAACCCACCCAGAATCTGATGTTCCTTCTAGTGGGTCACCCCTGGGCTCCTCTTGGCTGAGGGCTTTTACTCCATCCTCCCCGGCTGGAGTCAGTTTCCTCAGCTTTATTCTCAGGGACCCCCTCTTAGATGATACAGAAGGAGTCCCTTTAGCACCCTTCAAGGTAAATAATGGACCCTTGGATTGCTGCTGCACCCCTGTAGCTTCAGGAGTGCATTCAGGGGTAGCTGGCTGGACAGCAGTGGCTGGCATGGCTTCCTTAATGGAAGCCTTGGAGGCTTTGTATGCCTCCTCTGCCAGTTCCACCGCTGCTTGCTCAGCTTGGATGGCACCGATGTTAGGGTCAGTGGACGGCTGAGGAGGGTAGACAGGCTCTCCCATGATGTTAACAGGAAAACCTGTTTTATCACCCTCCCCCATTTCCACTTCCCCTTGTGCCACATCCCCCCTGACAGACAAATCCATGGGGTCCTGAATGGGGGTCATGCCTATATTCCCCCCCTCCAGTAGTGACTCGGCCTGGGGCTCTAACAAAGCCCGAGGTATGTCACTAGAGAGTGACACTGGAGGAGGAGACTGACTGGTGCCCTTGAAGCTCAGCACCTCAGGGACACTGACTACCCATTCAGCAGGGGCTTTGTTGGGACCCCCCTCAAAGGCCAGAGGCAGAACCTGATCTTTCTTGTCTACCCCTGCCTCACTTGGGAGACCCTCTTGCCCCTGCTTTTCCCCCAGACCCTTTTCCACATTAACCCCTATAGGGTCTGGAGAGAGAGATGTGTGGTCTGGCACCGGCTGGCTGAGCTTAATAACCGGGCCAGACAATGTCACCGGATGAGGAGGAGATGTTTTGTTCCTCTTCTTGCTTTTAGAGGGAGGTGCTCCACTATAGAGCACTTCCCACTTATCAGCAACCTCCCTGTTGGTTTTATGCTTCCTCTTCCTGGGGACGTCACTCCTGGAAGAGGAGATGCCACTAGCTGCCTCCCCTGCAGAGGGCTTATTATCCCTCTGCTTACACTGTGCCCCCACACTAACTGATGTAATTATGGTGGGGGCAGATTGGGACTTGGGAGATGCAGCTGTGACACTGGGAGGACCGGTGACATTCTTCCCCTTTTTCCCTGTGTCTGCAGTCTTGCTGGAGACCACAGACACAGATGGCTTTTTTGGGGAAGAAGGGGGTTTGGAGGCCGTGGTGGTGGCTTGAGGAACGGCCACCTTGCCTGAGCTCTGTGGGGGGGCTATGACCCTTGAGGTCCCCGCTGTTATGGGCTCAGCGGGGATGGGTGCTGTACTGACGGAGGTGCCATTTGCTGGGGCTGGGGCATGAAGCTTTACATTAGGACAATTCCTACGTGTATGCCCCAACCCCTTGCAATGATAGCACTGCACCTCCGTAGTGCTGTAAAAAAATCCTGTAGAGCACCCCCTCAAATGGAACCCCAAAAGACCCCTCAATGTTTTCTGCGCCCTAAAGCAGGCACATTTGTACCTGCCTCTTGAAAGAGAGCACATGACGAAGTGCTCTCTCTCTGCACCCCAGGGGAATTTTAATAAATGGTGTTTTTACTTCCCCTAGGGTTAGCAGGTGGGGGCGCAGGAGGGAGTCTGGTAGGAAGGGGGGCACATTAGAGAGTGTTACTTTTGTGCCCAACCCTTCCAGGGGTTCTATTGGGACATATAATCCCCCCACTGTGATGCCTCTCTGTATAAGTATGTGAGCAGCAGCCAGCGTACGGGTAAAGAAAACTGCTTTCCCGTACATTTTGCTGGCTGCTACTAAAACAGAGGGGCTGATGACATTAGCTGCAGCACGAAGATAGATATCAATGCTGTAGACCCCAGACATCTGACATTTAACCCCATGCTTCCTGGTGATATGCCCCTCAGCCCCAGCGATGGTATTACTGGGGCCAGCAGAAACCACCTGTGACCAGGTATTAGCCACAGGGGTAGGTCTGCTGGCAGAGCCACCAGGAGCTGGGGCTGCCTTATCTGCCTGGGGCCTATGCTGTGCAGTGCTGCAGCTAGGATTTTCAGGGGCCATTATTCCCCCTTTTGACCCCTGAGGCTTCTTAATGGTCTTATCCCTCATGTTTAGACCCTTTTTTTTAGTTTATTTGTTTTATTTATTTTTATTTTTTGTTTTATGATTTTTTACTGTTTTCTTTTTAAAAATATAAAAGTGGGAAAAAGAAACAAAAAGACAAAACTAAGGTAGAGAGAGAGATGATGTTTGGCAGTGGAAGGGTAATGGCCTGTTGCAATGTGGCTAATTGCAACAACACAGAGAACACAGAGGCTTTTTAACCCCTCTGTGTCTCTGTGTCAGATGTTAATAAAGCCTTTAAAAAAAAACTTCAAATTGTTTCCCCCCCCACTGCCTACAAAGATGTTACTTGTCTTCTCTCCCCCCAAAACATAAAACCCAACACCAAAAAAACAAAACTTTAACAAAACCTGAAAAACTTTTTAAAAAAAGTCAAAGTAAAAACAGCTCCAGGAGTGAAGGTGAAGTGCTAAGGGAGGGGTGTGGCAAAGTATCCAGGAGACAGCTCACTCTCCTGGGATAGAGAGCTGAGCCTGACTCCCAGAAAACTAAAACTTAAATTAAACTAAGAAAAATACCACAAAAACTCCCAAAAATGAACAACACCGTGCACAAAGTGCTTATAAACAGAAAGGTGTTAAAATAAAACTTGTATTTGAGGGACTAAGACCCTAAAAAGCCTTTTGTTTACAGCTCAAGCATGCACACAACATGCTCTCTGGCACAGTACTTGTAAGCCTGACAGACACACTGGCTAGCAGTCAGATTGGCAGTCAGGCAAATTAACTAAGATTTAACAAAATAAAAGTTTTGGTTTTTTAAAAGTAGACAACTAGTAAACAAGATTGTATTGGTTGCACTGTGCACACACAGTATAAGTTGTTAAACCTGACACACACACTTGCTAGCAGGGGCTAGCAGGGAGACAGGCAAATGAAGTTAGATTAGACAGAAAAAAACAAAAAACAAAAAAAATGATGTAATAGCCCTAAAAAGGGCTTTTTGGGGTGCTGTGTTTACAGCAGAGATCTGATGAGTCCTTCAGCACTGCACTGGACACTGAATAAACTTGCCTAGCTATTGATTTCCCTATTCAATCAGCATCACCTACACTTTCCCTCTTCTCAGTAAGACTGCAAGTTAGTTATGATTCCAAAATGGCTGCTGTCCATGAGGTAGAAGGGTCTGGAAGGCAGGGTATGATGCTGATTGGCTGGAATGTGTCTGCTGACTGTGAGGTGCAGGGTCAAAGTTTGCTCAATGATAAAGTATAGGGGGCGGATCGAACATTGCATTTGTTCGCAATTCGCCGCAAACGCGAACATGCTATGTTCGCCGGGAACAGTCTATTTGCGACATCTCTAGTGCACATATCTAAATGGTTCTAGGCAGCATAGAATGAATTTATATTTATATCAACAGTGGACCATTGCTAGTCAGTTAAACCAAATGAATCCATGATTACATGTAAAAATACACCAAACAACCAGACCTAACACTTACAGTCCTTATTAATGCACATATCTTTATTTTTATTTATATATAAACTTGGTTTTATTAAGTTGGCTGAAATGTTTTGGTTTCTACCAGAGCTTGAACACATTTTTTATAGAATGCTTAATTTAGGGACTATCTTTGATAATGAGCAATATTATTTTAGAACTATAAAAACACACTCTTTAAGGCACCATTATGTGCTAACATTCTTTACTCTAGACATCCATTTGTTTGTGACTACCTTAATTTCAAATGGGATAGGGCACTGAATAATGTACATTTCTGTTTGATCCTCTTTTGAGTTACAGTCCTGTGGAAGTTCTTGTTGTTGGACTGGATGAACATCCTGTTTGAAGTTAATTTAACAATCCAGTAAACCAACAAAAAGAGCAAAAAACAGTAACATGTCATACTTGTTGACCCCTGTCAATACAACAGAAAACTGCAATGCAAATATGCAAAAGAGCATTTGTGACATTTTCTTGGTTTAGTGCCAAACCAGGTACTTTAATTCAGTAGAGTTTATAATTACTACTATCCTCATTTTGCCAGGCATACTCACCAAATATGTAAACCCATGTTAGAAAAAAGGCCTTGTGTATTATGCATAGAGGCTGGAATGTGTGATGCATTGGCAAATTAGAATTTCTGAGCAATAGCCCTCGGAACCAATAGAACCAATAGAAAATATCATGGTTAATTGACATCATGTTAATTGACAGGAACAGGTCATAAAAGTCATGTTTAACTGGCTTACTCTAGTTAACACACACAAGATGTCATTGGAGGTTTGGTTAAAGTGTATAGGAGATATGGTAAGTACTGTATGGAGAGAATAGTTTGGAGGTTTTGATTATTACTTGTTATATTAAATTGCTATACACTTACAAATAACAAATATTACTGACTTCACAAAAAATTAATACACACAGATTGATATGTATATATGTAAAGGAAGGCCATGTTGCAAATAAACCTCCCCTCCCCATAATAAAACATACATTGTTTCAACACATTTACATACACATTACATATTTTATTGATATATCCTTCTTCATTTTGTTTGTGATTGAGTATGGAAGGAGGAGTGAAGTGGGAAGAGTAGTTGGGAGAGGTGTGGAGACAGGAATGGAGAGTGGGAAAGGAGAGAGGGAGAGGAGGGGAGAGAGGGAAATGTGTGGAAAGAGGGAGAGAGTGAAGGCCCCTGACACCTGTTTCAATGCTAAGACATCCTCCCACAGGCTGAGAACACCCACCTTTGCTTCCAGATCACACCTCTAAAGCTATTTGTGCCTAAGGGAAGTTCTCCTCCAATCAAAAAATAAAACAGGGATTATGTGATCAGTTGTTATGCAGAAAATAAACACGGAGCTCACATCCAAGCTAGGGGATAAAACACAGCTAAAATAATGATCCAAGTGATATAAAGGTGGTGTAAAGCTGATGTAGAAATGTGGTAATTACAAACAAATAAAAATCTGTTCACTTCACATATAAAGCTCAATATAAGTATATTTTCTTGTAATGAAATATTAATATACACCATTAAACACAGGACTGTATGTAAAATTAAGGGCACATAGTGAACCATGTGTCATGTGGCTCTTATGAATTCCGCATATGCTGATAAGTGTATAGCTGACATGGGGGCAACAGTGTTACACCTCTGGCAGGTCCGAACTCACTGTTCTAAAAACAAGCAAATATACAGTATGAATGAATAAACATATTGATAAGAAAAGTAGAATAAATAAATAATAATTACAATTAATAATGCATAAAATAACAGCTGCCTAGAGAAAATCACAAGAGAAAAAAATTAACCAAGGAGATAAAAATACATCATGAAAATTGATGTGTATGTTAACTCTAAGTAGCATCTTCCCATACTAAACCTACTGTAAAGGAAATGAGCATATACATAGTGGTCATAGACCTAGCAAGAGCAGACCATATGCTTTAGTATCATTAAATGTGAAGCTCGCTGAAACTCTAAATTTTTAGGTGCTTAACACCAATCACATATACTGTATAGTTCTCAGCAATACTGGTTGTTGCTAACGCTTCGGCGCTTCTTGCACTGGTGGAGATGAGCACCGTGGGCGCTCATCCCTACGATCCCCTACAGCTTTAGGACCGCAAATGCTTTTGCGGAGGTGGAGGCTCTACGGCGCCTCACAACCGCTTACAAACGTCCACACGCAATGCCAAACTACGGACTTACACAAAAAATACGAGTTGTGGGAAAATCCATTACGGACTTGCAAAAATACGACCTTAACAGACAACCCGTGCACAGCGGAAAATATAAAAAAAACACAAAATAAACACAAAAAATAAATAAAACACTTACCCACAGCAAGGGGAGACAACCAGGACGTCTGGAAGTCAGGTTACACCTCGATTCCACTACAATTTTAAAAGTTTACACACTCAAAAATCCCCTAAGCTGGAGAAAAAATGGCTGCCGAAAAAAACGTAAACGAGGCTAAGGACGTAAAATCACAACACGTACTCGCAAAAGTTAACCGACACTCAAGAACACTTCATGCGGCACGTAACCCACATTATGCGGGACGTACCACGCACAAAATCGCCACCGTTTCACATGCAACAAGAAACTAATTTCTGCAAAATGACAGCTGGAACGCAAATTGACGGCTGGAACGCAAATAGCGCATGCGTATTGCATTCTAACGGTTTCTACTTCAGCTCAAAGTCTATAAATACTGCACACTTTCCAGAAATTTCTACATTTCTCCTCAGGTAATGTACAGTGTGACTGGACATTTGATTGGTGCCGTTACTTCTGAAGCAACTTCATTATCAATTTAGAAGTTTAAAATCTGCAAATTACAACAAATAGGTAAGCTATAATATATTAATTAATTCATAAATCCATTTAAAAAAAAATAAGAAAAAGATTGGATTTAAAATATTGCCAACAACAACCGTATTCATGTATAGTAAGATTTCAAACACAGATTTATGTGTATTTGCCCAAAAATAATCTCAATTAAAAAAAAAAAAGCACAAATTTAGAAAATAACATAGCTTTTAGTCAAATCTATTTTAAAACATAATTTAGGCTTTTAACAAAAAAATATAGACACATATATATTTATGCTGCATTTCAATATTTCACTTTTTTTCAACAGACTCTACCTCCACAGTTTCACTGAATAATTTGCCTCACTGCACGGTTTCACACGGACTGTCAAATCTGCCGAATTTTACACACAACAAAAAAAGAACAACAAGTAATATACAAAAATACATATGCTTCACAATAATAATATGCTCTAACTAAAAAAAATAATATATAAAATACAATAAAAAACACATTTCTCTGTCTCTCTTTCAACAGACACTGCCTGAAGACTGTCGCAGGAAGATTGGCAGCAGGGGACCCTCTGTCATTTATACACAACCATGAATTCAACAAAGGTATGGTATAACAAGTAAATAAAGAAAACTATCCTGTTTGCTGTGCGCCAATTTCAAAATAAAAAACAAAAAAAACACAGAAGTCCCTAATGCCAATAATGGTGCACATAAAAGACCATACTCCAACAAATGTTGTAAACACATATCAATTACACAAATAAATCCTGTTTCCTGTGCCCTCACCTATAAGCCTAAACCCACAACCTAAACCTTTAATGACAACAGTGGTGTACACAAAACAGGATAGCACAACAAATATCGGTAACACATACAAAATGTAAGAATAAATCCTATTTTGTGTGCCCTAACCTATAAGCCTAACCCTAGAATCTAAACTTCTAAAGACAACAGTGGTGTACACAAAACAGGATACTACAAAAAACATTGTTAACACATACAAATGCAAGAATAAATTCTGTTTTGTGTGCCCTAACCTATAAGCCTAAACCCAGAACCTAAACCTCTAACGACAACAGTTGTGTACACAAAACAGGATAGTACAACAAATATTGTTAAAACATAACGCATGCAACCATCTATACTCTTAAATATGCTCCACTCTCTAAGCCTAACCCCATAACCTAAACCTCGCTGAATACATACAAATTCAAACTATATATTCTGTTTTACATGCTCTTAGTACAAACAAAATGAGTTACATTTTACTGAAACATTTGCATCTCTCTCTTTCAGTCTCAACAGACACTGCCTGAAGACTCTCTGCATCGCTACAGCAATTTCCACACAACAGATTTCAAGGAAAGAGGTATAGTATTACAAGTTAAACTACAAATGAAATACTGCTATTTACACATATAAAATAGAAGTACCTATCCTGTTTTTTGTCTGACTTTGTGGAAACTTAGTGCCACATGCAAACCAGGATAGCAACAACAACAACAAAAAAAATACCCTAATGCCAACAGTGTTGCACACAAAATACAAAAACAGAATGATGTTAACATATATATGCTTTTTCCTGCACAAACGTTTAAGCCCAACTCCATACCCTAAACACGTAATGACAACACTAGCGCACAAAAATTAATTAAAACACATAGAAAATGGAAGGAACTATCATCTTTCATGTGCCACTTTCACAAAATACACTGCAGCCTAACTAAGGGTCTCATTCAATTGCAATTCGCCCAGTTGAATAGAGATTTATATAAGCACATAGCATATTTATTTTACAGAACTTGTAGTTACTGAACTTCTATCAAAAAGTAAGGTCTTCACTAGCTAAAAACTTCAAGAAAATATATATAGAGGTAAAAAAAAAATGAAATAAGGAGTAAAAATACTAATATAATATTTTTATTTACAGATTAATATGGCAGATACTGACAAGAAACAGGAAAAGAAAAGACGTCAAACTAGAGAATGTCAAAAAACATGGGCAGAGCATCAGACGCCGAGGCAGAAGGAAATTTGACGACAAAAAAAAGGCGAGAGACTTGCAAGCAAAAGGCTATCAGTTGACAAACTAAAATCCAACCCCAAGAAGGAATCTAAAAAACAAAAGCATTTAGAAAATGTTCCTGAACAATCAGAAAAGAATTCGTTAGATGATTTACACAGTCACATTGATATATCTTCTCACAATTGTCCTTTACTGAAATATTTAACAATAGAGGTTCATAATTCTGGTGATATGGATATTGTCTGTCAGTTTTGTGGGGCTTATCATTTCAAGCAGGAAAGACCCAGAGATGGCGAGTTTGTTAGTTGCTGTCAAAAAGGCAAGGTAAGACTTCCACAAATACAACAATTCCCAACTTATTTACAAAGCATTTTGACTGAGCTTACTTTCCCCAACTACCACAATTTCAAAACCAACATAAGATCCTATAATAGTGCCATATCCTTTGCATCTATGGGTGCAACATTAGCTGCTAATGTGCCAGGACATGGCCCTTACTGCTTTAAAGTACAAGGACAAATTTACCTTCGTACTTCTCACATTCAGAGGAAAGAAAGCAAAGACAATTTGCTCAACTATATGTCCTAGATACAATGGAAGCTGTTGAACAACATATGCACCTTCAAGAAAATAAAAAATGCTTACCCATTGTTTTTATAGAGCTTGATAAAATGATGGCTCAAAGCCCATATACTCAAGCCTATAAAAAATAGGCAGAAGTGGAAAAGGAACAACAAATTAATTCAGAAATACATCAATTGCCTATCCCAATAGTCAATATGGTGCTTAAAAGAGATCGCTATACTGATAAACGCCATTCTAACTTGCCAACATCAAATGAGGTTGCAATGGTCTTTCAAAATCACGAAGGAGAACCACCATTTCAGAGAGATATTAGAATATATCCCAGAAATGATGAGCAACCTTTCATTAATATATGTATCTTAAGTACCAATTTGGATCCAATGATATATCCCATATTTTTTCCACATGGGGAAGCAGGTTGGCCACCCAAATTAACCCTTCAGAGTTACCCAAATTCAAAAGTACGTGTGAGAAATAATATTTCCATGCTTGAATTTAAAATGGCTCAAATTGGCATTAGAGATTGATTCAATCCCATTTTATGTGGCGGAAAACTGACACAACAATGGATCATTGATTCATATTTGCAAAGTGAGGCAAATAATTTAAACTTCATCAAATATCAACAAGATAAACTACGTGTAGAACAGTATTGTAGACTGATGGATTATGTCGCTGAGGTTGCTACAACCAGAGAGGTGCCAGCTGTCAAAGCCATCATTTTACCATCTTCTTTCCAAGGATCTCCTCGCAATATGCGAGAAAGATACAATGATTTATTACATTTACATGTAATCCCCAATGGCCAGAGATTACACACAATCTGCTAATTGGACAAACTCTTTCCGATAGACCAGATTTAGTGGCAAGAGTGTTTAAAATCAAATTAACTGAATTAATACGTGACATAACCATAACTCAGTTATTTGGCAAATGTCTGGCTTATGTTTATACCATCAAATTTAAAAAAAGAGGCCTTCCACATGCACATATTCTTATAATCCTTCAAGAGAAAGATAAATTGGATACTGGTAACAAAGTGGATTCAATAAGTATTGCTGAACTACGAGATCCAGAAATACATTGTAGACTATATGAGATTTTAACTCATCATATGATTCATGGGCCGTGTGGATATTAATCCACAGTCACCATGTATGGAAAATAAGAAATGTACTAAAGAATTTCCAAAACATTATAGAGACAAAACTTATTATAATTGTGATGGCTATCCATTATATAGAAGAGAAAGGCAAAATGCCATTATACATGGAAAAAAGGTAGATAACAGATTTGTGGCACCATACAATCCACATTTACTCATGAAGTATAATGCACACATTAATGTGGAAGCTTGCACTTCTATAAAATCCATTAAATATGTCTACAAATATATTTACAAAGACTATGATGCAGCAACTGTAGTGGTCAAAAGTGCTGCAAATAACTAACAAAGTGAGTTAGTACATGATGAACTTGCATCTCATGTATATGCTCGCTATGTAAATGCGCCAGAAACAATGTGAAGTCTTCTAAAATTTGAAATGCATGATCGCTCACATGCAGTATATCGATTAGCTGTGTGTGCTTAAATAGAGCCCTTTTAAATTTACTGAATCACAATTTAATAAGACTGTTAGTGTATTTCCATGTGAACATTGCCAATCTACACTAACTACATAGTTTCAATTAAATTCTACTGATTTAGAGGCAAGGGAATTGTTATATATTGACATTTCATACCATTATGTTTTCGTTAATGGTTAAAACGAAAAAGTTGAGGAAATAAAATAATCCCAAGAATTTACACTGTAAGTCCAAGAGACCTTGAATGTTTCTGCTTACAATTACTACTTCTAAATATTCCTGGTGCACAAAGTTTTGAACAGTTAATTACATAGTTTATGAATCATTTCATTTAGCTGCACGACACAGAAACTTCCTAGCTGATGATACAGAATGGGAAAGATGTCTAGAAGAAGCAGCACTATGTCAAATGCCACGGCAGATGAGGGAACAATTTGCATTCATTTGTATCTTCTCAAATGCCCCAAATGCATTAGCTTTGTGGGACAAATTTAAAACAAATATGGCTGAAGACTTTTTACAGAGATACAATGAGCCTATTGCACAATTAAAAGCATTAATTGAAATCCAAGAGGTCTTTTTAACTCATAGATTAAGTTGTGCAAGTATTAATCTGCCAGATCCAGGTCTCATAGATGACATAAACTTCGAAGACTATGACACTCAGCTGCAAAGAGAAAGAACAGCAGAAAGACTTGCAACTTTAAATACATTACCATTGCAAGCATTTAATGCAATGAAAAATGCCCTTGATGATGACATGCTCAGAGAGCGTTATTTCTATCTAGATGGACTGGGGGGATTAGGAAAAACTTATCTCTATAATTTATTGATGAGTTTTGTTCGAGCACAAGGTCAAATAGCACTTCCATTTGCAACCACTGAAATTGCAGCACTTTTGTTAGAAGGTGAAAGAACTGTGCATAGTGGATTCAAACTGCCAGTTCCTATTTTGGAAACATCCATGTCGGATATTCGAATGACATCATTACAAGCAAAAAAACATAAAAAAAGTAAATTCATTATAATAGATGAAGCTACAATGATGTCATGCCATGCCCTATAATGTATTGACCATTTTCTACGTGAAGTCATGGATAATAATTTGCCATTTTGTTGAAACGTAATGTTGTTAGGTGGAGATTTTAGACAAACATTACCTTATTATCGTTGTACATGGAAATCGAACCGACATTGTCGAAACATGTATAGAGTCAAGTACACTATGGAATCTATTTACCCATCTTCAATTAAAACAAAATATGAGATCAGAAGGAGAAAATTAATTTAATGATTGGCTCATTAAAATTGGAGAAGGAAAAACAGAGCGAATACAAAATTTACCCGATGACACTGTGCACATCCCAGCTCATATGATTTGCAAACAGGATCTGATATCAGCTATATTCCAAAATACAATAAATAACAAGGACTATGCAGAGCTTTCCAAAAAAGTAATACTAACATGCAAAAATAAGGATGCATTACTCCACAATAATGAAATATAAAAAATATGTAAAAATAAAATGCACCACAAAAAAATTATCACAGTGCTGATTCTGTACTTGGTGATGACAAAGAAAGTCAGACAAACTTTTCAACTGAATTCATTAACTCAACAACTCCCTCTGGAATGCCACCACATATTTTGCAGCTAAAGAAAGGTGCAATTGTCATGTTACTGCAAAATATGAACCTAAACAAAAGGCCTATGTAATGGGATCAGATTAATTGTTCAAGAATTAAAGGACCATTGCATACATGCTGCAATTTTAACTGGTACCCATAAAGGAGAGAGCGTTTTCATACCAAGAATAGATTTGGCACCAAGTGAAAGTAGCCTCCCTTTTGTACTTCAAAGGAGACAATTTCTCATCATCATGGCATTTGCCATGACCATTAATAAGTCACAAGGACAAACTTTCAAATCTGTGGGTATCTTTTTAGAAGAACCAGTGTTTGCACATGGCCAGCTGTATGTTGCATTCTCAAGATGCAATAATCCAGAGGCTATTAAAGTTTATATTGAAAACAACCAAAGTCAAGGTGATTTATTAGATAATGGCCGCATTTTTACAAAAAACATTGTCTACTATGAGGTTCTATAACTTTAATTCCACAAAATATAACAATACAAGACATAGCACAGAACAAAAAAAAAAATATTCACCTCAACGACAATTTCAGATGAAAAAACAAAACAAAAATAGAGCACAGTGGTTTAATTTCGAGGACGAACTATTAAGTCACTCGGGCTCTTTTTAGAGGACCACTATATCAATAAGAAACACTATAAAATGGCAAAAAACATAGAGAACAGTGGTTTTACTTCCAGGAAAAAAATTAGATATCTCTGGGACTCTTTTACGAGGACCACTATTTCACATAGGAAACTCTATGTGCCATTTTCACAAATTACAACAATAACAACAAAATGTCAACCATCAAAAATCAACAACGACAAAATAACATATTCTAATTTAATGGAAGTAGCATGATTAGCCCCACAAAACACTTTGCTTGCATTTTACAACAATTATAGTTTAAATGTTACTTCATTATGTTACTGTTTATAATGTTACTATTTTTGGAAAAAACTGTGCAGAGTTGTTTCATTGCATATATTTCAAAGTTCATGTTAAGAGAAGAAGGCACTTTTGTTATACAATTTAAATGTATCATTCAATGAAAAATATTAATCCAGGGAGTAATCTGATCGCCAGCTAATGGGGTCAGGAAGGATTTTTTTTTCCCATTTGATACAATTGGCTAAGTTTCGGGGGAGGGGGGGTTACTGTTTGCCTTCCTCGGGATTCAATACATATTTAGTTTACCAGTTGTTAATCTTCAAGTTGCATGTTACAAAACATTATGTCATGTTTACAATTCTCTTTAATACAATGTTGACCTGTTCTTACATTAAAATGTTACTATTAAAAAAAGATCAGTTACCAGTTGGTACCCTACAAGTTGCATGTTAAAAAAATAAACATCTTTTATATAATATTTGTACTTTTTTATAGATAAGAAAAAGTTAAAAGTCTCAACATTTTACGTTCAAAACAGAACTCAAAACATACACATTTAATTGCTGTCATTTTTTTTGTTTCAAAGATTTTTATTCAACAGCTTTTATGTTACATTACAAACAATTACATTGCAAACATCTGTTAACTGAAATTATTGAAATAATTGTGTCTATTGTTATTAAAATATAGTATTCATGTCAATAAACAATCATTCAGCCAGTTATCTCGCAATTTTTTTTTGGTGATGGTTTTAAGTAAATACACAATTAGAGTTCCACTCCTAAGTGTTCCTAAGTGTTCCTCCCTACATCCATTCCTGTGATCTCCCGTGCCACCCTCAGTACGTTTTGTCGTCTGGATGAGTTGTCTCTCCGCTTCCCAGCTCCACCCGTTCCAATCCGCTCCACACTCTGCTCCCCGGACAAGCCACCGTTGTTAGCCAAAATGTAATGTTCTTTCCTGTCCAGACCCTACAATGTGCTATCTGGAGACTGAATCCAAGGTCCCCAAATTTCTAGGTATATGTGGTGAGTGTCCAACAAAGTGTGAGTCATTCTTTCGTTAATGCAAAGATAATTTATTTTGTTTATGACTTCCTGAAATTGGATATGACTGCTTTTCCATCTTCTAGCAATTATATTTTTGGCAGCTAAAAAAATCATTTGGACCAATTTGTTCCCCTTATTACCCCGCCCCTGGTAATGAATTCCCAACAGACAAGTTGAGATTGATGGTTCTAGGGGAGATTTGAGAATTCGTGAAGCTAATTTGGTAGCTTCTATCCAAATATTAGCCACTTTAGGGCATTTCCACCACGTATGAAGAAAGTCTCCCCTTCCCTGGCACCCTCTAAAGCACCTATCTGAAGTTGTTTGAGATAGCTTATTGAGCCTGGCAGGAGTCATGTATGCCGGGTGTAAGATCTTTAATGAGGTTTCTAGCAAGCTATAGTTATATGAGCCCTTAGATAGGCTCAGAAAGGCTTCCGCCCATTTGTCCCCCTCCCAGTTTTGTTGCATATCTATCTCCCATTTCAGTGTGTAAGCAGGCTTCCACGAAGTCTTTGGGGCATTAAACATAGTGTATAGTGATCCTAAGGTTCCTCTAGTTAAGTTTGTGTTTTTACATATTATTGACATCCACGATTCTTTGGGCGGGCCATGAATCCTTTGTATCTCCTCAACCCAGTGTCTAGTTTTAAATGTAGTTAAACATTTCTTGGTGAGGTATCCCTATTTTCCTGTTCATTTCTGCCCAAGAAATAATTCTGTCACCCTCAAACCATGCTCCAAGTTTGTCTAAGTTGTGTGAGGTCCAAAATGCTTTGGAGTCAGCTGTGAGGGTGGTCGCTAGAGAGGTTGATGTAAAGATTGATGTAAGAGGTGATACGGGGTGAATCAGTTTATGTTCCTTCCTAGCCCATTTCCATATTTTCAGCGTAAATTTGGTTATAGGGTTATGGATTTGTGAGTCGAACGTGTGCGAACTCGGAGCCCATAGAATGATTTCCCACTTTAATGGAGCCATTTGTAGCTCTTCAATAAAAACCCAATTGGGTTGTAGGGTGGTAGAATGTACTAACGGTATAGAGGCAATTTGAGCTGCCTTAAAGTAGGTATTAAAATTAGGGCAGGATAATCCTCCTCTAGACTTATGTTTATATATAATATGTCTGGCGATCCTAGGGGGTCTATTCCTCCAGACAAATCTAAAGACCTGGGCTTGAAACTGTGCCAATTCTCTATTATTAATCTGGATCGGCAGTGTCCTGGCCAGGTAAAGCAGCCTCGGCAAGATGTTCATCTTGACCGTGGCTATTCGGCCCGTCCACGAGATCTGCCTTCTTGTCCAAGTCCCTTCGAAGAGTCTTATATAGGGGTGGGTAATTGGTTTTATAAATATCCGCTAGTGAATTAGTCAACTTTATCCCTAAATAGTTAATGTAAGAGGCAGGCCAAAGAAAGTTGTGAGCCTTTTTCAGTTGGTCTAAGATGTCCCCAGGAATGCCCACGCTTAAGGCTTCTGTCTTGCTATGATTTAATCTCAGTCCAGAGAGAGTGCTATATTCATTGATTGTGCCCATTAGGGCGTCTATGGAGGAGCCAGGATTCGAGAGAGTGCACAGTAGATCATCAGCAAAAAAGGAACATTTTAGGTGCTGATGTCCCACCCGCACCCCCGCTATAGAGCAGTTTGTTCTTATCGCCTGGGCCAAGGGCTCTATGGCCAAAGCAAAGAGCAGCGGGGATAATGGGCACCCCTGTCTCGTGCCTCTCTCTATATTTATGCTAGCCGTCTGGGAGTCTGGTAATTTTAAAGTGGCCTTGGGTAGCGTGTAGTATGTGTGTAACAAGTTTAAGAAGTTGCCTTCAAACCCAAACTTTGCTAACGTGGCAAATAGAAAGGGCCACTCCAAGGTGTCAAACGCTTTCTCTATGTCCAATGCAAGCAGGCAGACCGAGGACCCCCTAGACCTAGCCAAGTGGATGACATTTAGAGTTCTCCTGATGTTGTCGCCAGTTTGTCTGTGCGGGATAAACCCTGCCTGGTCTTTGTAAATTAAGGAGAGCAGAAATATTGAAATCCTTTGAGAGAAGATCTTGGCAAGCAACTTGACATCCCCATTAAGCAGTGAGATAGGTCTATAGTTTTTGGCATCTCTCTGATCCCTACCCTCTTTAGGGAATATTGGTAATTCAGCATGGTTTAGTTCTGGGGGGGTAATCTCTCCTCTCAGTATCGAGTTAAAGAGATTACATAGATGGGGGGCCAGAAGTGTTGAGAACTTCTTATAGTATATATTGGTGAACCCATCCGGGCCCCGGGATTTTCCTAGTTTTAGTTCCTTAATCGCTTCTAGAACTTCCTTGATAGTAACTTCCTTATTTAGAGATTGTAAATCAGCGGGCGAGATCTGAGGAAGGTCTAGTGAGTTTAAGTAAGAGGCAATGTTATTTTCCCTGGCCACCTGTTTGGTTGAGTATATATTTTGGTAATATTCCCTAAAAACTTTTTGTATTTCTTTTTGGCTATATATGAGGTTGTCCTCTTTATTCCTGATTTGGGTGATCCTGGATTGGGCCGGTTAGTTTGCTTTATTGTAAAATAAATGTTGCTTCCTTCTTAGTGCCTTGTCCGTTTTTATGGACAATACGCTATCTAGCTCCAGCCTCGTCTTGTCTATCTCTGTTCTCAGGGAGGGGGAGAGCTGATTTCGATGCTAAAGTCGTGCCAATTTGCTCGCAAGATCTCTCTCCCTTTGTAGATTTTGTTTTTTGAATTGAGAAGCCAATTTAATGCACACTCCTCTTATAAAGGCTTTATGGGCCATCCAAACCCACCCCGCTCCCATTTCTCTGCCTGCATTGGACCCAAAGAAGTCTAGCAACTCACTCTCTCTCTATCTGCTCCTGGGTTGAAGGCAGTGAGATTTGGTATTCATTCAGCCTCCAGGTGTAAGGCATGCTGAATTGACTTCCCAAGTCCGCTTCCAATAAAACTGCTGAATGGTCGGACCAAGTGCAAGGCACTATGGTCGCTCTGTGTGAGCTGTCTAGAAGTGAGTTGCTTATGTAAATAGTGTCAATGCGCGAGTAGGAACCATGTGTGGGTGAGTAAAAAGTAAACTCTTTCCCTCTCGGGTGAAGTCCCCTCCAGGCATCCACCAGGCTAGCAGAGTGCAGGAGTTTCGTAATTTGTCTAATTTTGTTGGAGAATCGGTCACTCACTGGAACCCTAGATTTGTCCGCCTTTGGGTCCAAGACTAAATTGAAGTCCCCTCCTACCACTAATTTCCCCCAGTCCCCCCCTTCTAGTGCCCTTAAGAATCTTATTAGAGCCTTATGTGGTGCCGTTGTGGGGGCATAAAAGGAAGCCAGAGAAATCGTATTTCCCAAGATTGTACCTTTTATAATGATAAAGTACCCTTCGCGGTCTACCAGTTTGGATGTTAACTGGAATTGGAGGTTCCTATGTAACAATATTGCTACTCCCTCTTTTTTTGAAGTGTGGGTAGAATGGAAGAATTAAGGGTAATCTTTGTTAAGATATGTAGGGGTCTTATGCCTGGCGAAGTGGGTCTCCTGTAGGAATATTACAGACGGTTTGTAAGTCTTGTAGTATAAAAAGGCCTTCCTCCGCTTAAAAGGAGAGTTAAAGCCCTTCACGTTGTGAGTGAGTACTGTTATGGGCATGAGTAGATTAATAAGGTGTCTGTCAGATATGCTGAATTAGCCTTACCTTTCCGGCGAGCTGTAGAGGAGGGAGTGAGGAGCGGCTTCTCCTTCTGGAGGTATGGAAGTGGTCGAGCCCTGGGTGAGCGAGTTCTAGCAGACTTGATTCTAGTTAGAATATAAAAGCAAGAGTGCGTAAATTTTGATGCCACCCCCTGGTGCCCTATCATAAAAAATAGCTGGCTTAATTTTGTCTTGGGTAATGTAATTGTGAATGAGAATAGATTGTGCCCGTTGACCTGCAAACAGGCAACCACTAAAGCCTCCACCAGATAGGGGTCATTTCGCTCATGTCCTGGCACCCCGGGAATGCTAAAGGGGCAGAGGGGGCAAGGAGGCAGAGGTTGTAGGAAGTTTATATTATTTGGGTAGTGATTGGCATTAGGAGGACGGGTAAGCAGCGTAAGCAGCTGATCCCATCTTAGATATGCTCTAAAAAGGTATGCGCTGGCAGGGATACAGTAATAAGAGAATTAATTGCTTAGTTACAAACCCAGAAGAGGGTAGGTGAGCAAAAGTTGGTAAGTAAATGGTAGGAGAGCACAAACACAGAAAGTTGAGAGAAGAACAAATAGAGTGATTGCTGAAAAATCAAGCATTCTTAGGACCTCTCCTATTCTTTTCAATACGTTAAAGTACTAGCGTGTTCCGCTTCAGTTCTTGCCGGCAAGGACAGTTGTAAATAAGATAAAAGGAGTGTTACTGTAAAAAGAGTAGCCAGATCTATAAATAATTTGTGTAAACATTAATAATAAAACTCTTTATATTAATTATAAACAGTAGAAACAGCTAGACCTAGACCAGCAAAAGTGGGTCTCGCCAGGCTAAGCATTATTCCCTCAATTAGCAACAGTAGGTGTATCTTTAACAGTCTACTACAACCTGCTAGGGAGGAAGGAAAAGCAAAACATGGGTTAATAACAGTTCAAAAGTCTTTTGTCAACTGGGTACAACTCGTAGCAAAAGTCCTGAGTTCCTCCGGGAGCCAGCCCAAAAGGCAGGAAGTAGGAGGAAAAGGTAGTATAAAACAGTTAGTTCAGTTCTGAGCAACCTTCCTGAGAGTCTCCTCTAGGGAGCAAAAAAAAAACAAAAAATAAAAAAAGGGCTTTCTGATAGCTTGGTGCCTCTTTAGTCGTACCCTTGTTTTGAACAGTCCTGAGGATAAAGACAATTGTGCTAGTGTGTTAGTGTGCCCATGTTTTGGCTGGGGCGCCTGTTGGCAGTTTTTGAGACATGATCAGCAGGCCTCTTTTGTCTGGTCACTTCAGACCATTGTCTCTTTGGAAGAGGCAAAGCAGCTGAAGCAGATGCCATATGGGCTGGGTCCCCCCCATTCAGTTCTAGACGCTTAAGAAGATCTTGGCAATCATCTAGGGAGCGTGTTGTATATTGGATACCTCCCACAGAAAAGATCAGGGCAAAGGGAAATCCCCAGCGATATCTGATGCCATGGCGGAGTAGTACTTCCAGGGCCGGCTTCATCAGCCTCCGTCTTTGTAGCGTAGATGGAGAAAGATCCGCAAAAAACTGGAGCTTGGCCCCATCAGGACCAGTGATCGAGGTATTGTTGCGGGTGGCTGCAAGGATCAGGTCTCTGGATTTTTGGAGCAGAAGCCGGACAATGATGTCTTTAGGGAGGTCTTGATTGCGGCTCCCCTCCAAGGGCTCTATGCGCTCGCTCTACCTCCCACTCGTGGTCCGGGTGTCCTGAGAGGATCTCATCAATCGTGTCCTTAAGGTAGCGTGGAAGATCGACTATAGCCTTGGGGATGCCTCTAATCCTCAAATTAAATCGTCTGGATCTATTCTCCAAGTCCTCCATCTTATCTTCTATATCCGAGATACGGGAGGAATTGCCAGTAATGTTGGCCCTGTCCTTCTGCTGTGCCTCTACCACTTGGTCCATGGTTTCCTCAAGTTGATGGGTCCTATGTCCGATCTCTTGTATGTCTTTTTGCAATGCCGTGACTGCTCTGTTGATATGGGAGGCCAGGAGAGCTTCAATTCTTGCCATTGAGACACTATTGATGGATACCTCCGGCTGTGAGGATACCTCTTGAGAGTCTAAATCTGAGATGTCTGATTGCTCTGAGGCGGGGTCTTGTGCCGGTGTTTCCAGTGTTTCTAGAGTTTTAAAATGCTCATCAATTTTTTTTTGACAATAAGGATTTTTTATTTTTCACCATTTCTGCGCCGCTGATTGTCTCCGGGTTGGCTGTTGAATGCCTGGGCATTTGGCCAATTGTTCTGATAAGATCCCTCTGCTTCAGCTATATCCTCTCAGTTAATTAGGTCTGCTGTGTTCGGTTCTGTCAGGATACACCCAATTCCTGTAATGTTGTCTTGGTGTTTTTTTGGTCCTTGCCGGCTAGAACCATGTAGGGCCGCTTTAGTTACATCTCAATGTATTGTTGAGCTTTGTCAATCATGTGTTCTCAACAGGCCCAGGCTGCTTTCATCAATGTCCCACTAGATGGCGTCAATGCTCTATCAAGTGCGGGTGATGTAGCTTGTTGAGTGCTAGACTGCACTATTTTCTGAGCACCAGTAGGTGGCAGTGCTGCTCCTTCTAATGATGATAGTATGCTTGGCTTGTTGTTGTACCAATACTGTGCACAGGTCACAGCTGAAGCAGTTGTATAAGGAGAGGTAAATCTTGTTACCGTTATTAATGAGGCAGTAGTATTGAAGATGAAAATAAAGAGGTTGTATGCCCCCTTCTGTAGTTTTATAAACTGTGCAAAGTCCTTGACCCCTTAGGGTCAGTATCTGGGCCTCAAAATCTTGAAGTCCTGAGCAAGTCCTTATGTTACTTGAGTCAGAGAGTAGTGAGGCCACCCCTTAGTGTCCGCAAGGCTACGGGGCTTTCAGTGCCAGTAAAGTTGCAATATCTTCTGGCACAGTTGAGCGCATAACCTCTGGGCTTGGTGTTGTCAGAGTCAGAGTGCAGATGTGGGCATTTGTTACTGTGTGATTTTGATGAGGCAGCCTCCTCTGTTAGTTGCTAGGGTCTCTGTGTCTGCCTTCTCTGCTAGAGGGCAGCTTAGCAGGATTTTAGTGCAGGTATGGTTGTGATCTCCCCCCAGCACAGGGTGTCTAGAGTAATTAGCTTGTCTTGAGCCTTCTAGGCAGGGTATGAGTGTTCAGAGGCCTTACCAGGCTCAGGTCCGCCTCATGGCTCCACAAGATGGCCGCCGCCTCTTCGCGGGCTTTTTTCTGCCACCCAGCCTCTCCTTCTCTGACCCCTTGGCTCTCTGCCACAGGCCCTACAGGGCTCTCCGGTGCCCTCCTGGCTCCCCCCTGCAGCTGACCTGCTGCTCCATGTGCTTCACGTACCCCACGATCCTTGCACAGCTCTAAGTGCCTCCCCGCCAGCCTCACAAGATGGCGGCCTCCTCTGCGCCTCCTCCCAATGCCCTCTCCTTTCTCACCTCCGTTGTTTCTGGAGTTCTGGGCACCTGGGGACTCCGGGCTTGTCTCTCCCACCTCCTGTAGCTTGTCCGGTGTCCCGTCCAGGCCGGCGTAGCCCCAGGCTGGACAGCTTCTCCCTGCTCCGGAGCTTCTCAGCCAAGGGTGACGATAACTCCGTCAGCGTCTCTCCTCCGCAGGTTGGGGCATCCTGGGAGGGTCGGGTCAGCTTCTCCTGATGCTCCCCGATGTTACTGGGGAGTTGTCAGACCCTTTTGGGATTATAATTAACCCTAAACCCCGGCCGAGTTCACTGAGCTCTCTCCTAGCACGTCCTGCTGCCTTGGACGCTAACTCCGCCTCCAATTGCCGTCATTTTTTGACGGGCAAGTGGTTCGTTATACATAAAACGCAATAGTCACAAATTCGATTTCACCTTAATAACCGTGCATTTTAAAAATGGAAAAAGAATCCAAGAAACAATTGGACTGAAAGATCACGCAAGAGGACATCCCAGAGGCAAAGTATTTCCTCTGGCAAAGGACAGCATAGACGATACATTCTCTGATCTCAGCATATCTTACTGCCTGAAGGGCTCTCTATTAGAAGCCCCCAAAATGTCACAACTCACTATTATAGATTGAAGGAAAAGGAAAATCAATAGATTACCAATGGCTGAAAGTCCATTTAAAAAAAAAAATCCATAACTTAAAAAGGCAGGAGAGATTGCACATACATTATCATGTCTCGAGAGTGCTCTGTTATCAGTAAATTAATCCACCTACAGGCTGTAGCATCTAGAAGGTCTATTATAGTCCTTTTCCTAGTGCCCTATAGGGAAACTCATACGTTTTATCAAATTCTAATTAATGACTCAGCACTGAGAGTGATTTCCTTCATCCACGTGATGCCCTCCCACACAAACTCCAATTCTACACATTCCAAGACTTCCCAAACCACTCTCAACCTTAAGTTTACCAACCATACTGGACTAATGAACCCTGCGAACCATAAGAGGATAAATGCCTTTCTAAAAAAGCAACAGGGCTGAATAAATTAAACTGTTTTCTAGAGGACATAAAAGGTGCTTGTTCATAGTGGGCCGCATCTTTGTTTTGTTTTGTTCATACCCTTTGATGCCAGATGAATATCATATACACTGTCATCCCGTCACATACATTTACACCACATACATAGATAAGTCATCCAATATAAATGCTGCCCATCAATAAAATGAATATGTAAGCTTCCTGGATTTGACTAGGGATATAATAAACCTACTAAATAGACCTTGTATGGGGTTGCCCACGATGAGTATGCAGATAAAGATTAGATTATTTAGGGCTGGATGTGCAGTGCAGTGTCGTAGTCTCTCAAGGACCAGGTCTCAGCATCATGTTTCTAACTTTTACTGAGAGATGGTCAAAGATTGGTTAGAATGACACACTGCATAGCAAGTTCAAAAGTCTGTGTTTTCATGAGCTGCAGAGGGCACACCCCAGCAAAATGTATTGGTTTGATGTGACCCAGTACAAAGCTCATAATATACATCAATGACATCAATGATAAATCATAGACAATACATACTCATCACAATGGCAATTAATTGAACCATCCATGATAAGCACATCAGATATTTAGTAACACACAGAGAGCATATGATCATCCAATGTTATTATCTTATATACTATTGTTTTTTCAGCATCAATGACATACAATGTATCCACCGAGATTAAGGTGGGGGCAGAGGCAGGGCCAACACAGAATATGATGATCCAGATTATCCCCTTGCCCATCAGGATCCATGGTACGAGGAGGAAGGGTAGCATTAGCAGGACCAGCCGCCATATGAGGACCCGTGGTATGAGGAGGATGATGATACATACATTATACATACCACCTCAGCACCTCCCAACAGCGCCACCCCAACTACCTTTGCAGCTTATTGCCACCATGTCAGCAGCATCACCCCAGCTACCTCACCCCATGCAGTCCCCACAAGCAATTTCAATGCCTTCACCCTCACATTCATGGAGGCAACAGTCGCGGAGATACTCTAATACCAGCAGAGACAGACGTCATGTTGTTAAAGGCATATCTAAGTTTCATGGGTCAATACATTTCAGCACTCCTTAGGTGAAGCCCGTCCTTTATATATGCAGCACATTTAATAGAACATTTTATTTTTATTAATATCTTAAAATCCCTCTAATGATTATGTTGAGACCCCCTAATCCCTAATCCCCAACCAATCAGCATGCAAAATTAGGGGATCAATTTGAACTCATTAGACATTTTCTCTGCCTTTCTCTGTGCTTCCTGCTGCAGTGTCTGCTCTCTGTCTGTGCTGCCCACACCCTTTACCACAGATCAACACAGACACATTATATAATTCAGGCAGCTTTGCAGCACAAACATTAACTTTAGAGATTAACTCAAATCTATTAGCTGCCTGATCTTCCTCCTGATGGGCAAAACAAATTATTAATTTTATGCTAATTTAGCCTGGATTACAATGGGGTGTTTACTCTAATTATCAACTGTCAGAAAATACAAGACATTTTGCTAGCTTCAAGGTACGTTTTTAAATGTTTATTTTCATATTTTTTTGTGTCATTTTTTTTTTGCATACACTACTGATTCTCCTCTATCAAATGCATTCATAATCCAGGAGACTTAGATATGCCTTTAAGCCTCCTCCAGGGTGTCTCCTCACAGAAAACCAATGTGGCACATATGTGAGGAGGATCTACAGGGAGATGAGGAGGCACAATATGCAGAAGTAGACCTTCATGGTGAGACCGGTGAAGTTGTCAAATAACCAGAGTACGTTGCTTCAGCTAAGCTGTACACACAGCTGTGTGCTCTGGCAAACAACGCCTCCTCTACGCCTGAACAGTCGCAGAGTCACCCAGAGCTTGCCCCCTCCCCATCTCCCTCCATGCCTCCACCTTTATCAGCAATGCCTACCCCTAAAACTCCCTCCAGACATAGGAAAAGGTATAGTGACATGGGGGCCCTGTGACTCAATACGGTCCTCAGTGAAAATCTATGGGTTAGAATGTTAACCTTCTCATGCCTCTCCACAGGGTAGATGGACATGGCATTTGTGACCATGTGGCTACACACCATCACATAGTCCATAATAATCTTCTCTGTGAACACATATCATAATGGTTAACATTTCACCAACTGATCATCACTGAGGAATGCAGTTGAGAAGTGATGAAGTAGTGCCTGTTTTTTTATTGAATAACATGTGTATTTATTTTATTTTTGACACAACCATTAAGGCAGTTTGTACATTAGCAAGCAGTGCTATCAAATAATGTAAGTAAACTAGATACAGTGATTTTCAAATAGCAGGTTTATTGATGACATACCCCCAACAGATTTGTCACACAACATCTATAAACACATATATCATGTTTTAAGCCCTATGACCCTATGTTATGTTTAATATGTATCATTGCAATATGGCTATGGAACTGCATAGTCATGCAATACTATGTTAATCAAACCCAGCATTTATACAACCATGAGCTAAGCATGTTATCCATCTTAACAATATGGTCTTATTAAAAGACATTAAAGCTGATGACCTTTGTTTGTGATCAGTAATCATGTCTACATGTCTAGACAACCAGATATGACAACAGTTATAATATGATTATACCTGTATAACTTTAACTTTGTAATATCAATGTGGCTGAACTATATCATACAAAAATAGTGATAGTACTCTTGGTGTACTGATTGTGGTCACAGCTAAGCAATCCATGCACATCATTGCTAAATATCTGCAATTGGTCATGGCAATTAATTTCTCATGAGAAATACAGCATGGTTTACACTGCGTTTGAACATCAGGTAGGTTGATTTATTGTTACAGTAATAGTATAAAACACTGTACTGTACATACAGATTTTGCTAAATTTTTCTCCCCTTCATTTTTAGAATATGACCATACACTGATCATGTCAGAGGTGAGTCAGACTTTTTTCATTTTTTCATCACACTGTATGTATGTAATTGATTTGGGTTACCTAATCCAGGAGTTATTGCATCTGTTTAACTGAGCAGATGAAGACACAATGTAACGTAAGTGCTATGTGCATTATTGTTTAGTTATATTAGTTGAAGAACAATTGTATTCATCGAATGATCGCTACTGTGGTGTAATGACCACATGTGATTCTTGTAGATGCTATGCATCATTATTATTAAACAATATTACCTTTACCCCTACAAATTGTCCAGTGTTAAAAAGTCTCTTGTTCTCCTGGACATCGCTTGCATCACACCAGTGATGTAATGGATGGTCAGCAACATTTATGATTTTGCTTTGTGCATATAATAAAGTTATATTCATGTTATGCCGTAATCCATGCCTCCTTTGTGTTTTTAATTGTCAGTGATTTGTGACATTAACATATATAGTAAATCATGTGATATGTTTATCCAAATAATATTTCAGTATACCCATCCTGTGTTAAGGAATAGTGGATGTGTATGAATCATATTTCCAGAACTCATCTGCATCATGAGATTGATATTTTGTAGATAACAACATAATCATATTTATATGTCAACAATGGATATGTTTTGACACCTCCATGTCTTCATGCATTTGATTACTGTTACATTATGTTTCCATGTCAGTAATGTTATGTAAATTATTATTTAATGTTGTTATAGCCATGTATTTACACTTTCCATGTTAAATATGATGTTAATATCATTGTAATTTAACATCAAATCACATACTGGTGCACACAAAATCAAAAACTTGTAATATGTGACAACATGAGAAAATATTTACCTTATTTACTCTTAAAAACATTGTCATGCAAACAGTACAAGACATAAAAACGCATTAATTCAATACCCCTTGTCATAATTTGGCTTTATATTCCCATATCCAACATACATGATCGCTCTCAGTAGTGTGATGTGGTCAGGATCAATGATATAGATGTTTCAGGTTTGGCTAGCACTTTAATAGGGGAGGCATTTAGGTACCTGTTGTTATGCCATGTGGGTTTCCTGATTTGTTTTAACCTCTTGAGTTCTGGAGTCTATTTTACCATTGCACCTGATATATGGTATGTGGAGGTGTATTATTGACAATAGTAGTCAAGTAGATGTATACAGACTCACAAATTAAGGTTTCTAAAAATATTTTTAAATGCAACATAAGTGCCTATGGGAATGTTAAGAATTAAATTCTAATGCATTTGCATGCTTTTTCATGCTTTATTGTACAGTACTGTCTTTTTAACAGTTTTTGACATGTCTCAGCGAAGCTTTTGAGAGCCCTTATGGGAGGTATTCAGTACACATAACTTTTTTCTGAAAATTCAGCTAACATAAGGTCTTATGCAGCTTCAGTAAATTGCGTAAAGACCTTAAAATTTAATTCTAATCAACTTCAAGTGAAAATTAGTGGAAAAGCAGACTCGGCTACACTGGTTGTTTCAGGCAATTTTGAGGTGGTCTCGCCCAGACCTGTAAAAAAGACTGATATTGGATGGTAGGTTACTAATATGCTGTGCTACGTGCACCATAACTCCTTCAAAAAAAGATTTTGATGGAACTCTTACTGGGAAAATTGCTAATCATAGTGTAAGCTCATACATATGAATAAAATAAAACTGCCCCCCCAAAAAAGTCACTTGCCAACCCACAGTCATAAGGAAGCTGTAATACATAAACTAGTGCCAGACAGAATGAGTAAAATATAACTTTAATTAATAAATTTAAAAAGTTTATTTGGGAGGAGAGGGATTTGGGCAACACAGTTTACTACTTATTCCCTCCCTTGAATTACTAATCATCCTTGAGTCATATTTGGAAGCTTTATGAATAGCTGAATCCTCATGAATCTATAGTGACTACTTAGCTAAGTACGGTAATACAGTTCTATTAAAACTAGAGACCAGAGTTGTTTCTCCTATATCTGTGCTTATTTATACAAAGAGCTGATTTTAGATGATTTAACTGTGTATATACCTTTTTTTTTTTTTATGTATTAATAAGTTATATTTTACTATTTCTGCCTGTATCTAGTTTATATATTACAGCTTACTTATGCCTGGCAGGTGATGGGATTGATTTTTGCTAGTTCATTTTGTTCATTTTAATTCATAAAACAAGACTTAAAAATACTTGAAACAAGAATAAATTAGGGTTTCATGTTTTAATTTGTTAATTTAAATCATTTTAGCTTTTCTCTCGATTTCATCTTCCCTGAAGGTAGATAGGTGGGGTTATCTTATAATCAATAGAGGGCAAGTGTTGTCAGTTTGACACTTAATTTAACATCATTACATATTTAAATGTTTTGTTCTATGCTGTCTATGATGTAGTGGATTAAATACATAATGATGCTTGCTAGAATATTTATGAATGAATTTAGAATGTTTATTTCATTCAATCATCTGGATTATTGTAAAACAAAACATATTGAGGCTGGAACTAACTTTTTTCATTTTAAGCTATGCATAGAATATTTCATATAAATTAAATGGAATTGACATTCATTCTATATGTACACACCCCTAAAAAGTCACTGGAACATAGCAGTGACGAAACGTGGGCTGGTTCATACAAATTGTGACATCACAACGCAAGGGCAGCCATTGAGGAAGTCCATGTTTAGTGAAGTAGCTACTTTATGTGGCTCTCAGTGTTACTCTCAGTTTTTATATAAGTTTGGTCAAAACACTGTATCAGTATTCTTAGTTGAGCTCCATATTGTGACTCTCAAAGGCTTTGTGTTAACAGGGGTCCTTTTCCTTAAATTCTATTGTTGTTAAATGTTTTGCAGTTATTTATGTTTTTATCTCTGCTTCTAAATATTTATATTAAATTTGCTAGATTTCTGTTTATATACCTTATTATTTATTACATTAAATATTAATAGCTATATATATTGTGAAAAGGGAAATTTTCAGAATCCTCTTATCCTCTGATGACAGATCTCACAGTAACAACCAAATGGCCAGATATAAGTTTTAAAAATGTTTTTAATGAATTAAGAAAATAAGTTATTTAATACTGAAAATACAAAATCTACATTTACAAACTGTCTAACTCCAGGAACACCTTTCTGTGCCTGGGAAGCTTGTCTGCCACAGGAGGAAAAAACACAGCATGCGCAGATATAGACTCTGTTTATGCAGGACTGTTTTTCATGTTTGTAGCAAAAACAGCGGGTGGAGCACTGGCCCACACTTCACTCCAAATGGTCCCTCCCCAGGGAACCTTTGATATAGCAGTTCTTGTATTACTGCAAAGAAAAGTTCAGAACAAAGTCTCTTCCCCGGGGTATATATAAAATAAATATATCACCTTTATATTCAGTGCATCTGTCATTCTTTACAGCTCCAAAATGGCAGAAGACATTTTCTCTCTGATTGTCCTATCTGCTATGTGGAAGAAAAACATATATCCACAAACCGACATTCTACTCCAAAACCCAGTCATGATACGAAAACACAGATTTCTCTTATTATTTTCGTTTTATTTGAGCATGCGTGGGAAAACAACAGAATAGCATACACAATGTCTTCTGCTGGCAATGAATACATAAACAACATGTGTTTTTATAAAATTTCTACAAACAGGAAATGGTATACCCATTACCAACTTCTTCTAGACCAATAAAAGATTACTTAGATTTGTAAGTCAATTAAACAGCAAACATGTACCTAACACGCACCAGAAGCATGCTATATGCTACTTTAATAATTGCACAGATAACTTTTTTTTTACAATTAATACGCAGTACATCTTATTTTTGGCCTTTGCTTGGCCTTCTCACAGAACGTTTTGTTATGGTTATAGAATTGTTATTGTCTTATAGTGAGTAGAGGACCTGCAGAGGATCCATTGCAGCTGAAAAAGTCGGGAGAGAGAGACTGGATATAAAGGGACCACCCCTGTGTGGAAAGGTATTTTTTTACTTGTAGACCGAGAAGCGGTCTCAGGGTTAGTGAGGGTGTTCCTGCAAATAAGTAAGCCTGTTTATTTAGATGTTTCTTTTCATGCTGAAATTAAGCTGTTTGTTTTGTATACTTTATTAAAAGCAATGATAAGCGTGTTATGTGGAAATCACAGGAGAAACCAGTAGCCAAAGGCTGTCCTTGTCACAATACATATATATATATATATATATATATATATATATATATATATATATATATATATATTATATATTGTGACAAGGACGGCCTTTGGCTACTGGTTTCTCCTCTGATTTCCACATAACACACTTAGCAACAAACAATTATTAACAAACAATAGTTTAATTTCAGCATGAAAAGAAAAATCTAAATAATCTGGCTTACTTATTTGCAGGAACACCGTCACTAACCCTGAGAACGCTTCTCGGTCTACAAGTACAGGGGTGGTGCCTTTAAGTCCAGTCTCTCCCTCCTGACTTTTTCAGCTGCAATGGATCCTCTGCAGGTCCTCTACTTTTAGAGCAAACAGTCTCTCTAGTAAATATTGTTGCTGTCACACAGACTGATCCTCTTACTGTCAGCTTCCCGTGCTGCTCTGTAAGTCCTGCCAGGTCCTGTTCAGGAGCTCTGTCTCTTTCTCCTCCCAGGTCACGCTGAAACACTCAGTATCTCTCCTTAAGCTGCTAGCTGTATTCTCCAAGCAATCCAACTTTCTTGCCAGTGTCTCTCTGTATTTTAAGCAGTCTTCCCTGCTGCCTTTCTTCAGAGCTCAGCTCAGCTCTCAGGATGCAGGTTTCCAGATGGTCTTGCACCACAGCTTCTCACATAGACTGCAGCTCCGACACAGACTCATCACAGCACTCAGGCCAGAGTCTAATCAGCAGACCCTTCATCTCTGTGTGTGTTGTTTAAAAAGGCATTTCACACCTGCAGCTCCAATTAGCCCAGCTCCAGGGGATTAACTCCAAGTTACCTGAAGCAGATTTCCTCCGTACTGTGTAACTTGCACCATCCACAGGGGGCAGTACACAACAATATATATATATATATATATATATATATATATATATATATATATATATATATATATATATATATATATATTTATTTATTTATTTATATATACATATACTTAGAGGGCATGTTAGTATTCTACCCCAACAGCTGACAGATCCTTTTTGGCAACTATGCCTATGAATCCTCTGAACACAAATTCTTTAACTGTTTTCATCAGTCTGAAAAACTTTCTGCTTGCACTTCCTCTGTTTGAATGATGTCCTCTCTCTCTCCAGGCCCAGTTACACCAGTGGCCTAAATAGAACTGTTGCAGCCTATCTGGTACAGCCCAGTTGCAGAGGCCTATTAACTCCCTCTGGTCTGGATAACTCCTTCTTGTCTGGATTGAGCAAATGGCTTTGTTAAGTGTCAGACTCACACACCTGCCCCCTATTATTCTTCCATATCTCAGACCAGCTTTGTCACAATAATATGTTGACATTTTGGTCAAACTAAATTAGATCCAACAGATTTCTGAATATAATTTCCTGCATCAGAAAGGATGGTACTGTTAGCTTGTGAAATAAATATGAATACAGGTAGTTTTGCATTACAAATGTAGTATAAAGAGGATATATTTAATGACTAATGAGAACTTAATTTTTTTCATCAAAAATAGCCATTACATATTTCATTTTTATACTACATTTATAAGATTTGATTGCACAAGTACCTGTAATCTTCTTGCCTGTGGACTTTAATGAAACGGAATCAATTTGCAAGTGGATCATAAAAGTAATACTTCATCTGAATTGGGAGCAATAAATACTACAGGGTTGAGTCACATTATTATGACTACTGCTTTCTTTTGATGTCAGCAGCGAGTAGCCAATAAAATATCGCACTTGTTGTGACCTGGCTTGGTGGACATATAAGGTGTCACGTAGGCATTCTGCAAACATATCAACTATCCAACTTTAAAAAGGCTTTCGTTCCAACGGTGAAAGTATTTCTGTAGCAGCGCAGTTTGTGAACTGTTTGTGTGCTGCTGTGGTTAAAGTGTATTTTGACTGGACAAATTACACTATTGCGAATAAACTGCATTGAAACTGCAGAGCACCACATTCCATTGATGTCAGAGTCAACTGCAAAGGTGTGTGAGAGCCAGCAGAACATACGGCCAGAATTGTCTGGGAGTAGTGTGAGAAGCATGACAAAGACTTCCAAGTACTTCCCTGGCTTCCAAATACCCTGACTTGAACCCCATCAAGCACCTGTAGGACAGCCTCGAATGCCATATTCGCAGTATGGATCCTCCACCATGCACTCTTCAGCAGCTGTTGGATGCACTGCAGTCTGCATGGCTCTAGATACCCTTGCCAACCATCCAGCAACTTATTGACTCACTAACATTCAGTCTAGCTGCTATCTGTGCTGCACACAGTGGTTATTTGGGATATTAGCTGGTAGACATAATAATGTGACTTGACTGTGTATTATGCAACCATGTTAAAACAATGGCCCTTACAAGCAAAGTACTGAAAAATACTTATATGTTAAATCTGTAATCCTTGTGCTTGCATGATAGAAGAGGACCTCCCATTACTGAAGTAGAGTGAGTAGGTACAGTGCCTTGCAAAAGTAATCACCCCCTTGACTTTTTATTTATTTTGTTACATTACAGCCTTAAGGTCAATGTTTTGTTAATCTGTATTTTCTGTGATGGATCGGAACACAATAGACTAAGTTGGTGATGTGAAATGAGAAAAATATATACATAAAACTAGTTTTTTAGAAGGAGAAAACAGAAAATTGGCATGTCTGTACAGTGCCTTGCAAAAGTATTCACCCCCTTGGCATTTTTCATGTTCTGTTGCCTCACAACCTGGAATTAACATGGATTGTTTGAGGATTTGCATCATTTAATTTACAGAACATGCCCACAACTTTGAAGATGTTTTTTTTTTTTATTGTGAAGCAGGCAACAAATAGGACAAAATAACAGAAAACAGTCAATGTGCATAACTATTCACCCCCCTAAAGTCAATACTTTGTAGAGCCACCATTTGTGGCAATCACAGCTCCAAGTTGCTTTAGATAAGTCTCTATGAGCTTGCCACATCTTACCACTGCGATTTTTGCCCATTGGTCCTTGCAAAACTGCTCCAGCTCCTTCAAGTTGGATGGTTTGTGCTTGTGAACAGCAATCTGACCACAGATTTTCTATTGGATTGAGGTCTGAGCTTTGCCTAGACCATTCCAACACATTTACATGTTTCCCTTTAAACCACTCAAGTGTTGCTTTCGCAGTGTGTTTGGGGTCATTGTCCTGCTGGAAGGTGTACCTCTGTCCTAGCCTCAAATCACGCACAGAGTGGTACAGGTTTTGCTCAAGAATATCCCTGTATTTAGCACCATCCATCTTTCCCTCAACTCTAAGCAGTTTCTCAGTCCCGGCTGCTGAAAAATGGTGTGAATTCATACGCACATGCCATATTTCTGTTCTCAATTTCTAAAAAATAGTTTTATGTATATTTGTTTCTCATTTCACTTCACCACCTTAGACTATTGTGTTCTGATCATCACATAAAATTCAGATTAACAAAACATTGAACTTAAGGCTGTAATGTAACAAGATAGGTAAAAAGACAAGGGGTGAATACTTTTGCAAGGCACTGTATGTATTCACCCCCTTTGTTATGAAGCCCATAAAAAGCTCTGGGGCAACCAATTTCTTTCAGAAGTCACATAATTAGTGAAACGATGTCCACCTGTGTGCAATCTAAGTGTCACATGATCTGTTATTACATATACACACACCTTTTTTGAAAGGCCCCAGAGGCTGCAACACCTAAGCAAGAGGCACCACTAACCAAACACTGCCATGAAGACCAAGGAACTCTCCAAACAAGTAAGGGACAATGTTGTTGAGAAGTTCAAGTCAGGGTTAGGTTATAAAAAAATATCCAAATCTTTGATGATCCCCAGGAGCACCACCAAATCTATCATACCCAAATGGAACATGGCACAACAGCAAACCTGCAAAGAGATGGCTGCCCACCAAAACTCACAGACCGAAAGTTGGTGGTTGGACGACGTCTGCAATGAAGCCGCTCATTGCCTGTCTCGCGATGAGCACCAATGGTGCTCATCACGAGCCCCGTAAATTAGAGGGGTGCTCATTGAGAAGCATGAAAGTGGTGGGTTGGTCAAGGCCGCTCACTGCGGGGCCCGCAAGTTATAGGGGGAGAGCCTCACATTGTGTGGAAAACAGCATTGCGAGGCTTAAAATGTTATTGCTGTCATATTTGATGGGAAAGTCGCTAGTATATTCATATAATAGAGTAAAACAATTACACTGTCAGCCATATTAAATTCCCCCAACGTGTAAACACGTAGCCCGTAATGGAGCCCGCTAGACTTACGGGTATTAAATTGACCTCTTAAAGCTACCCACAAACAATCTGGCAGAAAAAACCTACGGAATGTCGAAATCGGAACTCTGTGTGCGCAAAGCCTTTGAACTGTAAAGCACATAAATTTTACGTTTACAAAGCCCTATTAAATTGCTTTGAACCCCCATAAGACACGTTCAAACCCATAACACGCAAATGGAGGCAAAAATATCCCAGCTGTGTGGCCGGTGGTCCTGCTGGTGACCACACTAGCCAGATGATATTCTCCTCCTCTTCCAAACCAGGGCCCTCAGGTCCTCTTGTTTCCTCCTTCCCATGCACCTGTTCCTGTTGAGCGGGTACTTGCTCCTCTATTTCCTTCTCTGTATAGGACATGAGTATGATGAAAAATACATTGTTTAGTGTTTATTCCTAACTCTTACATCTAGGCTTGAACCTGAATGATTCTCCTAATTGCAACTCAGATTAGCTATCATTTGCTAGATGTGATCTATTCTTTGGTTATTGGATTTGATTTTTCTTGGCTCCTAATGCTATCTTGATTCTGCTGCATTCTGTAACTGCATAAGCTGTAGTGGGCACACCAATACATATACTTTCTATTACTTGATTACTATTGTTTTGCCCTGGAATGACAGTGATTTGAAAGCGTCATCAATTTGATGGATCCATCTTTACCTTGTTAATGCCATGGAGCTGACATGTCAGTGTCCTTGTTGGTCATTATGTGTAGTGTGTGTGATATACATGTGGCATGTTGGTGTATGTGATATTTACCTGGCATGGAGGCTGTGTCCTGCTGGGCCAACAGGCCTGTAGCTCCAGCGGCAGGCACCTGGCTCAGAAGGTCCTTGGTGACCCTCTCCCATTCATTATAGTTCACAGCCAGTTGCTTGTCCTCCTTGGCCATCCTCCTCCTCACCTTGGCCCTGATGTCGTCAAAACTGTGCTTGCTGAACCTCACATTCCTTTGCACTGTGCCCACTGCTGTAACCTCTGCTGCTACCTCCTTCCATGCCTGAGCCCTAGGCCCTGGCCCAATTTCCCTCCCCCTGCAATGATCATGGGCGGCCACGGATAGCACCAAGGAGCACCACATTCTCCCGGTGCTTGTAATTGTGGGCTCTGTCCCCGAGGCCTGTCCCTCCTCCGAACTACCACCGCCCTGGGATCAGGCTCTCCCCCTCTGTCCCTCTTCTAAGTGTGGCTGGTGCTAGGGCCACCCTGTCACCACCCACAATGGGTATTTAATACTAGCAGGCAGCTTCAGATACTAAATACATTTTCATTAATTTTTGATTCCTGCTAAATATATATATAAAAAATCCCAGATCACTCACCTCATTTTGTTAGAATTATACTAACATATTAAATAAAATGGCATTAACTAAACAACTTTATTTGCTTTTAGTGGACAAGAATTTTATAGCATTTTAAGATCTATCATTATAAAAACAATGTTCCATGTCTAAAATTTGCATATTGTATGCTTTAAACTATGAGTCATCATTGTTGTTTTAAAAAAGTGTTTTATAATATGGGCGGGTGCAATACACATTTATAATCTACCTCTGTCATTCATCTGCAGCTAGACCTCTTTCTATTGGTTGAGAGGCCTGTGTCGCACTACATTATACTGCGATTGGATCATAATGACTGATCGCATCTCGACCAGCCCCCTAATAGCTTGCTTGTGTGGAAAGGGATACGGGCTTGCGTCTACAGCCCATCGGTCATGGCATGGTTGAATGTAATAGCTATGTAACTACGCAGAATTTCAAGCCCGCAGGCTTTGCTGGTGTAATCAAAATCTTGAAACAGGGAAAATGTCTGCTGGACAAAATTTCAATGTGTGTTTTTGCCTGCAATTTTTGCCTGCAATCACATGTTATGTTGTTATGTAGTTGTTATATTATTGCGTTAAAAGTTATTATGAGCACAAAATGGGATTAAGTTAGGGCAAAAAGTAACAGTGACCAGTGTTGAATACAGGCTACAAATGCCCTATGCTTAGAAAATGGTTTGAAGGAAACTATAACAATGCAAATATTGACTCAAATCTGGAAATGTTATTAGCATGCCTGGTGTACCTATTCTTTTTAAAATATTAAATTGACATTAGCAAATTAGCTTATGCTTAATTTTTTTTTATTTTTTACACTATTTAGCAACTGTCAATTTAAATCCTATTATTACTATTATTATTATTATTTTGGAAATATTTAAAATTTTAAGTCAAATATGGTAATCCTTTGCTCTTTATATCTCTGTTTATTTGCATGTATATTTATTTTCAAAGATTCTTTATAACAAGAGAATGCCCCGGAATGTGTACATAATTATTACCTTGTTAATGCCTATAATCAGAGTAAAGGATAAGGGATGGAAAATAAAACATAACCCTTATTTGAATACTTTAAAATACTGTAACCTTGCTAATACATAAAAAGTTAAAAACAGCATAGTTGTGGAGCATACCTTCTCTCACAGATCAAATTTGCCAAAAACCAACTAGTAGGTGATATGATAACCTCTAGTTGGCCCCCCTTTGGAAGGGGCGGGGGCAGTGCTGTCGTTTTTCATTTTTTTAAATGTTCCCTATTGTAAATTTAAATAATCCACCTTAAATGACTAATCCACCTTAAACCTAGCGGTCCGTGTAATCTCCAGTACACTGCAAGCTCCACCAAGTAGGTTAGTGTTACTAGACTGGCCTGTTACGGAGCCAGAGCTGCTGTCAAAGAGGAAGATGGAAGTACCGCAGAGGACGCTGCTCACTGGAAGTGCGCTAATGTAAGTTGTTTCCACTATAAAATGCTCATGACTGGGAACTTCTTACATGTTCGGTGCTTGAATTGTGATAAGACTTCCTGGCCATTCAGTCTATGCAAGCTTGTAAATTAGTTCAGTGTCTGGAAATAATATATATGGTGATAATGAGGTATTATAATTATATTATGTGGATGACATACATATAATGCATATAATATGTGGGATTTTAATTGCTTTTTATATTATGTTCTCATCAAAATATTTATATGACTGATTATGTGTTTTTTTTTAAATCATAAAAGCATAAGGTTTATGATTGATAGAAGCCATCCACTGTATAAAGTACAGTAAATAAAATTGTACATTTACATATAAATTTGTATAGGAACACAGTTCAGAAAAATGCTTACAGCTGGAAATAACAATAAATAGAGTGTTCCTTTTAAGTTTTCATAAAATGGTCAGACACATATAGATATGGATATAGATGATATCACTTGTTCTTACATGTATCCACGTGTTAATTCTATCTCTTTCTTTTTTCTTTAGTTATAGTTTTATTGGAATTGAACACAGTTGTTCATTTGGGTCACAAGACCCAATGTCATGCAATGTTATTTTAGTTCCACACTCCTGGAGAGTCCATAATTTACTTTTAAAAACAGTATAAAAAACTCAAACCAGGTTTATCACAATAGAAAGGAAGTTGAGCAAAATGGCTCAAAGTGTTTCATGTTCCTCATAATCTTGGAAAATTCATAAATATTCACTGATATGAGAAAAAGGAAAGATATTTTTAGCTTCCGTAACTGGCAAGAGGAAAGGAAAATAAATATTCTAATTTACACTTATGATATTACAGAAAAAGAATGATCACATTTCTTACAAAACACTCTAAATATCTAAATATGACTGTTTTTGCAATAAGATAGAGTCCTATTTTAGGGCTGCTTTTTGGAAAAACTGTTTCAAAAATCTACCTGCTTATTTTTTTGGGAAATAATTTCTGTTGTTAGATAATGTCCAACTCAGAATAAAACAAAAAGGCACTGATTTCGTGATTTACCTTTTATTGCAATTTTAAGCAAAATATTTAAAATGAAGGGGGTCTTCCAATAATTTCAGTACTGGCTATGATCCAAATTTTTCATCCAAAGTTCCATAAAAGTCTATTGGCTGTACTACGTGAAACTCACAGGGAAGAGTTAAATAATACCTCCATGGTAACTGTGCACATGTGTATATAGTGATCATATTCTATGAGATTAATATACATATATAGAATTATTAGATTTATATATTAATAGATAGTTTCAATATGATCAAGATAAAAGCATAGCATGTACTTATCTTGTTTCCATGCTTGGCTAAATCCCAACATATTATCCATATATATCGTAAGACATCAGCAGGAGATTCCCTGAGTACATATTCTTTCCACTGCTAATACACCCACAGTAATGTGCTAACTCTCAAAAAAACACAGAGTCTGACTTGAGAGAATATATCTCTCTTCCAGTAGCAATAGTCTTGGCCTTAGAAATATGCTTTTGCATAGCAAACATCAACTGTATTGGTGGATTAGCTACTGAGTAACATGCCCTTTCTATCTCTATCCTTGCTTCTAGTGTCCAGCTATGACTTTAGTGGCAGAAATGTAAATGAGATTGAATGTGTCCATTACTAAAGCAAATAAGATGGATGTAGATAATAACTGGCTGGAAATATGTGAGGTTATATTATTTTTGGAGTTAACATTATTTATCATACATGATACATTCTTAGTTCAATATCCTAGAGATTCCTGTTTTCACTATGTACATAACATAATGTTTTATGTGCATACGTTTTAATAATATGTTTTATCTAATATGCACTGTGTGTTAAAAATGTTTATATTATACAAAAATATTTCTTCTAAACTTCTAAATTTAAAATCTGCTCACTTCTCTATATTTAATGTAGCTCTCTTTGTAAAATTTCCTGTTACCACCTTATTTGATCAGTGCCATCCTATCCACTGGTGTCTTGTTAATTGTGCTTGTCAAGAAGGTGATTCTGTATTGGTGTGAGAGATTCATATGTTTGTCAGAAATATTGAGCTTGGGAGTGAGTCACAAAGTTTTTCTTGTTTCCTCTTGTAGCCTGGGTGTAGAAACTGAAAGGGAAGGGGGGGACTAACCCCCCCCCCCCCCCCAGGGATTTTTCTATGTTAGTATGTATGTATATATAAACTATTTTACAGCTTGTGTATGCAATGAGTAGTATCTCATCCCTCCCCCCCCTCCATTCAGAATTATCCTGGCTCCTACACCCAGTCTTGTAGGGACATCTTTGTGGTACATAGGGTCCAAAACCAGGCTGGTACGAACAGAGTCCAGCTGTTGCTCCTCCTGGGCATTACGACTAGCTGTGGAAATCCCTGAACATCCAAGAGGAAGTGAAGCACTGGGGTCCATTGTGCCACCTGGGGAATCCTTTTTTTGATGAGGTTCATCAGTTGCTTTGCCAGTATACTGTAATGCAATAAGCGCAAAAAACACATCACCGCCGACTAAACAATAACACCAAAAGCGCCTATCAGAAAAACAATTACAACAACCAACAGCCTTGCAATGAGCACCGAAGGATCTCAGACCACCAACAAATGTAATGTCTAGACCAAACAGCATTACCTGCCTTACAATCTTATTGTCGTCATTTTTTAACAGGCAAGTCGCTAGTATATATTATAATTGTCAAACTGCGAGTTGTTGTCAAGCTTTGCCAGCTCGCAGAACTGTGTGCCTCGCATTTGCAGAGGTTGAGGCTCCCACGTCAGATGCAATGAGCCGCAATTGCGGAGGTGGACATAAACTGCAATGACCTGAAGACTCATTGCAGGCCACAAATGAGGACCTCACATGCAGAGGTGGAGGCTCTATGGAGCCTCAATCTCGGTAAAAAACTATCCTGAAAAGCGGGACTCTGAAAAGAAAAAAAAAGAGCTGACGAACTTAAAAAATAAATAAAAAATACGACCCTCGGGACTTAAAAAAACAAAACAACGTGGGATGAGGAAATCGGAAACTTAGAAAAGAAAAATATTACGAGGTCGCAAAGATACCAAGTTAACGGCTGAAACGCGTACATCCAAAAACAACAAAAACACTGAAAAATAAAAACAAAACATAAAAAACATATCACACTGGCCGGGGGGACAGCCAGGACATCTGGGAGTGAGGTTGCATTGGAATTAAAGTTGAATTTAAGGAGTTTCGGCACTTGAAAATCGACTAAGCGAGAGAAAAAATAGCGTCCGAAAAAAATAAAAACGAGTCTACACGACCCCGAGGTGCGCAAAACACCACCAAGGAAGTACGAAACAACAATTACGAGGTCTTTTAAAGAAAAAAAAAGACCCGCCGGACTTAGAAAGAAAAAAAGAGGTCGCAAAAATACGAAGTTAATGCCCGAACCGCTCACATCCAAAAACAAGAAAAGCACAACAACAAAAAAAATACAACATAAAACAAACATCACATAAAGCACAGGGGGACAGCCAGGACATCTGGGAGTGAGGTTGCACGCCAATTTAAGTCACATTCAAGCAGTTTCGGAACTTGAATATCGCCTAAGCGAGAAAAAATAATGTCGACAAAAATAAATGAAAACGAGGCTACACGACCCAGAAGCAGGCAAAACACTGCCAAGAAGGTACGACTTTTAAAAATAAAAAATTTGACCCACAGGACTTACAAAAAAATAATACGAGGTCGCAAAAATATGAAGTTAACAGCCGAACCGCGCACATTGAAAAACACTAAAAACACACACAAAAAAATATAACATAAAACAAACATCACACACATAGCACAGTAGGACAGCCAGGACATCTGGGATTGAGGTTGCACGCCAATTTAAGTTGCATTTAAGCAGTTTCGGCAATTGAAATTTGCCTAATCGACAAAAAAATGGTGTGCGAAAAAAATGAAAATGAGTCTAAAGAACACAGAGCTGCGAAAATAACCGCCAGCCATGTACGAGTTACCCAGGAATGTAGGAGATACAAAATATACCATTGCATCGGACAGAAAATGCTCGCGAGCCAAGTAACACATAGAAAAAAGCCTCCATTTTACAACACTAACTTGTAAATAATAACATTAGGATTCTAAAATGCTGCTTTTGGCCTTGCGCACACAGCCTGTTTACACTGTACACTTGCCACATTGCAGACACTTTTTTCTCAGATGATCAACAGTCCAACTGTACATTTTAAGATGCAGGAAAATACAAATAGATTGTTAGCTCCTCAGGATATTGATTGCTGCATATTAAATATAAATAGGTAAAGTGTATTAATTTATTAATTCATATTACTTTATTAATTCACTGTACTCACATTTTTTTATATTTTACACTGTACTTATATATCTGTCTTCGCGATGAGCTCCAAAGGTGATCGTTGCAAAGCCGGACAATTGAGGTACACGAGGGGAGAGGCTCACAATGAGCGCCAAAGGTCCACAGAGGAGCAAAAGCCTTAGATTGTGTGCCAAACAGCATTGCCATGGCTTCAAATGTTATTGCCATAATTTTTGACTGGCAAGTCGCTAGTATATATATATATTAAACATTTTAGTCATTGACTTTTTAATGTCATATATCAATAGTTTTCCTTTATTAAATTTACCATCTAGCTCTACTGAAACTTCACTTCAGACACTTTTTGGTTATATAAATAAAACGTTCTACTTATTTATTCTTTAATAAAAACATATCAAGATATTTACTATGTTAATTTCACATTCTGCCTGTGCTACCACTTTATTGCAGACATAGTTCCAACTTCAATAATAATGATTGTTGGTCAAAAGTTGTCTTATAGCTAATGCATCTACCATCTTACACTTCTAAGTCCATTGGCTCATGTAATCATATTTGATCATTCTTTAGTTATAGCACATTTCCCTTCCCTTTTAGTGTCAGGGGTTCATAATATTTTCCTACAACAGGAGGCCAGACACATATTCAACATGTTGCTATGGAGCTTAGACACTGTTTCTGTCACCTTATTTATATTTTAAAAAAACTTATATTTGGAAACCCCTTAGCCTTAGTGGTGCCCCATGTTATACTAATCTATAACCTCTATATCATCTAAAGTCAACCCCTATACCATTAATACATAGGCAAAACAATACATTAAATAAAGTGAAATAATACATAAATTAAGCTAAACTTATAAGGGGCAAAATATTCATTACTTATCATTTTGATAACCTCCAGCAATGTTCATTGATGCCTTGGTTCCTCACTCTTCAGCCCTGGATTAGCAGCACTTCCATGTTGATTGAAGAATCCTTCCTCATCAGTCTTGATTGAAGCTATCTTCCACCCTTTAAAATGGACTACAGCCTAAAAAAACTGCCATTCTTTTAAAAAGAAACTACATCTAAGCAGCACTCTTTTAAGTGCTCCTTATATACTATTTTTGCAGATTCCGATTGCATCCATAGAGTTTCCTGGAGTCCTTTGATCCGCCTATATTTTCTATTGATAAAGAGACATCTATGATCTTAGTGCATGCTCAGTGTCATTAACTACAGTAGCAGTATAGGAAAATATGAGGGTATTTAGTCAGTGACATACACAAATATCACAGCGCTTTAAGTGGCTATTTTTAATATTTATTTCTTAGTAAATACCTATTGCTGCTTATCTTTGCTACTTTTAGTACCCTTATGTCAAAAAACCTCATACGCACACTCTTTCAGAGTTGTCTTGTTGAGGAATGATTTCAGGCCCCACAAACTCCATAACTTTAATGAAGGGAAGGTTAAATTAAACATATTACAATAAAATAAATATATATTTTTTCATATTTTTAAAGATGTTAATATAGTTAGCCAGAGTTGTACTTTAGATGTTTAACAAATTACCATTTTAATGCTGTATATTTTCTTTTTAAATGTTCAGTTTTTTGTAGGTGAAAATATTATACAATTTCTTGTTATTGCCTGAAAAGAATTTAAGTGCTCCACTAGTTTCTCTCCATTACAGAAAAAAAATGTAATACATTTTTTCTAACAATAATGGTGGAGTTCAGAACAAAATCAGACCTCTCTTTTAAAATCATTGTTCTACTTTATCTCTTTTTCTTCAGCTGCTGCAATCAATTCACCAATAGGTTGCAGCTCAGCCTTAAAAATGTATAATTGATCATATTGTGCTCTTAATGGCATATGGCTTTTTTTGTTGCTAGAACAACTAAATCAGCTACTAAACAAAGAAATAGAACTGCTTTGGAATAGAGAGGACCTTATAACTATCCTTTATATCTTCCAAACACTTCTGGGATATTATAGGACATTTAAAATACAGATGCTGTAAATAATGCATTGCAAAACATATTTTTTAATAGCAAATAGTTTATGAAGTAAAAAAAAATACATTTGTGGCATACACTGAACTGTATTTAAAAAAGCTATTTGCACATCATAATTAATGGGCATCAACATTGCCTGTAATGAAACACCAGGCAGTCGTTAACATTGGATTCTAATCATATTGCTTTTGAGCTCCAAGCAATTTCAAGCACAATTAAAAAAGCTATTGTACTTAATTCAGAGGTACATTTGCAGTTTCCAGTTCTGAGCTTTGACACTGAATGTATAAACATTCCAGGTCATTTGCACCAAAAAGAGGCAAATTAGAATTTCTACGTCCTGAAATACAGCAAAGTTTGATGAAAGAAAAATATAGAAAGTGCAATCTATATACATTCTTTTGCTAAATTATTAATTATTAGTCTCAGCCAATGGCAGTTTTCATTGATTGCCTCTGAACTTGTTAGGAGTATAATTTACTTATTTTAAAATTAAATGGTTATCATACATCCTTGACATTTTTCTGAATCCAGTTCATTTACTGTTCTAAGAAACAAAAATTATTTGAAAAAAAAATCATACTATAAAAATATAAAATAAATACTACAACAATTTAGGATGTTTTAGGAAAAAAATATTTGCAGTGGGATCAGGATTCCTTAGGAGATGTTCGGGTATGTTTAAAAAGGCTCTTAAAGAGCAGGTGAAAAACACAAACATGTATTACTGACTCTGCCACCTAAAAATCAAGATGTTTCTTTATGTTATTCTTAAAGATAACTAAAAGTCAGCTAGCTATACATTGTGCTAGCTATTTTTTGTAAAGTAAACCATTCCTTGGGCATTTAGCTTTGATATGCTTTTTTCTTCTTCTGATGGAAAAAACAATGTCATGCAATTAGATCCCCTATTCCATGTTTATGAATCACTTTGTGTCACAAATTAACAGCAGCACATTAGCATAAAGAAGCCATACAAACAGTGCTGCATATGTCAGTAATGATTAACTAACAGGAAATCAGCTAGAACAATCACATATTATAGTTGTCAAACTGCAAGCTGTCATTATGCTTTGCAAGCTCGCAAAGCTAGCTCGCAGAACTGCGTTCCTCGAGGGATGCAGTTCGGGACGCAAATGAGGCCCTCGCAAAGCGAGGGATGCATTTGCGGAGGTGGAGGCTCCCAAGTTAGCTGCAATGAGCCTTCAGCAAATGCAGACCTTGCAAAGCGAATGTCCGCATTTGAGGAGGTAGAGACTCTACAGTTATTATTCATACTACTGTGATACTATTATGACTTTATGTGTATTATTATATTTTAGTAGACCCCCATTGGTTTCTCTGCTATGATCAGATCTATTTACTCTCTATCTCACTCTTTTAGTTACTCTTTCTGTCTCTTTCTCTACTCTGTCTACTGTACATCACTCCTGTTCCCTCCAGACCAGTACTTTTTATAATGGTCCCTCTCCCACTTGCCCTTGATTTTTCTTCCTTTATTAATTCATACCAATCACTTGCAAGTGCAACAGCTGCTAATAAATATGCCTAATGTTATGCTACCATCCACACATGGTGTACACCCTGATTAACCTTCCACTCCTTCTCACTCTATATACTCTGTGTGTCACTGCACACCCAGGAACATTATGCAAGCATTAGCACATTGCAGCAACTCAGAAACAAACTCCTTCGATCTTTTCTACAGTAACACACCTGTAAAAAACTAACTATACTATTTCTGAAAAAACTGCAAAACGCCTCTGAAATCATAAAAGCACGTTTTACATACATAAAAGAAAAATTATAAATAGTAATGCACTCACACATTTAATGTAATGTGCTTAAGTTGTTCAAACCCCAATGCCTCAGCGAGCCTGTAAGGACCTCTGTTCCATCTATATTCATTCCCCCCAAGCAGCCCCCCCCCCCCAAAAAAAACAAAAAAACATCACACACAGCAAGGGGGATTGAGGTGGAACGCAAATTTAAGTCGATTTGGCACTCGAAAATCGGTTAAGCGAGAAAAAAAATGGCCAGCAAAAAAATTAAAACGAGGCTACATGACCCCAGACCGCGCAAACCACTGCCAACTGTGTAGCACTTTCACAGAGGAACGTACGAGGTACAAAATACACTATTACAAAGGGGGGGAAAAATATGAGATACAAAAAAAAAAAAAGGAAATTAACTGCCAAACCGCGCAAAACAAAAAAAAAACACCACACACAGCGCGGGGGAACAGCCAGGACGTCTGGGAGTCAGGTGGAACGCGAATTTAAGTCGATTTGGCAGAGTTTCGGCACACAAAAATCGCCTAATCGAGGAAAAAAATGGCCACCGGCAAAAAATGAAAACGAGGGTACATGACCCTGGACCGCGCAAAACACTGCATTTTCACACAGGAACGTACGAGGTACAAAATACACTATTACAAATTACTGAAAATGGTCGCGAACAGTGTAGAACATAGACAAACAACGCCACTTTATAATCCTAACTTGCAACTAATAACATTACGAATCTACAATGGAGCTTTACACAACTGAACCAACGGTTTGCCCTCATGCACGCAGCCTATTTCTAATGCACAGTTCTGACATTCATTACACTTTCTCAGGGCAGCAACACTCAAACTGTACATTGTATGCTGCAGGAAAATATAAAGAGATTGTTAGCTCTTCAGGCTATTGATTGCTGGATATACTAATTAGAAATAGGTAAAGTATATTAAATTATTAAGTAACTAATTAATTAATTATTAGTTAACAAAATATATATATATATATATATATATATCTGTCTTTATGATGAGCGCCGAAGGTGCACAGAGGAGCAAAAGTACACGAGAGGAGAGGCTAGCAATGAGCGTCGAATGTCCTCAGAGTAGGAAAAGCTTTACATTGTGTGGCAAACAGCATTGCCATGGCTTCAAATTTTATTGCCCCGTCATTTTTGATGGGCAAGTCGCTAGTAAGAACATAATTAGTAACATTTTCAAAAATAAAAATATACATTGCAGAAAAAATTTATTACAGAAAAGATTAAAGAAAAAAAGAAAAATTAGAATAAAAAATCATTACATAAAATAAGAAAAATCATAAACCTGTTAGAAAAATGTTTAATTTATAGGTTTCCGTCCTTGAATAACCTTCCAGTGACGTCCATCAATGCCCTACTCCTCAGTCTTTATCTCTGAATAAACATTCTCACATAATTAAAAACACCACAAAATAGCTACTGCAATGCATATGTTCCTTGATATTTTGCTCTTCACTGTTACAAAAGAACAGAATTCATGTGACACATTTGGCAAAAGAGCAAGATTTACATTGCATATGGAAACATTTAAAATGTCCAAATGTCCTTTGCCAATGCTCACCTTTATTCATGCTAGTAAATAAGCTAGATGACAGATATTGACAGTGTTTTTGCCCTTCTCACTGCAAACTGACATCCTATACTAGCAATACCTGCTAATTTACTATCAGTTTAGAAATATTTCTATTACTTGTTTAAAACATGTTCTAAAGATTATAAAATATTTTTTTCATCTATGGAATTTAAGCTAAAAAAAAGAAATATGATACAATTCAAGTGAGACAGGATGGGATTGTATTCTCCTTCTCTGTCTCAAAATTTACTGTAAAAGACTGTAGAATGAGTCCTGTGAATATGGCACTAAAACAAACTTATGCTTTTACCGTATATACTCGAGTATAAGCTGAGTTTTTTAGCCCTTTTTTTAAGGCTAAAAAGGACCCCCTTGGCTTACACTCGAGTCAATCTCCCCCCCCCGTGTCTCTCTAACCCCCCGTGTCTCTCTACCCCCCCATGTCTCTTTCCCTCCCCCTTCCTCATGCTCCCCCCATCCTCATTCTAAACCCCCCCTCATTCTACCCCTCTAAATACCCCCCCATCTCCCTTTCCCCTCACTTACCTGCATGTGAAGCTTCTGCTCCAGCATCCACTCCTTCCGGCGTCTTGATGTGGCGCGCATGTGACGTCACAACATTAGCATATACCGGGTGCTGGCACCCGGCATATGCTAACGACGTGGCGCGCATGTGCTAATGACGTGATGTCACATGCACGCCATGTCATTAGCATATGCTAATGACGTGACATCACATGCGGCAACGTCAAGACGCCGGAAGGAGCGGAAGCCGGAGCAGAAGCTTCAGATGCAGGTAAGTGAGGGGAAAGGGAGAGGGGGGGGGTATTTAGAGGGGAAGAATGAGGAGGGGGGTTAGAATGAGGAGGGGGGGTTGAGGATGAGGAGGGAGGTTGAGAAGGGGGGTTGAGGTTGAGGAGGGGGTTGAGGATGGGGGGTTGAGGTTGAGGAGGGAGGTTGAGGAGGGAGTTTGAGGAGGGAGGTTAAGGATGAGGAGGGAGGTTGAGGAGGGAGTTTGAGGATGAGGAGGGAGTTTGAGGATGAGGAGGGAGGATGAGGAGGGGGGTTGAGGATGAGGAGGGAGGATGAGGAGGGGGGTTTAGGATGGGGGGGTTGAGGTTGAGGAGTGGGGTTGAGGAGGGAGGTTGAGGAGGGAGGTTGAGGTTGAGGAGGGAGGTTGAGGAGGGAGGTTGAGGATGAGGAGGAGGTTGAGGAGGGAGGATGAGGAGGGGGGTTGAGGATGGGGGGTTGAGGTTGAGGAGGGGGGTTGAGGAGGGAGGTTGAGGAGGGAGGTTGAGGTTGAGGAGGTGGTTGAGGAGGGAGGTTGAGGATGAGGAGGGAGGTTGAGGATGAGGAGGGAGGATGAGGAGGGGGTTGAGGATGGGGGGGTTGAGGTTGAGGAGTGGGGTTGAGGAGGGAGGTTGAGGAGGGAGGTTGAGGTTGAGGAGGGAGGATGAGGAGGGAGGTTGAGGATGAGGAGGAGGTTGAGGATGAGGAGGGAGGATGAGGAGGGGGTTTAGGATGGGGGGGTTGAGGTTGAGGAGTGGGGTTGAGGAGGGAGGTTGAGGAGGGAGGTTGAGGTTGAGGAGGGAGGTTGAGGAGGGAGGTTGAGGATGAGGAGGAGGTTGAGGAGGGAGGATGAGGAGGGGGGTTGAGGATGGGGGGTTGAGGATGAGGAGGGGGGTTGAGGATGGGGGGTTGAGGTTGAGGAGGGGGGTTGAGGAGGGAGGTTGAGGAGGGAGGTTGAGGTTGAGGAGGTGGTTGAGGAGGGAGGTTGAGGATGAGGAGGGAGGTTGAGGATGAGGAGGGAGGATGAGGAGGGGGTTGAGGATGGGGGGGTTGAGGTTGAGGAGGGAGGTTGAGGAGGTGGTTGAGGATGAGGAGAGGGGTTGAGGAGGGAGGTTGAGGATGAGGAGGGAGGTTGAGGATGAGGGAGGTTGAGGATGGGGGGGTTGAGGATGGGGGGGTTGAGGTTGAGGAAGGAGGTTGAGGAGGGGGTTGAGGATGGGGTGGTTGAGGTTGAGGAGGGGTGTTGAGGAGGGAGGTTGAGGAGGGAGGTTGAGGTTGAGGAGGGAGGTTGAGGAGGGGGGTTGAGGATGAGGAGGGAGGTTGAGGAGGGAGGATGAGGAGGGGGTTGAGGAGGGGGTTGAGGATGGGAGGTTGAGGTTGCAGAGGGAGGTTGAGGAGGGGTGTTGAGGATGAGGAGGGAGGTTGAGGATAAGGAGGGACATTGAGGATGAGGAGGGAGGATGAGGAGGGGGGTTGAGGATGAGGAGGGGTTGAGGATGGGGGTTGAGGTTAAGGATGGGGTTGAGGATGGGGGGTTGAGGTTGAGGAGGGGAGTTGAGGAGGGAGGTTGAGGAGGGAGGTTGAGGATGAGGAGGGAGGTTGAGGAGGGGGGTTGAGGATGGGGGGGTTGAGGTTAAGGTGGGAGGTTGAGCAGAGGCCGGAGCAGAAGCTTCAAATGCAGGTGAGTGGAAAGGGAGAGGGGAGGGGGATTTAGAGGGATAGAATGAGGAGGGGGGTTTAGAATGAGGAGGGGGGGTTGAGAATCAGGAGGGAGGTTGAGGAGGGGGGTTGAGGTTGAGGAGGGGGTTGAGGATGGGGGGGTTAAGGTTGAGGAGGGAGATTGAGGAGGGGGTTGAGGATGGGCGTTTGAGGTTGAGGAGGGGGGTTGAGGAGGGAGATTGAGGATGAGGAGGGAGGTTGAGGATGAGGAGGGAGGTTGAGGATGAGGAGGGAGGATGAGGAGGGGGTTTGAGGATGGGGGGTTGAGGTTGAGGAGGGAGGTTGAGGAGGGGGTTGAGGATGGGGGGGTTGAGGTTGAGGAGGGAGGCTGAGGAGGGGGTTGAGGATGGGGGGTTGAGGTTGAGGAGTGGGCTTGAGGAGGGAGGTTGAGGTGGGAGGTTTAGGATTGAGGTTGAGGATGAGGAGGGAGGATGAGGAAGGGTTTTGAGGAGGGGGTTGTGGATAGGGGGTGAGGTTGAGGAGGGGGTTGAGGATGGGGCGGTTGAGGTTGAGGAGGGGGGTTGAGGAGGGAGGTTGAGGATGAGGAGGGGGGTTGAGGATGAGGAGGGAGGATGAGGAGGGGGGTTGAGGATGAGGAGGGGGTTGAGGATGGGGGTTGAGGTTAAGGATGGGGTTGAGGATGGGGGGTTGAGGTTGAGGAGGGGAGTTGAGGAGGGAGGTTGAGGAGGGAGGTTGAGGATGAGGAGGGAGGTTGAGGAGGGGGGTTGAGGATGGGGGGGTTGAGGTTGAGGAGGGAGGTTGAGCAGAGGCCGGAGCAGAAGCTTCAGATGAAGGTGAGTGGAAAGGGAGAGGGGGGGGATTTAGAGGGATAGAATGAGGAGGGGGGTTTAGAATGAGGAGGGGGGGTTGGGGATCAGGAGGGAGGTTGAGGAGGGGGGTTGAGATTGAGGAGGGGGTTGAGGATGGGGGTTAAGGTTGAGGAGGGAGATTGGGGAGGGGGTTGAGGATGGGGGTTTGAGGTTGAGGAGGGGGGTTGAGGAGGAAGATTGAGGATGATGAGGGAGGTTGAGGATGAGGAGGGAGGATGAGGAGGGGGTTTGAGGATGGGGGGGTTGAGGTTGGGGAGGGAGATTGAGGAGGGGGTTGAGGATGGGGGGGTTGAGGATGGGGGGTTGAGGTTGAGGAGGGAGGTTGAGGAGGGGGTTGAGGATGGGGGGTTGAGGTTGAGGAGTGGGCTTGAGGAGGGAGGTTGAGGTAGGAGGTTTAGGAGGGAGGTTGAGGATGAGGAGGGAAGATGAGGAAGGGTTTTGAGGAGCGGGTTGTGGATGGGGGGTGAGGTTGAGGAGGGGGTTGAGGATGGGGCGGTTGAGGTTGAGGAGGGGGGTTGAGGAGGGAGGTTGAGGATGAGGAGGGAAGTTGAGGATGAGGAGGGAGGATGAGGAGGGTGGTTGAGGATGGGGGGGTTGAGGTTGAGGAGGAAGGTTGAGGAGGGGGTTGAGGATGAGGAGGGGGTTGAGGATGAGGAGGGGGTTGAGGATGAGCAGGGGGTTGAGGATGAGGAGGGAGGTTGAGGATGAGGAGGGGGTTGAGGATGAGGAAAGGAGGTTGAGGATGAGGAGGGGGGTTGAGGTTGAGGAGGGGGTTGAGGATGGGGGGACTGAAGATGAGGATGGGGGGGTTGAGGAGGGAGGTTGAGGATGAGGAAGGAGGGTGAGGAGGGAGGTTGAGGATGAGGAGTGGGGTTGAGGAGGGAGGTTGAGGATGAGGAGCTGGGTTGAGGAGGATGAGGAGGGGGGAAGAGACACAGGGAAGAGAGAGGGGGAAGAGACATAGGGAAGGGAGAGGAGGGAGGAGACACAGGGAAGGGAGAGTGGGAAGAGACACAGGGAAGGGAGAGGGGAGAAGAGACACAGGGAAGGGAGAGGGGGGAAGAGACACAGGGAAGGGAGAGAGGGGAAGAGACACAGGGAATGGAGAGGGGAGAAGAGACACAGGGAGAGAGAGGGGGGAAACAAGAGGGGGACACAGAGGGCACAAGATGGACACAGGAGGCAGCACATTTCCCACCCTCGGCTTATACTTGAGTCACTCATTTTACCCAGTATTTTGTGGTAAAATAGGTGCCTCGGCTTATACTCGTGACGGCTTATACTTGGGTATATACGGTATTTGTGTTCATTTGAATATAAATTAGCTTAAGAAAATACAATTTGCAGGATCTGCATGACTCTTTGTTTACACTTCCTCTCAATTCATTGGCATGACAAATGATTTTCATACCTGTTGTTGTTACTTAAAATGTATTTCAGCAAGAGTCAGGCTGGTACAATGTATCATCAAACAAATAGACAGTACAGGAGTGCAGAAGTGATTAGCATCTATAATCTTAATGTTAGAAATATAAAAGATTATAATAGTAAGCACTGGTTTTTATTTTTCAAAGTAGAGAGGGAAAAGGATGGACGCTGTGCTGCTGCACAAATGATGAGCATCATGTAGTGTATGCGCTCAATCAGATCCACATTTAATTGTTCTGTGCATAGTTACTGAGCTAAAGCTCTGTTATTAATAGGCAGGGAGCAATTACAGTTGATATTCCTCCTTCAATGTCTTTTTAGAAAGTCTCATTATGGTTAGGTTACTAGTGCTTGTTTTTTCAGCATCTGCTGCTGCATCTTCAGTAATTGTGAATGTAGGATGGCAGCAATTGTCTCATAGGCATTCACAGTTCAGATAGATGTTTGTGCATTATTCCTTGATGCTCTTGTTGCAGTTGTAATCTATTGAGCCTGTTGACTCTATCTCTTGTTAGGCTCTCCTGGAGTCATATGTACAGTATTGTGGTATTTAAGTGGGATGCAAATCCCTCTGTTAATCCTTCCTCAAGCACCTGGTTTATTTTGTCGGCCACACCTGCAATTTCAGGTGTTGCCCCAGTTGGAAGAGGGTAGTTTGATGGGAGCAGGTTCTTGTGCATTGTTAAATTTGCCAAGATTGGTGGCTGATTATCAATGAACAACACATCAAACTAACTTGACAAACATTTAGGTGCTTTTTCTCCTTTCATGCCTTAAAATACACTTATAATCCAAAACAACCGTACTGCAGGGTTGAAAAACAGGCAGAAAAACTGTCTAATGTTATATGCCAGTTTGTCTATAATTTGGAGATCCAGATGAGGACTGCATGCCACAACGGTGGTCTGATCCTGAGATAGTTACAAGTTGCACCAATAAACTGGAGATCATATGGGAGTCCAAGTTCACAATATTTATCCATTTAATATAACATTATCCATCCATATAACATTTATGTATGCTCTTTAATATGAAACCAACCAATTAATTTATTTTCCATACAAAAACTGTATTTTTATAGTAGTATAATAAAATTGGAAAACTTTATTTGACAACAGTGCTTTTGCATTAAAAAAAATGGGTAACCTAGGCCAGAAATAGTCAAAGATTCACAGTTTGCAGAATGTAACAAACCGTCAACATGACAGAGTAGGTATAAATATATTTAATAAATATTTGTAACCTAATACATAAGTGGAACTGTAACTAGAACAGAGCACACTAAATGATACAAATGTAGGGCAACAACTCTAATTGGTAAAATACCATATCAAGTTGGTTATAATGTATCAAATAAATTCCACTTGGTTGTTACAAAGGGCCAGGTTCCATTAGTTAAAAACATAAAGGGAAGAATGGGGTCTTTAAAAACGACTAATTGCTAGTTATAGTATCACTAATACGCACAGAGCACATAAGTAAATATAATCAGAGTAATCCAACTCACTAAGGTAACCATATAGTCAGACCTATTAATACCACAAACAGGCAAAGTTGCTCTATTTGCCTAAACAAAGCAGGCTTAGTCAGTAAACGGCTTGGTCAATAAGAGCAAAACAGCAGGCCATATACTATAATTGGAGTCAGAGTAAGACTGCACACAATAAATAGTCCCTAGAAATGGGGGCCTCACTGTAGGCAATCACAAGCCAAGCTAAATGGCAATGCTAGTTACAGATAGTATATAGATTCAATGAAGTGGGCTAGCAAACTACCTAATGATCGTTTCGCACACTAGATGTGGCTTTCTAAAAGAATGATTAAAATTAGTTTAAATAATACTAAGATCTGAACACCCTGGGCATAAACTCCCCTGCAACCTATTCATACCTACATCATCTATCCTCTAATAAGCCAGTGGGCTAAAACAAAATCAAACAATGTAACCCACCACCCTCAATACCATGTCTAATGGAGGTCCTTTGAAACCTTAAGCCTCACAGCAAGCCTAAGGAGTGATGGTTATAGCTTAAGTGGGGACTAGTGTCTCTTACCTATCACTAGTGATGTCGCGAACCTAAAATTTTCTGTTCGCGAACCGCGAACCGCCGCAAATGTTCGCGAACCGGCGAACATCGGCGAACCGCCATAGACTTCAATGGGCAGGCGAATTTTAAAACCCACAGGGACTCTTTCTGGCCACAATAGTCATGGGAAAGTTGTTTCAACGGGAATAACACCTGGACTGTGGCATGCCGGAGGGGGATCCATGGCAAAACTCCCATGGAAAACTACATAGTTGATACAGAGTCTGGTTTTAAGCCATAAAGGGCATAAATTACCTAACATTCCTAAATTGTTTGGAATAACATGCTTTAAAACATCAGGTATGATGTTGTATCGATCAGGTAGTGTAAGACCTGGATTTTTAGAACTAGGAGATGGAAAAAGATGCTTTGTTGGTCGTATCACTTCAATTTTGGGGCACGGCACGTGCAATCAAAGGTGCCACCAGATAGGAGTGGCGTGTTTGTAAGTACTACTCTTATCAGTTTAATACTTGTTACGTCACCTATCAGGGGCGTGTATAAGGCCTGGATTTTTAGAACCAGGAGATGGAAAAAGATGCTTTGTTGGTCGTATCACTTAAATTTTGGGGCACGGCACGTGCAGTAAAAGGTGCCACCAGATAGGAGTGACGTGTTTGTAAGTACTACTCTTATCAGTTTAATACTTGTTACGTTACCTATCAGGGGGCGTGTATACAGCCTGGATTTTTAGAACCAGGAGATGGAAAAAGATGCTTTGTTGTTCGTATCACTTCAATTTTGGGGCACGGCACGTGCAATCAAAGGTGCCACCAGATAGGAGTGACGTGTTTGTAAGTACTACTCTTATCAGTTTAATACTTGTTACGTTACCTATCAGGGGGCGTGTATAAGGCCTGGATTTTTAGAACCAGGAGATGGAAAAAGATGCTTTGTTGGTCGTATCACTTCAATTTTGGGGCACGGCACGTGCAGTCAAAGGTGCCACCAGATAAGAGTGACGTGTTTGTAAGTACTACTCTTATCAGTTTAATACTTGTTACGTCACCTATCAGGGTGTGTGTATAAGGCCTGGATTTTTAGAACCAGGAGATGGAAAAAGATGCTTTGTTGGTCGTATCACTTCAATTTTGGGGCACGGCACGTGCAGTCAAAGGTGCCACCAGATAGGAGTGACATGTTTGTAAGTACTACTCTTATCAGTTTAACACTTGTTACATTACCTATCAGGGGGCGTGTATAAGGCCTGGATTTTTAGAACCAGGAGATGGAAAAAGATGCTTTGTTGGTCGTATCACTTCAATTTTGGGGCACGGCACGTGCAATCAAAGGTGCCACCAGATAGGAGTGACGTGTTTGTAAGTACTACTCTTATCAGTTTAATACTTGTTACGTCACCTATCAGGGGGCGTGTGTAAGGCCTGGATTTTTAGAACCAGGAGATGGAAACAGATGCTTTGTTGGTCGTATCACTTCAATTTTGGGGCACGGCACGTGCAATCAAAGGTGCCACCAGATAGGAGTGGCGTGTTTGTAAGTACTACTCTTATCAGTTTAATACTTGTTACGTCACCTATCAGGGGGCGGGTATAAGGCCTGGATTTTTAGAACCAGGAGATGGAAAAAGATGCTTTGTTGGTCGTATCACTTCAATTTTGGGGCACGGCACATGCAGTCAAAGGTGCCACCAGATAGGAGTGACGTGTTTGTAAGTACTACTCTTATCAGTTTAATACTTGTTACGTTACCTATCAGGGGGCGTGTATAAGGCCTGGATTTTTAGAACCAGGAGATGGAAAAAGATGCTTTGTTGGTCGTATCACTTCAATTTTGGGGCACGGCACATGCAGTCAAAGGTGCCACCAGATAGGAGTGATGTGTTTGTAAGTACTACTCTTATCAGTTTAATACTTGTTACGTCACCTATCAGGGGGCGTGTATAAGGCCTGGATTTTTAGAACCAGGAGATGGAAAAAGATGCTTTGTTGGTCGTATCACTTCAATTTTGGGGCACGGCACGTGCAGTCAAAGGTGCCACCAGATAGGAGTGACGTGTTTGTAAGTACTACTCTTATCAGTTTAATACTTGTTACGTTACCTATCAGGGGGCGTGTATAAGGCCTGGAGTTTTAGAACCAGGAGATGGAAAAAGATGCTTTGTTGGTCGTATCACTTCAATTTTGGGGCACGGCACATGCAGTCAAAGGTGCCACCAGATAGGAGTGACGTGTTTGTAAGTACTACTCTTATCAGTTTAATACTTGTTACGTCACCTATCAGGGGGCGTGTATAAGGCCTGGATTTTTAGAACCAGGAGATGGAAAAAGATGCTTTGTTGGTCGTATCACTTCAATTTTGGGGCATGGCACGTGCAGTCAAAGGTGCCACCAGATAGGAGTGACATGTTTGTAAGTACTACTCTTATCAGTTTAATACTTGTTACGTTACCTATCAGGGGGCGTGTATAAGGCCTGGATTTTTAGAACCAGGAGATGGAAAAAGATGCTTTGTTGGTCGTATCACTTCAATTTAAGGGCACTTTGTGACATTAGCTTCTTACGCTCAAACATGTCCTTTACAGGCACCTGACTATGGGCAGATGAGAAGGAACTGCTCAAGGCGAGAGACGGAGTGGCGGATAGTTGAGAGGGGGCAAGGAGGACAGCAGTGGTTGATGTGACATATGATGCTGCACCAGGAGGAGGATGGAGGCTTTGAGTTTGTGTGCTGCTTGTACTCATGTGTTGATCTGGAGTCACCCAAACATTAGGTTTTAACCTGTAGAGGATAAGGGAACCAGGCTACTCTAGACCTCATTCATCATTACAGGTTTTGACAGATCGGTACTATGGGTCCAAGCTACTGTGACAACAGATATGAGTGGCACTGTGCACTACTCCTATCAGTTTAATCCCTGTTATGTGCCTTTTTGGGGGGATTGGTTGTTGAAGCCACAGTGCAGCACCAGAGGCCAGAAAAATTAGGCATGTACACATGCCTGAAAAATTAGGTATTGTTGATCTTGCAGCGAGCAGATAAGAAGGTAGGCCTGATTCAACGCCCCATCCCTGCATATCAACACTCAGAGATTGAGGGGGGGACCCTTACAAGGCCACGGGCCGGAGATATAAAGGGGGGCCATCCCAAATAAGCACACAAGCGGGGACAAAGGTAGTGAAGGGGACATAGAGGCCCATGGACTGACGGTCGCCATCTTGGCAGGAAAAGGGCCCAGCAATTAAGCCAAACTGACCCAGCACAGGCAGCTACTTGAGTCAAACACTGTACAATTACACCTTAATAAAGCTGAAACATGCAGCAGCAGGGATTCTAAACGGCCACACAGGGACAAGGAGGCTAAAAGCCCCCACAGTCTCTGCACCACTCTTTTTAACAGATAACCCAAGGGGCTAACCAGGGACCTTGACCACAAAAAAAAAGCAGAATTTTATTGGAGGAATTTTTAGTGTCTTTACCCCCCAAGAGAGGACATAATATCCGGTATCTTTAGACTACCTGATGGCCAAACCTCCTTTAGCCCCAATGCTATAAAAGAAACATTTCAAAACTTCGATCAGACCATATATTCATCCCAATCCCGCTGCAGCGGATCTGACATAGAGTCCTTCCTACTACAGCAAGAAGACCACAAAATACCTGTACCTCAATTGGACAGCTTGAACCTAGACATATCCCAAGAGGAAGTTAAATCTACAATCCAAGATCTTAAATTTGGCAAGTCCCCAGGGCCAGACGGTTTTACTCATCTGTACTATAAGAAATTTGAGCCCTTGCTTACCCCCGCACCTAAGATCTTTGTTTAACGCTATACTAAATGGAGAACCTATGCCCCCTTAATTGAATCAGGCCGACCTCATAGTCTTTCTAAAAGAGGGTAGGGACCCGAATCTCAAACTGTATTACAAGGCAGCGCAGCTGGCTTTCATTCCTCTGGCGCATTCTCCAAAACACATCAGCCGCTCTGGGTATTTATGGAAAATGTAAGCATGTCACCTTATACATGGGATACAGTAATATGGATTCCAGGCCTGTATACTTTTTTGAGAAACTTGAAAAACCCATTGATTAAGCACTCATTAAAAATATGGACGGAGATGAACTGGACACAAAAACTGGACACTCGGGTATCAGATCTTACCCCTTTAGTACCCAATCCCCACTTTAAGATACATCTTCCGGAAAGCTCTCTCAGTTGGTGGAAGTCTCAGAACCTACTAAGGGTTGGTCCATGGTGGCATGACGACAAAATAATGACCTTTGAGTGGGTGAGAGATAGATACAATTTATCCCTGGCTGAACACTATAATTTTTGCAGGATACATAATTTTATATATACGATAAGTGGTAGGGGAACCCCTCAAAGAAACACCTTGCTCCTCAAAAAATGTAGGGATTCCCCCTTTCAGCCTGGTATTATTAGCCTCATGTATGCTTGAGACTTCATTAAAGGTCCTACACAGGACATATATTACTCCTTTTAAGCTAATAAATGGGATCCAAAACGGGGCAGCTCATGTTTTAGGAACAGTGGTAATGAGGCTACATTTATTCATGTCTGGTGGGAGTGTTCGGCAGTCATAAGACTATGGGAAAAAACATGCTTACTAGCTTCTAAAATGTTTAAGATTGACCTAATAAACTATTTTTTGAAAGAAAAAATACACATAGCTAGTAGTTGGAAAACCCCAAATTAAAACTGTCAGGAATTAATAAAAAAAATCAACTATTTACTGCTCAACGAGAGATTTAACCATGTATTCTTGGATAGAATCACCCAGTTCCAGACAATTTGGGATCCCTGGATAACATCCCCATTTAGTGCCCCCCTAATATAATAAAACATTTGTTAATGGTTGAAGCGACTCGGGGGGAAGGACCGGAGTGGGGGAGCCCTGGAGGAGACTCTTCAGAAGCAACCGGCGGCAAAATCATCCGAGGAAAGGAGAGGTCGCCTACTGAAGCCTGCCCTAGGGTAACCCAAGGGCGATTGAGCAGGTTAGATATTGTAAATAATAAGCTACTGCTGGAGTGATGATAGATAATAGGACTTTACTATTGTCTGTTTTACCATGTCTTAGGTTTCTCTTAAAAATTGCAATCACAGTAAAAAAAAAGAAAATGTATTAACCAAAAAAGTAAAAAAAAGAAGGCCTAGCCACCTAATTTTAACAAAATGTCTTCATTGTAAATATGTATTTTTGCACAACTGTTGTGTTATGCAAGACTGTTCAATATGCTTTCTTTTCCATTACATGCCGTACGCCTTCTGGCATAAAAATTGAGATTCAAAAATTAGATATTGTTGCAGCCGCTGCTGTTGCAGCGGCCAGAAAAATTGACCTTTGTTCCCCAGGCAGAAAGTGCCATAAAACATTGCCTCTTCTTGAACCCTAGTTGGTGGCGGATAATTCACGCAAGTCATCTGGCATTCACAGATAACATACAGCAGCGTGCGGACCATTTAGAGCCGAAGGCAGCTCATCTCATCAGGCCTTTTTCAGTCGAATGTATCGGCCAGTGTCAGTCCCTTCGGGATCCATCCCTCATTCATCTTTATAAAGGTGAGGCAATCTAGACTTTTTTGCCCTAGGCGACTTCTCTTCTCGGTGACGAAACCTCCTGCTGCACTGAAGGTCCTTTCTGACAGGACGATTGAAGCGGGGCAGGCCAGAAGTTCAATTGCAAATTGGGATAGCTCAGGCCACAGGTCTAGCCTGCATACCCAGTAGTCAAGGGGTTCATCACTCCGTCGATATCTGCAGTTAAGGCGAGGTAGTCTGCTACCTGTCGGTCAAGTCGTTCTCTGAGGGTGGATCCCGAAGGGCTGATGTGATGCGTAGGACTGAAAAAGGTCTGCATGTCCTCCATCAACAACACATCTTTTAAACGTCCTGTCCTTGCCGGCGTGGTCGTGGGAGGTGGATTACTTTCACCTCTTCCCCTGTTATATTGCCCTTGTGCTGTGACATCACCCTTATATGCTGTGTAAAGCATACTTGTTAATTTGTTTTGGACCTGCTGCATCCTTTCTGACTTGCGGTAATTTGGTAACAAATCAGGCACTTTCTGCTTATACCGGGGGTCTAGTAGCGTGCACACCCAGTACAGGTTGTTCCCCTTCAGCCTTTTTATACGAGGGTCCTGCGACAGGCACGACAGCATGAAAGACCCCATTTGCACAAGGTTGGATGCCGAGCTAGTCATGTCCCGTTCCTCGTCCTCAGTGATCTCGCTGAAGATATGTTCTTCCCCCCAGCCACGTACAACACCACGGGTACCAGATAGGTGACAACGAGCACCCTGGGATGCCTGTTGTGATTGGTCTTCCTCCTCCTCCTCAAATCCACATTCCTCCTCTGACTCCTCTTTCTCACAATCCTCTTCCAGCGTTGCCGCAGGTCCAGCAAGCGATGCTGATAAGGCTGTTTCTGGTGGTGATGGTGACCACAACTCTTCCTCTTCCTCGTCACGCTCATCTACGGCCTGATCCAGCACTCTTCGCAGGGCATGCTCCAGGAATAAAACAAATGGTATGATGTCGCTGAAGGTGCCTTCGGTGCGACTGACAAGGTTTGTCACCTCCTCAAAAGGACGCATGAGCCTACAGGCATTGCGCATGAGCGTCCAGTAATGTGGCAAAAAAATCCCCAGCTCCGCAGAGGCTGTCCTAGCACCCCGGTCATACAAATACTCGTTAATGGCTTTTTCTTGTTGGAGCAGGCGGTCGAACATTAGGAGTGTTGAATTCCAACGTGTGGGGCTGTCACAAATCAAGCGCCTCACTGGCATGTTGTTTCGCCGCTGGATATCTGAAAAGTGGGCCATGGCCGTGTAGGAACGCCTGAAATGGCCACACACCTTTCTGGCCTGCTTCAAGACGTCCTGTAAGCCTGGATACTTTTGTGCCAAGCGTTGTACTATCAGATTACACACATGTGCCATGCACGGCACATGCGGCAACTTGCCCAAATTCAATGCCGCCAACAAATTTCTTCCGTTGTCACAAACCACTTTGCCAATCTCTAGTTGGTGCGGAGTCAGCCATTGATCCACCTGTGCGTTCAGGGCGGACAGGAGTGCTGGCCCGGTGTGACTGTCTGCTTTGAGGCAAGTCAACCCCAAGACAGCATGACACTGCCGTATCCAGGATGTGGAATAGTATCTGGGGAGCTGGGGGGGGGGGGGTGCCGTTGATGTGGAGCAAGACGCAGCAGCAGAAGAGGACTCAGCTGAGGAGGTTATGGAAGAGGATGGAGTAGGAGGAGTAGAGGAGGTGGCATCAGGCCTGCCTGCAAGTCGTGGCGGTGTCACCAACTCCTCTGCAGAGCCACGCATTCCATGCTTGGCAGGCATCAGCAGGTTTGCCCAATGCGCAGTGTAGGTGATATACCTGCCCTGACCATGCTTTGCAGACCAGGTATCAGTGGTCAGATGGACCCTTGCCCCAACACTGTGTGCCAGAGATGCCATTACTTCCTTTTGCACAATTGAGTACAGGCTGGGGATTGCCTTTTGGGCAAAGAAATTTCGGCCAGGTACCTTCCACTGCGGTATCCCATTAGCTAAAAACTTTTTGAACGCCTCAGACTCCACCAGCTTGTATGGTAAAAGCTGGCAGGCCAAGAGTTCAGACAAGCCAGCTGTCAGATGCCGGACAAGGGGGTGACTTTGTGGCATTGGCTTCTTATGCTCAAACATGCCATTGACAGACACCTGACTGTGAGGAGATGAGCAGGAACAGCAAGAGGCGAGAGACGGAGTGGTGGAGAGTTGAGAGGGGGCAAGGAGGACAGCAGTGGTTGATGTGGATGAAGATGCTGGACCAGTAGGAGGATGGCGGCTTTGAGTTTGTGTGCTGCTTGTACTCATGTGTTGATCCCATTGGAGTTTGTGATGTGACATCATGTGCCTTCACAAAGCAGTTGTACTCAGGTGGGTGTTGGACTTCCCACGACTCAGTTTCTTTTGGCACAGGTTGCAAATGGCATCGCTGTTGTCAGAGGCAGACACACAAAAAAAATGCCACACTGCTGAGCTCGGCGGTGACGGCATTCTGGTGGTGGCAACAGCATGCGTTGATTGGCGTGCTGTCTGGCTGACCCCGGGTGCTGATGCATGCTGTCTGACTGTGCCACTAGCTCGTTGCGATGACCTCCCTCTACTTCCAACTCGTCTCCTCCTCCTCTCTGTCTCCCCATCTGAACTTTCCCCCTGTTCTTCTTCTCTTCTAGCAGGCACCCACGTGACATCCACGGATGCATCGTCATCATCATCACCCGCCTCACTTGTATATGACAACTGAACAAAGGAAGCAGCAGCGGGTACATCATCATCATCATCATCATCACATTGTACGTACATGTGTGTAATGCTGCGTGACATATCCCTGTTATCTACATTCTCTGGCAATAATGGTTGCGCATCACTCATTTATTCAAACTGATGTGTAAATAACTCTTCTGACTGATTAATTGAATTGGCTGTGGTACTAGTGTTGGTGGTGGCGGCAGGAGGGTGAGTGGTAACTTGAGAGGTGCCCGAAGCTAAGCTGGAGGAGGATGGTGAGTCAATGTTCCAAGCGGAAGATGTAGAAGATTGGGTGTCCTGTGTTAGCCAGTCAACTACGTCCTCTGAACTTTTCAAGTTCAGGGTAACTGGCCTCTGAACACTGGGCATTATTGTAGGGCCAAAGGGAATCACAGCACCACGACCACAACGGCCTCTGCGTGGTGTCCTGCCTCTGCCTGTCATTTTTTTTTTAAATGTTGACTGTTGGTACCCCAACTAGACTGGATTGGTTGAACTTGGCACAGTACTTGTAAGCAGGACACACACTATGGGTAGCGGTCAAGCTAATGAACTTTGATTGACGGTTATGCAAATGCACTTAGATTTAAGAAAATAAAAGTTTGGGTTTTTTAAATGTGGACTGTTGGTACCCCAACTAGACTGGATTGGTTGAACTTGGCACAGTACTTGTAAGCAGGACACACACTATGGGTAGCAGTCAAGCAAATTAACTTTGATTGACAGTCAGGCAAATGCACTTAGATTTAAGAAAATAAAAGTTTTTTTTTTTTAAATGTGGACTGTTGGTACCCCAACTAGACTGGATTGGTTGAACTTGGCACAGTACTTGCAAGCAGGACACACACTATGGGTAGCGGTCAAGCAAATGAACTTTGATTGACGGTTATGCAAATGCACTTAGATTTAAGAAAATAAAAGTTTGGGTTTTTTAAATGTGGACTGTTGGTACCCCAACTAGACTGGATTGGTTGAACTTGGCACAGTGTATTTTAAAATTATGAGAAAACATGTTCTGTAAACTAAATAAAAATCATTTTAGGGGGTTGAGATAAAAAGAAACCGGATGGGGGGATACCGAGCAGAGCACACCATATACAGCCCACTGGGAGACAAACTCATCCATTCCCCCAGTGGACAAAGCCAGGTGGTACTCTGCCCGGATACGGGAGTGCACCAGCACCCGGAACATGGCCTCAGGTGACAAGGGAACGCCCCCTATCAAACACTGCTTCCTGGACTTATATATAGCCAATTTGGCTAATGCCAGGAGCAGGTTGACGAGGAGGTCCCTGGCCTTATTGCCCCGGGACACTGGGCACCCAAAAATAAAAATGTGAGGGGAGAAATGCAGCCAGAACTGCAGGAGGAGGCCCCTCAAGAGTGACAAGAGGGGCTGCAGTCTGGCGCAACTAAAATAAATATGATACACGGACTCTCCCTTGCCACAGAATGGACAAGTGGAGGGAGAGTCCGTGAATTTAGCTAAGTACTCTCCCGTGCTCAGTGCACCATGGAGCACTCTCCAACTCAAGGCCTCTTGCCCTCGTCAGCTGGTAGGACCCGCCTCCAGATGGTATCGGGACGGGTCACGAGGGCAAGGAAGTGCACTGTATGGAGCACGAGAGAATATAAGCTCTTCCTCTGCATGCCACGAAAGCATGCCGAGGGTATGTCCCTCAACTTCGAGAGGTTGGGGACAGGAGGAGCCTGAGGGGAAACACGGGGCTTGTGTCCAATGCAAACAGCCGGAGCAGGGGTGTTGAAAGGTGCATGTGGCACTCCGGCCTGCAAAGCCCCGCGAAGGAAGGTGCGCGAGTCAGGGGAGATGGCATCCCTAATCTCCTGGAGCAAGCGCCCTGAGACTTTGGGCGTCACATATCCCAAACGGAGCGCAAGCTCCTGGGGTGACACCCAATCAGAACGCCCGTATTCCAAGAGATCCCGACTCGGGTCATACGTGCATGACTAAGGCGGCGGATGATACTGGGGGACTGTAACATTGGAGCCCCCACTGCTGGATTAAATAGCAGGGGCTCCGTGAATATTTCATCCCCCAAAGGCACGCCCTGCCTGGTCACGGAGACCATGCTCCAGGCCTTGAGGGTTTCCTGGTAGTATGCCGGCAACACAGAGAGGTTTTTTCCAAACCCCTCGGGCCTGATCAGAAATAATTGCCGGTCATACCCCAGGTTGCGCAACTGGCGATAAAAGCTGGATGCCAGTGCGCACCACTGCGGAGAGGGATCTGCATATAGGTATCTCTGCAGGTACTGAAGGCGGAAGGTGGACAACTGGGAGCACACACAAACTACTCCCTGTCCACCCTCCACCAAAGGCAGACTTGCCACCCCTGCAGAGACCCAATGCCTTCCCATCCAGAGGAAATCTAACAAATTCCTCTGGATATTGGTGACAAACTCGGGGGTCGGACTCAGACAAATCAGCCGGTGCCAGATCTGAGAAGCCACCAGCTGATTCACCACTAGAGTCCGCCCCCTAAGGGAAAGCATTTTTGCTAGACCCCTCCATCGTCCCAGACGAGAGAGGACACTGCCCTCTAACTCCCTCCAATTGTCTGGGACGGAAGCGTCCGCAGCGGACAGGTAGACCCCCAGATATTTAATGACATCTGCCTCCCACCTGATGTCACGAAACGTGGGAGGCAAAGAGTCTACCTGTAAATTACCCTCTAAAAGGCCTGTGCATTTGGACCAGTTGATCTGAGCGGAGGAGGCAGCTGAATATACCTCCTGGCACTGTTTTGCCAGCTCAAGATCAACTGGATCCTGGGCCACGAGGAGCACATCGTCAGCATAAGCTGAAAGGACAATCCGCATGTCTGGATCTTTTAGCACCAGCCGTGTGAGCCTTTTCCTCAGTAGGCAGAGGAAAGGCTCGATGGCCAGTGCATATAACTGTCCAGACAAGGGACATCCTTGACGCACCCCTCGTCCAAATACCAAAGGTGCTGTTAGGGACCAATTGATTTTAAGTAAACACTCTGCAGAGGCGTACAGCATTCTTATAAAGCCCACAAACTGTGGGCCAAAGCCGTACGCTTGCAGAGTGGCTATGAGGTAACCATGGTCCACCCTGTCAAACGCCTTCTCTTGATCTAAAGAGAGAAAGGCGAGTGACAGACCAGTCCTGCGAGAATAATGCAATAGATCCCGGACCAGAAAGATACTATCAAAGATAGTCCGGCCCGGGATCGCATAGGACTGGTCAGGGTGAACCAATTCTGCCAGCACAGACCCAAGTCTAAGCGAGATGGCTTTAGCTACAATCTTGTAGTCTGTGCTGAGTAGAGAGACCGGTCGCCAGTTCTTAATAAGCCGGAGATCCCCCTTTTTGGGCAGCAGGGCAAGTACTGCCCTGCGACAAGACAGGGGCATCTCCCCGGTCTCCAGGGCTTCCCCAAGGACCAGATGGAAATCAGGTCCCAGAGTCTCCCAGAAAAATTGGAAAAACTCTACAGTCAGTCCGTCCAGTCCTGGAGACTTCTCACAGGACATGGCACGGAGGGCTTGAGAGAGCTCTTGAAAAGATAGTGGTATATCAAGCCGCTCTCTTACACCCGCACTGACTGTGGAGAGCCCCTCCCATAGCACCCTGCAGGCGTCTGGAGAAATGGGATCCGGAGAGTACAGATCTTTATAAAAGTTCCGGGCTCTATCCTGGATACTCTCCGGATCTGTAAGGGGGGCACTGTCTTCATCTAGAAGACAGGTGATGTGCCTACTGTTACCCCCCTTTTTCTCCAGTGAGTAGAAGAGGCGCGAGCCGCGGTTTAGATCTTTGAGAAAACCTAAGCGGCTGCGCACGTATGCCCCCTTGGCCTGGTGTCGTTCCAGGTCACAGAGGACACCCTTCCTCTCTACACACTCGCTCTGCAGGGATTGGTCCCTACAAGTGAACAGCCTCTGCTCCAGATGGAGTACCTCCCCCCGGAGTGACTCCAACTCAGCTTTGCGCTGCCCACTCGCACCCTTGGTATATTCCTGACACAGAAGTCGCAAACCTTGCCCACGTCCCACCACAGTTTTAACGTGGAAAAGTCCCCCTTGCAACCCCTCCAGTCCATCCAAAACTCCCGGATCAATGTCACGAGCCCCTGGTCCTTCAACAAAGCATTGTTGAAGTGCCAATAGGCGGCTCGTGTCGCTGTTGGCGTTAGCGCCACCGTCACAGACACACAGTTGTGGTCTGTGAACGGAGCCAGCCTAATGGCACAAGAACCGACTCGTTACATATAGTGACTAGATATATATAGTCTGTCGATCCGGGAGTGGGACACCAGACAGGCTCTCACCCTGACGTAGGTGAAACCGTCTGATGCCCCTGGGTTCTGCTCTCGCCAGATGTCCTCCAGGGAGAAGCAGGCGATGATCTCCCGCAGCGCTGACGCAGAAGGCGGGTACGGCTCTGGACTATTCCGGTCCAGAGCATCGAGGGTGCAATTGAAATCACCCCCGAGTACCAAACACTCATCTGCGTCAACCGTCTCCAAAAACTGGGACAGTCTGGCGAGGAACCTCACTCTCTCGGGCCCTCCAGCAGGGGCATATATATTAACTAGGTTAATGATGCTACCCTGCTCTCGGACCCGGAGGTGGATTAGACGGCCTGGGATAACAGCTTTCACAAGCAGCAGCTCTGGCTGAAAAGACTCTGAGAACAGGGTCACCACTCCACATGACGCCGATGAGAAGTGGCTGAAGAAGACCCTGCCTCTCCACTCCAGTTGCCACGAGGCCTCAGCCTCTGGAGTGGTGTGAGTTTCCTGCAGGAAACTCACAGAGTACCCTCCCTGATATAAATAGGAGAGTACCTGGAACCTGCGGAAACTGTCTTGACAGCCATTGGTATTTAGCGTGCTGATGTGCAAAGCCATTACTGCGTGTCAGGAATTGTGCGCTCCTCAGACCCTTGAGACTGCTGATAGGACACGCACATTTTATAGAATTTCCAGACGCGGAGATGCTCCGCAGTCCCACAATTCTTGGCCCTAGTGCTGACCACTAGATATTGCTGGAGAGAGTGGAGAATAAACGACATATTCTTCCACCTCTCCAAGGCCAGCCGCACCTTCCTTTTCTTTTGTCCATGAAGGGTGCTCTCAAGGAATAGATCTATTTCCTTGATAGGGATAACCCACCCAGAATCTGATGTTCCTTCTAGTGGGTCACCCCTGGGCTCCTCTTGGCTGAGGGCTTTTACTCCATCCTCCCCGGCTGGAGTCAGTTTCCTCAGCTTTATTCTCAGGGACCCCCTCTTAGATGATACAGAAGGAGTCCCTTTAGCACCCTTCAAGGTAAATAATGGACCCTGGGATTGCTGCTGCACCCCTGTAGCTTCAGGAGTGCATTCAGGGGTAGCTGGCTGGACAGCAGTGGCTGGCATGGCTTCCTTAATGGAAGCCTTGGAGGCTTTGTATGCCTCCTCTGCCAGTTCCACCGCTGCTTGCTCAGCTTGGATGGCACCGATGTTAGGGTCAGTGGACGGCTGAGGAGGGTAGACAGGCTCTCCCATGATGTTAACAGGAAAACCTGTTTTATCACCCTCCCCCATTTCCACTTCCCCTTGTGCCACATCCCCCCTGACAGACAAATCCATGGGGTCCTGAATGGGGGTCATGCCTATATTCCCCCCCTCCAGTAGTGACTCGGCCTGGGGCTCTAACAAAGCCCGAGGTATGTCACTAGAGAGTGACACTGGAGGAGGAGACTGACTGGTGCCCTTGAAGCTCAGCACCTCAGGGACACTGACTACCCATTCAGCAGGGGCTTTGTTGGGACCCCCCTCAAAGGCCAGAGGCAGAACCTGATCTTTCTTGTCTACCCCTGCCTCACTTGGGAGACCCTCTTGCCCCTGCTTTTCCCCCAGACCCTTTTCCACATTAACCCCTATAGGGTCTGGAGAGAGAGATGTGTGGTCTGGCACCGGCTGGCTGAGCTTAATAACCGGGCCAGACAATGTCACCGGATGAGGAGGAGATGTTTTGTTCCTCTTCTTGCTTTTAGAGGGAGGTGCTCCACTATAGAGCACTTCCCACTTATCAGCAACCTCCCTGTTGGTTTTATGCTTCCTCTTCCTGGGGACGTCACTCCTGGAAGAGGAGCTGCCACTAGCTGTCTCCCCTGCAGAGGGCTTATTATCCCTCTGCTTACACTGTGCCCCCACACTAACTGATGTAATTATGGTGGGGGCAGATTGGGACTTGGGAGATGCAGCTGTGACACTGGGAGGACCGGTGACATTCTTCCCCTTTTTCCCCGTGTCTGCAGTCTTGCTAGAGACCACAGACACAGATGGCTTTTTTTGGGAAGAAGGGGGTTTGGAGGCCGTGGTGGTGGCTTGAGGAACGGCCTCCTTGCCTGAGCTCTTTGGGGGGGCTATGACCCTTGAGGTCCCCGCTGTTATGGGCTCAGCGGGGATGGGTGCTGTACTGACGGAGGTGCCATTTGCTGGGGCTGGGGCATGATGCTTTACATTAGGACAATTCCTACGTGTATGCCCCAACCCCTTGCAATGATAGCACTGCACCTCCTTAGTGCTGTAAAAAATCCTGTAGAGCACCCCCTCAAATGGAACCCCAAAAGACCCCTCTATGTTTTCTGCGCCCTGAGGCAGGCACATTTGTACCTGCCTCTTGAAAGAGAGCACATGACGAAGTGCTCTCTCTCTGCACCCCAGGGGAATTTTAATAAATGGTGTTTTTTACTTCCCCTAGGGTTAGCAGGTGGGGGCGCAGGAGGGAGTCTGGTAGGAAGGGGGGCACATTATAGAGTGTTACTTTTGTGCCCAACCCTTCCAGGGGTTCTATTGGGACATATAATTCCCCCACTGTGATGCCTCTCTGTATAAGTATGTGAGAAGCAGCCAGCGTATGGGTAAAGAAAACTGCTTTCCCGTACATTTTGCTGGCTGCTACTATAACAGAGGGGCTGATGACATTAGCTGCAGCACGCAGATGGATATCAATGCTGTAGACCCCAGACATCTGACATTTAACCCCATGCTTTCTGGTAATCTGCCCCTCAGCCCCAGCGGTGGTATTACTGGGGCCAGCAGAAACCACCTGTGACCAGGTATTAGCCACAGGGGTAGGTCTGTTGGCAGAACCACCAGGAGCTGGGGCTGCCTTATCTGCCTGGGGCCTATGCTGTGCAGTGCTGCAGCTAGGATTTTCAGGGGCCATTATTCCCCCTTTTGATCCCTGAGGCTTCTTAGTGGTCTTATCCCTCATGTTTAGACCCTTTTTTTTTTTAGATTATTTGTTTTATTTATTTTTATTTTTTGTTTTATGATTTTTTACTGTTTTCTTTTTTTTTAAATATAAACGTGTGAAAAAGAAACAAAAAGACAAAACTAAGGGAGACAAAACTAAGGGAGAGAGAGAGAGATGATGCTTGGCAGTGGAAGGGTTAATGGCCTGTTGCAAGGTGTTGCTAATTGCAACAACACAGAGAACACAGAGGCTTTTTAACCCCTCTGTGTCTCTGTGTCAGATGTTAAAAAAGCCTTTTAAACAAAAATTCAAATTGTTTCCCCCCCCCCCCCACTGCCTACAAAGATGTTACTTGTCTTCTCTCCCCCAAAACATAAAACCCAACACCAAACAAACAAAACTTCAACAAAACCTGAAAAACTTTTTAAAAAAAAGTCAAAGTAAAAAAAAAAAGTTCCAGGAGTGCAGGTGAAGTGCTAAGGGAGGGGTGTGGCAAAGTATCCAGGAGACAGCTCACTCTCCTGGGATAGATAGCTGAGCCTGACCCCCAGAAAACTAAAACTTAAATTAAACTAAAAAAAATACCACAAAAACTCCAAAAAATGAATAACACTGTGCACAAAGTGCTTATAAACAGAAAGGTGTTAAATTAAAACTTGTATTTGAGGGACTAAGACCCTAAAAAGCCTTTTGTTTAGAGCTCAAGCATGCACACAACCTCTTTGCACAGTACTTGAAAGCAGGACACACACTATGGGTAGCGGTCAAGCAAATGAACTTTGATTGACGGTTATGCAAATGCACTTAGATTTAAGTAAATAAAAGTTTGGGTTTTTTAAAAGTAGACAACTAGTAAACAATATTATATTGTATGCGTTGTGCACACACAGTATAAGCTGTGAGCCTGACACACACACTTAGAAGCAGGGGCTAGCAGGGAGACAGGCAAATGAAGTTAGAATACACAGAAAAAAAACAGAAAAAAAATGATGTTATAGCCCTAAAAAGGGCTTTTTGGGGTGCTATGTTTACAGCAGAGATCTGATGAGTCCTTCAGCACTGCACTGGACACTGAATAAACTTGCCTAGCTATGGTTTTCCCTATTGATGCAGTATCATCTACACTTTACATCCTCTCAGTAAGACTGCAAGTTAGTTCTGATTCCAAAATGGCTGCTGTCCATGATGTAGAAGGGTGTGGAAGGGAGTGTATGCTGCTGATTGGCTGGAATGTGTCTGCTGACTGTGACATGCAGGGTCAAAGTTTTCTCAATGATAAATTATTGGGGGCAGGTCGAATCTCGCATATGTTCGCTGTTCGCCGCGAAGGCGAACATGCTATGTTCGTTGCGAACAATCCGCCGGCGAACTATTCGCGACATCGCTACCTATCACCCATCCATCAGCTTGGATGGACTACACTCATTTCAGTATTGTAAAACAGCACCCTTGATACCTCAGTTTCTGCTGTTGGAAAGCATGGGAAAACATAAAATAAATTTGTGGTTGACTGTTTTCATTCATTCATGTATTATATATTTGACTGACTCAAAGAACTGATCTGGTGTAAGCTCTTATAAAAGAGCTTACACCAGATAATTTCCTCAGTTGACTAGTGGAGCTCCCTGTTTATTTTAGTATTTTTTTTCCAGAGAGTCACTGGTTTTGTATTGGCCCATTTCTAAGAGTGAGCAATGTATATTCAAGGGCATAGTTTACCATTGATGAGAATGGGAACATGAGTATTATGCATTTTTTAACTGCCTGCCCTCTTCTAAAGGATCCAAGAAACCCCCAATAAGTTTTGTTTTTTTCCCACCATTGTTACGTTGGATGACAGCAGTTAATGGCAGCAGTTCTGGACCCAATTATGTATTCTATCTTAGCAAAATGTGCAGGAGGTGTGTGATACAACTTGCTTTTCGCTGGGATTCAGAAAGGTTGCTAGACCAATCCTACCCACAGGTTGGCTATGTTCTGTATCCCCACACACAGGACGGCTTAGCTAGATGCTAGGTCAAGTTGCAAATTCTTGGGGAAATTTACCAGGACAAGTTGCAGAAATTATTTCTTGCTAAAAAATTAAATAAATAATAAAAGCCTTTCCTCTAAATGATACTCACTATGCATAAGTGACCCAAACAGAGTATAATCTTTTAATACAGTTTTTTACATGCAATATATCAAAAGATCAGTTGTTCTAAATAATTAGAAGCTAACTCCTTTTAATACTCTAATTGTCTCCATGTGGGTTAGGGTTTTCACCAAGGACTCAGCACTAGCTTGCCTACCTCCCCATATAGGTGCTTATGAGTCTACACACCAGATGTCATATATCTCCAGTCAGTGTCTGGGTATAGCAGGGGATTGTAAGGGTACTGTGAACACTGGGGCCAGAGTGTCTGTCCGAGGGGTCGTGGTCTTACCCAAGCTGGCAGGGCTGGTTAGCGGGTCCAGGGTGCCCTGTAAGCGGGGAAGGGACATTCCTAGGACCAAGTGTCCTTATGGGAAATGGTGGTTGGGTATATGCACTCCCTAGCCGATCTCCCACACGGTACGGATACCTATATTAATTCAGACGAGAGTAAGCTAGGGAAGTTTAATTGGCTCTGGGCCATATTAACTTTTGGTGGCTAAGGTCAATTATTTAAATTCCTGTCTGACAGCCTAGTTAACTGTACTTGATAACTTAATTATATCCTTGGATATCCCATGGAATTATATGAGGCTATATCTACCTCTCACCACAAGTTCAAATAGGAGTAGGCAGGTCTCCAATTCTATCTTCTCTTTTTATTGAAACCTGGACATTAAATAAATAATAGTTTATAATAAATACCATAAAATGCTTTATGCTAATGACAAAGTATTACCATTAAGCTGTCGCCCCAGGGAATGTCCACTTGTAAGACAAATTATTTGATCTCAAAGAGTGGGTAATAGAGGAGAATTGTCTTCATTTAAGCAGTGTTGCTGCTGATAAATCTTAAAAAAATGTTTATGTCCTGATAAGGGGCAGTAAAAGTTTCCAGTGTGTAACAGGCTTTGCTTATTACTTGTTTAGATGTAAAGTAATGAAACTTAACTATCACATCCCTAGGCTGGGAGTTGTCAAGATATAATGGTCTGGGAATTCTATAGGAGTCCAATTTGAGATCTTGTTGAGAAAGGAGCAAGCATGTTAAACAATTTGTTAAGATAAGAATCAAGGTCTTCGTTTCAGATGGTTTCAGAGATACCCCTGATTCTGAGGTTAGATCTCCTCATTCTGTCTTCCATACTTGCTATATTATTGGTCAACTCATTTAACTTGTCTTCCATTTTTTTAGAGTAAGATAAAAGAGACTTATGCCCAATTATCAAGTTGTCACACCGAGCTTCAATTTGTGATGTCTTAAAGTTAAGTTTAATAGCTAAAGTGTTCTCCATTATCTGCTGTTTTACATCCGCCATTTAACTAATCTGAAAATCATGCAAAATCTTCTTCATCTTGGAGGGAGTTAGTAAATCTTCATTCAGATTTTCCGTATAACTATTTGAGAACTTTCAGATAAAATTGTAGAATTAGATTCTAACATTTTGTTGTTTCAGGCAAGTTCAGTTGTGAAATGTCTTTTAGCGTGTTTGAACTTTTAGTGTCTGATAGTTTGTGAGCATAGTTTGTGAGCAGGAAAAGACAGATGAGCTAAACAGGTTCTTTTCTTTGATATACACAGGGGAGGTACCAGTGGTTGGGACAATGCAAAACAATTATATTTAATTTTTCAAGATTCACTCAACACAGGGTCGCTACCAGATGATTGGAGAAAAGCAGATGTGATACCTATAGTGGAAAAGCTTTTAGAAGGGTTGATAATATACAAGAAATGGTCTATTTGAACAGGATTATAAGTATGAGTCAACATGAATTTATGAGGAATAGGTCATGTCAAACAAATCTAATTAGTTTCAATGAGAGGTTAGTAGGAACTTGGATCAAGGCAACTCAGTGGATGTAGTCATTTTGGATTTTGTAAAGGCTTTTGATACAAAGCCACATGAAAGACTATTGTTAAAAGTAAAGGATGCAGGAATAGCAGTACATATCTGCTCATGGACTGAGAGCAGCCTAAAAGACATGAAGCAAAGGGTTATTGTAAATGGAATATACTCAGATTGGACAAATGTGGTAAATGGGGTTCCTCGGGGTTCAGTATTAGGTTCTCTGCTTTTCAACATATTTATTAATGACTTAGAAGTAGGACTGGAAAGTAGTGTCTCCCTTTTTCTGATGACACTAAGTTGTGCAATGTAATTAAATCAGAAAAGGATACACTTTCCCTCCAAAGGGATTTGCATAAATTAGAGAAATGGGTGACTAAATGGCAGATGAGATTTAATATGAATAAATGTAAAGTCATGCATTTAGGAAGGAAAAATAGCCATGCAATTCATAATCTTAATGGAGCAAACCTCGGGGTATTAGATATTGAAAGGGATTTGGGAGTGTTTATGGACAACCACCTAGGTAACAGTGCTCAGTGCCAAGCAGCAACTGCAAAGGCAAATAAAATATTAGCATGTGTTAAGAAGGGTATAGAAGCAAGGGAAGTATACTTCTGCCTCTATATAAATCCCTAGTACACCCTCATTTGGAATATGGAGTACAGTTTTGGGCACCACTTCATAAAAAAGACATTTTAGAGCTGAAAAAAATACAGAAAACGGCAAAAAACCTAATAAGGGAAATGGAGGGACTAAGCTTTAAAGAACTTTTCTCTAGAAAAAAAAGGTTTCTAATAGGGGATATGGTTGCCTTATACAAATATATCCAGGGTCAATAAAAAAACTTTGTCAAGTGAACTTTTTGTGCCAAGAGGTTTGCAACTGACAAGAGGGCATCTCTTGAGGTTAGGAGAGAAAGATTCCACCATAAAGGAAGACAATGGTTCTTTACAGTAAGAGTGGTTAAGCTGCTGAATACTCTACCAATGGACGTGGTGACAGCATATTTGATAGATAACTTTAAAAAGGGATTGAATATATTTTTGAATAAAAAAGGGCATTCAAAAGAGAAGGACTACAGATCCAAGATGGAATCCGTTTCTCAGTATCTGGGCTCATTTAGATATAGGAAAATTGCTTGATTTATAACCATAACCTGAAGTATGGGCTGTAGCATTCTTATATAAGGCCATTACTGTATGCAAGCCAAACCTGCCCAAACCAAACTTTTCTAATACTAGCTGCAGATAGTCCCAGCTAACCCTGTCAAACGCCTTTTTGGCATGCAGTGACAGGGCTATTGCTGGGACTTTATTTGCATTAGCAAATGTAAACAAGTCTATCAATCTCCTGGTATTTTCAGGTCCATATTTTCCCTAATAAATCCTTTCTGATCGGCATCTATCAAGCTGGGAATTATAAAATGTAATCTCAATGGAATTTTCGATTAGATTTTTATGTCTCAATTGAGAAGGGAAATAGGTCTATAACTTCCAACATTAGATTGATCTTTACCAGTTTTATATATTGAAAAGATATTAGCTTCCAACATTTCTCTTGTAGGTTCGCCAATAGATTTTATTTCATTAAAGGTTTTCTTTAAATAGCTAGTTAAAGATTGAGAAAAGATCTTATAATATATTTGGGAAATCCATCCGGGCCTGGAGTTTTATTTATTTGTAAGCCAGATACACAGGATTGGATTTCCTTTTTTGGTGATATCAGCATCTGTTTTTCCATTCAGATTCGGATATTTTGGGTAGGTTTGTATGACTCAAAACATTTTTTATTATTTCCTTATAGGGTTTATAGAATTTTTCATTCTCTACTAGGTTATACAACGATCTATGATAATTAGCAAAGGAGTTTCCACTGTCCGTTAGTTTGACACAAATGTTACCACTGTGATCTACTATTTTTTCCATTTTTTTATTCAATAATTGGTTCGCTAATATTTTGCCTGTTTTATTTCCCAAGAAGTACTGTTTCTGCTTAAAAAGCCAAATATCTTTGTCTACTTGGATTTTTAGGATCTTCTTAATTTGAGTTTGTATTAATGTGATGTCACAAATTCTATCATTGGAAGGGGATAATTTGTTGATCTTATCTAAGAAATGTAGTTTTATGTGCAATTCCCTCAAAGAGATTCCTCTTTTTTTATATCTGGCTATTGACCATGAAGTTAAAATTCCATGTATTACCGCCTTGTGAGCATTCCATAGATTAATATTAGAAGTTATTGAATTTTGGTTTGCTTCAAAAAAGAAATCTATTTCATGCTTTAATTTATCTCTGTCTTCCTTGGTTTTAAACAACGTGGTGTCAATTTGAAATCTTTTTATTGGTCTAATTCTTTCAGATTGTGCTAGATATAATTTTATGCATGCGTAATCAGATCAGGGTGTGGGGGAAATTTCATTTTTTTTTTTTCTAGTGTTGTTTTATCTATCAGGCAGTAGTCAATTCTGGTGTATGTGGAGTGTCTATATGATTAAAAAGTATATTCCCGTTCATTGGGGTATAAAGATCTCCATCCATCATATAGATCATAATCTATAAAAACTCCTATACAATTTCTCAGCTTTTCTCTTTGATTCAGAGTCTATTGTTTGTTTATTTGCCGATTTTCTTATCTAATCCAGGTTCGAAGCACATATTTAGATTTCCACATAACATTAAGTGTCCCTTCTTGATGTTATTAATATGTCTAAGCAATTTATTAAGGAATTAATTTTGCTTTTGAATAGGAGCATACATATTTACAATAGTATAAATTGACTTATCAATAGTTCCTCCCCAAATAATGTACCTACCCATCGGATCTATTTCTCTATATTCTTCCAAAATTGATACGATTTTTGTTAAAGAGTATTATTCCTCCTCTAGAATTAGTTCTATAATTTGCTGCTATCTTAACGTTAGAAAGTTTGTCTGGCAGGCCTGACTCTTTCGCTTTTGCCCAATGGGATTCCTATAAGCAAACAACATCTGCTTTCTCTTTTTGATAAAATTACAGTACTGAGTGTGTTTTAAAGGGGGTATTCAGACCTCTAACGTTGTGTGATAATATCTTGAGACATTCTTAAGGAAAAAAGGGTAGGAAACTTCTTCAACTATCTAACCCAACCCATAGACTCACCATTGCAGTATACAAGGACAAAAACAAAACAATCATTCAAATCTACATACATATCAAAACCAAATTTGAGCTGGTAAGGCTCAAATGTCTCTCTAAACTGTAGTATATCCATTAATACTGTTTTCCAAAGATCTTTACCGGTCAGCATGAGAGAATAGAAGCTGATCACTGTGGCTGTTCCAGGGCATGGATGCTCTAGCTTATGTTTACTCCTCAAGATATATATAATGTTTTTTTTTTTTTTTCTCCCCTTTCCTTTAGTTGCTAGATTCATTTAATTTCTCATGTATAGATTGTTATTTATATTATGAAAAAAATCTAGAAGATAAGTAATTCAATATTGAATTAATTGCTAGTGTAGTGTTTAAGAGTTTTTTGTGTGGTATTATTCATTTATTACAAAATATTACTTATTGTATTTAATTTATATCAAATGTAAAAGGGAATTACGTGATATTTTATGATACGTGATATATTAGCAACTATTATAGTGTTGTCGGTTTAATCAAAATTGTATTTATTTATATCAAAAATAGATTACTATTTACTGTCCCTAAGTGGAATGTCATTTTTTAGCAGTTAGTGAATTAATTACCTTAAAATATAAGTTAATGTGTATTAAAATGTTATTTTAGTGTATCAATCTTAATAATTATAATCTTCAAATATCCATATATTGTATTTTTGTGTGGGTCCTATCTATATATATTTAAATTTCAAATGTTCCAAAGTTTTTTTCTCTTGTTCCTTTTTTTCTTTTTTCTATAAACAACAGGGGAGTTGTTGTACTCTTCAATTTAAATGTTGTCTCCATTCGGGGATATAGTACAATCACTGTTGGAGTCGAATTTTATTTTCCATTCCATAAAAAAAAAATTGCCTTCCTCTTTGTTGTCAATTATAGTTTTTACGTTATCTTTAAAAGCAAACAGTTTCACAGAAAACCCCCATCTGTATAAGATGCTTTCCATTCTCAAAGCAGTGGTAATATTTGTATATAAATGTCTTCTATATAATGTAGAGCCGGATAGATCTGTAAACACTGAGATATTATCAAATGGTGCTTCTAGTGCTTTATTTTCCCTAGATGCTTTTAGTATCGCTACTTTATAAGAAAAGAATTCCAACCAAGACGTCTGTAGGGATTACTCTAGAAAGTCTTGTAGGTAAGGGAATTCTATGTAGGCAATCTATTCTGTTGTCTACAGGTGGCGATACTCCTACTAACATTTGGAATCCATTTGGAAAAATTTTAATTACTAAAGGTTTCAGCTCTGTTTGCATTATTGATTCAGGGATACCTCTCAAACGGATGTTATTTCTCCTGGAGTAATCTTCCAGGGTATTTTGTTTTTGTTTGATTATTTGAATTTATTTTATAGTTTTAACAATTGATCTTTAATTATTTGATTTTCTCTATTATTTTTTTCATAGCTATCTTCCAATGTATCTGTTCTTTTGGTTACATTTTCTAAAATGTTAGTGTTCTCCTCTAGGATTACTGATATTTCTTTCTTTATAGAGTTTTGAAATTTTATAAATAAACTTTTCATACTATAAACTGTTAACATCTCTGGTTATACGCCAGATGTATCTATAATGCTAGAATCTAATTGTAAATTAAATACATCTAAACTAGAAGCATTTTGCTGCTGTGAAGTATTTAAAGTATTTTTTTTTCCTTTGTCGAGAGGGGGAAAAAAACTGGACGTCATTTTTTGTGTATTTTTTCCCCTTTCATTAGCTTTACTTTTGGAGATTTTCTGCTCTCTGTTACTCATTTTACAGTATATACCGTATTGGTCCGAATATAAGCCGCACCTTTTTCTGATTTTCGAGTTAGCGAGTTACGGGTGCGGCATATATATGCGAACGTAAAAAAAAGAGTTTAGCTTTATAGATGTTAAAATCAGTGGAAATATAATCTTCAATCAAACTGAGTACAGCTTTATAGATGGTAAGTCTCTGTAGGCGGATAGTTTTGATCAAACAGGATATGACTGTATAAGTAATATAAGCAGTTGAACATTTTAAGCAGTCCCAAAAGACTTGTATTTCATGAGGGCATATAATTGCAATAAATATATTTGCTTATAGTAGTATTACAAAAAACTCAGAGGAGATAATATATCTCAATGGAAAATATGGTTTGTAATCCAACAGCTACCACTGTGTGGGTAATATAGATAGTTTAAACAGGCAGTCACAGTAGATTTATGTTACTTTAGTTTGCTGTTGTAGGCGTGTAGCTTTGACTGAGTGTTATACACACTTAAAGCCATTTACAGCAAAACCTCTGATGATTTATAAAGTGTTCCAAAAAACCCAAAAGGAGGCTATATCTCAATGAGAAAATATAATTTATGACGCAGTAGGTGCCGCTGTGTGGATAATTTAAACAGTTCAAACAAACAGTCCCAAAAATGTATATTGCTTAGGCTGGTTTTTGTAAGCGTATTGCTTAAACTGAGTCTTTTACACTTCATATGGCCATTTACAACAAGCCTCTGTTGTGCATATTAAGATGTTTTCATGAATAGTCTAGCTTTCCCAAAGACCCATGGCGTTCCTAAGCAATGCTGTTAGATAGATACTGTGGCCAAGTAAAGCTAATTTAGTTATACAGTCAATAGCATAAAGCATAGAGCATATATATTTCCACATAAGACCCCGGAACAGACAAACTTATCTGGTTTGAAGCAGGGGTTCAAGATGTATCTTTGGCGACTCCAGTGTCTGATGTGTCTGGGATGTCTCACGGGTCTGTTTTGAACTGGTTTCAACTGCAACATCTGTACTGCATCTCTGAGCCTCACGGGTCTGTCTTAAATCTGCTTCCGTGCTGTTTCAGCGATGGGGACCGGCGGCAGTTCCAGCATATCACAGGTGTATAAGTGCACTCTGCAGGTGTATCAGCCTGGCTCCAACTGGCTCAGCTTTAGAGATAAGGCCAGGATCAAGATGTTATAGCTACTGCTTGTGTTATACCTAAGTCTGGGGATTCAGTGCAGTCACCAGCCTACAATTTCAGGCATATCTCACAGCGAAGCTGAGGGAGATGTGGCATCCTCACTCTCTGTCGGCCATCAACCACGCTGGTTTACTCCTCCTGACTCTTCCTGGGTGGAGTCATCGCCAGTATCAAGAAAATAAATGTTAATAAAACACAAGGTCCAGATGCAATACATCCAAGGGTACAGAGCGACCTAGGTTCTGCAATAGTAAAACCATTATATCTAATTCTTCAAGACTCATTCTCCCCAAGCTCTGTAGCAGATGACTGTACAAATGCAGATGTGATACCTTTATTTAAGAAGAAAGGGAAATATAGGAATGCAATCCTCACTTTGGTAGTCAGGAAGCTTTTAAAAAAGGTTAATAAGGGATAATATCAAGGAATATATCCATGTGAACAAGATAATAAATCGGAGTCAACACAGATTTATGAGAGAGAGGTCATGTAAACCAAATGTAATTAGTCTTTCTGAGAAGGTATGTAGGAACTTAGATCAAGGCAACTTAGTGGATGTAGTTTTGGGGATTTTTTGAAGGCTTTTATACAGTGCTACATGGGGGGCTATTATACATACTAAGGAATATAGGAATTTTAATAACTATATATACCATGACCTCTGGACCCCTGGACTCATAAACATTTTTTTTATAGCAACTGGACTTGTGACTATTATAATGGTCATAAGAGCATTTGGAAATACGCTGACTTGTGTTATGATGTGATGTTTTCCCAAAAGACCTGGTTACATGTTTTGGCCCTGATGATTCCTGTCCATCTGGTCATTTTATCCTAGCGTGCTCTTGGGCGATATTTCATTTTGGTAACAGTTGTTTTATTCTCTTACAGGTCCTCTATGTCCCTGTTTTTTTATCCTTGCTCCTCTGCAACACATTGTAACAACTAAAGACCTCTATCTCCCTGGTCTCTCTCTCTGACTCCTGGTTTCTCTGCAACAGCTAAGGCTCTATATCTCCTTAGTCTCTCTATCTCTGACTCCTGGATCCTCTACAACACATTGCAACAGCTTAGGTACTTGGAAAACTGAAGATTCTCTGGCTCTTTTACTGATTATTAATTATTGTGATTATATGTCTGATATTATAACTACGGAAATAGTTACATTATCTAGATCAATTTGTGTACCTCTGAAGTCATTTGTACTCTCCCCCTCATTGTTTGCATAGTCTCCTAACACCACTGTGTTAATTGATGTAACTGTATCACATCCTGAAGCTATATCCATACTCTTTCAGGCCCTCTATCTCCTGGTTTCTCTCTCTGACTCCTGGCTCCAATCCCCATTTCTATCCTGTGTGTGGGGATAAGGAACTTATACAACCTGCAGGTAAGATTGGTCTGCTTGGCCTTTTCAAGCCCCACGAACAACTGGTGTCAGCAGTGGGATCCCAGGGAAACAATTACAGGGTGGCAGATTACAAGGATATGTCTGCCTCTGAGCTCATGAGCAGATCAGGGCAAGAGGTATTCATATGCCAGGACACAAGACCGTTTCAGTAATAATTGAGGAGCTACAACAATATGACAAGCTCAATCAGCTGGAACAATAGCTGGATGAAGTAGACTTCTCCTCTGGCAGTACCAGCTCAGTGGATGCTCTAGCGATGATCAACTGGGCGAGAAGGAGGAGATGATGAGGAGATACTAGATATATTGTATGTTTGCAAGTTTCCAATCTTGCAAGGTGCCTTAGGCAAAGAACCATGCACACTAGATTCTAAGCTCAAAGACACGGTCCTCCATTCTTTGAAATGTGACAATTAAACAGTAATAGTAATAATAATAATACCGGGTATGGAGAGCGACGAAACCCTGGATCCAGACTGCTGATCAGGTGATAGTCATCAGGGAAGAGATCAGTTAAGAGGTCAGTGAGCGAATAAGATGGCAGATCGTCCTCTGGTTTCTCTCTCCCTACAATTAAGTTTTCCAGGGGAATCGACTGCAGCAGTTACAAGCACTTCATTGAGAACCGGAAGGACTTTAATGGATTCCTGAAGGACTTAGAAAGTCAACTGCAGCTTGGTCTGGAAATTCGTCAACTTGTCCTAGCTCCCGGTTAAGCTATCTTGTGTGTGCGGATAATGAACCTATACAACCTATGGGTAGGATTGGTCTTTTTCGCCTTTTCAAGACAGGAAACAAAGGATTATTATAAATGGAACATACTTAGATAGGATTAATGTGATAAGTGGGTTTCCTCATGGTTCAGTATTAGGTCCTCTCCTTTTTAACATGTTTATTAATGAATTAGAAGTAGAGCTGGAAAGTGCTGTCTCCATTTTTGCAGATGAAATTGAGTTGTGCAAGGTAGTTCAATCCAAGAATAATATACTTTCCATCCAAAGGGACTTCCATAAATTAGAAAAATATGCAAATAAATAGCAGATTAGAAGAAACACAAATAAATGTAAGGTTATGCATTTGGGAAGGAAAACATATGCATGTAATTTATTATCTAAGTATAACAAATCTATGGGGTATCAGAGATTACAAAAATATCTAGGTATCCTAGTGAATAACCACATTCATAACAGTGTTCATCCAAGCAGCATCTGCAAAGGCAAGTAAAATAGTTTATGTATTAAGTGTCGTATAGAAGCAAAGGAAGCCAATGCCACTATATAAACCCCTAGTACTCCCTCTTAGAATATGGAGTACAAGTTTAGGCACCACTTCATAAAAAGGATATTTTAGAGCTGGAAAATGTATAGAGAAGGGCAACAAAATGAATTAGTGGAACGGATGGACTAAGTTATGTAGAAAGATTAATGTGCCTAAGCCGAGATATGATTAGCTTCTGTAAAAAAAGGTCAATATAAGGCTTTGTCAAGTGATTTTCTTTGCCAATTGGTTTTCAACAGACAAGAGGACATGTCTAGAGCTTAGAAGAAAAAGGATTCCTCCTTAAAGAAAGAAAAGGGTTCTTCACATTAAAGGGTGTTAAACTGTGGGATTCTTTACCAAAAACTGTGACAGCAGCTTCAATAGAGAACTTTAAAAAGGATATATATATATATATATATATATATATATATATATATATATATATATATATATAAAATAAAAAGGGCATTCATTTTTATCCTGAATAACTAGAGAAGGAGTAGTATTGATGCAGGGAGTATTGTTAGTATTCTGGGTCTGGAGTTCAGAGTTTGTTTAGTTAATCTCTCTCCCAGAGATGGAAATAAGTATGTGCAATAACTCACAGATCCCAGGTGGCTTATCTTGAGAGATGTCAATGCCTTAGTTGATGACAACTTGTCACAAACTGGAGAAGACCCCATCTGCATAATGGATGGCCTGTGCCTCAAGCAAGTAATTCAATATGTCATTCATAAAAGGGGGGCATGCACTTGACCTAGTTTTCAGGGGATGTGGAAATCTCATGTATAACCACATACTCTGTCATCTGGTATGATCATAATTTAATCAGGTGTGCAGTAGCAGCTCTTTCAAGTAAGTCTCAACTTGAAATGACTGACATCCTATGGTCTGTGAGAGAACATTGATCTAACTGATGTAATGAGTGCCTGACATGATCCCTGTGCTTTTGTCCACTATTTTACTAAAGCTGTGACTGCTGCAATAGACAACATTGCCCCAAATAACCTAGGATATCTCACTTTGCGCTGATACTACTCCTTGTTTGCTAATACTGTGAGGTATTTAAATAAAAAGGGATGTAGTATTGAACAACTTTGTATGAGAACCTGAGAACCCAATGACAGGGTAAAACTAGTGTAGTTTTTTTCTAATTCCCAGTTGTTGTCTATCTTTTTAGCTACTTCTGCCCAATTTGGGATTATCTTCTGTCTCCATTTGGAGTCTATGAGAGACTTTGCTGCCAGCAAGCCCTCTATCAAGAAGGCTTTTACTTCCAGTGTTAGTTCTATGGGGAAAATGTGGAGAAGGGCCACTTCCTTCGTGATTTTTATTTCCCCTTTATTTAAGTCTATAATGTATTTGTTAAATTCTTCCCAAAATGTTTGAATAAGTGGGCAATCCCACCATATATGATTGAAAAAGCCGACTTCTCCACATTCTCTCCAACAGAATCCATCACTTACTTGCCTCGTAATGTGTGACATCTTCAATGGATCTAGATACCATCTACTGTATATCTTATAATGTAATTCTCTATATTTAACATATTTTATATATTTTTCTGCAATCGACAAGGCTCCAGTAAAATGTTGTTTTTGAGTTCCTTTTCCATTTTAGCATAACGTTTGTTTTTTGCTCACTTTCTCTTTTCTTAATCAATTTGTTTGATTTAGATTTCAAACAGTTTTTATCTCGATGTAAGATCCATTCTTCGAAAAGCGTGCAGCTTCTTGATTGTAACAAGTGTAACTTTTAAAATTTTAAGTTTTCACATAAGGATTTATAGTAAAGCCATTCACCACTTAATTTAGCCTCCAGTCTTATTATAATTTTTTTGATCTCGTTATCAACATTTAAATCCTTAAGAACCACAATATTAACTTTCCTCAGTCTTTTCAGCCATTTAAGTCCCAAATAGTCAGATAAAGTGTCTAGAGGGGTAATGGGGCTAGGGAAGGGTAACAGTTGATACTTTCTATTTAATTTATACCATCTTTTCCAGAAGATCCTATTATAGATTTCATTTTAGTAATTTTCTCTTTAAATATCCATAATTTTTCTTCTTCTATATGTATTAATTCCCTTTCTATTTCTACCCATTCAATATTTGAGTTGCTATCATTTAGATTAATCATATGTGCAATCAGGGCTGCATCCTGGTAATCCTTTATGTTTGGATATCCCAAGCCCCCTGTACTAAAGCTACGACTAAGGTCTATTTTTTTTTATTCTAATTTTCTTTCCCTCATGGATAAATGCATCTATTCTCCTCTGTAACCTATTCATTATTGATAATGGCATCTCAAAAGGGATACATCTTTGTATATAACCTATCATAGGGAGGAGAGTCATCTTGGTGGCACTCATTATTCCCATCCAAGAGGTTTTAAGATCTTTCCATTTCTTAATGATTTCTTCCACATTTTGCATAACTCTTTTATAATTAATATTAATTGATTCCTTTTTTTCCCCATGTAAACTAATTCCTAAGTATTCGATTGTTTCTTGCCATTTACCTCTAAATTTATCTTTTAACATTTTTAATTCTCGTTCTCCTATATTAATAGCACAAAACTCCGATTTTACTAACTTTAGTTTAAAATTGGAAATCTTACTATATTCTTGGATACATGAGAATAGATTTTCCAGAGAAGAGGATGGCTGTTCCATTGTTATTATAATATTATCCGCAAAGGCAGTAACTTTATGTTGTTTAAATCTTATTTCTATTCCTTTAGTTTTTTCTGAATTTTTAATTATTATGAGTAACTAGAGACTTGCCCATCAAAAAATGACGGCAATATAATTGTAAGGCAGGTAATGCTGTTTGCCACAGAGAGTAAGTGTTTTGGTGGTCTGAGATCCTTGTGCGCTCATTGGGAGGCTGGCGCTGAGCGCCTTTGGCGCTCATCACGTGGCTCGCAATGAGCGCCGAAGGTGCTCATTGCGAGCCTCTGGGTTGGTGTATTTGTTGTTATCATAGGCGCTTTTGCGCTTAATGTAAGGTCCTCAGTGATCTTGTTTTGTCGCTTAATGCAAGGCTCTCACCTGCTGTAGTTTGTGTCCTATGAGCAGCATTGTCGCTCCTTGTGGGGGGAGCGGTGAAGGTGTTTGTGGTTGTTTGCGCTAGTGTGGTGTAGTGATGTTGCAAACATCAAATTTTCGGTTCGCGAACAGTGGACGCGAACTTCCATTAAATGTTCGCGAACGGGCGAACCCGGCGAACCGCCATAGACTTCAATGGGCAGGCGAATTTCAAAACCCACAGGGACTCTTTCTGGCCACAATACTGAGGGGAAAGTTGTTTCAAGGGGACTAACACCTGGACTATGGCATGCCGGAGGGGAATCCATGGCAAAACTCCCACGGAAAATTACATAGTTGATACAGAGTCTGGTTTTAAGCCATAAAGGGCATAAATCACCTAACATTCCTAAATTGTTTGGAATAACATGCTTTAAAACATCAGGTATGATGTTGTATCAATCAGGTAGTGTAAGGGTTACACCCGCTTCACAGTAACAGACCAATCTCCCCGTTTAATGCACCGCAAACAACCGCAAACAGTCCCTTTGCACAACCGCAAACTCCCCATTTGCACAAGGTTGGATACCAAGCTAGCCATGTCCCGTTCCTTGTCCTCACTGATGTCATTGAAGGTCTCTTCCTCCACCCAGCCACAAAGGGTCCCTGAAAGGTGACAACAAGCCCCCTGGGACGCCTGCTGTGTTTGGTCTTCCACCTCCTCAAAGCCACCTTCCTCCTCTGACTCCTCTTCTTCAGACTCCTCTCTCTGCGTTGCCTCTGTCTGCATTATTATAAGGTGTGTACTGTTAAGTAGTACTATTCCTATCAGTTTAATCCCTGTTACGTCCACTATTAGGGGACGTGTATATGGCATTGATTTTTGGAACAGGGAGATGGAAAAAAATGCTTGGTCAGTCCTCCCACTTCAAATTTGGGCCACTGCGCGTGCAATCTAAGGTGCCACCAGATATGAGTGTCACTGTGCACTCGCAAAAGTTGGCAGAGTAGGCGCTGTAGGCCTCACACACACGCCTGTAGGCAGGCAACTGATATTCAATCGATTACAGTCAAAAAAGTGTTGTTTTATGTCACTGTACACTACGGTTGCACCAGATATGACCTATCACTGTGTACTGGCAAAAGTTGGCTGAGTAGATGCAATAGGCTTCACACACACGCCTGTAGGCAGGCAATTGCTATTCAATCTATTACAGTCAAAAAAGTGTTGTTTTATTTCACTAAGCACAATATAAGCTGTGAGCCTGACACAGGCAGGCAACTGAAATTAGATTATAGGAAAAAAATGGTGGTTTTCAATGTATGGTACACCACCAGGTATGAGTAGTGAAAATAAGCACAATATAAGCTGTTAGGCATTAGCCTGTCACACACACGCGCTGGCAGGCAGGCATATGCAATTAGATTGTGTCTGCTGACTGTGAGGTGCAGGGTCAAAGTTTCCTCAATGATAGTGTTAGGGGGCGAACCGAAAAGCGCATGTGTTCGCCGTCTGCTGCGAACGCGAACATGCCAAAATCGCAGCGATTAGTTCCTCGGGCGAATTGTTCGCAACATCTCTAGTGTGGTGTGTTTTTTTTGTTTTGTGTCTATTTTATTTTTGTTATGCTAATTAATTATTTATTGTAATCATAAATTAATATGTTTTACCTCTTTGTAATTAATATATGCTGCAAGGAATGTGCTGAATAGCTAACAATCTGTTTTGATGTTCCTGCAGCATATAATGTCGATTTGCAGTGTTGTTGAGCTGAGGTGTAAGTGTAGTGTAAATAGCTCGAGGGGAAGCCGTTTGTGTAGCTGGGTACTTCCGCATTCTGTAAGTTAGTGTTGTAAAATGGCGGCGAATGTGTATGTGGTAGGCGGGTTTGTATGATGTAGCGTCCATGCTAATGGTGTATGTTGTAGGTCGTATGGGTTTTTCTAAAAGCCGTATTTGTTTTGTGGTATTTAGCTGCTTTTGGAGTCGTGTTAGCCTCGTTTACGTATTTTTTCGGCGCCCATTTTTTTTCTCTCTTAGGGGATTTTTGAGTATCTAAACTTTGTAAGTTTGAGTAAAATGGAGGTTTAAGCTCTGTTACAGAGGTCCTGGGTGTCCCCCCCTTGCTGTGGGTAAGGTTTTAATTGTATTTTTGTGTGTATTTTTGTGTTTTTTTAATGTTTGCCGCTGTGCGCGGGTTGTCCGTTAAAGTCGTATTTTTACTTCTTTTTTAAGTTTATCTTTTATCTTTAAATCTTGTACTAAATTTAAGTTCAATTTCCATGAAGGTCTTTCCATGTGGGGTTGATTCTGTAAGATCTTAATGGACACTTGTCCATGATCAGACCAATTTATTGGAGCTATTTCTGTTTTTACTATTTTTTTTTTACTATTATCTCTGAAACTAATATATAATCAATTTTTACAAAAGTTTGCTGTCAAAATATCTTTCTCTTACATGGAAAGTCCTCCATGAGTCATAAAGTCTGTTTACCAAAAAATTTTGAAAATGTTTTTCTGATTTCAAATCTATTTTTGCATTTAAGCAGAGATTAAGGTCTCCACAGATTATTAGTTTATTATTTCCATATGTATTAACCATTTTCATCAATCTATTAAGAAAACTTATCTGGCTCGGATTTGGTGCGCAAGCTTTCACTATTGTGTATTTTTCTTCTTCTATTTATCCTAACCAAATAATCCATCTACCATTTGGATCTTTTGTTACCAGTTCTTCTTTTAATTTTATTTTTTTATTAAAATATATTGACACTCCCCCTTTTTTTTGTTTATATTGCATGTATACCTTCCCCAAAACTTTTCATCTTACAATATGGGATCTTCACTGTGGCCCAATGAGTTTCTTGGAAACACACTAAATCATATTGGCTATTATTATAATTCTTATTCATCAAATATCTCTTAAAAGGAATATTAAGCCCCTGGACATTTTGACTAGCTATACCGAGAGTCATCTTTTCCTCTTTTTATATCTCTCTTTATCCTTCTTTTTCTCTCAAACTCCTCCTTATCTCTCAGGATCTTAGTGATATCTTTTAGTTCTCTCCATTTCGATAAAGTCTAAGCCGAGATATCTGAAAATATTTTTAACCTCTCATATGGGGTGTCAAACACTTTTTTTGCAATAGTTTTCCTTATAATTTAAAACTCAAGTAGTGTAATTTGATAATTACATCTCTTGTAAAGCCTTTATCAAAATTTCTGGGTAACGGGAGTCTATGAATACTATCAATTACCATTTCCGATTTTTGCTCAGGGTTAACCAAGGAAAGCAAAAAGGAAGATACATACTTTGGTAGTTCTGAGGGGGGTATATCTTCCGTTATACCACGTATGTGTATATTGTTACATCTTATGTAATCTTCTAGTTTAGAATTATGCCCTTTAAGCGTATGTTATTCTAATTTTATCTTTGCCATTTCCTGGGTTAAACTTTAATTTTCATCCTTCATAGCTTTTATTTTTATGTACAACTCTACTTGTATTGAAACTTCACTAATTATTTTAGTATTCTGCGCTAATTAATTTGTCAACTCAGAAATTATTGGAGTTTTGAATTCCTGAAATAGTTATTTCATCATTTCAAGAGTCAATCTTGGGTCCCCTGTTTCTGATACTCTGGTTGATTCTTCCAAGCCTGAGATTTCATTGCCCAAAGATTGGGCCATTGAAATATCTGGAAGTGTTTTTTTACTTTGCTGATTTTTTTCCTCTCTGATCTTATTTCTCCCCCCTTACGTTTTTTACCCATCATCTGACCTTTTTTTCTTACACCTTTTAATTAATCTCTCCTCTAATCTGACCTGGTCTATCACGACTAGAAACTCTTCAAAGATAAATACAACTCAGTGATAGTCACAGTATACAGATCATGTTAAATTAACACTCCATTAATCCATATTTCCTATACAATTTAACTTATGAATATGCAGAATTTAACTTGGCTCAAGATCTTTTTGCTTTCATGTTTCTCGGGAAAAACCCCAGCTTTTCTGCAGGATGTTATTCAATTCATTTGAAAGTGTAGATTTTTTAGGCCCAATTGCTCTAATTCACCAAGTTAAGGTTATTACAAATCTTTGCCTCAGATTATTTTAACAGAAAGGTTCCTCAAAACATTATAATTTCTTCAAAAAATAACAGGATTATTATGTCTTTCAGTCCCAATCCGTACTACTTAAAAGACTTGTTATAGCTGTAGGCAATATTGCTGATTCTTCAGCTATATAACTCCTGAGTCAAATATGGTGAGTACCAAATGGGAAAGATCTTCCTAGATATAATGTGCTCAATATTAGGCCCAGTTGCTCCAATTCCCCAAATTAAGGTTATTACAAGTCTTTGCCTCAGATTATTTCAAGCAAATCAATTCCTTAAAATATTATCCTTTCTTCAAAACTTGAGAGGGTTATTATATCTTTCCGTCCCAATCCGTAGTACTCAAAAAAGTGTTGTTATAGCTGCAGATAATGTACTAGATCTTCAACTTGAGAAACATTTTAAGTAAACTTTTATATGTCGTATGAGTCATAAGTATGATATGGTGAGTGCCAATAAGGAAAGATCTTCCTAGATCAAATATACCCAGTATCGGTTTTATGGTCAACCAATCCTTAATTCAGGCCATAAAACATGTGCGTTCTGTTATATACAAATACACTCTTTATAGCTCTTTTTTAACTGTATTTTAAGGTTATTCAACCATTTTATAGCAATACTGTGTCCAGAAGTATCTTTAACCAAGAGTAAGGTCACTTAAATTTTACAAACAGTTCAACTAATGCTGAAAGCTAATCCTTTAGCATATAAGCTGTTTGAGCAACCAATTATCTGAGATATAATTCGTCAATTAGCTATAGTCGCTTTCAGTAGAGAGAGTTAATCTTTTCCTTAGTATAGTATACTCTTTATGGAAACAATAACGATGATAAGTACTTCCAATAGTGGATTTAGTAAAACTAAAATCCGCTCCAGACTTTGTGAGTGATTTGTTGGTTTAACCAATTCAGCTCCACAGTCTCTCCCACAATTTTAAACTGTTTAGTGGATATACCACCAATGTCCATGCCCCTGCTCTTTTTATTTTACTTAATCTCAGCATTTGTACTCACTGTGGACCATCTCCACTAGCTCTGCCAGATCAGGCAAATCCACATGTATGCTCTTCAACGGTGCCCTCCACTTTCTGGCACTGTGGTCTCCTCCATTGTTTCCACAGATAGAAGCTGGGAAGCCTGGCATGTCCTGGAGGCTGGTGATCTTGTTTGAGCGTTCTGTGACGCTTCCCATCACTACCGTTAGCACAACTGGGCCCTTACGCTGCTTCGAGCCACCTCAGCAGCGTTTAGCACAGGCTTCCTCTGCTTTACCTCCGGCCATCAGGCCTCCCTCCTCAGGCATGCCGCGCCACTCAGTGACTCCAGCTCCACTCTGCCAACAAGCGGTGGGTAGACGTGAGATGTGAGTAACAAGTAAGTTCAGCAGTGAGTATTCTTCAGCTGTGCTGGGGCATTCAGAAAAAACAAGGCATTTGGGAGAGACAGGTACCTTCACTTTGGGTTACCTCAGTGATTTTCAGGTTATTATCTGGTTCTTTACATGCTTCTCTGAACATCAATCAGCACAAGAGACAGCTAGCCTGCTATAGTTGTATCACAGCGTGAGGTCCATCAGCATTTTGCCCTGTTAGCTACTGCTGCTAACTCCTTCCTGGGCGTGGCCCATCATCAGCCCATGTTCACAGGGATAAAACTAGTGGATTATCCAAAAATATCAAGCTATCATCAATTGCAAGAAATAAGACATTTTGTCTAGAGAGGTCATAGAGGCAGAAAACAGGATGAGCTCAGTTATTCCACACTATGGAAATGCTATGCAAGCCAATATGTCAACATGTCTACAGGATGATATAACATCTCTGCAATCATAATGCAAGGAGTATGTCACAAAGTGCCCTCTGTTTGAACTGGCATTCCAAGACTGATGTCTTACAAAGGTCAAGTGCAAGGTCATGTGAATGTGGACTCTCTGGTCTGAATTTACTCAGCTAGATGTGGAACATATGATTAAGCTGTGACTTGGATCCAGACCAACTCGCCTTTTCAGAGGTTGTCCTAATCTGATTGGTTCAGCATTTATAAAAACAGTCAACTGTTCACTACACAGTGACATATTTCCTGAACAACTAAAGTAAGAAATGATTAGACCGATTAAACAAAAACAACATCTTTACATTCAGACTACTGTAACTGAGCAATTGCCTGGAAAACAAAAATGACTCATAGTCTCAGGGAATTTGCTTTATTATGTGAATGTTGTCCTATATTTAGACTGCTGTCCCTTTAATTTGGGTATTACCTTGTGTCATACAATTTTATAAGACATAAATATTAAAATGTATTGATTTAATAAATGTTATTGAGTTCAATGACCAAGTTATGGACGAGTATACACTTTGTTGCAGAATAGTATTTATTGGGGTAATAGTAAACATCAAGAATAAATAATGGCATCTATGTAAATTTGTACGCTTTGATATTCAGATAGGCAAAAATCATTAGCGTGATAACAACACAATTTGTACCATTCTAGATTCAGTTATGACAAGATAGCAATTAGCAAAAAGAGTATAAAAATATTATTAAGGCCTATTTGGTAACCAGAGATAAGGCAAGCTAACATCAACTAATGTCCCAAAATGGACAGCTTTGGCAGAAAACTACTTAAGTTGTCTAACAGCAATATAATCACATAGTCACAGCATAAAAACAAAGAACACAGTCATTTGAATAATAGGACAACGATTAGTTTAAATTCTGCAATATAGGAGTCAAAACACAGTGTATGTTTTATATTTGTTTAGTGCAATACGGAGGTGATATTCAGAGTATAAAGTCTTATCACACTTGGATACACAATCAGATGTCTACAGTATATTTGGTATTAATATCCAGCAGTTCAGCATATTATTCTGGGAAAACAGTAAATAGCAAAATAGCAAACAAAGTATTCTATATGGTAACCAGAGTATATATCTCTATGAAAGCGGTAAAATATGGTATAACAATTTATATAGCAGTTCGAATATAGAAATATATATTGAAGCAATATGTATCAAAATTGGTTATATTGTATCTGAGATTGCAAACTAAATTACCTTCATATTTATATCACAGCAGGCTATTGTATTGATAAGAGGTTTTATAACAGAATTGATTTCAATTAATTTATCAAGGCAGTCAGTCTGTTTTTAACAAGGTGGAACCAAGTAGAAAACAATAACGGTTTGGGGATCATGTCCGGCCCATGACCCCCAAAATCCTGTTTCAGATTGTACCCAGCTTGCTAATTGTAGCAAAAAGACTGTAAGAGGACTATCTCAATTCTATTATAAAATTAAAATAATAGAGCCTTGTTTATACTTTACCCAGTATAAAGCTAGCAGAATGGGGATCCATGCGGGATAGGATTGCTCCTCCACTTGTTTGGCAGTAATCTCTTGGAAGTATAGATATGTATATTGGAAACTCACAAAGGAAAGATCAAAGGGCAGAAGTTTATGTCAGGGAGTGACAGACAGACCACCACCAAGAGTGACAGAAACCACCAAAAGACCTGCCGCCTTCCTCCCATATCCTCCATAACCCCCCTCTTTTTCCTCGTCACAGGTTGTTTTTCCACCAATCGTGCTGGCTTGTGTTTTATTGAATGAATATACATAATTATCAATATGTTGTGTAGGTCTGGTTCTGTCCACTAGGGGGAAACCTAGCGCTGTGTATTAAAAAAAAAAAAAAAAAGGATTATTAGGGAGTATATGTGAACTCTGTTCTAATTATGTCTGTCAACAAGTTTTTGTAAAAGACTAAGCCCATTGTGCGATTATCTTAACACCTGTTCAATAATGTTATTCAGAACAATGTGGTACTGAAGAAAGATGTGTATACCTTAACACACTATCATAAGGCCTTCACAATGTTACATTTTGAGGAGTCTTTATTACCCACGTGAAAGTATTTGTGACATGGCCTAGTCTTCCCATGATTTGTTTACTAGACACAGAAATTTAATTTGAGCAAAGGAAATTATTTAACCCCTCACGTAAGAAGAGTATACTATCAGTGTGTATATTTATAATGGTAATAGCAAGACCCGTGGACAACCATATAATGAAGATAATAGAGGGATATGGTATTCTTTTTACCCTCAAAACCCACAACACTTGTACGTGTGATTGTCATGGCTATTACAAGAAAGCTGAAGCGTGCGAGAAAACTGCAGAAATGCTGCTAGCAGGTAAGTGAGTTGCAGGACAGGGGAAAAGCCTGACATCTGTATACATGCTACCAATGGGGGTGATTATCAGAAGACATGGCCTCAACGACTGATTTTATTCCATTGAGAAACAGCATTATTTTTCTTTCAACCCAGATGCAGAACATCCAACCTTTGCTACCAGAAGATGTCTAAAAGGGATCTACGATTGGATGAGCAGCAACTGGCTGAAGATGAATCCAGAAAAGACAAAAAAAAGTAGGGAGAACAATCCAGGTAAAATATACTGTGTCAAGAGCAAAACTGAGCAATGCTAAATTTAAGAATTCCTTAGGGCATTTGCTAAGAAGTCGCTTATTTTTTTTTTCCCCAGCAGGCTAAAAATGTGTGTTAGAGTAAAATAAATAAGCCTTCCAAATGTTAAAAAATTTATGAAATTATCCAGTCTCCTACTCACTAAAGAATTTCATTCCTGATACTGGATGTTTTTTAATGTAATGTTTAATAAGATTGCAACTGGAAATATGAGGAGAAGAAATATAAAATACACTTAACAGACATACATAATTTCTCCCCAATTAGTACAGGGTTTTGGGAATCTTTACATGGTTTAAACCATCTGAGATAATTTCATGTGACTCCTGGTGAGTATGTTTGATCTGTGCTGCCTAGAATGTTTGTTAGATTGTGGTTGCTCCACCGCTGTGCTGCTTTTGTTATGAGATTTAATGTTTGTCTCTATGTCTCAAAGCAAATTTCAGTCTATTTTGCTACATTTGCTGTGTGATGATTTCTTGCCACTGATTAACTGGCTTGAACAACATCGGCTTTTAAAACGAATATCACTGCCAGTGTAGATAAAATATGATGAGCTGGGAGAAATGCTGCAAAAAATAAACATTTTATAGTGCATTTGCAAAACACATTTACAATACAAAGTGTAATATTTTAAAAATGTATATAACTGATTTATATGTTAACTAAACATTAACTTTTTCTCCCTTTGAGACGACTGGCTAAGTCTTGTATTTTTTTTTTCTGTTTGCCTTCCTCTGGATTAATAATAATTAAAAAAAAAACTAAATAATTGATTAATAATACATTAACAACTAAGTAATTCATATTTAATCTGCATATTGCAGATCAGAGGAGATCTTAAAAGGTTGAACTTGATGAACTGAAAGTCTTTTTATAACCTTAATTACTATGGGCCTCATTCAATTGCAGTTTTGCCAATTGAATAGGGCTCTAAATAAGCACATAGCATATTTGTTTAAAGAAGTTTTTAGTTAGTGAAAACCTTGCTTTTGGATGGATGTTTACTAACTAAAAACTTCTTAAGAAAAAATATGTTATGTGCCTATTTAGAGCCCTATTCAATTGGCCAAATAGCAATTGCATGAGGGCCTATGTAACTATGTAACTAATATTTAATTATAAAAATCACACAATTAGCCCTTACTGGATTTCTACCTTGTCATAGTGAAGAGGCAATCAGTATGGTGTGAGCTAAACCATGTAGGGTCACCCAAGATTGGCAGGTCATAACAGAGAGGTCAGACAAATTGTGGTCCACTGGAGAAGGAACTGACAACCCACTCCAGTATCTTTGCCTAGAAAACCTTATGGTTAAGTACAACCAGACACAAGATGTGCCTGGCGTGTTGCGTCCATAGGATCATGGGGAATAAGACACAACTGAACGATTAAACATTTATCTACAATCAGGGTTGAAATAAACATATGGGTTAGAATTCTGAGAGCTGATATATTTCAGTTACAAGCACACAAACTATTGACTTTAATAATCCACTTATCAAAAGATAACAACATTAAAAACAGTGAATTATTCATCTTTCTATACATATTTATTACGTCTTACTCTTTTTTGCTACAGTATCCTTCTTACAATAATCTTCTTTACATTTAACACAAAATCCAGCAGTCTGATATGGCTCTTCCAATCTGTCACCTCTCCAACTTGGTCAGTCTCTCTATCCTTTTTGCATTCATTTTCTTATACAATTTCTAAACATATAAAAAAAAGTGTTAGTTGATGTTTGGCAGACTCTGTGTACTGAGAAGAATTAATGGTGCATATCATACATGGATACATTTGTCAATATATTCCCTTTATCTGGAAGGGGAATCTAACAATAGCCATAACCATTCACAGCAAGTGGTGGTAATGCATAGAAAACCGCTAACCTTATTTTGACTTCTGAATGACATAATAAGGCATGACAAATTAATTGAACGTGAATTATTAGATCAGTACTGTATATCTAAGTGCATTTGAAGAATATGAAATTAAACCACAGAATCTTGCAAATATGGAAGATCCCACATGTAGAAAAATCCATCAGTATCCATTTACTCTATGAGAATATTGCAAATAAAAAAACAAAGAAAGTAAAAGAAAGCAAGAAAAATGCAAAAGATTATGAGAATGTTTTACTGTGGTGTTATGCTGTAGATAAACTGAAGCAATAAGGTAGCAGAACTAAAGTGTAAGATCATTTGTACGTGAATCATTTCTTTGTTTAAAAGTGAAATGACGGCCTAACAAGTATCTGGTAAAGAGTTCAGCTTAGTTTAATAGAAAGCCAAGTATAACTTGTGTTTATTGTAGAAATGGTTACCAGGGTAATCTATGGAATTCTTTGCAGTGTGATAGTTTTTATGTCCCTGTGTATGGAGGAATCCTTTCACAGCTGCAGTGTGGGAGAGAATATGCTGAGACGCTTTTGTGAGATTTATTTGCACTTTCTCAAACCTTTTCAGAAATGTTTTAGCAGAAGAGAACTGTACTGTAGGAATATTACATTAGAATAAAAATGGTAAATGTAAATACTAGCTTAAAGTTAGCCATAAAGTAAGAGGAAATGTTATTTTATATTGTAAGAAATAAAGTGCCTTTCTCCTATTAGCTAGAGGAAATCTGTCACTCTTTCACAACTTAGGAGCATAAATTGATGTTTATTAGATGGTGTTGCAGTGCTAACTATAAAATACTAGTTATACAAATAATTAATGGGACACAAAGATTAAGGATTCCTTTTCTAAATGAAATAATCAGATGGATATGAAAATATAGGTACTAAAGTAATATTTACAGGGATTTATTACTCATGGGATAATTATATGTTGTTTGATAGCATCAAAGATTTCAGTGGGGGATCAAAGTTTTCATGGCTTTAAGTGCAAGCTCAATTGCAGTTCTATTTTTAATCTTTTTGGACAAAATACCTGCAATCTTTTTTTCCCACTGAAATTATAGGCAATTTAAAAACAAAATAATTGAATTTTATGTTATTAAAAATATTTTGTGCATAAACATTAATGAACCAGTGATAGCTGAAATGTCTGAATGTCTTGGTGTAATCTATTTAAAAGCTTTAGTGATTTGTCTAAATTAAAGACCATGCTAATTAACTTTTATTTAAATAAACATTTTAGGGATATAGATTATTTCTCCCTAGCTTTATTTTTTAACACATTTGGAAGAATATATCCAATTTCCTTGCATCCAGGAAGAAAATACATTTTATTTTTGTTGACCTGCAGTTAGCTATGAAATGGACCTGTAACTGAAAATAGTATCTGTTAGACTTAACACGTTTAGCTCAGTTTATTTTCTGCCTATGCAGTAAATTTAATGAGATGTACTGCAAGTAAAATAAGGCATTTAAAATGTGATTTTTTAAAATAGCCCTTCAACAGTGAATCCACATTACCACTAGCAGTATGCTGTATTATTTCCTAATTTTATTGTAAAAATTGTTTTCCTGGTTCAATAGTGGGCAGTGGAGATACACCTTTGCACTACATTAAATTAGCACTGTGGTCGTGTTTTTTAAAATATACTATCTGGAAGAACTACATTTGAAAATATGCTAAATGTTTTTCAACTGTAAAAAAAATAATGCATCTTATAATTCATTCCCTTTTTATATGCTGTTGTGGAATCTCCCATTTTGGTTTCTGCTTATCAGATTCCTGAGGTAGGAGATTGTGAAAGTGCAGAAAGAGAGCATTAGTTTATGAGGACATACTGACCGAAGAGTGTAACTGAACCCCATAGTTATGAATACTTGCATATAAAAGTAGCAAAATGTAAATGTTGTGTTTATTTATTTTTTATTTTTTGCCTAGTATCATGTTTTGATATTCAAAAGATTATTAAGAGAAAAATGACCACAGTAGTAATTTAATGAAAATTAGATATTTCTAAGTAGAGAGGTGAGATCAATTGAATGTATTGTTTTTGAAGTGGTTGGCAATATGCAGAACAATCAAGTCGAGTAAGGGTGCTGCAGAGTTGAGGTCCTTTAGGATAGATGATCAATGAAAATGTGATTATTTTTTAAAGGTCAGAGGTAGAGATGTAATGCCATATCATAAACTAGTAGTACAGGCAGGTAGAAATAGTATAGCATTTTCTTTTAAGGAGGTCAGCAGTGCAGTAACAGTAGAAGGTAGGAAACCAGTCTAGGAGTTGTGAAATTTGACCTGTGGTGTGCTTGATACACTCAGAATGTGGTGACAAAATTGAATGGAGTGAAAGATAATAAAAGAGAGGCTATACACTGAAACAAATGTATGGGTTGAGGTGTGAAGAGCATATTATAAACTACAAGCAGAGTAGGGTCTAACTTGTCAGGGGCAGGGGGGAATTCTTCGAAGGCTCATCAACCAAGACCTTATGCGGGCCAGTCTCAATCTAAAAGCAAATACTTGGTTCCTGTATCTTGGGCCAGTATGATATTCTTTCCCTCAGCATAAAAGCTGATACGCAGATCCTGCAATCATAACGGCATCTGAGGATTTATGATTTTTGGTCAAGTTATATTAACTTGAAACAAAGAACTCATGGATTTTTGTTAGTTTATTACATACATACCGTATATATATATGATACCGTATATGGACCTGATGATATAGATATTAGAGTTCCTCTGGAACAGACAGAATTATAATAAGGCAAGAGGCCTGGATTTAGGAAAATATATCTTGCAATTGACATTAGGAGAGATGGTGAAAGGAGATAGCAGTAGAGAATGTGTCTCAAGGAAGGGTAGCAAAAAGAAATGAAGAATATAGTAAAGTTGCCACATATGCTGTTAACCAACACATAGTACACGTTTTCAAAAGTTGTGATAATGCCCCTTTAGCATATAGGATAAAATATAAAGCTGCATATAAAAGTACTACAGCAATCCTCAAACTGTGTATATAAATGTTTAAGTTGCATTTATTTTTTTCTTTTCAAGAACTATATGATTCCACCTTAGGTGGGAGTGCCCACAATGTAGCGCTACTGAGAAAAGATATATATAAATATAATATGAATGTCAATATACACCAATGGCTTCTTGCAAATGTCACAAAAAATAGGTCATTTAACCTTATAAACTGGTCCTCAGGTGTCGGGAGAATCTCCAGTGCAGTAAAGTACAAAGTGTACAGCGGTATATGTGTCAGATGCAAGGTTTGCAGCTTCCCACAGAATACTGTCAACGTACTGTCCACGTAGTAGTCCAAATAGTAGATCATGGGAAAACAAAAAAGGGTAAAGAAGTGCACCACCTCCTAGTACAGATCACACAAACAATATCAACAGAGTAAGCAGGTAGAGTAATATAAGAAACTCCAGAACACTCACATGTTCAAACCTCATAGCAGTGAAGAGAGAAAAAAAATCACTCCAGGATGAGAAGGGGATGCAGAGGAGGAAGGCGGGTGCAATATAAAAAGAATAAGAAACTTGAGAATGAAAAATCTTCAATTTATTGACACAAATACATTTGTAAGAAATATTATTTTGAAAAGACACTTTGCAAAAATAAATATGGAAAAGGAGTCCACATAGGGTAGTGGCAACACCAGCCAGGAAAAAATGGTAGAACTAGATGAAAATATCCTAGAGACGCTATTGGATCTCAAAGAAATAGCTGCTTCTTTTGCTTATTTAGATAAGTCACTTTTGGGGGATGAACAATTTATAGAAGATACCACAAGGAAGATACTTTATGATCTAATAAAGGAGTCAAACTCCAATTATAGACACACCAAATATAAACTGCAATCCGGAATTTTTCTGGTATAATCTCAGGGACATCATATTCTGGTGTTCAAAACACTTCTTGAATGTGAAAAATATGTGCCAGAAAACCTATAAAAAAACGTTCCAACAAAAAGGAAAAAGAAGTGCTTATATGTCATAAAAGTGACACATCTATTATTATGCGACATGCAGATAAAGGGGGTGGACTGGTTATACAGGATAGCGATAAGTATATCCAAGAAGCATATAACATCCTGTCTGTTGTGATCAGGTGACACATGGGGAATAGCGTCCCGATTGGCCGCTAATTAATCCCATGATTGCAACAGGGAAGTCCTGAGATCACGCGACACACGTGGGGAGCTTGTAGAGAGAACTGGTGGTCTTTTTGAACAATTTAAATAGCGCTATTTGTACACCATTTTATCTCTTATAATAACACTCTGTGCTTTCTGCACTATATCATTGAGAAAGCCAAGTAGCATTGGCAAAAAGCATCTGGTAATTATTTTATGCACATTGCTTTTTTATATACCGTATGTGTATTTGTTTTTAATTATGTTAATTTACTTTTTATATACATTTCATTCATGTTCATATAGAATAATAATTTCCATAATTGTGGGAATAAAAGTAAAAGGAGTAAATCACAACCCATGTGGCTTAACAATGATTTAAAGATCAATATACAGAGTAAAAAACAGGCATTTAAATTATACAAACAAGAGGGGACAGAGACTGCTTTACGGGAATACAAGGAAATCAACAAGGCTTGCAAAAGCGCGATTAGACTGGCTAAAACAGAAAATGAAAAATGTATTGCAAAAGAGAGTAAGACTAACCCTAAAATATTTTTTAAGTATATTAATGGGAAGATGGCGAGGAAGGAAGCTATAGGAACATTAGAATGTGAAACAGGCTGTCTGAAAATTAGTGACCAGGAAAAGGCAGATGAGGTAAATAGGTTATTTTCTTCGGTATACACAAGGGAGGTACAAGTGGTTGGGACACTGCAACATAATGGGGCTACACTACCTTTGCCAAATAATTGGTTAACACAAGAAGTAATGCAAAAGAGGTTGGAAAAAATAAATGTTAATAAAGCCCCGGGTCCTGATGGAATACATCCAAGGGTACTAAGGGAACTGGGTTCTGTAATAGCCAAACCATTATATTTAATTTTTCAAGATTCACTCAACACAGGGTCTCTACCAGATGGCTGGAGAAAAGCTGATGTGATACCTATATTTAAAAAGGGAGCAAGAGCAAATCTGGGGAATTATAGACCAGTGAGCCTCACTTCTGTAGTGGGAAAGCTTTTAGAAGGGTTAATAAGGGATAATATACAAGAATATGTCTATTTGAACAGGATATAACATGGATTTATGAGGGATAGGTCATGTCAAAAAAATCTAATTAGTTTCTATGAGGAGGTTAGTAGGAACCTGGATCAAGGCAACTCAGTGGATGTAGTCTTTTTGGATTTTGCAAAGGCTTTTGATACAGTGCCACATGGGAGACTATTGGGCAAACTAAGGGATACATGAATTGCAGTAAATATCTGCTCATGGATTGAGAGCTGGCTAAAAGACAGGAAGCAAAGGGTTGTTGTAAATGGAACATACTCCGATTGGACTAATGTTGTAAGTGGGGTTCCTCAGGGTTCAGTAGTAGGTCCTCTCCTTTTTAACATAATTATTAATGACTTAGAGGTAGGATTGGAGTGTGGTGTCTCCATTTTCGCTGATGACACGAAGTTGTGCAGTTAGGTAATTAAATCAGAATATGATGTGCTTTCCCTCCAAGGGGATTTACATAAAATTGAGGAATGGGCATCTAAATGGCAGATGAGATTTAATACGAATAAATGTAAGGTTATGCATCTGGGAAGGAAAAATAGCCATGCAATTTATAATCTTAATGGAGTAAATCTAGGTGTATCAGATATTGAAAGGGATTTGGGAGTGCTGGTGGACAACCACCTAGGTAACAATGCTCAAAGCCAAGCAGCAGCTGCAAAGGCAAATAAAATATCAGCATGTATTAAGAAGGGTATAGAAGCCAGGGAAGCAAATATAATTCTGCCACTATACAAAGCTCTAGTATGCCCTCATTTGGAATATGGAGTACAATTTTGGGCACCACTTCATAAAAAGGACATTTTAGAGCTGGAAAAGGTACAGAGAAGGGCAACAAAACGAATAAGGGGAATGGAGGGGCTATGTTATGAAGAAAGACTAACCAAATAAAACTTGTTTTCTCTAGAAAAAAGGCATCTAAGAGGAGATATGATTACCTTATATAAATACATCCAGGGTCAGTATAAAGATTTGTCAGGGGAGCTTTTTGTGCCAAGAGGTTTTCAACTGACAAGAGGACATCCCTTGAGGTTAAAAGTAAAAAGATTCCACCTCAAAGAAAGAAAAGGGTTCTTCACAGTAAGGGTGGTTAATCTGTGTAATTCTCTACCAGAGGAGGTGGTGACAGCGGATGCGATAGATAACTTTAAAAGGGGACTCGATTTTTTTCTAATTAAAAAGGGAATTCAGGGTTATCATGGATAATTAGAGAGACAGTATTGATCCAAATGTTTTACATTTCCCTTTGAGACAATTGGCTAAGTCTCGCTTGTGTTTATTTTAATTTATTTTATTTGCCTTCCTCTGGACTGATTAATAATAAAAAATAAAAAAAAACATTAAATAATTGATTAATAATTAATTAACAACTAATGAATTAATAGTTAATCTGCATATTGCAGATCAGAGGAGATTTTAAAAGGTTGAACTTGATGGACTGAAAGTCTTTTTTCAACCTTAAATACTATGTAATTATGTAACTATGTAATAAAATATTAGGTGTATTTATGCGACCCACCCACTGGTGTCCCATATTTGGGCCTATACCTAAGGATTACACAGAAGAGATATAGAGAATATATTCACCTCTTAAAAGGCAACACCAAAAGCCTACACAGGTACTAACCCTGTTTTACTTCTGTTTGGAGAAATATCTGGATTTCACAAAGGAGGATCGAGGTTACTCTGCAATACCATGAGAAAAATCCCTGTGATGCAGATAATATTCCTCATGCTATGAGATTTGAACATGTGAGTGTTCTGGAGTTTCTTATATTACTCTTCCTGCTTACTTTGTTGTTATCATGCTAGTGTGATCTGCACTAGGAGGTGGTGCGCTTCTCTCCCCCTTCCCTTATTTTTTCTATGATCGATTTATTTATTTTATTTCACATTTATATAACTGTTTTATGCGTAAGTGATTTAAACTGTTTTTGGTTTATGATAGCAGTTTCCAGGTTTATAAAAGTATTAATTGAAAGATTAAATACATTTTTTAGATAATAAGGTGGTACCATGCTAGCTGCAGAAAAAAAAACAGGAAACAATGTGGAGTAAAATGGCATCCTTTTAATGGCTAACAGCCTTATTAAATTGTGATTTAGCCAATTGAATCGGGCTCTATATAAGCACATAGCATCCTTTTGTGACAGAAATGTTTTAGTTAGTTAAGACCTTTCTTTTGGCTAAACTTCTGTAAAAACCATATGCTATGTGCTTATATAGAGCCCTATTCAATTAACAGAATCAGAATTTAATAAGGCTGTAAATAGGAGGGATTATAGCTTTCAGGATCTTGTAATTCCATTTTTTGGCAAGATATGAAATAAAGACAGTAAGAATACAGATTTAGTCTAGGGAAAAATAACCCTACAATACTACATTTGTAACAGAAGGTATTTTAGTTAGAATCATTTTTTTCTCTGTAATAGTAATTGTAATAACAGCTGGCATTTATGTAGTTGAGATAAGCATTTAAGTAGTTCAGAATTTCAAACAATGTCCATGTGAAAATCCAATATAAACCCAGAACAAACACTAATTGAGGATGAAACTTGCAGAGTCAGTTGCTAGTAGCAAACACAGACCCCATTGTGGGCATGAGCATAAGCTAAACCAGTGTCCATTCACTACGGACAGTATAAGAAGCCTTTTTGATTGCTCTACCCTGTGATAGCTACTACCATGTGTTGCTCAGCTATGTCTATATTTTAATTACATATCTGGTGTTTTGTGCCATTCATCCTGTGTGTTGTTCATGTTACTATCAACAAGAGTGTGTTACTATATTACAAATACAACACATGTGTTATAGATATGCATTAAATTAAACATATGAGTCCCCAAAAACCACCTGCTAGACCAAGGGCCTCATTCAATTTTGATTTGGCCAATTCAATAGGGCTCTATATAAGCCCATAGCATATTGTTTTTACAGAAGTGTTAAGTTAGTGAAGACTTTGCTTTTGGATAGAAGTTCACTAACTAAAAACTTCTGTAAAAAAATATGCTATGTGCTTATATAGAGCCCTATTCAATTGGCTAAATCGCAATTGAATGAGGCCCCAAGTGCCTCTATAATAAATAACCTAACAGGAAACTAAAGCATCTATGTAGACAAAATACAAAAAAAAATCCTAATAATAAGTTGATCAGAGTACTTTGTTAGTATGCTCAGATCTTGAATTTCTTTATATGAATATTGATCCTAATATTTCATAATATATATTGCCATAAAATTTTTGCCACAGCCATTTGCACTACGTGGGCATATTTTATTTGAATTAATTACTATGCTAAATCATAATGATTTAAATGTATTTATGATGTACGATGTCACAGGTGCTAAAATTAAATTTTTATATCTAGAGGTCTACAAAGATAACAATGGTCACCTTCTAGCAAAAACTTATACATCCCTCCACTGATAACTACAAACACACATCCTCATGATGGAATAAAACAAAGCCTTCAAAAACTCAGATTTTACATAAAAAATGTTTTAATTCCATTGATAATATTGTGAAATTGGTACATACTTGACAAGCAAGTGTCTTTGTTCTTGAATCTCAGTATTAACTCAATATTAATAGAGAAACAGTGTCCATTTAATTATCATATTGACATTCAACATACAAGTTATCCTTTAAAAGCTTTTAATGCTACTATTACGAGAAAATAGTTTTTAGGTTATTTCAGCAATAAAGCTATTAGTGGTACAATGCATTTTTTAGAAAAGAATGGCGAAACAGAACAGAAGAATTCTGTGTAATGAAGCATTGATTTTCAACTGTCTGCTGAAAAAGAATGATTAATGTTGAAGCTCTCAGCATGCTGAATGTGTTTCAAATGAGTGATACTTACATCAAACAAAACACATAAACATGGCATTCCCTAAAATAACCATGATTAATGTTAATTACAAGAAAACAATATGGGTTATACAGATGGAGATCCATATAATTGTCCTGAACTGTTTTTGTGAAGGCTGGAGACTGTTTTGAAGTAAAAAAAAATGCTGCAAGTTTCTTTTAAAATTTTCTATTCACTTATAATAATTTTATAATGCACTGGGACCCTCTCCTGGGAAGGGGGTGGGAGGAGAGAGAGCTGTGTATTTTTTTTTTTTTTTGCATTTATTTTCTGCAACAGATTTCTACTGAGGTTCCAAGAGGTGGCAGTATGGAGCAGTTCTGGAAACTGTATGATTGAAGAAGTGATAGAGCAAGGCCTGGATAACAGAAAAGTACAGGGGGTAGGCTCCGTGAGGTGGGTGCTGACAGAGGTTTGGTGCTGTGTTGGGATGGATGTTGAGAGGAGATTGCTGACTGAGGCCCTCATTCAATTGCAATTTGGCCAATTGAATAGGGGTCTAAATAAGCACATAACACTTTTTTTTTAAATAAGTTTTTAGTTAGTAAACATCTATCCAAAAGCAAGGTTTTCACTAACTAAAAACTTCTTTAAAAAAATATGCTATGTGCTTATTTAGAGACCAATTCAATTGGCCAAATTGCGATTGAATGAGGGCCTGAGTTAGTTGATATTGGGGGGCAGCACAAAACAATGTTTACAAAGCCTCTTTGGGGGGGGGGGGGTTGCACTGTGGCCATCCATTCTTTAGTTCTGCCACTGTCTCCAACACATTCTCATGTTGAATATTAGTGAAAAAAAAGTAAATAATAAGAAAAGGTGAGATGCTGTAAAAAACAACACTATTATGGCTATGTTAATAAGGTTTATACAATGTTGGGGCATTCAGGGGAAAAATGGGAAGCAAGTGTCTGAATTCCAGGATAGGAGTTTTGGGGAACTGCCTTTTGTTTCAGCATCAATTCTTAGGAATTTTAGTAGTCATAGGATGAAATGAATAATCATTTTAAAAATAATTTATTTTACTTGTTTCTTGGCTACAATTTGGAACTATTTAAAATGTATGGTCCTCATTCAATTGCAATTTTGCCAATTGAAGAGGGCTCTATATAAGCACATAACATATTTTTTGACCAAAGTTTTTAGTTAGTGAAGACCTTGATTTTGGATAGAAGTTCATTAACTAAAAAGTTCTGTCTAAAAAATATGTTATGTGCTTATATAGAGCCCTATTCAATTGGCCAACTCGCAATTGAATGAGGCTCTATATGTTTACTGATATATTAACAGGCTTTTGGATGCTGTGCTTTAATAAACATCAAGTTAACATTCCTGCTGAATTTATTCAGTGCCATCTCGAAATTAGACCTTAAACAGCAATATAGAGCTGAATTATATTGATCAAATCGTTTGTAGAGAGCTAGATATATTCATTATCATTATGGGCTCTTTTACTTTTTTTTATAGCATTATAGTTGTGCTCAAAAGTTTGCATACCCTGGCAGAAATTGTAAAATGTTTGCATTTATTTTGAAAATATGACTGATCATGCAAAAATGTTTTATTTTATTGAAGGATGGTGATCATATGAAGCCATTTATTATGACATAGTTGTTTGGCTTCTTTTTAAATCATAATGGTAACAGAAAGCACCCAAATGTCCCTGATCAAAAGTTTACATACCCTTGAATGTTTGGCCTTGTTACAGACACACAAGGTGACAGACACAGGTTAAAAGGGCAATGAAATGTTAATTTCCCACACCTGGGACTTTTTAAATTACAATTAGTGTCTGTGTATAAATAGTCAATGAGTTTGTTAGCAATCACGTGGATGCACTGAGCAGGCTAGATACTGAGCCATGGGTAGCAGAAAAGAACTGTCAAAAGATCTGTGTAACAAGGTAATAAAACTTCATAAAGATGGAAAATGATATAAAAAGATATCCAAAGCCTTGAAAATGCCAGTCAATACTGTACAATCACTTATTAAGAAGGGGAAAATTCTTGATACCAAGCCAAGGTCAGGTAGACTAAGAAAGATTTCAGTCACAACTGCCAGGAGAATTGTTCGTAATACAAAAAAAACCCACAGGTAACCTCAGGAGAAATACAGGCTGTTCTGGAAAAAGACGGTGTGGTTGTTTCAAGGAGCACAATACAATGATACTTGAACAAAAATGAGCTGCATGATCTAGATGCCAGAAAGAAGCCTTTAATAGGCCAATGCCACAAAAAAAGCCCGGTTACGTTATGCCCAACAACACCTTGACACACCTCACAGCTTCTAGCACACTGTAATTTGGAGTGACGAGATCAAAATAGAGCTTTATGGTCACAACCATAAGCGCTATGTTTGGAGAGGGGTCAACAATGCCTATAGTGAAAATAATACCATCTCCACTGTGAAGCATGGTGGTGGCTCACTGATGTTTTGGGGGAGCTCTAAAGGCACAGGAATCTTGTGAAAATTAATGGCAAGGTGAATGCAGCATGTTATAAAAAAATACTGGCAGACAATTTGCATTCTTTTGCACGAAGGCTGTGCTTGGGACACTCTTGGACTTTCCAGCATGACAATGATCCTAAGCACAAGGCTAAATTGACCCTCCAGTGGTAACAGCAGAAAAAGGTGAAGGTTGTCGAGTGACCATTGTCATGAATCAGCCAATGGCCATATTGGATTTGGCGTGAACTGTGCCGGTGGCCATTTTGTGACTGGCACAGCCATCCTGTGACTGGCAGCAGTGGTCACAATGGGAGCCATATTGGGACTGGCAGCAGAGGCCACACCCAGTGGCCATATGTGTTTGGACAAAGTTCATGGCTCAGGCGGCAGCCATATTGGGACTGGCAGTGGTCACCTCTAGGAGCCATTTTATGATCGGACTCTACTCTCCACATGGCCATGTAGAAGACAACTGGAGTACAGGATACCTACATCTGTACTTAGTGGGGTTTGGGCTCACAGACCCCCTGTTATACTGTTATAAGGTTATGTTGTTATTTTGTGGTCTAAGGGATAAAGTATTATAAGTTTACCCCTTAGCATATTCCCATCTCTTCTATGTTTAGGCTCATTGTAATGGGTGTCATGCGAGAGAGCTAGTGGGATATGTTGGTTGTATGTGGGTGAAACATTGGGTGTTGTATTTGTAGATGTGTATGAGAGGAGAGTGGCTGTTATCTGTACTTGGGTAGCAATATTACAGCCTACAGATAGTAACCTGAGTGGATCAACAATCTGCCTTTCAGCTATCACTTAAGGTAAACACTTGAAGTGATAGCATCCCAAGACAATGGCGTCTGGGCAGACAGCCAGGCACCTAGATAACAATGGGGGTCCTAGGAGCTCAAACAGGAAGTTTCCACTGGGAGAGCCTGGGTCAGAATGAGCTTGGTGGCCATGCCTGGGGTTGGCCCATGGGAGGGGTCTGGTGGTTCCCATAGCCTACCTCTGTTACATTGGACAGAGGTAATTAGGTTACTCTGGAGGTTACCCTATTGGCCAGAGAAAGGGGAAAGGTTGATCCACTGCAGCCACTCCCTCCACTGTGTGTGTGTGAAATGTTTTAAATATGTTGTTCCAAAATAAAACGTTGTTCATAATTTTCATCAAGACGTGGCGTGTAGATGTATTATTTACCCGGAGACATATGCTTGCAGTAAGATTCGTCAGACTTACTGTCAATATTGCTCAGTCTAACCCAAGGCTGAGACATGATGTTTCTGTAATCAAAGCTACCTAGGTCCAGAGTCACCCAAATCCGGTCAACAGACCCCAGCCAGAGAGTGGGTCGTGATAACCATCACAGTCTCCTGACCTTAATATCATCAAGCCACTCTGAGGAGATCCCAAGACGACCAAATACTTTGCATGACCTGGAGGCATTTTGCCAAAACGAATGGGCAGCTATACCACCTGTAGGAATTAGCAGCCTCATAGACAACTATTACAAAATACTGCACCCAGTCATTGATTAGTGATGTCCCAATGTCCGGAGAACTATTCGCGGAGATTTTCGCATGTTCGCGTTCGCAACGAACAGCGAACACATGCACTTTTCAGTCCGCCCCCTATTCTTTATCATTGAGGAAACTTTGACCCTGCACCTTACAGTCAGCAGACACATTCCAGCCAATCAGCAGCATACACTCCCTTCCAGAGCCTTCCATCTGAATGACAGCCTCCATTTTAGAATCATTCTGAAGCTACATTCGTTGAGAGAGGACATATATTATACCTGCTGCTGATTTAATAGGGAAATAGAGAGCCAGGCTGTGTATTTAGCTTTCACTACACACCTGAAGGACTCATTTGATATCTGCTGCAAGGACAGCAACCCAAAAAGCCCTTTTTAGGGCTAGAACATCATTTATTTTATTTTATTATTTTTTTCTGTGTAATCTAATTGCATATGCCTGCCTGCTAGCGTGTGTGTGAGGCCTATTGCATCTACTCTGCCATCTTTTGCCAGTGCACAGTGACACTCATATCTAGTGCAACCGTAGTGTACAGTGACATAAAACAACCCTTTTTTGACTGTAATCGATTGAATATCAGTTGCCTGCCTACAGGCGTGAGTGTGATGCCTATTGCATCTACTCTGCCAACTTTTGCCAGTGCACAGTGACACTCATATCTAGTGCAACCGTAGTGTACAGTGAAATAAAAGAACCCTTTTTTGACTGTAATCGATTGAATATACGTTGCCTGCCTACAGGCGTGTGTGTGGGGCCTATTGCATCTACTCAGCCAACTTTTGCCAGTGCACAGTGACACTCATATCTAGTGCAACCGTAGTGTACAGTGAAATAAAATAACCCTTTTTTGACTGTAATCGATTGAATATCAGTTGCCTGCCTACAGGCGTGTGTGTGATGCCTATTGCATCTACTCTGCCAACTTTTGCCAATGCACAGTGACACTCATATCTAGTGCAACCGTAGTGTACAGTGAAATAAAAGAACCCTTTTTTGACTGTAATCGATTGAATATGAGTTGCCTGCCTACAGGCGTGTGTGAGGCCTATTGCATCTACTCTGCCAACTTTTGCCAGTGCACAGTGACACTCATATCTAGTGCAACCGTAGTGTGCAGTGACATAAAACAACCCTTTTTTTACTGTAATCGATTGAATATCAGTTGCCTGCCTACAGGCGTGTGTGTGAAGCCTATTGCATCTACTCTGCCAACTTTTGCCAGTGCACAGTGACACTCATATCTGGTGCAACCGTACTGTACAGTGAAATAAAAGAACCCTTTTTTTTCTGTAATCGATTGACTATCAGTTGCCTGCCTACAGGTGTGTGTGTGAGGCCTATTGCATCTACTCTGCCAACTTTTGCCAATGCACAGTGACACTCATATCTAGTGCAACCGTAGTGTATAGTGAAATAAAAGAACTCTTTTTTGACTGTAATCGATTGAATATCAGTTGCCTGCCTACAGGTGTGTGTGTGAGGCCTATTGCATCTACTCTGCCAACTTTTGCCAATGCACAGTGACACTCATATCTAGTGCAACCGTAGTGTATAGTGAAATAAAAGAACTCTTTTTTGACTGTAATCGATTGAATATCAGTTGCCTGCCTACAGGTGTGTGTGTGGGGCCTATTGCATCTACTCAGCCAACTTTTGCCAGTGCACAGTGACACTCATATCTAGTGCAACCGTAGTGTACAGTGAAATAAAATAACCCTTTTTTGACTGTAATCGATTGAATATCAGTTGCCTGCCTACAGGCGTGTGTGTGATGCCTATTGCATCTACTCTGCCAACTTTTGCCAATGCACAGTGACACTCATATCTAGTGCAACCGTAGTGTACAGTGAAATAAAAGAACCCTTTTTTGACTGTAATCGATTGAATATGAGTTGCCTGCCTACAGGCGTGTGTGAGGCCTATTGCATCTACTCTGCCAACTTTTGCCAGTGCACAGTGACACTCATATCTAGTGCAACCGTAGTGTGCAGTGACATAAAACAACCCTTTTTTGACTGTAATCGATTGAATATCAGTTGCCTGCCTACAGGCGTGTGTGTGAAGCCTATTGCATCTACTCTGCCAACTTTTGCCAGTGCACAGTGACACTCATATCTGGTGCAACCGTACTGTACAGTGAAATAAAAGAACCCTTTTTTTTCTGTAATCGATTGACTATCAGTTGCCTGCCTACAGGTGTGTGTGTGAGGCCTATTGCATCTACTCTGCCAACTTTTGCCAATGCACAGTGACACTCATATCTAGTGCAACCGTAGTGTATAGTGAAATAAAAGAACTCTTTTTTGACTGTAATCGATTGAATATCAGTTGCCTGCCTACAGGTGTGTGTGTGAGGCCTATTGCATCTACTCTGCCAACTTTTGCCAGTGCACAGTGACACTCATATCTAGTGCAACCATGGTGTAGAGTGACATAAAACAACCCTTTTTTGACTGTAATCGATTGAATATCAGTTGCCTGCCTACAGGCATGTGTGTGAGGCCTATTGCATCTACTCTGCCAACTTTTGCCAGTGCACAGTGACACTCATATCTGGTGTCACAGTAGCTTGCACGCATAGTACCACTAATCGTAAAAAAAAATGACAGGCAGAGGCTGGCCACCCCGCAGGGGCCGTCAGGTGCTGTGATTCCCTTTGGCCCTAGAATAATGCCCAGTTTTCAGAAGCAACGTACCCTGAACTTGAACAGTTCTGAGGACATGGTTGACTTGCTAACACAGGACACCCAATCTTCTACAGCTTCCGCTTGGAACCTAAACGCACCATCCTCCTCCAGCTTAGCTTCGGGCACCTCTCCAGTTACCACTCGCCCGCCTGCCGCCACCACCAACACTAGCACCACAGCCGCTTCACTTGATCCATCAGCAGAGTTATTTACACATCCGTTGGAAGAAATTAGTGATGCACAAACATTAGTGCCAGAGGATGTAGATAACAGGGATATGTCCCAGTCAGGCAGCATTAAACACATGGACGAACGGTCTGATGATGATGATGATGTTGTACCTGGTGCTGCTTACTTTGTTGAGTTGTCAGATACAAGTGAAGCGGTTGATGATGTGTCCGTGGATGTCATGTGGGTGCCCGCTATAAGAGAATAAGAATGCATGGAATACGTGGCTCTGCAGAGGAGTTGGTGACAACGCCACGACTTGCAGGCAGGCCTGCTGCCACCTCCTCTACTCCTCCTACTCCATCCTCTTCCATAACCTCCTCGGCTGAGTCCTCTTCTGCTGCTGCTATGTCTTGCTCCCCATCAACGGCACCCCCCCAGCTCCACAGGTACTATTCCACATCCCTGGATACGGCTGTTTTACGCCGTCTTGGGGTTGACTTCCCTAAAAGCAGACAGTCACACTGGACCAGCACTCCTGTCCGCCCTGAACACACAGGTGGATCAGTGGCTGACTCCGCACCAACTGGAGATCGGCAAAGTGGTTTGTGACAACTGAAGAAATTTGTTGGCGTCATTGAATTTGGGCAAGTTGACACATGTGCCGTGCATGGCACTTGTGTGTAATCTGATTGTACAACGCTTTGTGCATAAGCACCCAGGCTTACAGGACGTCCTGAAGCAGTCCAGGAAGGTGTGTGCCCATTTCAGGTGTTCCTACACGGCCATGGCGCACTTTACTGATATCCAGCGGCGAAACAACATGCCAGCGAGGCGCTTGATTTTAGACTGCCCGACATGTTGGAATTCAACACTCCTAATGTTTGACCGCCTGCTCCAACAAGAAAAGGCGGTTAACGAGTATTTGTATGACCGTGGTGCTAGGACAGCCTCTGCGAAGCTGGGGATTTTTTTGCCACGTTACTGAACGCTCATGCGCGATGCCAGTAGGCTTATGCGTCCTTTTGAGGAGGTAACAAACCTGGTCAGTCGCACCCAGGGCACCATCAGCGACATCATAACATTTGTTTTCTTCCTGGAGCGTGCCCTGCGAAGAGTGCTGGATCAGGCCGTAGATGAGCGTGAAGAGGAAGAGGAAGAGTTGTGGTCACCATCACCACCAGAAACAGCCTTATCAGCATCGCTTGCTGGACCTGCGTCAACGCTGGAAGAGGATTGTGAGGAAGAGGAGTCAGAGGAGGAATATGGCTTTGAGGAGGAGGAGGAAGACCAACCAAAACAGGCATCCCAGGGTGCTAGTTGTCACCTATCTGGTACCAGTGGTGTTGACGAGGAACTGGACATGACTAGCTCGGCATCCAAACTTGCGCCTGTGGAGGGACCCTCGTATAAAAAGGATGAAGGAGAATGACCTGTACTGGGTGTCCACGCTACTAGACCCCCGGTATAAGCAGAAAGTGCCTGAAATGTTACCGAATTACCACAAGTCAGAAAGGATGCAGCACTACCAAAATAAATTAAAAAGAATGCTTTAAACAGCGTTTAAGGGTGACGTCACAGCACAACGGCAATCTAATAGCAGAAGAGGTGAACATAATCCTCCTCCTCCCACGACCACGCCAGCAAGGAGAGGACGCTTTACAGACATGTTGTTGATGGAGGACATGCAGAGCTTTTTAAGTCCTATGCATCGCCACAGCCCTTCGGGGTCCACCCTCAGAGAATGACTCGACCGTCAGGTAACAGACTACCTCGCCATAACTACAGATATCGACACTATGAGGAGCGATGAACCCCTTGACTACTGGGTGTGCACGCTTGCCCTGTGGCCTGAGCTATCCCAATTTGCCATAGAACTTCTGTCCTGCCCCGCTTTAAGTGTCCTGTCAGAAAGGATCTTCAGTGCAGCAGGAGGTTTTTGTCACTGATAAGAGAAGTCGCCTAGGTCAAAAAAGTCTAGATTACCTCACCTTTATTAAGATGAATGAGGGATGGATCCCGAAGGGACTGACAGTGGGCGATACATTCGATTAAAAAAGGCCTGATTGATGAGCTGCCTTGAGCTAATAATGGTCCACAAACTAACATCAATTTTTCTGGTCGCTGCAACAATACCTAATTTTTGCATTTAAATTATTTTATTGTCAGAAGGCGTACAGCATGTAATGAAAAATAAAGCATGTTTGGACAGTCTTGCATAACAGTTGTGCAAAAATACATATTTACAATAAAGACATTTTGTGAAAGTTAGCTGGTTATTCCTTCTTATTTTAACTTTTTAGGTTACTCATTTTTCTTATTTTTTACTGTGATTGCAATTTAAGAGATACCTAAAACATGGTAAAACAGACAATAGTAAAGAGTATATCTGCAGGGAACACCAAAGTCCTATTAGCTATCATCCCTCTAGCAGTATTAGCTAATTATTTACAATATCTAACCCTTGGGTTACCCTAGGGCAGGCTTCAGTAAGCGAACTCTACTTTCCTGGGATGATTTTGCCACCGGTTGCTTCTGAAGGGTCTCCAGGGCTCCCCCACTCCGGTCCTTCCCCCAGTGTCGCTTCAACCAGTAACAAATGTTTTATATTTGTAAAGCGACCCAATGATCCCCCTTGATAGAGGTTTATCTTTACAACTTTTGGAGAAACAATTTAAGACCGGTGTCCCCTGTTTCTGGGTCAGGGAGTGTGTGAAATGCCTCAGCTTACAGTAATTGTAATGTTCTGACAGCGGTAGCTAATGCTTGTCCCTCAGTTCCTCATAGGTGAGCATCTGGCCTTTTACTAACCAGTCTCCCAGTCTATCTAGTTTCCTTGACCTCCACCAGTGTTGTGATGCTGTGCTCATGTGTTTCGGGGCCTGAGGGTGGTCAAGAATTGGGGTCATTTGGGTGGATCCAGGGAACAAACCCGTGTGTTTCTTGGCCCATTTCCAGTATGATAGTGAGTGTCTGATTAGGGGGTTTGGCGAGTTTTTAAGGCTCTGAGGCAATTCTGATAGCCAAGCCACCTTGTCCCAGGTTAAGGGCCTTAAAGTGTGTTTCTCTAAATACACCCAGGCTGGTTGATGCCTTATAGAATGTGCTATTGGGAGGAAAGATAGGTGACGGAACAGGTATTAAACTGATAGGAATAAATAGTACAACTTATTACACCACTCCTATCTGGTGGCACCTTAGATTGCACGCGCAGTGCCCCAAATTCGAAGTGGGAGGACCGACCAAGCATCTTTTTCCATCTCCCTGTTCCAAAAATCCATGCCATATACACGTCCCCTGGTAAGTGACGTAACAGGTATTAAACTGATAGGAATGAGTAGTAAAACTTAATACACCACTCCTATCTGGTGGCACCTTAGATTGCACATGCAGTGCCCCAAATTTAAAGTGGGAGGACCGACCAAGCATCTTTTTCCATCTCCCTGTTCCAAAAATCCATGCCATATACACGTCCCCTGATAGGTGACATAACAGGTATTAAACTGATAGGAATAAGTAGTACAACTTAATACACCACTCCTATCTGGTGGCACCTTAGATTGCACGCGCAGTGCCCCAAATTTGAAGTGGGAGGACTGACCAAGCATCTTTTTCCATCTCCCTGTTCCAAAAATCTATGCCATATACACGTCAACCAATAGTGGATGTAACAGGGATTAAACCGATAGGAATAGTACTACTTAACAGTACACACCTTATAATAACGCAGACAGGGGCAACGCAGAGAGAGGAGTCTGAAGAAGAGGAGTCAGAGGAGGAAGGTGGCTTTGAGGAGGTGGAAGACCAAACACAGCAGGCGTCCCAGGGGGCTTGTTGTCACCTTTCGGGGACCCTTGGTGGCTGGGTGGAGGAAGAGACCTTCAATGACATCAGTGAGGACAAGGAACGGGACATGGCTAGCTTGGTATCCAACCTTGTGCAAATGAGGAGTTTGCGGTTGTGCAAAGGGACTGTTTGCGGTTGTTTGCGGTGCATTAAATGGGGAGATTGGTCTGTTACTGTGAAGCGGGTGTAACCCTTACACTACCTGATCGATACAACATCATACCTGATGTTTTAAAGCATGTTATTCCAAACAATTTAGGAATGTTAGGTGATTTATGCCCTTTATGGCTTAAAACCAGACTCTGCATCAACTATGTAATTTTCCGTGGGAGTTTTGCCATGGATCCCCCTCCGGCATGCCACAGTCCAGGTGTTAGTCCTCTTGAAACAACTTTCCCATCACTATTGTGGCCAGAAAGAGTCCCTGTGGGTTTTGAAATTCGCCTGCCCATTAAAGTCTATGGCGGTTCGCCGATGTTTGTCCGTTCGCGAACATTTGATGGAATTTGCGTCCGCGGTTCGCGAACCGAAAATTTGATGTTCGCGACATCACTATCATTGATGCTAAAAGGGGCAATACACAGAATTAAGAACTAAGGGTATGTAAACTTTTGATCAGGGCCATTTGGGTGATTTCTGTAATCATTATGATTTAAAAAGGAGCCAAACAACTGTGTGATAAGAAATGGCTTCATATGATCACTATCCTACAATAAAATATTTTTTTTTTGCATGATCAGTCCTGTTTTCAAAATAAATGCCAAAATTTCACAATTTCTGCCAGGCTATGAAATATTTTGAGCACAACTGTAATAAGCATGTCCAGAAATCTTACAGATTTGATATTCCTTGAGCCTGATTCAATTGCAAGCCTGCATATTTTGGGATATAGGCTGTATGTTTGCGGGAGTGCTGCATGCTTCCCATTCGTCTCCAAATCCGGAGCTATTCAATTGATCAAGCCTGTAAGTTACGGGCCCAAACCATGCATTGGTTCATAGCAGTTCAGGGTGAGAATATGATCAATTAAGCAAGACTGTAACCTCGCATTTTGAAACAGCCAATAGAAAATTAGATCATCATTATAACGACAGTAAAACATGGAGGTTACATGTCAATCAATCAATTAGGTTCGGGGGTCCGATATGCAATGGGACTCACAAACCATTGAAATAGAGAATTATGAAAATTAATGTCAATACTGTTCTAGTTCATGTGGGTGGCCTGATATGTATTAACTCACTGATTCCCAAGATCGATATAACCCTGAAATGAAATATAAAAAGATATTTTTTTACTGCTGATTTGCTAGTTTGAGGTAAGTTCCAGGTTTAACCATCACAGAGTTTTCAAGCCCATAACCCGTAACATGTTTGGAGCCCCAAAAGGACACCAATTAAATAGCAAATTAGCTTGCAGCCTCACTTACGAGCTACAGTAACTTGCGATAGCTCAATTGAATCGGCCTCCTTGTCTCTTAAAACGGAATGATCATCAAATAAAAATGTTTTACTCTGTACCATAATATACAGTTATTTTGTGCCTTCATTGGCTAACACAACTACTTCAGTCTATACAATTAATACAAAGGAAAATGAAGATGAGAAGTGCTGTACATGAGATTTGTTGTTTTCAGTTCATCTTCAATTAAGTAATGCAAAAAGAAGAGGAAAGTCTGAGTGGCTCCAGAAGCCAGCTCAAAAAAACCCTTGCACTGCAGAGTTAAAGGGACACAGTTACCCCAACAGTTGATAACAAATTCGCTATACAGTGTACTATACTTTCTATCTACAGTAAATCATGACTAAGAAATACAGCATTGTTTTGTCCAGCTTCAGATCAAAATGCTTGTGGCTCTAAGTACCTGACATGGGTGGTGGAGGTGTTCTAACTAAATGATCACATTGGGGTTATTGTCTGTTGGTTTTTGCCACCACAAAGACAGACCAGCAAACTGTCATTTAATTTTCATACCAAAGCAATTAATTATTATTCATGTGCTGATCATTTGCACAAAAATACACCACTGATACAGAATTTCACAGGAATGCTACACTTAAAAAAATGGCTCAACGTTAAGGCAATTTTTTATACGTTAAGAATAACCTACAAAAACAACTTAATTTTTGGGTGACAGAGTCTCTTTAAATGATAGGCACACTAGGGTCCCATGCTGCAATCTTTGCTTGAAAAAGTTTCTGGTGTCTTCGTCTAGATTTAAAGCACCCTACACCCACCAACAACCATGCAAGTAATTGTGCAGTATTCCAAACCTCTTACAATTCTGCCTAAGCAAGGTGGACTAGGTGTTTTATGAACCTAGTGAAAAGTAATAATATTGCAAGTCCATAATATTAATACATAGATATAATTACTACATGCTGCAAGATGCATGCAAGTTTATACATTTGTTTGTCTCTATTAGTACAGGTGCAGTTTTAAAATATCTCATACAGAAATGCTGAAAATTGAAAGCAGATAGAGATTTTCCATATTTTCATCAAAATTGAGCATTTGAATTATATTTGCAAATATAAAATATCTTTCACAAATTATCAATTTAATTTATTTGGGTCAAACAAAATTGCAGAGCAGTGAATTCACACATTTTTCTCCATCATAGTTTCTTATATAATCCAAAGCATTTAAAATATGGAGATTATTCCTTGCTTAATAATAGCAGAGAGCATCTTGCAATAAAGATTTCAGAATTGCCTTGTATAACTATGCATTTTTGGCCTCATCTGTGAATTGGTTATGTTATTTTTTTGGATATTATTTTATTACTCTCTTGATTGATTAAAGAGCCTAAAATAAATGTGAAAGCATTAACCGTAACTGCTTAGCAGTTCATATTTTCACATAGTTAACAATACTAAAGTAAACTTTAGCAGATTACAGCATAATTGAGGTTGATCAGTTGAATCACAAATTAACTATGTTGACTTATAAGTATAATTCATTTGATCTTTCTTTTATTACATTAAACAGCTATTAGGGTAGGAATCCCATTTTAGAAAATATTACATTTGATTTCCCTGATGACGCAATGACAAGAAAGAAGTGCCTCATATTTTAACATCTGTCTGCATGACACACTAATTAGAAGGCTTTTAATACATTTTTCCAGTATTATATATTGGAGCTCGTTAAGGTTACCATTAACAGGATTCATCTTCTTGCTGCAGCTATTGAAAACTACAGCAGCAAATGAAAAAAAATGACACACATTTTCTCATCGATCTTGCTAAATGAGGTATTTCTCAATGTCAATTGACAGAGCCTCTTAAAAGCATGTGAATATGGAAGATTCACAGATAAGCACCAAAACCTACAGTTTAAATGCCAACAGCTCCCTCTATCTGCTCTTAACTCTGAGATTTAATGAGTATAATAAAATAAATATATAGGTGTTCACTTACAAATGTATTCCACGCATTATCAAATATTAATTTAGCTACAATTAGATCTTAAATAAAATGACTATATTCTGTTAGTAAAAATGTATTTCATGCAAGTGAAAATGCAAAACATTTCTAATAAAGAAAGTTATTTCTAGTATTGCTTTACCATACAAAGATCTTTACCCTAACGTTAGTGGAAATATTTAAATGTTATAATTAAGTTAAATATATATACTGTATATATATATATATATATATACCGTATATACTCGAGTATTAGCTGACCCGAGTATAAGCCGAGGCACCTATTTTACCACAAAATACTGGGAAAAATGAGTGACTCGAGTATGAGCCGAGGGTTGGAAACGTTAAACCCCCTGTGTCCCTCTTGTGCCCTCTGTGTCCCCCTCTTGTGTGCCAGTTTCTTGTGTCCCCCTCTCTCTCCCCTGTGTCTCTTCTCCCCTCTCCCTCCCCTGTGTCTCTTCACCCCTCCCTTCCCTGTGTCTCTTCCCCCCTCTCCCTTCCATGTGTATCTTCCCCCCCTCCCTTGTCACCCTCCTCAACCCCCTCCTCATTCTCAACCTCCCTCCTCAACCCCCCTCCTCAACCCCTCTCCTCATTCTCAACCTCTCTCCTCAACCCCCCTCCTCATTCTCAACCTCCCTCCTCAACCCACCTCCTCAGCCTCAACCCCCTCCTCAACCCCCTCTTCATCCTCAACCCCCTCCTCAACCTCCCTCCTCGTCCTCCCTCCTCATCCTCAACCTCCCTCCTCATCCTCAACCTCCCTCCTCATCCTCAACCTCCCTCCTCTTCAACCTCCCTCCTCAACCCCCCTCCTCATTCTAAACCCCCTGCTCAACCTCCCTCCTCAACCTCAACCCCCCATCCTCAACACCCCATCCTCATCCTCAACCACCCCATCCTCAATCCCCTCCTCAACCCCCCTCCTCATCCTCAACCCCCTCCTCAACCTCCCTCCTCAACCTCAACCCCCCTCCTCATCCTCAACCTCCCTCCTCATCCTCAACCTTCCTCCTCAACCCCTCTTCTCATCTTCAACCCCCTCCTTAACCTCCCTCGTCAACCTCAACCCCCCTCCTCATCCTCCCTCCTCATCCTCAACCTCCCTCCTCTTCAACCTCCCTCCTCAACCCCCCTCCTCATTCTAAACCCCCTCCTCAACCTCCCTCCTCAACCTCAACCCCCCCATCCTCAACACCCATCCTCATCCTCAACCGCCCCATCCTCAATCCCCTCCTCAACCCCCCTCCTCATCCTCAACCCCCTCCTCAACCTCCCTCCTCAACCTCAACCCCCCTCCTCATCCTCAACCTCCCTCCTCAACCCCTCTTCTCATCTTCAACCCCCTCCTTAACCTCCTTTGTCAACCTCAACCCCCCTCCTCATCCTCCCTCCTCATCCTCAACCTCCCTCCTCTTCAACCTCCCTCCTCAACCCCCCTCCTCATTCAAAACCCCCTCCTCAACCTCCCTCCTCAACCTCAACCCCCCCATCCTCAACTCCCATCCTCATCCTCAACCCCCCATCCTCAACCCCCTCCTCAACCCCCCTCCTCATCCTCAACCCGCTCCTCAACCTCCCTCCTCAACCCCCCTCTTCATCCTCAACCTCCCTCATCCTCAAACTCCCTCCTCATCCTCAACCCCCTCCTCAACCTCCCTCCTCAACCTCAACCCCCCTCCTCATCCTCAACCTCCCTCCTCATCCTCCCTCCTCATCCTCAACCTCCCTCCTCAACCCCCCTCCTCATCCTCAACCTCCCTCCTCATCCTTCATCCTCAACCTCCCTCCTCATCCTCAACCTCCCTCCTCAACCTCCCTCCTCAACCGCCCTCCTCATCCTCAACCCCCTCCTCATTCTAAACCCCCTCCTCAACCTCTCTACTCAGCCACCCTCCTCAACCCCCCCATCCTCAATCCCCCATCCTCATCCTCAACCCCCCACATCCTCAACCCCCCCATCCTCATCCTCAACCCCCCACATCCTCAACCCCCCCATCCTAAACCCCCTCCTCTACCTCAACCCCCCTCCTCATCCTCAACCTCCTTCCTCATCCTCCCTCCTCATCCTCAACCTCCCTCCTCATCCTAAAGCCCCCTTCTCACTTTACCCCTCTAAATACCTCCCCCTCTCTCTTTCCCCTCACTTACCTTTATCGGCAGCTTCTCCTCTGGCCTCCGCTCCTTCCTGCGTCGGCACCCGGTATATGGTAATGACGTGACGTCACATGCGCGCCACGTCATTAGCATATACCGGGTGCCGACGCAGGAAGGAGCGGCGGCCGGAGGAGAAGCTGCAGATGAAGGTAAGTGAGGGGAAAGGGAGAGGGGGAGGTATTTAGAGGGGGGTTTAGAATGAGGAGGGGGGATTAGAATGAGGAGGGGGGTTGAGGATGAGGCTTATACTCAAGCATATACGGTATATATATATATATATATATATATATATATATATGTGTGTGTTTACCCATCTTGTCACCCCTTTTAACTCTAATTCGCTGCAGAACTGTTTCCTTGTAATTTCCAACTTTGCTCTAAGCGCTGTTTTTTGGCCGGCAGCCAAAGACTGACTAACCCTTTTTCTGGGTGCAAACATCAGTGGCGACTTAGTAATTTCTGGTGTACTATTCAAAATTACCTAGGTCCAGGAAGCAGATTCCAAAATCTACTTTGCTGGTCATCTGGCAATTCAACTGTAAAGCTTGGATTACAACGGACATCTTGAAAAACTGGTTCAGGGAACATTTCTGTCCATCAGCGCAACACTACTGCAGGTGTAAAGAGATTGAGGCCAAATTGATCCTGTTGATGTACAATGCTCCAAGCCACCCTGAGCTCCATTGCTGTATTCCAGTGGAAGTAGTTTCCCTGCACCCAACACTACTTAACTCATCCAGCCCATGGATCAAATGGTCATTGTGACCTTCAAGGCCTATTATCATTATGCCAGCTCACTGTCTAAACAGACAGCAAGGACAAACAAATCCATGATGGGTTTCTATAAAAAGTATACCATCATATAGGCCATAACTAACATTGATTTGTCCTGGAAGGAAGTAACACAGCAATGTTACACAGACATTAAGGAGTTGGTACAGGCTTCAGACGAGAGCCTGACAAATTAGGACCTCCAACACCTGTTAGAACAGAGCATTGAAGATGCCAAGAAAAGCAGTTACACTGAGGAACCAAAGAAACTTTCCACAGAGTTCCTCACCAAAAGTTTGCAGTCCACCCATGACCTTATGGAGTTTTTTTGGCCTATGATCCAGATTTTAAGGAGCGTTCTTGGGGCAGTGTGATGCTACTATATATTTATTGAATATCATACAAGTAAACTTTCTGCAACAGGTAGGTAGCCACATCAAGGTGGTCCAGAGGAATAGCTGGCACAAGTAGAAGGTATTTAAAAACAGAGTTTAAAGGACTGAAGTTTGGGGAAAAAATGCATTTTTGAGAAAACTTTGAATAAGCTGACTCTGCTTGTGTTGTGGATGCTTTCATTTGGGACTGCTAGTGTGTCTGTAGCCTGGAGTGGAGGTGTATTTTACTGGGACCTTCTCTGTTTATTTATTTTATCAAGTATGATATTTTTCTGAATCCACTGTTGCTCCTATTCCTCCAAAGTGTCTAACCCTGTTAAGAACTAAACAAAATTTCTCTTGAAATCTTTGAAGCAAAATTGAACAATAGTCAAAAGTTAAATTCTGCATTTAGTTATTTTAAAATGTGTAAAATACATTTTCCACATTACCAAGTGCAGTACTTAATAAGAGCATACTATAAGTATGATTCTGCAGTGGTACTTTAAGTAGGCAAGACAAGTGGGGCCACCCCAAGTGTGGGTATAAGTAATAATAATGTATTTTGCATTTATTTCAGTTGCTTTTCTAGATTATCTGCATTAAATTATTTATCTTTTTTTTCAGGTTGCAGTCCTCTTTGTCTTTAACCTTTACTCTGTTTCTTCCTTTTTTGCTTTTATATTACATTTTCTGGGACTAGAGCCATCCATACATGCATTTGTCTTATTCATGATCTAATTTTCTTTACTAGCTTAAGCTGTGATTTTTATTATACTGTATTATTTCTTCATTTAGGGATCAAATATATCATATTGAAAAGTAGTTTCAATTGCTACGAGACAAGACTTGCAATTTAGTCCATCTAGAATTAACTATAATCTCTGTGGAGGGATCTGAAAATGTTATTTCAATAGAAGTCTGGCAGTTCATTTGGGTGATTAATTATTTTACATATTTTCTTGCAACGCTTTGGTCCATATGTTATTTTCATTATGAAATGGAATTGTTATCTGTGAAAATATCTTCATGGCATTTTTTATTTTATCCAATGTATATAATGTTCAATAACTGTATTTCTCGGAATTCGGAGCAGTTTTTGAAATTATTTTAGTTGTTCAAATGTGAACACAAGTGTACTGATAAATTACCGTACTCAGTATCGTGGAGGGCTTCTATTGCTCTTTTGCCCAACATAAGATAAATGATGATGTGGTTAATAGCCTTCCCACAATATCTAAAGCATGAGTTAAGTGCCAGCCCTACAATGATAAAATCCATTTAAGATTGAAACCGCTGTCTGTGGGTAGGTCTCCTAACATGTGCGTACACCATTCTATCCAATAATTTAGAGCTGTGTCATACAGTCAGCACATGCTTAAAAGGAGTAATCTATAAAGTGGTATTGAATTCAAGCATGAAAATGCATTGTGGACTAATTTCCATGTCCCTGTCTAGTTTCCAAGAGTGCAGTGAAATAACTGTATTTCTTGGAATTCTGAGCAGGAAATATGTTTTTTAACTTATTTTTTATTTTTTAAAGTACTGATTAGTTACTGTATGGTACAGGGCTCCAATCACTCTTTTGCTCACCATAAGCTGATTGATGATGTGGTTAATAGTCTTACCACAAAATCTTAAGCTAGGTACCAGCTCCACACTGATCAGCAGCCCCATTAAATTAGAGCACCGTAAGTGCAATTTAAGATCCGCAACGGCTGTGGGCTTGACATTTGGCAGAGTTATGGTGCTATTAAATTAGAAGGGACTGAGAGTTACCAGCTTGAGAGGCAAACCAGCAAACCATTTGTTGGCAGTCTAATTTGCGTCATTGTAGGTGATCAATTAAGCAAACTTGTAGTTACTGGTTTAGATGGAGCCAAAGTAAACAGAGATCGTCATCATAGCGTCACTGAAAAATGGAGGTGGGATTTCAAAGTCCTATTAAAAGTCAATTAAAAGTTACGATTGGACCAGTCATAATGCAATATTGCAAAAGACGTAAATATTCTATTCTATTACATGCAAGTTAGAGTATATGTATTAACACATTGATTGCCAGGATCGATATAACACAAAAAAATATGCATGAAATAAAGTATTTTTTTGCGCCGATTTGAGGGCTTGAGAATGTTGTACTATTAATTCTAAGACCTAACATCACATTCACTTTTCATATAAGAACAGTAGTGTGTTAAGAATGTGCAGTTAAAGTTCTATGTATTGGTCTTAATTCCCCTTGCGAGTCCTCCCCAGAACTCGTAGGGCTTTGGGCTTCATTTGCATGTTAACGGCTTGCTCGCGAGTGACTTCGTTCAATGTAATAGCATGATTGGAATTGTAGTGGTTACGGGGTTGACGGATCAAAGGATTTGGGGCCCCCGAAGTTCAACATTGCTCATCTAGTAGGCTTTTTTCGCAGCAACCCCGCAGATCGGCAGCGGCTTGCTTTACCGGGCTAATTTAATAGCCGTAGGTCCTACTTTATACAATACGAGCTACGGTTTTACACATAGCTCTAATTTAATAGGCTGTAGATCGGTTTGCGATCAAAACAGGTGCCTGTGGATACTGGTACTAACCAATAGAAACACTGCATTCAAGTACAGTATGTTTTTTAACCTTACACTAACCTTCAAACCAACAGCAGTACAATGCAGAAATCCGTAGCGCCATGTCAGGGCTCCTCCTTCCTTACTTGTGGTGGGGGGGAAGTATACATTCCATGATGTTTTGCAGAGACTCACTTCCCAGAGATTGCAACAATCTTAAAGCTGTTTCTGATTGGACAAAACAACGTATAAATGTTATGTTAATTTAGTTTAGTGTTTTTCAGGGAGCATTCCTTGTCAAAATCAATTGCCAGAAAAGCTGAAGAAATTTGAAAATGTCAGGGTAAGTTTATTAATGTATATTTTGGGATTTTTTTTTCATGCAAAACAAATGTTTTCATATACTACTGATTAACTACTACATTCAGAATTGATTAAACTTAAATATGAGTTTTATAGAAGCCATGTATAAAGCGATATTGCATTAAAGAGTGAAAATGCATTGTGCACGCATTTGCATGTCTCTGCCCAGTTTCCCAGACAGCAGTGCAATAACTCTATGTATTTATTTATAACTTATTTTAGACGTTAAAATGTGAAAACACGTGTAATATTTAATTACTATATATATATATATATATATATATATATATATATATATATACTGTATACACATTGCTTGAACAGAACTCAATAAACATCTTATCTATATCAAGTTTCTTTGCAGGATATCGGTTTTGAAAAAAAGGCAAGTCTAGCCCCAATAAAACAACATTTAATTATTATTTATAAATGCACTACACTTTTCTATGTATTAAAATATTCAAAATAGCATCCAATTATGTCAAATCACGGTCTTCTGATATGCAGTGTTATGGAGACAACAGAAATCAGATGATGTTGTCTGCTCAGAAATTCACTCTCCTACTCGACTCCTCTGTCCTCTTGTTTACCTTTCTGATGGGCCATTGCAATGCTATGATGTTTCTATTCCCTGTTTAAAATAAGGGTTATTTTAAGGGTAATTACATTTGTTTAAATAAGTCAATTATGTTGTTAAGTGACACTGCTCCCTTAAGCATTTGATTTCACTCTGGCTATTTCAATAGGCACTCAGAATCAGCATTTAAACAAACTGAATTGCAATATGCTTCATTAAGTTACTACAGTTTGATTATCTAGTCGCCATCGATTGTAAAACATAAATTTAAACAAGGCCTACAAAATCTCTATAGTGACAGGAAATATTAATCTATATCTATCAATATGTAAAAACAAATATTATAAAAAGATTACAAAACAAGTAAAAATGGATACAAAAGCAGTACAGAAGTGCTAGAGTGTATGGTTTTGATGTGCACAGGATGCATTCCAGTACTGCACAGGGTATTTTAATTGTCCAGAAATAGACAGGTCTTTAGAGCAGAGACTTAAACTCCACCAAACTTTCTGTTCCTCTATTGTATTGTATTTCTACTTACCTTAGAATGTGTTAGTACTACTTTGTAATGTGATTCTTCTACCCACTTTACTTAAAGGAACACTGTTTAAAATTAAGTTACATGCATAAGTATACTTGATTTATAAAATGTAAATATCGTAATGCTGTTAATTAAAGCTCCTACCCTTATAGTTGTCCGCCCTTGCTCTGTGGTTCTCTCACTCTGCCCCGTTTGCGTAATTAGGGGGGAGGCAGCTGTAGCGGAGTTCTTGCTGGAGCAGAGGTGAGCATCACAGAGCATCGGCAGAAGCCGGTAAAGGTAAAAGCTTTAAATAATAGTAATAATTTTATAAACCAAATATACTTTCCTTTTTTATAGCATTTATTTTTAGAGTACAGTAGTCCTTTAAATTACTTTTGTAAGTAGAACTATGAAAACTGCTGGCTCTTTGAAAATAATAATAATAATCAAGTGGTCCACCACATGCTGGTTAACGTTTGGAAAAAGGTTTGGGAACCACTTTTCTAATGTTTACAAAGAAATTAAAGGAACAAAGGGTTCTAAAATTGTTTTTGTTCTGTTGTGTCAGACTCTCCTTAAATTCTGGAAGAAAAATATCCACAAGCAACACTCTACTCTCCAAAAAACAAGGAATGATACAAAAACACAGACATCTCTGAGTATGTTTGATTTATTGACAAGCAGCTCGGGAAGGCAACAGCAAAGTATCGAGTATACACAATATTTGCTGAGTTCAACAAATACATAAACAACAATTCTATTTAAAGCATGTCTACATACAGTGCAGGAAAAAAGTATTTGATCCCCTGCTGATTTTTAACGTTTGTCCACTGACAAAGAAATGATCAGTCTATAATTTTAATGGTAGGTGTATTTTTACAGTGAGAAACAGAATAACAAAAAAAAACTACACGAAAAACGCATGTCAAAAAAGTTATAAATTGATTTGCAGGTCAATGGGGGAAATAAGTATTTGACCCCTTTAGCTTAGTACTTGGTGGCAAAACCATTGTTGGCAATCACAGAGGTCAGACTTTTCTTGTAGTTGTTTAAACAAAAATTTAAGGAAGAAAAATATTTGAGGGAGTTTTATCAAGGCTCAATTTATTAAATATTTATCATATTATCGTAATTTCTTTAAACTTATAAAGGCCTGATACTGGAAGGATATAAATAGAACAATTTATTCAAAAAAGGAAAGAAAAAGGACACCCTTTTTATCCAGAAACAACTCCACTATTTACTAAATGGAATGCATAAATCAATTATTTAAAACTTGTAATTTTTGTTAAAAGTATTTCACTAAGTTGTTAAAACATATTTAAAATAAATAGGACACAGTAAACTTTTTCCTGAATATTCCTTTATATTAAACCCAACTATGCTTACGAGTTACATACATATTATTATTATTTCCTCTATAAGTTTGATTATCTTTGTTATATCCTTTTCCTCAATATCTTAATATACTTGACATATAATTATAACAGGAGGTATCATAATACATGTTCAAAATTGTCCCTGTAAATTAAAGGGACGGGCACACAGCTAACACTAGAACTGTTTAAAGTGCTTGTGCAAAGTGATACTTGCATATGTAAATAATCAAAAAATAACGTAATATAAATTACTTAAAATTGGGATTAAATTAGAAGAAGGTGGTGGTCCCTTACTAACTATTATGGTGGAACTGGGGTCACACCACTTACCCCCAGATCTTGAAACATCAGGAACTGAGGAAGAAGGCAATAAATCGGATCAAGAAACCAGAGAAAGCAGACAAAGAGAACAATATCCTTTTTTAGACATAAGTCATACCAACAAAAGGAAATCGATAAGGGAAAGAAACAACAAACAAGAGGATCCTACACCCCCAAGGAACTTGAGATACATACAAAGATGGGGTTATCAATATCACAACAACACTCAGGGGACCAGGAATTGGCCCCAGACTCCAAGATGGCAGCAACAGAAGATCTTGCCATCATAAATCTGTCTCAAAAAGAGATTGGTGAAGATCATATATCTATACTAAAAAAAGTATTATCTTTCTCTCCTACTAAAAGTTTCAATATCTTTGATATAATCAAAGACATACATTTGTATGTACGGAAATTACTAATAAAAAGATTTTTCAAGACAAAAGAGAGAGATAACGCTGATACAGCGTTGACACAGGATTGCCTAATAAGATAACAAGAAATAGAGGGACACAGTCCCCAAATTAACACTGTGGAAATTATCTCCCTTACATCAAGTCCTAATCAGATCATAAGTAACCCAAATGAAGAAAATCATCATGAAGAGATCATGAAGAGGGTTATTCCAATTAAATCTAATTTCAATCCAACATTATCAAATTGTCCAGCAGCAGAAATCTTTATCAAAATAGTAACAGAAAAACTGGTGAAATTACCCAAAATGGGCATGTACAATATATCTAAAAAGTAAAATCAAGCAATTAAAGATATGAAAAAGGGTATACAGCCATCATATCCTTAAAAAGGCTTATCACAAAGCTCTACATACAGATAGGGATACTTTACTTATTCCAAAGAATTCCAAATGTGATGTTCAATGGCCGAAGTTGGTACCTACAATCAACAATAGAAGGAAATATCTAAGATTATACATAAACACACCAATATTGTGAGACAGGATGAAATGTTAAACACCATTATTGGTCAAAAAATAGATATTGGATGGAGAAGATCCAAAACTTTGAAAGATCAACTTACAAATAGTCATTTTCATAGAAGTATCAGAACGAGAGGATCGCTTCCAAATGGAACATATAGCTCTGGACATTGCAATTTTTGCAAATATATAATCAAAGGAGAAAATTTAAAATATGTCTGTATCACTACTAGAGAAGCCAGACGAAGATTAGGTGAACACCTGAGTACTGTATTGGTCCGAATATAAGCCGCACCCGTAAAGTTCAAGGGGAAAACATTTAAAAAAGATAGTACTCAAATATAAGCCGCACCCGTAAAATTGGAGAGAAAAAGACTCTCAAAGTGATCAGCCATTGCAAGAAAGAGGCTTTCTAATTAGTACTGTAGCTTTTTTTGCAGGTTACAGGCTTTACAGGATGTTAGAATCACTAAAACCGTAAATCGCTATTCAATACCGCAGTCTAAAGCACGAAAATCGGCACCCTTAACTCGCAATCACGCAAATCGGCAGTAATTTTGCATTCGCGAATAGAAGTCACACTCGTTACATGCAAAGTTTGCAAATCGGCAATGATTTTTTGACGGTCGCAAATATAAGCTGCACCCGTAACTCGCAAGATCAAAAATCGGAAAAAAGGTGCGGCTTATACTGTAATATCAGAAATAGTTAGAGAGATCTAGCAAACAACAAGCCTTTAACGTCTGTTGCCAGACATTTTTATTTTAAACATCAATCCCAAGCAAATATAAAATGTTCAATTCTACAAAGAATAACCCTGGGCATTAGGAGAGGGGATATCGAACTCGAGTTATTAAGAGCTGAAACACGTTGGATTGTCTTGCTGAATACAATCACTCCCTATGGACTTAATGAAAATGCCAATTTTATGGTATATACCTAAGATTGGAAAACCAGGGGTTATGTAAATATTCTTCCCAGCTACATTCAGGGAACTGATAACCTTCATTTAATTTGTCATATACAGACAATAAAATCATAGATATATATTTCTCTTTATGCTAACTTTATTGAAATTATTCAAGATTAAGAAACTTAGTGCCATATAAATAACTTTGAAAGGTATATTGAGAGGATAGACACTTGTTATTATTTTGCCATATAAGATAAAATAATATTACAATTCTGTGTCTTTAAGCTGAATAAGCAATATTCCTATGGAGATCAGAGTAGGGATGGCCATCTAAAAAATGTAAACTGCGTATTTCCCATATAGAGTAATAAAAAGCCTTCTTGAATTCCCTTATTTAATATAATAATAGTATAGGAGTTTAAAAAAAAATCCAATTGATATAGTAATTGGTTAAAAGAATTAATTAATGGTGACTCATAGGACTCATATACCTTTTAGTAAAGGCTATTATAATTTAATGTCTGCCAATCATGAAAACTGAGCACCTCCTAAATAATTAAGCAGGGATCGGCACCTAAATATAAAAAATACTCAATAGTATATTCCTTATATGTTCCCCTTTTATATTCTATATAATATTCATAGATTTTGGGAAGATACCACTGTATAGCAATTTTAAGGAATTAGAGTATTATGATCTAAGATCTAAATGCTCATGCAGATAATAAAGGATTTTTTCTCTGATCAAAATATACCCTTTTCTCAAGGGAACAATCTTTAAATTTATCTATATATTGTGTCTGTTTCCTTTTGCAGTTCTGATTTCCTGTAATTCAGCAGAAGCAATCAAGTTTGAAAAGACCTCTGAAGGAATAAAACAAAGGGATAAATATATATGGGTCTAACTCCTTCTCTATATAAAGACTTACCTCCAACCAGTTTGAATTATGGTCCTTGACGAAGCAGCAGCGAAACGTGCGCATCGACCACCGTATACACAGCTTTACTTCCTGATTTGCGCCATTACAGCCGAGGGATGCTGCATAGCCGGGCCCGGTCTTGATTCAATCCTTTGCCATCCTGACTCTGCTTGAAACTGATTGAGATAATGATACTATATATTTTTTACTAAAAGACTCTAATATTTAAAAATGTTTATATTGTGTGTAAAAATTATATGCTTAAAGGCGATATGTTATCAAACAGTCAGTACCAACTGTTAACCTAACTTTTTTTAATATACTTATATGTTCCCTGTATTTATACATAAATCACAACTTTTGTATCCCTTGTTTTTGGGGGTGTGATATAAAGCCAGATTTAGAATAGTTAGATTTTCACCACTAGACAGCACTTTTTTCACTAGCACAGCACAGTTAGCAGCACCTTTAGCAGGGAGTAATTGGTGGGACCCCAGTTCAACCATAACAGTTAGTAAGGGACCACCCCTTCTTCTAATTTAATCCCAATTTTAAGTAATTTATATTACGTTATTTTTTGATTATTTACATATGCAAGTATCACTTTGCACAAGCACTTTAAACACTTCTAGTGTTAGCTGTGTGTCCGTCCCTTTAAATAACAGGGACAATTTTGAACATGTATTATGATACCTCCTGTTATAATTATATGTCAAGTATATTAAGATATTGAGGAGAAGGATATAACAAAGATAATCAAACTTATAGAGGTCATAATAATACTCGTAAGCATAGTTGGGTTTAATATAAAGGAATATTTAGGAAAAAGTTTACTGTGTCCTATTTATTTTAAATATGTTTTAAAAATGTTGTGAAATACTTTAATAAAAATTACAAGTTTTAAATAATTGATTTATGCATTCCATTTAGTAAATAGTGGAGTTGTTTCTGGATAAAAAGGGTGTCCTTTTTCTTTACTTTTTTTAATACATTTTTCTTGTAGTTGGCCGCCAGGTTTGCACACATCTCAGGAGGGATTTTGTTCCACTCCTCTTTGCAGATCGTCTCCAAGTCATTAAGGTTTCGAGGCTGATGTTTGGCAACTCAAGCCTTCAGCTCCCTCCCCATATTTTCTATGGGATTAAGGTCTGGAGACTGGCTAGGCCACTCCAGGACCTTAATGTGCTTCTTATTGAGCCACTCCTGTGTTGCCTTGACTATGTGTTTTGGGTCATTGTCATGCTGGAATACCCATCTACGACCCATTACCTTGCTCTCCTTGATGACTACATGCATAAAGCTGACTGCACACATAACCCTGCACAAGGAGAGCAGTGAAAGGATCTGAGGGCCTGAATAACCTGATATAAATGTAAGGAGATTACCTACTTTTTAAAGAATTTTCCTCATTTGCAAAATCTGCTACCTTAGAGGAGCCACTTTTCTCCTTGTCTATTTTTTAGCACTAAGGAAAAAGAAACTAAAGATAAGCGCCAAGGATATAAAGACACTATATAAAAACATAGAAAAAGATTTTAAAGGGATTCGAAAAATTAGATCAGGCTGCTTGTCTTAAGAATAATGTATTTGATATATAACAAAATTGCTTTTTATAATTTCTTATTTTTAATTTAATTGTATAAAAGTGTGTTATAAAACTTTCCTGCTTTTTAGTCCAGAAGCGTAGCTAGATACACAATGAACTTATTTTTCTACAGATATATATATATATATATGTATATATATATATATATATATATATATATATATATATATATATATAGTAATACTTAGAGGGAAGCGATATTTGTATTTTATCCCAACACTCCCCCCTATGACAGTGTGAAGTGTCATAAAATGTAAGCCAACACTAAACATGATAGGAAGTGGATGCACAATCTTTAGAATGGCTGCTAAAGAGACTCAAGGCCCCTAAAGGATCTAGTACAGATGAGTTTCCTACAAAATGGAGATATGACATCTCACAGAGTCCTTTGCACCTTTTAACTTACAATCTTCCTCACAAGTGCTTTGCAACAGGAAATGATTATACAAAGAAAAATCAGAAAAGCAATATAGATTAAAAAGAAAACAACAATCATTTTTTCCAAGTTAACCTAACCAAGAAAACATTTCTTCCCAAATCCCTACAGATAATATGTGGATCTATCTGCTTACATCTATTTTTTTATCCAAATCTTCAGTAACTGCATTTGCTGAATCAGCAATGCATGTGCAACACTCTTCACTCATTAATGCACACAACCCTCCCTTGGCAGCAAAGGTGTAATCGAGAGCCATTTGATTTTGGAGGGTTATAATTCTGATTTGTACCTGTTCTTGATTTAACAGTCTTATTGCAGTTGCCCTTGAATTTAAGGTGTCCTGGATCCGATAAGAAAGGACTTAAAAACGTAATTGCATTTGTGCAATACCAGCCGATGGGTAGGCTACATCCATGACTCCAACAAATCTTTCCCACCCAGAATCTGTACTTCTAATGTTTCTAGGATGACCTTGCAGGAGGCGATGTGCGTGGTAAACATAAGGAACTACCTGTCCCAGGTAACAGGTTCCTACCCAATTTGGGGGCAACCACTTATAGGCATTCTTACCACAAATGTAGTATACATCTGCTGGGCTAGGATGTGTAGGATTAAATACACCAGCAAGGGATAGATTAAACATACCACAAAACTTGGTCTGGCTTATCATCAGACCAGTATTCCTCAATCTCTCATATAGATAAGGGCATCCTTTCCCAGCACAAGAAGTATTTCTACAGGAGTAGCTGTTTCCTGGAATATACTGGTTAGCATCTCTTCTAAGAAAAGAAACAGTAAGGTTAGTACATTTCGATTTACCCACAGGTGTATCTACTCTAGTAGCTAATAGTCAATTATAGCTTGGAGAGAACAAGCTAATTCAACTTAAAGGAAACCTTTTAGCCTTTTAAGGTAGCCTAATAATAGCATTTTATACACATGTGAACTTCCTAGAGTTTGGCACCCTCCAGATAAGTGAAAAAATCCCAGTACGCTACAAAAGTGTCCCCAGTAGAGGGCACCTGGTACTTACTGAAGTTTTCAGCTGGTACACCTAAGAGTGGAATTCCCATAGAACCATGAGTGGATATGTGTGAACACACCCAACAGTCAGTCAGCTGTAACTTATCATTATAACTAGACATCATGTGTGGAACCTTTATCTATCATTTATCTCAGTCTTTGGCTGAATAGTCCCAAATAATATACTCTGAGGTTCCAACTAGTCCAAACACAAAAAAATAAATAAAGGGGAACACTTGATCACTATTGTTAACATAGGAGATGGCCTTGGTCTCCTTAGTCTTTCTGTAGCAACAGAGGCCACTGCGATTGGAACATAGTCTGCATACTCTGTGGCATGCTGCATATCAGAGTACATCTCTCTATGTGGTTGGCAACTCTTTGGCATGGTGTCTAGTGCAGTGAGAATTGTGTATCCAGTACTTTTTCACAGCAACCCTTATAGCATAGGGCAGGGCAAAGAAGACCAGTTATGGACCCTCTCTCCTGGGCTGCCTCCACTTTAGCTTGAAGACCATGATATACACTTGATCACCAGGTTCAAAAGGGGTAGTCTGGATATCAGTAGCAGCAGCAGGTACAGGGTGAGCAGTGTGTACCTACCAAAAAATAGATTTGGAGACCTTAACCAAGGCGTGGACATAATCTTTTAGCTCTTGTTGCAAAATATCAATTCCTGCTACTGACGAGCTAGTTCTCACATGGGGAACCTCCATAGGCCTTCCTGTTACTATCTCGTGTGGTGTCAAGTGAGCCACCCTGTTTACTGCATTTCTCATACTCATGAGTGCTAAAGGAAGGCTTTTACCCAGTTTAGTCCACTCTGGTGACACATCTTGGCTAACTTGCTCTTAAGGATACCATGAGCTCTTTCCACTATACCATTAGATTGTGGGTGGTACACACAGGAGAATTTATGCTTGACTCCTAACTTAGTAGTTACTTCCTTCATCACCTTATTTGCAAAAGGGGTCACATTGTCTGGCTGCAAATTGTGACATATCCCAAACCTTGGAAACACTTCTCTGCATAAGTGTTTTGCAACTGTGGCACCATATGCATTCCTACAAGGAAAAGCCTCCACCCACTTAGAGTACCTGCAAATGATTGCTAGCACGTATCTGTAATGCTCACGTCTCTCAGTCATGTCCATTACCAGATCAAAAAATAGACCCACAAAAGGTGGCATAAACCCCAAAGAACTAGCAGTAGTCTTCAAATGATTATTGCTCCTGCATATATGGCACTTGTTTATGAAGGTTTGTACCACTTCTGCCATGTAAGGTGAATACCATGTTTCAGCAAGAGTCTTCATTATCTAGGCTCTGGCAAGATGTACAGAACCATGAGCTGGATTTAACACTTCAGTGAATAGGGAGGGTGGCAATGTTATGCCCAGAAGCCCCCCCCCCCCCCCCCCACCCCACTGAACTTGTTGGGTTAATCAGAAATTATGTGTTCAGAATGGGCTTTGTGCTAGTGACTTGCTTTAAATTACTGGTTGAAGAGGAATATTTCATAAATGATGTTGTTATGTGTGGTAGGGTGGGCCTCAATAATATCAATGTTGGCGTCACTACTGTATATGATATTTGACCTCTTTAATTTTGTACTCCAAGGCCAAACTTGCCTGATATTCCAGATGTCTTTTGGTTCCATATCATACCATTCCTATGTTGTATGAGGAGAGTAACAACATTTTCCTGGAGTTGTATCTATGAGGTGTTGAATATCTTAATAGCATTGGGCTACTTCAACCACTTCAGCATCCGTGCATGGGGCATATACTTGGATCTTTGCGATGTTAAGTTACTTGCCTTGAATCCCAATTGAAATGATTGTGTCATTTATTGAGTTGTAACAGAGCACTACTTTGGCCACCCTTTGATCGATTATGAGGGCTATTCTGTATGTTCTATGGGATTCTTGAACACAGTAGAAGATCTGCTGGTTGTTAGACATGAAATGTCCCATTCCAGTCAATTTGATTTCATTAATTCCCATTATATCAACATTTAATATTGTCATCTCATGTTTGACCATGTCTTGTTTGCCTTGGTTCATAATTCTAACAATCCAGGTTCCTATTCTTTATTGATGTTTGCAGCAGCAGACTTTCTTTTCCCATCCAGAAACATTCATAACAGGATGTCCTCTCGGCTTTGGAACAAAACACTTAATTTGATCCGGTGGTACTTCCCCAGTAATGTGGTAGGCACCTTCTAACCTGAGTGGCTCAAGTTTTATTTTCATATTGTTACATCTCTGGTTGTGCTTATGCATAGGATTATTTTGGTAAAGATACATGAGTAGGTTGCTAGGTCATTCTCCACGGCACTGAGTTTTGCCTGACTTCTTTGCTATGACCTACTCCCTTGGGTGACCTTCCCACATGGTACAGCTCACAGCTTTACTGAAGTACACAAGCCCCTTCACCTTGACAAGGTAGCAAATCAGTAGGGGGGTTAGCAGTCCATTTAGTGTTATAACTTGTCAATATCAAGGTAGAAATCTTAACTTACAGATACTATTAGGAGCAAAACTTTACTTTATTATGTTTATATTTTTACTTTTAAGTGAATTTTTGTTTAAAATTAGATATTTTTTACACAACAGAACAATTTCTACGGATTATGTTGTCGCGTTATGAATAAACTATAATAATAATACGTGGGATGCTTCCGGTGAGGAACTTCTATTCATATGTGTTAAAATAAGACAACAACAAAGTTTAACATTTTCAGTCAACCAGTAATAAAATTAATGTTACTGAATGAGATTAAACTGGTTATGAGATAAGTGGCTGGTGACATTTAATACAATATATTGGTTAAAAAGGAAAATATAAATATTTATACAATTAGATATACAAAGGATACTGAGTTTAGAGTGTTTTATAGATAGGACAATTGTTTCATAATTCCCTAGAAAATTATATTAGTCATCAATAAGAAATTGTTTTTAAAAAGTATTGGGAATCATCAATATTGTTTAACTTTCTAAAAATAATAAATGGGTCAGAAACAGTTAGTGTTATAAACACAACAACACTTATAGACTTATAGAAAACATAAGCCCAAATATATGAAAACAGCAATCACAAAGGAATATACATTTAAAGGTACATTTAAAATAACCCATAAAAGTCTGTCTATGCAACACATTTGAAATATACTTATAAAAGAATAAAAATACACACAATTAAGTACAAAAATCTTATAATGTCATAAAAGAAGGGCTTCAAAGCAGTTTTTAACACAAATATATACAAAAGGAATTTTCTCCAGTGAAAAGGAAAATTCTCACTCTGAATTCCTAGAGAAAGGTATTGTAGTATAATAATTTAGGTCTACAAAGGTTGAAATAACTTTGATAATAATCTCTAGTGAAAGTTCTATCTAAACTACACATTATCTTCTAATATTCAAAGTGTTCAATATGAACCCATCCTCATATAATCTTATCACCATTACATCTAACTTAATTTTTTAATAGATTTCAAAAACCTTCGAACATTTACCAATCAACCTAACTCTCTTATCACATATTGTCTAGCTAATGACCCTGCAATGTTCTCTCTCTTCCACAACTTAATGGAACATGGTACACAATTCATTTTGCATGCATTTAAAAGAGAATGCTTCCAACAGTATCATATTTGTATTTTGCATGAAAAGGTCAAAGTAAAAGAGGGTGTCACCTGCTTGAACCTTTTCCGACATTACCAAGGCACAAGAAAATATGGTCCACTAGGATTCCATAACTACTCCTCAACTTTGGGTTTATATATAATCAGATCTTAATGTAGAGCCTCCTTTATATTACATTTTATGGTCCCACACAAAATATAAATAATTTCATATTAAAGTACTGCCATGATACATTTTACTGTAGAAGTCTTGGATTTTTACAAATAAAAATATGAACGTATATGTAAAATGTCTGCCTCCATCATATTTTCTACAACAATAAATGTAAACCAGTTATTTCTTGAAAATACATTTTGAGTTTGCAATTAAGCATTCTTTATAAAATTTATGTTGTCTATAATCAAAAGCCATATTTTACACCATAAGACAAACACAATATACCTACCACTTTCTTATCACTTTATTTACAAACATATAACCCTATTAAAATAATAATTTTCACCTTTTCACCTAATCATAATAAGAAAAAGGTAATTTAGTCAAGGTAATTTTCAAAAAATACCCACTGTATACAAGATTTACCTAAAACATTGAAAACGTTTAGTAAATAACATTCAATGCTTTGTGCATATTTACAAAGAAGATTTTTTTTTACCTTGTTAACTGGAATTAAGGATGATCTCACTACCTGCCTATTTTTATTGACTCTTACAGGCACCTACTATGTACTTCACAAGGGGGCACACAAATAATTTTGCACTTCTATTCACTACCTCCATCTCTGTTAATGAGAACAGGAATCTTAATTCTCACTCTCATTCTACAAATTCCATTGAAAGTTTAATGACTGCTTCCTATGTCTATATTCAATGTGTTGCAATGGACATTAGATATTGCATTTCAATAGGCTGGAGTAAACTCCATTTACTTTTAACATTTAATTTGTTCTTGAAGATATATAGTTGTTTCTAAATTTGCAGTCTGTTAATATTTATCTTCAATATCCCTGAAAGAAAAAAAGGTTTCTCATAAATACTGAAAATGTGTTCTTTCTCACTTAAGACACATTAGGCAAATTAATTACGAAAACTATTGCTTTCATATTTATTTGCCTTTGGGCCCTTCCTCAACTACCTGTTTCAGTTATTTCACACATCTTTAAATTTCAAGCAGTTTTGCTCCTACCTCATTGAAAAAATGTGTAATTAGTATATTGATTTGCAAATTATGAGCATTAGTTTCATACAACTCAATGCTTCTAGCTGATTTACAAGATGCCAGATAACAAATGATTGTTAATTGAGAATTCACAAGATAACAAATAAATGCACACAAAAATATAATTTTTGGAAAGATGATGTAACAAAACTGTTAGGCTCTATTGTCAAAAACTGAAGCTTTGTAGGGATTTATAACACTGCTAGCATGTACAATAGTAAAACACTGTTCCGGGATAATCAAATGGCAATTAAAAACCAGCCTATGTATATCTGTTATAATAACTTACACAATATATATATATATATATATATATATATATATATATATATACTGTATATATATATATATATATATATATATATATATATATATATATACATGGGGAGTATATATAAATAAAAAGAACCTTACGATGTCCTCCAGGTATATAACAGATAACCAACCAACATTAAATTATTCTAAAAAAATATGTATATATCACTTATTATAATTTTCAAACTGCGATTCGTCGTCACGCTTGCAATGAATTGCAGTTTGACGACGATCCGATCGCAAAGGCGATTGGATCACGCACACGCCCATGTGAGGCTTCAGCCATGCATGCTCATTTACAAAGTGTGTCGGGAGCTGTGCATTGCACATAAGGAGAAGGAAGAGACACAGAGGGAGACGGGGGAAGAGGCACAGAGGGAGGGGGGAAGAGGCACAGAGGGATGGGGGTAGAGACACAGAGGGAGGGGGAAGAGACACAGAGGGGGTAAGAGACACAGAGGGAGGGGGTAAGAGACACAGAGGGATGGGGGAAAGACACAGAGGGAGAGGGGAAGAGATACAAAGGGAGAGGGTGGAAGAGGCACAGAGGGAGAGGGGGGAAGAGGCACAGATGGTGAAGGGGTTAAGAGACACAGAGGGAGGGGGGGAGAGACACAGAGGGAGGGGGGAAGAGATACAAAGGGAGAGGGTGGAAGAGGCACAGAGGGAGAGGGGGGAAGAGGCACAGATGGTGAAGGGGTTAAGAGACACAGAGGGAGGGGGGAGAGACACATCGGGAGGAAAGAGACACTGAGAGAGGGTGGGAAGGGGGAGACAGAGAGTGAGGGGGAGAGACACAGAGGGAAGGGGGAGACAGATAGAGAGGGGGGAGAGACACATAGGCAGAGGGGGGGAAGAGTCACAGAGGGAGAGAGGGGAAAGAGACACAGAGGGGGGGGGGAAATGACACAGATGGGGAGAAAGAGACACAGAAGGGGAGAAAGAGACACAGGGGAGGGGGAAAGAGACGCATAAGTAGAGGGAAGAGACACAGAGGGAGGGGGGAGACAAAGAGGGAGGGGGTAAGAAACACACAGGGAGAGGGGGAGAAGAGACACAGAGGGAGGGGGAGAGACACAGAGGGAGATGGGGGAAGAGACACAGAGGGAGAGGGGGGAAGAGGCACAGAGGGAGGGGGGAAGAGGCACAGAGGGAGTGGTGAAGAGACACAGAGGGAAGGGGGAAGAGACACAGAGGGAGAGGGGGGAAGAGACACACAGGGGGGAAGAGACACAAAGGGAGGGGGGAGAGTCACAGAGGGAGGGGGAAGAGACACAGGGGGAGAGGGGAAAGAGACACAGAGGGAGATGGGGGAAGAGACACAGAGGGAGAGGGGGAAGAGGCACAGAGGGAGGGGGGAAGAGGCACAGAGGGAAGGGGAAGAGACACAGAGGGAGAGGGGGGAAGAGACACAGTGGGCGAGGGGGAAGAGGCACAGATGGAGAGGGGGGGAGAGACACAGATGGAGGGGGAGAGACAAAGAGAGGGGGGAGAGACACAGAGGGAGAGGTAGGAAAGAGACACAGAGGGAGAGGGGGGAAGAGGCACAGAGGGAGATGGGGAATAGGCACAGAGGAAGGGGAGACACAGAGGGAGGGGGTAGACACAGTGAGAGGGGGGAGACACGTAGGGAGAGGGGGAAAGAGACACAGAGGGAGAGGGGAGAAAAAGACACAGAGGGAGAAGGGGGGAAAGAGACACAGAGGGAGAGGGTGAGAAGAGACACAGAGGGAGGAGGGAAGAGACACAGAGGGAGGGGGGAAGAGACACGAGAGAGACACAGAGGGAGAGGGGGGAAGAGGCACAGAGGGAGGGTGGAAGAGGCACATAGGGAGGGGAAAGAGGCACAGAGGGAGGGGAGGAAGAGACACAGAGGGAGAGGGGGGAAGAGACACAAAGGGGGAAGAGACCCAGAGGGAGGGGGAAGAGACACAAAGGGGGAAGAGACCCAGAGGGAGGGGGAAGAGACACAGAAGGAGGGGGAGAGACACAGAGGGAGGGGGAAGAGACACAGAGGGAGAGGGGGGAAGAGACACAGAGGGAAGGGGTAGACAGAGAGAGAGGGGGGAGAGACACAGAGGGAGAGAGGGGAAAGAGACAGAGGGGGGGAAGAGACACTGAGGGGGAGAAAGAGACACAGAAGGGGAGAAAGAGACACGGGGGGGGAAGAGATGCTTAAATAGAGGGAAGAGACACAGAGGGAGGGGGGAGACAAAGAGGGGGGGGAAGAAACACAGAGGGAGAGGGGGAGAAGAGACACAGAGGGAGGGGGAGAGACACAGAGGGAGGGGGAAAAGACACAGAGGGGGGGAGAGACACAGAGGGAGGGGGGACAAGACATAGAGGGAGATGGGGGAAGAGACACAGAGGGAGAGGGGGAAGAAGCACAGAGGGAGGGGGAAGAGGCACAGAGGGAGGGGGAAGAGACACAGAGGGAATGGGGAAGAGACACAGAGGGAGAGGGGGGAGTAGACACACAGGGAGGAAGAGACACAGAGGGGGGAAGAGACACAAAGGGAGGGGGGAAAGACACAGAGGGAGGGGGAAGAGACACAGGGGGAGAGGGGGAAAGAGACACAGAGGGGGAGGGGAAGAGGCACAGAGGGAGAGGGGGGAAAAGGCACAGAGGGAGGGTGGAAGAGGCACAGAGGGAGGGGGAGACACAGAGGGAAGGGGAAGAGACACAGAGGGAGAGGGGGGGAAGAGACACAGAGGGAGAGGGGGAAGAGACACAGAGGGAGAGGGGGGAAGAGACACAGAGGGAGAGGGGGAAAGGGGCACAGAGACAGAGGGGGGAGAGACACAGAGGGAGGGGGAGACCCAGAGAGAGAGGGGGAGATACACAGAGGGAGAGGGGGAAAGAGACACAGAGGGAGAGGGGGAAAGAGACACAGAGGGAGAGGGGAGAAAGAGACACAGAGGGAGAGGGGAGAAAGAGACACAAAGGAGAGGGGGGAAAGAGACACAGAGGGAGAGGGGGAAAGAGACACATTGGAGGGAGAGGGGGAAAAGAGACACAGGGGAGGTGGAAAGAGACACAGGAGTGAGAGGTGGGGAAGAGATACAGGGGAAGAGGAGGGAAAGAGACACAGGGGAGGGAGAGGAGGGGGAGAGAGATACAGTGGAGGGAGAGGAGGGAGAAGATACACAGGGGAGGGAAATGGGGGGGAGAGACACAAGGAAGGGGGGAACAGACACAGGGTGGGGGGGGACAGGGGGAAAGAGACACAGTGCAGAGGGGAACAGACATAGGGAAGGGAGAGGGGAAAAGAGACACAGGGGAGGGGGAAAGAGACGCATGGGAGGGAGAGGGGGGAAAGAAACACAGGAGGGAAAGAGACACAAGGGAGTGGGTTAGAGACACGGGAGGGAGAGGGAGGTAAAAACACAGGGGGGAGATACAAGGGAGGGAGAGGAGGGGGAAAGGAAACACAAGGGAGGGATAGGAGCAGGGAAATGAGACACAAGGGAGGAAGTAGACAGGGGGAGAGACTAGCAATGAGCTCCAAAGGTGCTCATTATGAGGCCAGCGATGAGCAATAAAGGCGCTCATCACGAGGACAGTAAAATAGACGGTGGGAGAGGTTGTGGTGGGGGACTCAAAATGAGCCCCAAAGGCGCTCATTGCAAGGCCCGTGATGAGCACCAAAGGCGCTTTTTGCGAGGCCCATGATGAGCACAAAAGGCGCCTTTTGTGAGGCACATGATGAGCTCCAAAGGCGCTCATTGCAAGGCCAGTAAAGTAGACTGTGTGGGAAACAGCATTGCCAGGCTTCACTTTTTATTGCCGTAATTTTTGACGGGCAAGTCGCTAGTAAATCATATAAAATGCAACAATTTGGGCAAATGGATGGTGTTCATAGGGATCCGGCAAGGCAATGTGCTAGTAGACTATTTGGAGGAGTTCATATTGGAGTAGATCAAGCTGGAAGAGGTATACAATGATTTTGTGACAGCCCTTTTTAAGGCTGGGGTTGTTTGATGGGCTCCAGGACATGCTGTACAGTGATCTAGAATGTGGCTTCTGAACACAGCAATGCTGGAGTAGCCTTTCAGACTGACACCATAAGCAACTGGTGATCTAACCAAGTACAGCAGTAGCGACTCTGATTCAACCTTTTATCAAATTAAAAGTACAACTGGAAGAAAAGTATGGAAACTGTCTGGAGGATGCAGACCTGGATGAGCTAAGCATAGGTTGTGGGCTGAGCGACCACTCCCTACAACCAGGATGGAATCGGAAGAATGGTTGGCAGCTGATTGTGATACAGGAGCAGAGGGAGCTAAGCAAATAATTCCAGTGGCAAGGCCAGAGGGGAGCAGTGATCATCATCATCCAAGAGTTTAAAGGTGGACAGCAAACAACATGTGGAACTAAAACAAAGAAAGATGGAAGCAGCAACAGACCCGGATCAGTGATCAAGGGAGGTAAACCTGATGCTGGTAACCCTGATTGGTCACCAATATAAGCAGGTGGCAAGCGCATGCCAGCCTAAGAGATACTGTTATAGACAAGGCAACAGCAGCAGAGCAGTCATATTCAGGGAAGAGCCCAGCAGGGTGAATCTACCCCAGAACTAACCAAAATGACCCACCAAGAAGATTATCCAGCCGAAATTCTTTTCCAGACAAAACAACCAGATGATCAGGAAAGGGGGCAAGCCCTGGGAGCCTAACACAGAACCACAAGCCAGATCTGTGAGCAGAAAACATGGTTGAGGCATCTACCCCTAAGAAGAACACTAGAAGAATATTGGCAGCCACAGCAGGGGCCAAGCTCTCCAGTTCAGGGGCTCTGCAGGAAGCTTAGCCAGCCAGTTCTCCAGTGGTGAGGATACAGGGATCAAGATCAAGAAGAAGAAACCAATTCCGACCAGCAGACTTAAGTGGCCACAGCTAGGGTGGTACAGCCGATAACGGTTGATGGAGCCTTGCCTCACTCATTCAGAAAAATCAGACCAGAGAGACACACTGATCCAACAAATTTGCAGGAACATGAGGTGACCACAGAAGGGGAGTTGCCAACTCTATGAGCTGAGAAGGAAGGCTTTTCTGGAGAGAAGGAACATTGCAGGTTATCCAAGAAAACAGGTGAAAACAGGTTATCAAGAGCTCCAGAAACTGCAAGGTCAGCATGGGACCTTGTGCAGGTGTAAAACCAGGATAAGTTGCCATTAGAGCTGCTCCCCATCACCACACCAACAGGGCTAGATTGGGCCCTGAGACAAGGGTGTACCTGGGAGATTGTGGTACATTAGGAGCATTCACCACGGAATATGCAGGCGGCAGATCCCATGGGGTCTCAGCTGGTGCTGCTTCATACCTCCAGTTCAACAGGGCCTGTTGATGTCCTTGATCCTTTTTGGGAGATTGTGAGGGTGGCATATTCCCCATTTCTGATCCATCCAGGCAAGCTGATGCCCTGGACCTGTCTGGCAATCTGCATGCTGACTATCACTACTTATCCATGGCAAGCAAGGTGTTCTCTCTTTTCTTTAAAGAGTTATAATGTCTGCTTGTTATTTTTAATCCCTTGATCCCTATTCTGCATCCTGATGGTCCTAGAATAGAAGGCGGTCACAGAGAAGCCCATCCACTCCCCTTTCCAAGGGAGGATTTCTGTAGCCAAGGCAGGAGGATTCTGGAGTTGAATCAGACCCCCTACCCTGGTTTGTGATTGAATTTACTGTCACTATCTCTGTCTTAGCAAAGGCATATTGTATGATAAAGGGCTGACAAAGGTAGTCTGTCATCTATAGAACATTGTAGTGATGAATTGTTAATACTCTGAATGTTTTTTTTGTGTAGAGCTCAATGGCTAAATAGTATCCTCTTTTTACCAATGTCCTTGTGGCTAGGCCGAAAAGATTTTTTTGTGAAATGCCTGTACTGAGAGGTTGGTTGATAATCATTGGTTCTGCTTTTGGTGTTTTTAGTCTGGAAACTACAGATCATTCTGAGCACACCTACATGTTTCACACAGGACCAACACATTTTTTTCCCACAGAACTTCTTGGAAACACTATTTTCACTGTAGCTACGCATTCTGGGTAGTAACATGCAACTGGGGCTCATAATGTTCCTTTAAACTAATGGGTATCCATTTAGAACTATCGGCCCTCCTCTCAGGCAGGTTTAATAAATTTAATCACATTAAATTCCTGCCTCGTAAGTGCAACGTGAGACCTGCAAAAGCTGCAAGCTTGAAGACTTGAGGATTTATGGTGCCATTAAATTAGAACAGGCTGCAAGTTATGTGTTTGAGAGGCAAACCCGTAAACCATTTGTGGCTCGTTGGATGTGCGGCCTTGAACGTGATCAATTAGTCTAAATAGTAGTTACGAATTGGGATGGAGCCAATGGCAAAAGAGATCATCAGAATTACGTCACTGAAAAATGGAGGTGGGATTTCCAAAGTCTTACGGGGCTCAATTAAATCGGACCCACATACCAGATGTAATGCAATATGGATAAATCTGTATATATAATATTCTATCACATGCGAATTATAGTATATCTATTAACAGATTGATTGCGGGGATCGATATAACACAAAAGTTAAACATAAAATAAAGTATTTTTTGTGGTCCGATATGCAAGCTTGAGAATGTTGTGCTATTAATTCTAAGACCTAACATCACTTTCCCTTTCAATAAAAGTACAGTAGTGTGGTAATATTTGCATTTAAAGTGCTACGAGTTGGACTCCCCCCCCCCCCCCCCTTGCACTCATTGGCTTCTTGGCTCCATTTGCGAGTCAAGAGTTTGAACGCCGGTGATCTTGATGCAATTGAATAGTTCAATTTGAATGTAGCGGTTACAGGCTTGAAAAAACAAAGGATTTGCGGCCTGGAAGTTCCACGTTCCACGTCCCATAGGCTTTTTACGGCCTTGCTGCGACTTAACCCGCGGGTTGCTTTAAGTGCTAATTTAATAGCCTTAAGTCTTGCGAGCTATGTTACGAGCTACGATTCTTAAAATCGTATTCATTTAATGCATATCATGGAGTAGGGTACAATGTCAGAACCCACTCACAGATTGCAGTTCCACCTTTAACGTGAGGTTGGTTCTAGCAACTGTGAAATGAGGCCGGAGAGAGACTATAATCAGGCACTAAATACAATGGGCAGAAAAGTGATTGATCATTCTGAGTACACTTACATGTCTTACACTGGCTAAAGGATCTGATTTCCTGCAGAACTTCTCAGTAAACAGCATTACCACTATAGCTAAGAATTCTGGGTTTTTAGATTGTCATTCTAGAGCAATGAGGCCTGGGTGAAACCCATTCTTAAATCCATCAATCAAGCTGGTGCCGGGTTCAAAGAATAAAAGGCATACATTGGATGTACATATTGTGGAGTTCAAATGTGCAAACTATAGATGCAATAATTTAGTTTTCAATTGTCTTCAATTGGCAGTGTAATTTAATTTGTCTTTGGCTGTAGTAGCTTCTGGGGAGAAAGATAGATGGAAATGAAAAAAAGAAGTGCCTCTATACCTATAACTGATATTGACTACTATAAACATACAAAGTCCAGTCACATGATTATGACCACCAGAGTGCATTTTGGAGGATCCATAGGGCAAACATGGAGATAGAGGTGGTCCCACAGGTGCTCAATGGGGTTCAAGTGAGGGGAATTTAGAGGCCAGAGAAGTACTTGGAAGTCTTAGTCATGCTCCTCAAACCACTGAAGGACAATTCTGGCCACATGACACCTTGCATTGCCCTGCTGGAAGATCCCATCCTGTCCAGGGAAGACAGTCAACATGTATGGGTGTACTTGATCTGCAAGGATGGATAGATAACCCAATCAGTTCAGAGTGCTTTCCAGAGGTATGAGTGGACCCAGACAATGCCAAGATAGCATTCCCCCGACCATAATGCTGTCTCCACTAGCTTGTGTTCTTCCAACAATGATTGCAGAGTGTTTGTTCTCTGAGGTTTCGCACCTGACACCACAACATCTGTCCAGTCGATGGAGCAGAAAAATTGACTAATCAGAGAAAAGAACCCCATTGCCAATCAGAAGAGTTCCAATTACTGTACTGTTGTGCAAATGTACGTTTTTTTTAAGCCTCGTCAGCATGGGTGCCGTGACTAGCTGTTTGCTTTGAAGCCTCATTCGGATACAGGGTTCGCAGTACAGTCATTTTAGACAAACGTCTGGTAGCCCCTGGTTCGTTTGGATGGTGAGTTGCTCAACTGCAGTGTGTCAGTTGGACCTCACACAAATTTGCAACAGATGTTCACCTTTGACATCAATGCCACTTGGTGCTCCGCAGTTTTGACACAGTTTTTTCGCAGTATTGCAGTTTGTCCAGTCATGGTACACTTTAACCACAGTTCACAAACTGCATAATTAATTTCATAAATACTGCCACCCTTGGCCCAAAAGCCAATGACCATCCCCTTTTCAAAGTCAGATAAATCACACATTTTACCCATGAGAACAATGTTTGATGTCTGTGCAGAATGCCTATGTGTCACTTTAAATACCTACCAAGTCAGTGCTTGGCACGTGCCATATTTAATTGGCTACACACTGCTGACGTCAAAAGTAGTGGCTATAATAATGTGACGACCCTGTATAACAGTTATTATTTTCACACTTGTGTGGGTAAAGGGAGCAAATGACATCTGTATTAAGACTGAAAGCATGCATTCTGGTAGAGTACATTTATTATCAAGTCTGGAATCTTTGGCTTTGACTTAAAAGCATATCTCCTTCTCTAATGGTTTTGCTTGATGAGACCACAATAATATAAGAATGATTTATACCTGTACTTTCCAGAATACCTTTCCTGAGATAAAAAGGTATATAGTCTGAGGGTATTATTATAGGTATGGTTTGATTACTGGAGTTTGAGGAGGGTAGTTTCTTTATAATCTGGTTATAGTGGCATTCTTACTTTTCATGGGCAATGTGAAATATCAGACACAAAAAATAAAATGTAAAGAATCTTGTGGCTAGAGGACATGTATTATAAGTACAACACAAAACACATTTTTAGAAGTGGACATCTGCTTTGACAAGATATACTAAATATTCAAGTGGGGCAGTAAAAGTTATTACCCGTTTGCTGTATTTCTGGCCATGAGCTTAATCATACATGCAAAACTTCATTATTATAGTTGAGGTCTTTGTAGGTCAGAGGATGTGGCAAGAACTTTGTTATAACAATGCTAAGTAGTAACACATGTGAGTTCTTGCCATGAATTATAACTACAGTTCAATAATAAAACTGATTTATATTATGTCAGAAATATTTATAAAATAAACTACACCATACATTTTGAAATGCATTATGGATTATAAAAGCTAAGATTTAGACCAGGGGTGTCCAAACTCGGCATGGAGGGTCACACACATGCCTGGATTTGATGATAACCCTGCTGTGCACCGTTCAGTCAATCACTTCTTCAGTCATCCTGATTTACTCACCTGTGCACAGAAAGGATATATTCAAATCCAGGACTGGGTGCGGCCCTCCAGGACTGAGTTTGGACACCCCTGATTTAGGCTCTATTAGAATAATATTCACACAATGCACATAGCATGTTTTTGCTGTTACTGACATTTTAACACAATGTGATCATTCCACTGTATGATTACTTACCATTCGTTTAACCATTTATGAGAAGGAGGTTCTTGTAGGGTAATGCACACCATTATTTCTAGTACATTTTATTAATAGATTTACTGCATACTAGCAGCACAATTAAATTAGAGCCCAGTAAGTTCAACGTGAAGCTCGCAATGGCTGCGGGCTTGAATTTTGGCCAAGTGACTGTGCTATTAAATTAGAGCGGGCTGCGAGATACGAGATTGAGACGCAAACCCGTAAACCAGTTGTCGGCCATCGGATTTGTGGTTTTGTTGATGATCAATTAAGCAAACCCGTTTTTACGGGTTTAGATGGAGCCAATGGAAACAAAGATTGCCATCAATACATTGGTGAAAAATGGAGGTTGGATTTCAAAGTCCTATGGGCTTCAATAAAGAGTTACGATCGAACCAACATTCCAGTTACAATGCAATATTAATAAACCCGCAAATATGATATTCTATGACATGGGAGTTCCATCATATTTATTAACATTGATTGCCGGGATGGATATAACACCAAAAATATACATGAAATAGAATATTTTAATGGGCTGATTTGCAAGCTTGAGAATGTTGTACTATAATTACTATTAATTCTAAGACTTAACATCACTTTCACTTTTCAGATAAGTACAGTAGTGTGATTTTATGTACAGTTAAAGTGTTACGTATTGGACTTGCAAGTCCTTCCCAGCACTCGTAGGGCTTTGGTCTCCATTTGAGTGTTACGGGCTTGCTCATGAGTGACTTTGTTGCAATTTAATAGCATGATTGGAATTGTAGTGGTTACAAGCTTGATGGATCATAGGATTTGCGGCCGCGAAGTTCAACGTTACTCATCCCTTAGGCTCTTTTCGCAGCAAGGCCCCAGATCGACAGCAGCCTGCTTTACAGGGGCTGATTTAATTGCGGTAGGTCCTACTTTCTACAATACGTGCTACGTTTTTAGCCCAAATTTAATAGGGCACAAGCTGATTATTGGCAGGATACTAATAATTAACTTTCAAACACATTACAAATAAGTAATCTAATACACTGCAGCAAATAGCAATGAGATTTGCATCTCCACAGGTTCACTCTGAAATTGCAAACTGCTTGCCGCCACTTTGAACTTTAGTTCAGTACACCAGGCCCCTCTTGTGTTTTTTTTATTTATTTGATCTGTTTCCACATAAATACTTTAATTTTTTTATTGCAGCCAATTAAGAATATCAAATCAGCAACAAATTAGGGGCCCTATTAAATTCTCCCTCGTAGTTCTCTCGGTGCTCGCAAAAGGCAGTTTTCCTGCTGTTTGCGAGAACCGAATCTCTCGCAGCCTGCTTTACGATATGACTGCGAGAAAATGGCCGAGAATAGGCTCCGAGAGAGCTACGTAGCCTTAAATCTATGCACGAGTCTCGCATATCGTAAGAATCCCTACGTGGACAAAAAGTCCACGCAAGGGATCCGAAAGCCTCTACGTGCTGCCTCGGAACAGCCCGAGACAGCAGCGTGAGGCTCCCCCCTGCACCCTATACACATCCCCATGCTGCAGGGGTCTCTATCAGGACCCCTGCAGCACCCCCACATTAACCCCTTGCAGCGGGGGTCCCCGATCTGCATAGATCAGGCCCCCCGCTGCATTTAAAACTTTTAAATTCCCCGCCGCGGCTCCTTAAAGGGACCGCGGCACACTATTAGCCAATCCCGGCCGCGGCACTTAAAATTAACCCCCCTCTATGCTGGGGGTCCCCATCGGGACCCCCGAAGTGTCCCCATATAAACCCCCTGCAGCGGGGGGCCCCGATCTGCATAGATCAGGCCCCCCGCTGCATTTAAAACTTTTAAATTCCCCGCCGCGGCTCCTTAAAGGGACCGCGGCACACTATTAGCCAATCCCCGGCCGCGGCACTTAAAATTAACCCCCCTCTATGCTGGGGGTCCCCATCGGGACCCCCGAAGTGTCCCCATATAAACCCCCTGCAGCGGGGGGCCCCGATCTGCATAGATCAGGCCCCCCGCTGCATTTAAAACTTTTAAATTCCCCGCCGCGGCTCCTTAAAGGGACCGCGGCACACTATTAGCCAATCCCGGCCGCGGCACTTAAAATTAACCCCCCTCTATGCTGGGGGTCCCCATCGGGACCCCCGAAGTGTCCCCATATAAACCCCCTGCAGCGGGGGGCCCCGATCGGCACCGATCGTGACCCTGCTGCAATTCAATTTTAAATTTCCCGCCTCGCGGGTCCTCAAAGGACCGTAAAGGTCCTGAAAGGACTCGCACTAAAAATAATAACCCCAGGCAACTATAATTACCCCATTAACTCATGATGGTCAATACAGACCAGCATAAGACCTCAATTAACCCATTAACTCATGATGGTCAATACAGACCAGCATAAGACCTAAATTAACCCATTAACTCATGATGGTCAATACAGACCAGCATAAGGCCTAAATTAACCCATTAACTCATGATGGTCAATACAGACCAGCATAAGACCTAAATTAACCCATTAACTCATGATGGTCAATCCAGACCACCATAAGGCCTAAATTAACCCATTAACTCATGATGGTCAATCCAGACCAGCATAAGGCCTAAATTAACCCATTAACTCATGATGGTCAATACAGACCAGCATAAGGCCTAAATTAACCCATTAACTCATGATGGTCAATCCAGACCAGCATAAGGCCTAAATTAACCCATTAACTCATGATGGTCAATCCAGACCAGCATAAGACCTCAATTAACCCATTAACTCATGATGGTCAATACAGACCAGCATAAGGCCTAAATTAACCCATTAACTCATGATGGTCAATACAGACCAGCATAAGACCTAAATTAACCCATTAACTCATGATGGTCAATACAGACCAGCATAAGGCCTAAATTAACCCATTAACTCATGATGGTCAATCCAGACCACCATAAGGCCTAAATTAACCCATTAACTCATGATGGTCAATCCAGACCAGCATAAGGCCTAAATTAACCCATTAACTCATGATGGTCAATCCAGACCACCATAAGGCCTAAATTAACCCATTAACTCATGATGGTCAATCCAGACCACCATAAGGCTCTATTTAACCCCATCAGTCCCATAAGGGTATATTATTACCATTATGGGCCTGTTACAACCCAACATTAACCACATAAGTGCCATGATGGTCCTCAAGGACCATCATGACACTAACTACAAACACTACACTATAACCCCCAATAAACCATTTAATCTAAACTAACCCCCCTCTACACTAATCTATTAACACTTACACTACCTACCTACACTACCTACCCCCTAATAAACCTCCCCAACACTATAATTACAAAAAACAAAAAACCTACAGTACAAAAAACAAAAAAACCTACAGTACAGAAAACAAAAAAAAATTACACACCTGAAAAGGAAAGACAGATAAACACAATACAATAATACATATAATACATTACATACATTACATACAATACATGACATTACATATAATATATTAAATATAATATATTACATATAATACATTACATATAGTCCTAATCAAATACCCCCTATCTATCTAACATACAATCTATTTAATTTAAAATAAATCCTAACTATATCAAATACATCCCCCTATCTATCTAATATACAAAAAATCCTAACTACATACACAGACCCTTATTCTAAAATAAAATAAAATAATTACAGTCCTAACTACATACACAGACCCTAATTCTAAGCTAAAATCAATAAATTAAGACCACTTACCTTTAAGATGTTGCTTCAGATCACTAACCTATGGGTCAAACAAAAAAAAAAATTAGTACAAAACATTAACATCAAATAAATAAACATTATATACATTCTACATATTCAACTCACCTTTACAGCATGTCCAGTCACTGTTAAGCTCTTCCGGCGCGGCCCTGTTAAAAAAAAAAAACACAATACATCAATACATGAATACAATATATAAACAATAAATAAAATACACAAATAAACATCTAAATATACATTTAACTTACCTCCCCGCGATGTCCCCGGCCTTCTCTCCTTCAGCCCCGGCTGGGCCGCGGAACCATCCGCGCTCTAAAAAAAAAAAAGAAAAAAAACTAACGGAGGTCTGCACTGGCAGACCTCCCCGACGCTACTGAACCTCCCGGAGTCGTTTCCGGGAGGAAATTGGCATTGGCGGCTTGTGATTGGCTGAAAAAGCTGTCTATCAATTTCAGCCAATCAAAAGTCGTCAATGTGTGAGCCAATCAGGATGGGATACACCCCAATATCCCACCCTGATTGGCTAAAACACTTGTCTATCTTTATGGGAACCAATCACAACGCTCAGATGCCTTCAGCCAATCACTATGGGATACACCCCCACGGAGTGATTGGTAGAAGACATCTGCGCATCCTGATTGGCTCCTACATTGACGACTTTTGATTGGCTGACAGCTTTTTCAGCCAATCACAAGCCGCCAATGCCAATTTCCTCCCGGAAACGACTCCGGGAGGTTCAGTAGCGTCGGGGAGGTCTGCCAGTGCAGACCTCCGTTAGTTTTTTTTTTATTTTTTTTTAGAGCGCGGATGGTTCCGCGGCCCAGCCGGGGCTGAAGGAGAGAAGGCCGGGGACATCGCGGGGAGGTAAGTTAAATGTATATTTAGATGTTTATTTGTGTATTTTATTTATTGTTTATATATTGTATTCATGTATTGATGTATTGTGTTTTTTTTTTTTAACAGGGCCGCGCCGGAAGAGCTTAACAGTGACTGGACATGCTGTAAAGGTGAGTTGAATATGTAGAATGTATATAATGTTTATTTATTTGATGTTAATGTTTTGTACTAATTTTTTTTTTTGTTTGACCCATAGGTTAGTGATCTGAAGCAACATCTTAAAGGTAAGTGGTCTTAATTTATTGATTTTAGCTTAGAATTAGGGTCTGTGTATGTAGTTAGGACTGTAATTATTTTATTTTATTTTAGAATAAGGGTCTGTGTATGTAGTTAGGATTTTTTGTATATTAGATAGATAGGGGGATGTATTTGATATAGTTAGGATTTATTTTAAATTAAATAGATTGTATGTTAGATAGATAGGGGGTATTTGATTAGGACTATATGTAATGTATTATATGTAATATATTATATTTAATATATTATATGTAATGTCATGTATTGTATGTAATGTATGTAATGTATTATATGTAATATATTATATTTAATATATTATATTTAATATATTATATGTAATGTCATGTATTGTATGTAATGTATGTAATGTATTATATGTAATATATTATATTTAATATATTATATTTAATATATTATATGTAATGTCATGTATTGTATGTAATGTATGTAATGTATTATATGTAATATATTATATTTAATATATTATATTTAATATATTATATGTAATGTCATGTATTGTATGTAATGTATGTAATGTATTATATGTAATATATTATATTTAATATATTATATTTAATATATTATATGTAATGTCATGTATTGTATGTAATGTATGTAATGTATTATATGTAATATATTATATTTAATATATTATATTTAATATATTATATGTAATGTCATGTATTGTATGTAATGTATGTAATGTATTATATGTAATATATTATATTTAATATATTATATTTAATATATTATATGTAATGTCATGTATTGTATGTAATGTATGTAATGTATTATATGTAATATATTATATTTAATATATTATATTTAATATATTATATGTAATGTCATGTATTGTATGTAATGTATGTAATGTATTATATGTATTATTGTATTGTGTTTATCTGTCTTTCCTTTTCAGGTGTGTAATTTTTTTTTGTTTTCTGTACTGTAGGTTTTTTTGTTTTTTGTACTGTAGGTTTTTTGTTTTTTGTAATTAGAGTGTTGGGGAGGTTTATTAGGGGGTAGGTAGTGTAGGTAGGTAGTGTAAGTGTTAATAGATTAGTGTAGAGGGGGGTTAGTTTAGATTAAATGGTTTATTGGGGGTTATAGTGTAGTGTTTGTAGTTAGTGTCATGATGGTCCTTGAGGACCATCATGGCACTTATGTGGTTAATGTTGGGTTGTAACAGGCCCATAATGGTAATAATATACCCTTATGGGACTGATGGGGTTAAATAGAGCCTTATGGTGGTCTGTATTGACCACCATGAGTTAATGGGTTAATTTAGGCCTTATGCTGGTCTGTATTGACCACCATGAGTTAATGGGTTAATTTAGGCCTTATGGTGGTCTGGATTGACCATCATGAGTTAATGGGTTAATTTAGGTCTTATGGTGGTCTGTATTGACCACCATGAGTTAATGGGTTAATTTAGGCCTTATGCTGGTCTGGATTGACCATCATGAGTTAATGGGTTAATTTAGGTCTTATGGTGGTCTGGATTGACCATCATGAGTTAATGGGTTAATTTAGGCCTTATGCTGGTCTGGATTGACCATCATGAGTTAATGGGTTAATTTAGGTCTTATGGTGGTCTGGATTGACCATCATGAGTTAATGGGTTAATTTAGGCCTTATGGTGGTCTGGATTGACCATCATGAGTTAATGGGTTAATTTAGGTCTTATGGTGGTCTGGATTGACCATCATGAGTTAATGGGTTAATTTAGGCCTTATGCTGGTCTGGATTGACCATCATGAGTTAATGGGTTAATTTAGGTCTTATGGTGGTCTGGATTGACCATCATGAGTTAATGGGTTAATTTAGGCCTTATGGTGGTCTGGATTGACCATCATGAGTTAATGGGGTAATTATAGTTGCCTGGGGTTATTATTTTTAGTGCGAGTCCTTTCAGGACCTTTACGGTCCTTTGAGGACCCGCGAGGCGGGAAATTTAAAATTGAATTGCAGCAGGGTCACGATCGGTGCCGATCGGGGCCCCCCGCTGCAGGGGGTTTATATGGGGACACTTCGGGGGTCCCGATGGGGACCCCCAGCATAGAGGGGGGTTAATTTTAAGTGCCGCGGCCGGGATTGGCTAATAGTGTGCCGCGGTCCCTTTAAGGAGCCGCGGCGGGGAATTTAAAAGTTTTAAATGCAGCGGGGGGCCTGATCTATGCAGATCGGGGACCCCCCCTGCAATGGGTTTATGTGGGGACACTTCGGGGGTCCCGATGGGGACCCCCAGCATAGAGGGGGGTTAATTTTAAGTGCCGCGGCCGGGATTGGCTAATAGTGTGCCGCGGCCCCTTTAAGGAGCCGCGGCGGGGAATTTAAAAGTTTTAAATGCAGCGGGGGCCTGATCAGTGCCGATCGGGGACCCCCGCTGCAAGGGGTTAATGTGTGGGGGCTGCGGGGGTTCCTATGGACCCCTGCAGCAAGGTGTTCATGTGAGGACACTTCGGGGGTCCCGACAGGGACCCCCGCATTGAGGGGGGGTTCATTTTAGGTGCCTGGGGGGGGTTTGGAGTACCCCCCACGGCAATGCTTATGTGGGGGACTGCCGCGGAGGTCCCTTTTAGGACCCCCGCAGCACTTGATGAGGAGTGGGAGCCTGCGATATCATCTCGCAGGCTGTCACTCCTCATGTACATTTACGCAGTGTAGATACGTACGGCCCTGCTGCGTAGCTCACACGTTGCTCGCAGCAGGGCTAATTTAATAGCATTGTAAGTTAGAGAAACTTTGCAGTACGTAGGGCTTAAGTAGAAGCCTCTTATTTACGAGGCTGGAATTTAATAGGGCCCTAGGGTTGTAAATTGCTCAAGATAAGAAAAAATCCTAAGTATGATATAGATTGAGAAAATATATATCAGAATCTCCACAAAAATTTAAATCTTTTGAGATAATATCTGATGAATACCAGATACCACCTCCTAAATGGCTATGTTATAATATTTTTCATGCAGCAATTGCAAATTCGGAAATTAGCAAACAGACAATTGACACAATTTGAATAAGGTTTAAATGATACAAAGAAAAAATGCACAATATCCAGATGCCATAAAATTATAAAGTCCCAAATAGAAATTAAAGAAAAAAAACAGAAAATGCAAAAATGGGAGAGTGGCATATAGATCACTGGCACAAAGCATTTTTAGTAATGGAGAAAAATATAAAGAATTCATCATTAAGAGAAATATACTTTAAACTGGTGCAGCATTGGTATAGGACTCCAAGTAAATAAGTAAATAAGTAAAAAAGACAATAGCTCCACTTGAAAAACATATGTGATGGAACTGTGCCGATATAAAAGAAAATTTGGTCAACATGTATAGTAATCTGAAATTAACTCCTGAGATTGTACTATTTCATATTTTACCAGATAAAATTAACTTTAAACAGAGTAATGTAATTATAAATACTTTAATGGCAGTTAAGTGGCTTATAGCTAGAGGTTGGAAAAAACAATCTTTACCAACATGGACTGAACTCATGACAATAGTAGATAGAAATAAACAAATAGAATTGGATTATATGGCATTGTCACAACGATCATCTAAAAAAACATCTTAAAATGGTCTCTTTGGAAGACATAGAATTTATGCTGCTATTATTATTATTTAAAATGATACCACTAACCCCTCCTTTCTCCCTCTGCCAGACTTCAATGGAAAATTGGCTTAACTTGTTTTGTCTTTTAGACTATTTGATATCACTCAATCAATAAATATGCCATTAAAATACTCTAACCTATTTTTGATACTATTTAATTTATTCTATATGTCTTGCTTTACTCCAATTAGATTGCCATGTTCTTATATAAAAATCTAAGTTGGAAAGAATATGAGGAGAAGAGAGAAGAGAAAAATAGAGAGAGAAAGTATATGTTCTGTTTTTTTTTTTCAACCAGTGTTTTATATTTGGCTTTGTTATTTTCTGATTATGAGTAAAATGTTCTATGATAACAATATATAAAATGAATATTAATATAATACTGTTTTTCAAATAATATTGTTGTCTTGTATATCTTCTTAATATTTTCTTATCTTTTATATGTTTAATGTTTAATTGTCTGTAATTTAAAATAAAATATTTATAAAAAAGAATCTACTTGCTTCTAAACTGCAAATGTTCTTCAGTACTGTTTCCCTGTGTTTTGATAGCAGGGAAGTTTGAATCATATGAGCAGGAAAAGCACAAAAGTGATAGTCAAAAAAATGGTCCAAAGTGTCAGTGCAGGCAGCAAGGTTCAGAAGTGGAGACAAACAGAAGCTTGGGGCCATAGGTGTGTAACAGGTGTCCAGAAACAGATCCAAAGTTAGTCCAAAGTCAGCAACAGGTAAATCCACTCAAGTAAACATAACTATACCAACCTGCAGCAATAAAGCTTATTAGCTTTGGCTTTTTATAGACAAATGTCTGCAGTTACTGATTCTACCAAAAATGACACTGGAATACCGGAATGGAGATGCTGAAGAGATGTCAGATCACATATTCCTAATTGGAAAAGTATGTAACTCACAGATCCAGGAACAAAATCAACTACATACCTAATGTAAATAGAGATACAGGTACAAACTCAAGTGATTAGCATTGAGTGGATGCACCCTTGGACACTGAGCAAAAGGCAATAAACTAAGTGCCATGAGTGTCCAGCAGCAGAAGGATGATGACAGTGGATGAAGGAGGTGGAACTGTTGGTCAAATGGAGAGCATTAACATTGGTAATATATGGACTGAAACCCAACCATTTTATAAACACAGCAGTTATCGTCCACATCTGTGAAAATCTTCTCTTCAACATATTCTCTATTATCATAAATTAAGACAGAGGAATGAGCTGGTACTTATGTCCTAGGAAAGTATTTGGTATGTCTGGTTTCAGCATTACCACAAAATAAATATTGTGGGTCAATTACTTTTGCATGCCCTTATCAGATAAGGTCTGTGGGTTAGGGACTGTGTAGAGGAGAACAATTCCTTGATTAAAACCCTCCTCTGTCTCCTAACCTGACCAATTAGCAGCTTCTGCTACCTATTCCTAATAACTCTTTACACAATGTTTCTTGCCTGCTTCTTCCTTATATCCTCCTGTCTTTTCCCCAGACTCTTCTTAACTTCTCCACCTTTTGTCACCAACACAACCATCTCACCTCTCATGCTCTCCTCTCCTCTTTTACTCTCCCATGAACTCCTTTTACTTAAGCTGTGGTTAAACTACTGTATGTGTCTACTGACATTCCCATCTGCAGGTTACATTACCTGTCCACTAGGGGCAGATATCATATTACATAATAGTTCCACTTTATATCACATCTTTTCCCTCTCTAACTAATGGATAACCTAACCTCTTTATTTTCATAACTTCCTTCCTATGGACCTCTCACTTCCTTCCTAACCTTGCTATTCTTTATCTACTCTTCCCAGGTCTCTGTCTCTTTCATTACCTTTAAATTGTAAGTGGCGAGTGTCTAATCTTGTGGGGTGAATTGGGAAAAAGCACTTTTTTGCAAGACTTGAAGCTCAAAACAGGGCCCTCCATTTTCTACTTGTTGTCATTATTGTATATTTCCTTGTTCTTCTCCTCTGTACAGCGCTACGGAATATGTTGGCGCGATACAAATAAAAGTTAATAATAATAACCTGATGGCAATTAGTGGAGTGGAACAAATGGACCATATTTGTAAGTTGGTCTACTAAGTGTTGAGATGATAACACAAGGTGCCATAATTGCCCAGAGCTTGCAGGAATAGGAAGGAGCTAGCTGTCATGATCTACTGCTTGGTTAGTCCTGTAAAGAACCTACTTCGGATGTATCCAGCAGAATTGTGAATCAGTTGATATTCCTGATAGCAGGAATTAGACCATAACTGGGATAACAATCTCTAGAAGCACCAAGGTTACCACATGAAAGCAAGGTTGTAGTTACCTGTGTAAAATACACACACTGCCCTGTGTATAACACACAGACACATACTGCTCTGTGTATAATACACTCACACTCCCCTGTGTATAACACACACACAGTGCCCTGTGTGTAACACACATACTCTGCCCCCTGCATAATACACACAACCTGGAGCACTGTAAAAGATAGTAACTATTGCCATCCCAGGGGTCCATATCATTTTTAACAGTCCCAAAACTAAAAAGTATAACAGGGCAGCTGTAGTTAATGTCTCTTGTTTCTGAACATGTTCTAATAACACTGTCTGAAGTTTTGCTAAAGTCTCTCCACTACCTGTAGGCCTCAGTCTCTCCTCTCCTACTCTCTCTGGAACTACAATCAAACACACTGTCTGAAGTTTTGCTGAAGGTATCTAACGACACTGTGGAGCCATTTCAACTTGTACTATCACATATATAGTTGTGAGCATGTGAGTTGTTGCTAACGCTTGCGGGCTCGAAGCGAGGGTCCGCATTTGCGGCGGTGGAGGCTCCAACGTCGGCTGTGTTAACACACACACACGAGTTTTTAACAAAACAAATCTCAAAGGCGCCTCACACCAGGTTACACACACACACACCGCAGCTTCTGCAAATGCGGGTCCTCGCGAAGTGAGGGGCCGCATTTGCGGTGGTGGAGCATTTCAACGTCTCCACAAATGCGGGTCCTTGCAAAGCACTTGGGGAATGAGGCAATGAGCACTTCAGGCACTCATTGCTGGCGAGGCAAGCCGTTAAACCGACCTCGGAACCAAACTTAACGTAACAAACACCCACACGCACGAAAATGGCGGAACTGCAAGAACCTAAAAACAGTCAAAACACACCAAATACTCACAAAAACGACATAAAAAGGGGGGGCACCCAAAACCTCTGAAAGTGAAGTTACACCTCCATTGACCAAATTCCCGAGTTCACACACACGAAAATCCCCTAAGCAGGAGAAAAAATGGCCGCAGAAAAAGATGAAAACGAGGCTCAAAGACCCAGGACCGCTCAGCCACCTACAACTTACCCAAGAAGGAATCCGAGATAAGCTCCGAAACCCGGATTAACCGCAGGGGATCCGAGATAAGCTCTGAGCCCTGCATTAACCCCACATTAACCATTGCAGTGGGGGTCTTGATTGCACGTGATCGGGGACCCTCGCTCCAATCAAAATTCAAAATTCCTGCGTTACAGGTCCTTAAAGGACCGTAAAAAGGAAATACATACAATACAAATACATACAATACAAATACATACAATTACAATACAATTACATACAATTACAATACAATACATCCCTATCTAATATACATCACACAATCTATCTAAATAAATAGCATAATCTAATATACATGCTATCTATATAATAATACATTCCCAATCTATCTAAATAAATAGCTATCTATATAAAACGCATACCCCTAGCTAACATACAATAAATGCTATCTATATATTAACTAATCTAAGTCTAAGCTAAAATAAAATAATTAAGACCACTTACCTTTGCAGATGTGTTATTGGGATCAGCCACATACGAAAAAATTTAAAAAAAAAATTAGTGCAACACGTTTACAGGTCTAAAATAAACATTCTATACATTCTATACATTCTAAATATTCTACTCACCTTTCCGGCATGTCCTGTCCGGCATTCTTTAAATCCTTCTCTGGCGCAGCACTTGTTAAACAAAACACAACATTAATAGACATACATCAAAATAAAATAAACATAATCTACATTCTACTTACCTCCCTGCGATGTCTCCGGCCTCCTCTGGATCCTCTTCTGCCACGCCCTGTAAAAGAAAAAAACAAATATATATATATATATACTTACATCCGCACTCCCAGACATTCCCGACGCTAATGAGGCTCCAGGAGGCTTTTCCGGAAGAAAACAAGCAATGGCGCCTTCTGATTGGTTGAAAACGATGTCTATCAAATTCACCCAATCAGGAGGTGCCAATGTGTGAGTCAATCAGAAAGGGATACACCCTAAAATCCCACTCTGATTGGATAATACACCTTTCAATCTTTATTTAAACCAATCACAAGGCGCAGATGCCTTCAGCCAATCACAATGGAATACACCCCCACAGGGTAATTGGTTGGAGCCTCTGCGCATTCTGATTGGTTGCACTGACAATAGCCAATCACAATGGAATACACCCTCACGTACTGATTGGTGAAGGATTTGCGCATTCTCATTGGCTATTGTTAATATCAATCAATATTACAGCCATTGGGAAGGTGCAGATGTCTTCACCAATCAGTACGTGGGGGTATATTCCATTGTGATTGGCTGATGGCAATAAAGCCTTAGGATTGGTTCAAATAAAGATGGACAGGTGTGTTATCCAATCACCGTTGTATTTTGGGGTGTATACTTTTTTCATTGGTTCACAAATGGGGTCTTCTCATTGGCTGAATTTGATAGACAGCCTTTTCAGCCAATCAGAAGCCGCCATTGCCAATTTTATTCTGGAACACTCCATAGGAAGGTCATTAGCGTCGGAGACATCCGCCAAAGTGGATGTGTGTCGCATTTTTTTTTTTTCTTCATGCGAGGAGGCCGGAGACATCGCGGAAAGGTAAGTATAATGTAGATTGTGTTTATTTAAATTTGGTTTCTGTTTACTAATGTAATGTTTTTTTTTACAGGAGTATCGCTGGACAAGACGCAAAGACGACGGAACATGGAGGACGTGACATGCCGGGACGTGACATGCTGGAACGGGACATGCTGGAAAGGTGAGAATAATATTTAGAATATTTAGAATGTTTAGCATCTTTAGGTATTTCATGTAAACGTGTTGTATTCATTTTTTGAATCTTTTTTACCGTAGGTTGCTGATCTGAAGAAACATCTCAAAGGTAAGTGGTCTTAATTATTTTATTGTAGCTTACAATTAGGGTAGCTATATATATATCGATAGCATGTATTGTATATTAGATAGATAGGGGGATGTATTATTAGATAGTATTGTATATTACATAGTGGGATGTATATTACATTATATAGTGGCATGTATATTAGACAGTGGCATGTATATTAGATAGGGGTGTATTGTATTTTTGTATTTTATTTAATTGTATTGTATTTTATTTAATTGTATTGTATTGTATTTTATTTAATTGTATTGCATTGTATTTTATGTATGTATTATATGTTTTTCATTTTCAGGTGTGTAATTTTTTAACACATTTTGTAGTGTGGGGGGGTTGTAATGTATTTTTTTATTTTCAGTAATGTTCCTTTTTTTATTTTTTGTGACTTAGGTTTTTTTTTTTTGTTCTGTAATGCACATTTTTTATTTTGGGTGATTTTAGTTTTTCTTATTTTTTGTTATGTAGATTTCTGCTTTTTGAGGAATTTAGTTGCTTGAGGCACACAGTACACTCACATTGTGTGACAAACAGTATTTCAACACTTTCTTTTATTGACCGTCATTTTTTGACGGGCAAGTCGCTAGTATGTAATATTATCAATATTTGTATGAATGTTTCTGTGATTTAATATCTGATGAGCTCCTTTTCTCAACTTTTCCACATCATGTCTCCAACATAACCATCTCACCTTACATGCTCTCTTCTCCTCTTTTATGCTCCCATGAGCTACTCTCATTCCTCCATTCACTATCTCCTCCTCCTTCTAAAGTTCATAAGCAGAAACACTTCTGCAAGTCTAAATCCCACTTCCTCTCCCTCTCTCTCTTTCTTCTGCAGCTTCTTGGGACATACCTCCTAACACAGGCCCCTCAACTCCCACTTGCAGATTATACTATCTGACCACTAGGGCCAGATAAGTTATTACATACTAGGATCACTTACCAAATTACTTTCTCAGATCCTTTCCTTTTCCTTCTATATGAAAAAAATTCTAACTTTGCATACCCTCCTACCTAATGAAACTTAACTTTCTTCCTGACCCTTGCTATTTCTTATCTGCCTCTTCCATCCCCTATAGATTGGAAGTAGAGAGTTTTCAATCTTGTAGAGTACTTTGGGAAAAAACACTCTCTACAAAAATTCTAAGCTCAAAACAGGGCCCTCCATGTTTTGCAGTTTGTTAAAATTATATTTTTCCTTGTTCTTTTACTCTGTATAGCGCTACGGAATATGTTGTCGTGTTACAAAACAAATTATAATAATAATAACATGGTGTTAGTGACAGGGACTTGCTCTGCTTGCAGTATTGGTTTGGAACTTGCACTATGTTGTGTGGAATAATTTTACAGCCTGGATAAAGCATCCATCTTCTGATTCTTGGATTCTGGTAGGTTGGTAATGTTGTATCTAGATCTAGTGAATAAAACAACTCACCAGAGTTGTCATGGATTAAGTCTTAGCAATATTTCTGTGATTAGTTTTTATAAAAATTGAACTTCGACAGCCTTGAGCAAATGACACCACACGTCTGCTTGATAGCAAATAATTCTTGGTTACTAATATCATAACTTTGGCAGGAGAAAGTTCCTAGAGAAGTATCAAAGTAGATGCAGTACCTGGTTGTGGGTCTTCAGGGGCATCTACTTTTATTAAAAAGGTTTGGGAAGTACCTTGATGAACTATATAGGAGTGGTTAAGAACAATTTCTTGAGGTAATCAAAGGCCTTTTGTGCAACACGGTTTCACTGGAAGTGTGTACTAGTGCTAGTAAGGACAGTGATATATTGAACTATTCATGCAAAGTTTTGTATAATTCTGTGATAGAAGTTCGCAAATCACAAGAAGCTTTACTTACCTTACCAGGATTGTGGTACATGCCATTCTGTAACTGTAAAATGCTTGCTGGGATCCGTAGAGACGCTTTCAGGAGAAATAATAAAACCAAGGAACATCATTGTATAAGTTTCAAATGTGCACTTCTTCAGGTTAGCATTTTTTGTGGGTATCCAAGGCATGAAAGTACCTGAAACATATGTTTCCTGTGTTCTGTTATGGTAGAGGAGAAAATAATTATGTAATCTAGATACATGTCACTACACAATTGCACAGCCCAAAAGGGTGTCACATATAATAGTTGTCAAACTACGAGACGTTGTCACGCTTTGTGTGGTGCATATGACTTAGCGATGAGCGACAAAGGCAAACATTGCTGGCGAACCTCGCAAAGCGAGGCGAGCCGTTAACTCGGAGCACTTAGACGATGAGTGCCAAAGGTGCTCATTGCCTGCAAGCCTCACAAAGCGAGGCGAGCCGTTAAACCGCTATAACACGCAGCACTTATGAGTGATGAGCACTTATACGACATAGGAAAAATACCAAGTTAACGGCAGAAGGGCACAAAGCAAAAAACACTAAAAACACACTAAATACTCAAAAAATACTACAAAAACATGACACATAGCACGGGGGAAGAGCCAGGACATCTGGGAATGAGGTGGAACATGAGTTTAAGTAGAATGTGCCGAGTTTCGGCACTTGAAAATTGCCTAAGCGAGAAAAAAAATGAAAACGAGGCTACACGACCCTGAAGCACGTAAAACACTGCCAGACACGTGGGACTATGCCAGGCACGTATGTGGTACAAAAAACACTGTTGTAAAACACGCAAAATGCTCGCGAGGTGCGTAACACATAGAATATCGCCAGTTTACTTCACTAATTTGCTAATCTACACATTACGAATCTGAAATGACGGCTTTACCGCCTAAACCAACGGTTCTGTCATGCGCACGCAGCCTATATATTGGGCACACTTGCCACAGTGCTGACACTTTCTCCTCAGGTGATGACAGTCTGAGTGGACATTTTCTCTTGCCGAAAAATCCAAAGAGATTGTTAGCTCTTCAGGATATTGATTGCTGGCTATTAATTATAAATAGGTAAAGTATATTAATTTATTGATTAATCAATTATTAATTAAAAAAATGTATTATAAAAAAATATATATGCACATTCTTATATTTTACATTGCTTTCACTTTATGAAGACATTAATGGTTAACGATTTCCAACATTTTTATTAATTGCTTAATTAATTTTTAATGGACATTAATTTAGTATTATTAACTAGTAATCATTATGAATTTTTTTTTATATTTTCGACTGCCTTTACTTTATGAATATATTATTGCTTTACTCTTTCTGATATATGTATTCATTTATTAATTAGTTATTAATGTTCATTAATTAATTAATTAGTAATTAATTATTTTTAATAATAAAACATTTTTTTTAAACTGGATTAAAAAACATGTACATTTTACTGTGCACTTACATTTCAGTGTTGCTGCTCAATTATTAATGTTTATTAATTACTTCATTAGTCATTAATTAGTAATAATAATAAAATAAATGTTTTAACTGCCTCAAAAGATATGTACATTTTACAGTGCACTTATATTTCCGTGTTGGTGCTCAATTATTACAGTGCAGTTATATTTTGGTTTCGCTGCTTAACTATTACTACACTTATAATTGTGTGTTGCTGCTCAATGATAAATGTTCATTAATTACTTAATTAGTAATTAATTAGTAATAATATAAAAGAAAATTGTTTAAAATGCCCTAAAAAAATATATATTTTACAGTGTACTTATATTTCAATGTTGCTGCTCATTGTCTGAAAGGAATAGGATCCTCAAAGCAGTTATATATTGAAATCACTTTATTATATTATGACACATGCTACATTTAATATTTCATAATGCATTTATTTATGAATATATCCATGCTTACACCTTTACATTTTGCATGTATGCCCATTAAACATCATACTTAATGATTAATGAATTAATTTGATTCAAACATTAAAAATGCTTTTCATTTTATTTGACAGTTTGATCATCTGTCCAGCTGACTGAGTACACAGAGTGACGTTTGCAGCATTTGAGCATTTGAAGGTATATCATTTAATGATTCTGTTTTTTAGGAGAAAATTTTTAAGGCTTTTTGTTTTCCATTGATCAATGTTATTAATTAATTAATATTAATTAATTCTTAATCAGGAATAATTCTAAAAATTAAATATCCTCTATTTTACAATGCATATATTTAATATTGCATTTATATATCTGAAGTAAGGATCATTAACGTACATTCATTGATAAACTATCAATTATTAATAATTACAGAAAAATGTTTTTGTCAAAATTGTAGGTACAATTTTAAATGTATATATCTTTGTTCCTGCTCATTCCCTAACAGGAATAGAACATTATAAGCACTTAAATATTGAAATCCATTTATTATATGATGACACTTTTTAATATTTTGGAATGCATTTACTTATGAATATATTGATGATTAGGCCTTTACATTTTGCATGTATAACAAGTAAAAAGGATACTTTCAATGATTTATGAATTCATTCAAACAAAACAAAAAAAATACTTTTTATGTTATTTTACAGATTCAGCTTATCTGCACCTGCCTGAAGACAGAGAATGACCTCTGCAGCATTTCAGCTGATATAACATCAACTTGACAGGTATATGATGTAATGATGACATTCTTTAGAAAAATAGGATTAAGTATTTTTTTAGTCCGTTGATGACAGCTATTGATTATTTAATTTACGTATTCTATTTTATTAATTAAAACAAAAATAAAAATACATTATGAATAAATATATGCTTAGCCATTTATGTTTTCATGAATGACAATTTTACCTCAAAACTTGATTTATTGATTAATTAATTTAATCCAAAAGTTACAAATCAGTTTAAGGACAATCTATAGATTGCTCATGGCTATTTCTGTTTGCCCTTCTTTAGGAAAACATGATTACCTGTTTATATTTTGCAGTCATGACAGTTTTACATTCTTTTATTCATGTATATTCATGTATTAATTACTTCATTATTCTGTTCCTGCTCATTGCCTAACAGGGATAGGACATTATAACCACTTAAATATTTAAATACCTTTATTATATTAGAACTAGAGATGTCACGGACAGTTCGCCCGCGGACTATTCGCGGCAATTTTTGCATGTTCGCGTTCGCATTGTACGGCGAACACATGCACTTTTGGGTTTGCCCCTATTCTCTATCATTGAGGAAACTTTGACCCTGCACCTCACAGTCAGCAGACACATTCCAGCCAATCAGCAGCATACACTCCCTTCCAGGGCCTTCCATCTGAAGGACAGCATACATTTTAGAATCATTCTGAAGCTGCATTCATTGTGAGAGGACAGATAGTGTTGCTGCTGGAGATTTAATAGGGAAATAAATAGCCAGGCTGTGTATTTAGCTTCCACTACAGACCTGAAGGACTCGTCTGATATCTGCTGCAAGGACAGCAACCCAAAAAGCCCTTTTTAGGGCTAGAACATCATTTATTTTATTTTATAATTTTTTTCTGTGTAATCTAATTGCATATGCCTGCCAGCGTGTGTGTGTGACACGCTAACACCTAACAGCTTATATTGTGCTCAGTGAAATAAAACAACACTTTTTTGACTGTAATAGATTAAATAGCAATTGCCTGCCTACAGGCGTGTGTGTGAAGCCTATTGCATCTACTCTGCTAACTTTTGCCAGTGCACAGTGATACGTCATATCTGGTGCAACCGTAGTGTACATTGACATAAAACAACACTTTTTTGACTGTAATCGATTGAATATCAGTTGCCTGCCTACAGGCGTGTGTGTGAGGCCTACAGTGCCTACTCTGCCAACTTTTGCCAGTGCACAGTGACACTCATATCTGGTGGCACCTTAGATTGCACGCGCAGTGCCCCAAATTTGAAGTGGCAGGACCGACCAAGCATCTTTTTCCGTCTCCCGCTTCCGAAAATCCATGCCATATACACGTCCCTTGATAGGTGACATAACAGGTATCAAACTGATAGGAATAAATAGTACAACTTAATACACCACTCCTATCTGGTGGCACATTACATTGCACGTGCAGTGCCCCAAATTCGAAGTAGGAGGTCCAACCAAGCATCTTTTTCCATCTCCCTGTTCCAAAAATCAATGCCATATACACATCCCCTAATAGTGGACGTAACAGGGATTAAACCGATAGGAATAGTACTACTTAACAGTACACACCTTATAATAATGCAGACAGCGGCAACGCAGAGAGAGGAGTCTGAAGAAGAGGAGTCAGAGGAGGAAGGTGACTTTGAGGAGGTGGAAGACCAAACACAGTAGGCGCTCCAGGGGGTTTGTTGTCACCTTTCGGGCACCCTTGGTGGCTGGGTGGAGGAAGAGACCTTCAATGACATCAGTGAGGACAAGGAACGGGACATGGCTAGCTTGGTATCCAACCTTGTTCAAATGGGGAGTTTGCGGTTGTGCAAAGGGACTGTTTGTGGTGCATTAAACGGGGAGATTGGTCTGTTACTGTGAAACGGGTGTAACCCTTACACTACCTGATCGAAACAACATCATACCTGATGTTTTAAAGCATGTTATTCCAAACAATTTAGGAATGTTAGATGATGTATGCCCTTTATGGCTTAAAACCATACTCTGCATCAACTATGTAATTTTCCGTGGGAGTTTTGCCATGGATCCCCCTCCGGCATGCCATAGTCGAGGTGTTAGTCCCTTTGAAACAACTTTCCCATCACTATTGTGGCCAGAAAGAGGGTTGTGGGTTTTGAAATTCGCCTGCCCATTGAAGTCTATTGCGGTTCGCCGGGTTCGCCCGTTTGAGAACATTTGATGGAAGTTAGCGTCCGCTATTCGCGAACCGAAAATTTGTTGTTCGCGACATCACTAATTAGGACACTTTTTAATATTTTAGAATGCATTTACTTATGAATATATTGATGATTAGGCCTTTATGTTTTGCATGTATGACAATAAAAAAGGATATTTTCAAAGATTCATTAATTCATTCAAACAAAACATTACAAATGCTTTCTATGTCATTTTACAGATTCATCATCTCTGCACCTGCCTGAAGACAGAGAGTGACCTCTGCAGGATTTGAGCTGCTATAACATCAAATTGACAGGTATATGATTTAATGATGACATTCTTTAGAAAAACAGTATTAAGTCTTTTTTTTTTTTACCATTGATGACAGTTAGTGATTAATTAATTAATTAATTAACGTAATTTATTTTATTAATTAATCCATAATTTAAAAAAAAAAATACATTATGAATACATATATGCTTAGCCATTTATGTTTTCATGAATGAGAATTACACCTCATAACTTGATTTATTGATTAATTAATTTAATCAAAACATTACAAAGCTTTTTCATGCCAATCTAGAGTTTGCTCATAGCGCTTTTGATTTACCCTTCTTAAGGAAGACATGATTACCTGTTTATATTTTGCAGTCATGACAGTTTGAGATTATTTCATTATTGTATATTCATTTATTAATTACTTCATAATTCAGTATACAATTATATATATATATTATATATATATATATATATATTATATATATATGTATATATATATATATATATATATATATATATGTTACCATTAAATTATTGATTAATATATATATATATATATGCTTAGCTCTTTAGCTTTTAATGTATGGAAAATAAAACTAACCCATTGATTGAATAATTAGTTAATTTACAATGGTATTCATGACAGCTAAAAAAATAAAAAAATATGTACAATAAAAAAAATACAAATTTCAGACACCTGTATTTACAATTACAGATTACAATGGCGGACAATGCAGAAGACAAAAATGAACATAAAAGTAGAATGGCAAGGGAACGGAAGCAGAGATGGAGAAATACACAGACCCCTGAGACTTCCCAATGCTAAAGAGAAGAAAATCGACATTGACTTCTAAATAAATTAAAAAAAATACTAAAAAAAGCACAAACTGAGGGCTACATTAAATTCTTCCTCGTAGTTCTTTTGGTGCTCGCAAAAAGCTGTTTGCGAGTACCGAATCTCTTGCAGCCTGCTTTGCGATATGATTACGAAAAATGGCAGAAAATAGGCTCCGACACAGCTACGTAGTCACACGCAGCCCTAAATCTACGAATGATTCTCTCATTTCGTAAGAATCCCTACGGGCACAAAAAGTGCCGCAAGGGATCCTAAAGCCTCTACGTGCTGCCTCGGAGCAGCCCAAGACAGCCGTGTGAGGCCCCTCCTGCTCCCTATACACATCCCCATGCTGCAGGGGTCTTAATCGGGACACTATTACCCAATCCCAGCCGCGGCACCTACAATTAACCCCCCTCTATGCTGAGGGTCTCCATCGGGACCCCCGAAGTGTCCCCACATAAACCCCTTGCAGCGGGCGGTCCCCGATCTGCATAGATCAGGCCCCTGCTGCATTAAAAAGTTTTAATTTCCCCGCCGCGGCTCCTTAAAGGGGCTGCCGCACACTATTACCCAATCCCAGCCGCGGCACCTAAAATTACCCCCCTTTATGGTGGGGTTCCCCATCGGGGCCCCCCAAGTGTCCCCACATTAATCCCTTGCTGCAGGGGTCCATAGGGACCCCTGCAGCCCCCCCACGTTAACCCCCTGCAGCGGGGGTCCCCGATCGGCACCGATCTTGACCCTGCTGCATTAAAAAAATTTAATTTCCCGCCTTGCGGTTCCTTAAAGGACTGTAAATGTCCTGAAAGGACTCTCACTAAAAAACATTAACCCCAGGCAAATATAATTAACCCTATAATTCATGGGGGGCAATACAGACACTCTTAAGGCCATAGTTAACCCTATAACTCATGAAGGTCAATACAGACCCCCATAAGGCCTTAATTAAACCTATGACACATGGGGGTCAATACAGACCCCTATCAGCCTCTATCTAACCCCATCAGTCCCATAAGGGTATATTATGATACCTATGGGGCTGTTAAAACCCTAACATTAAGCACATAAGTGCCATGACGGTCCACAACGACCATCATGACACTAACTACAAAAACAACACTATAACCCCCAATAAACCATTTAATCTAAACTAACCCCCTTCTACACTAATCTATTAACACTTACACTACCTATCTACAATACCTACCCCCTAATAAACCTCCCCACCACTCTAATTACAACAAATAAAAAAAACTACCTTACAGAAAATAAAAAAACCTAAGTCACCAAAAAAAAAAACTACAGTACAGAAAATAAAAAAACCTACAGTACAGAAAATAAAAAAAAACTATAGAACAGAAAAAAAAACTAGAGTACAGAAAAAAAATAATACATTACAACCCCCCCCCCACTACAGAAAAAAAAAAATTACACACCTGAAAAGGAAAGACAGACATACACAATACAATACATACAATACATTACATACAATACATTACAAATAATATATTACATATAATACATTACATATAATATATTACATACAATATATTACATACAATACATTACATACAATACATTACATATAATATATTACATACAATACATTACATATAATACATTAAATACAATTCAAATCAAATACCCCCTATCTATCTAACATACAATCTAGTTAAACTAAAATAAATCATAACTATATCAAATACATCCCCCTATCCATCTAATATACAATAAATCCTAACTACATACACAGACCCTAATTCTAAGCTAAAATAAAATAATTACAGTCCTAACTACATACACAGACCCTAATTTTAAGCTAAAATAAAATAATTACAGTCCTAACTACATACACAGACCCTAATTTTAAGCTAAAATAAAATAATTAAGACCACTTACCTTTAAGATGTCCCTTCAGATCACTAACCTAGGGGTAAAACAAAACAAAATAATTAGTACAAAATATTAACATGAAATAAATAAATATTATATACATTCTAAATATTCAACTCACCTTTCCAGCATGTCCGGTCATTGTTCAGTTCTTCCGGCGCGGCCCTGTTAAAAAAATACAATACATTAATACAATATACAAACAAGAAATAAAATAAACATATCAACATATAAATAAACATTTAACTTACCTCCCCGCGATGTCCCCGGACTCCTCTACTTCAGCCCCGGCTGGGCCCCGGAACCATCCGCGCTATAAAAAAAAAGAGTATTTTCCGGGAGGAAATTGGCAATGGCGGCTTGTGATCGGCTGAAAAAGCTGTCTATCAATTTCAGCCAATCAGAAGTCATCAATATTTGAGCCAATCAGGATGCGCAGATGTCTTCTACCAATCACTCCGGGGGGGGGGGGGGGGGCTGTTTCCCATAGGGTCTGTGTAGCTAGGACTGTAATTATTTTATTTAAGCTTAGAATTAGGGTCTGTGTATGTAGTTAGGATTTATTGTATATTAGATAGATAGGTGGATGTATTTGATATAGTTATGATTTATTTTAGATTAAATAGATTGTATTTTAGATAGATAGGGGGTATTTGATTTGTATTGTATGTAATATATTATATGTAATGTATTGTATGTAATGTATTGTATGTAATATATTGTATGTAATATATTATATGTAATGTATTATATGTAATATATTATTTGTAATGTATTGTATGTAATGTATTGTATGTATGTATGTATTGTATTGTGTATGTCTGTCTTTCCTTTTCAGGTGTGTAATTTTTTTTCTGTAGTGGGGGGGGTTGTAATGTATTTTTTTTTTCTGTACTGTAGGTTTTTTATTTTCTGTACTGTAGATTTTTTCATTTTCTATTCTGTAGGTTTTTTTTTTTGGTAACTTAGGTTTTTTTTTTCTGTAAGGTAGTTTTTTTTATTTTTTATAATTAGAGTGGTTGAAAGGTTTATTAGGGGGTAGGTAGTGTAGCTAGGTAGTGTAAGTGTTAATAGATTAGTGTAGAGGGGGGTTAGTTTAGATTAAATGGTTTATTAGGGGTTATAGTGAAGTGTTTGTAGTTAGTGTCATGATGGTCCTTGTGGACCGTCATAGCACTTATGTGGTTAATGTTAGGGTTTTAACAACCCCATAGGTATCATAATATACCCTTATGGGACTGATGGGGTTAATTAAGGCCTTATGGGGGTCTGTATTGACCTTCATGAGTTATAGGGTTAATTAAGGCCTTATGGGGGTCTGTATTGACCTTCATGAGTTATAGGATTAATTAAGGCCTTATGGGAGTCTTTATTGACCCCCATGAGTGACAGGGTTAATTAAGGCCTTATGGGTGTCTGTATTGACCTTCATAAGTTATACGGTTAATTAAGGCCTTATAGGGGTCTGTATTGACCCCCATGAGTGACGTGGTTAATTAAGGCCTTATGGGGGTCTGTATTGACCTTCATGAGTTATAGGGTTAAGTAAGGCCTTATGGGGGTCTGTATTGACCCCCATGAATTATAGGGTTAATTATAGTTGCCTGGGGTTAATGTTTTTTAGTGCGAGTCCTTTCAGGACCTTTACGGTCCTTTAAGTACCCGCGAGGCGGGAAATGTAAACATTTAAATGCAGCAGGACCCCCGCAGCAAGGGCATAATGTGGGGACACTTGGGTGGTCTCGATGGGGACCCCCAGCATAAAGGGGGGTTAAATGTAGGTGGCGCAGACAGGATTGAGTAATAGTGTGCCGCGGGCCCTTTAAGGAGCTGCGGCAGGGAATTTACATTTTTTAAATGCAGCAGGGGCCTGATCTATGCATATCGGGGACCCCCGCTGCAAGGGGTTAATGTGGGGACACTTGGGGGCTCCCGATGGGGCCCCCCAGCATAAAGGGGGGTTAATTTTAGGTGCCACGGGCCTGGATTGGGTAATAGTGTGCCCCCGGCCCTTTAAGGAGCCGCGGCAGGGAATATAAAAGTATTAAATGCAGCCGAAGCCTGATTGGTGCCAATCGGGCACCCCCGCTGCAAGGGGTTAATGTGTGGGGGCTGCGGGGGTCACTATGGACCCCTGCAGCAAGGTGTTAATGTGAGGACACTTCGGGGGTCCCGATGGGACCCTGCATAGAGGTGGGGTAATTTTAGGGGTAGTAGGAGTACACCCCACGGCAGGGCTTATGTGGGGACTGCCGCGGAGGTCCCGTTTAGGACCCCTGCACTACTTGTTGAGGTGCTGGAGCCTGCGAAATCATATCGCAGGCTGTCACTCCTCATGTATATTTACACAGTGTTGATACGTACGGCCCTGCTGCGTAGCTCATACGTTGCTCGCAGCATGGCGATTGTAATAGCATTGTAAGTTAGAGAAACTTTGCAGTACGTAGGGCTTAAGTTGAAGCCTCTTATTTACGAGGCTGGCATTTAATAGGGCCCTGAGTCTGCTGGAGCTTCAAAGAAAAGAAAAAGTAAACAAAACATGTCTGTAAAACATTCTCTAATGACCCAATATTGCCTCATGACACCAATGTTCATACAGATGACACCAATGTAGATATAGAAAGTTGTACTGATATCTATGTTGAGGAAGCTCACGATAGTGCTTTATTTACAGCACTAACAGTAGACACTCATTATTGTGGATTAATGAATGTGGTTTGTCAGTTTTGTGGGGCCTATCATTTTCTGAAAGAAAGACCATGATGGAGAGTTTATTAGTTGCTGTCAGAAAGGAAAGGTAAGACTTCCAGAAAGACACACATTTCCAGAATATTTAGAAAGTATAATGAGTGATCCAAAATTTCAAAATTATACCAATTTTAAGAAAAACATTAGGTCTTATAACAGTGCAATTTAATTTGCTTCAATGGGTGCAACATTAGCAGAAAATGTCCCAGGACATAGTCCTTACTGTTTTAAAGTACAAGAGCATATTTAACACCGGACTTCACATTTACACCCAGAATCAGAAGAACAAAGGAAATTTGAAAGCTGTTGAACAACAAATGATGCTTCCTGAAAATAAACAATGCTTAACCATAGTCTTTGAACAGCTCAATAACATTATGGCCAACAACCCATATAGTCAAGCATATAAAAAATTAGCAGAGGTTGAAAAAGAACAACAGGCACATGTGCAAATAAATCAATTGCCAATGCCAAGAGTAAATATGGTTCTCAAAAGAGATCGTCATACTGATCAAAGACAGTATAATTTACCAACAGCAAATGAGGTTGCCATGGTCTTTTAAAAGTATAATTTAAAAACTTTTTATAAACCTAAATATTTTAAGTAGTAATTTGGATCCAATGACATATCCTATTTTCTTTCCAATTGGTGAGCCAGGATGGCAACCAAAATTACAATTGCAAAGTTATCCAAATAGTAAAGTTTGTGTTAGAAACAATATTTCTATGCTGGAATGTAAAGAAGCATAAACTGCTATTCAGAATCATTTTAATCCTATTTTATGTGGGGGCAAACTCACACAACAATGGATTATTGATTCCTATCTACAAGTCAAAGCAAATAATCAAAATTTTGTAAAATGTCAACAAAACAAGCTTTGAGTAGAATAATATTGTGGATTGATGGATTATGTTGCTGAATTGGCTGCAAACAGAGACATTCCTGCTGGAACAGCAATGATTTTGCCATCCTCTTTTTTTCAAGGATCTCCTTGCAATATGCAAGAAAGATATAATGATGCCATGGCTATTGTCACTAAATTTGGCAAATCAGATTTATTCATTACATTCACATGTAATCCACAATGGCAGAGATCAAAGAAAATTTTAAACTTGGCAAAAATACTTCTGACCAGATTTGGTGGCAAGAGTATTAAAAATAAAACTAAATTAATTAATTAATGATATAACTTATTTGGGAAATGTGTAGCTTTTGTTTATACTATTGAATTTCAAAAAAGACGCCTGCCACATGCACATATACTTTTCATACTGCAAGAAAAAGATAAATTGAACACGGCAGACAGAGTGGATTCTGTAATTACTGCTGAACTGCCACATCCAGAGAAATATTCAAAACTTTATGAGATTGTAACTCATAGAATGATACATGGTCTATGTGGAGATATCAATCCAAATTCCCCATGTATGGAAAATAAAAAATGTAGGAAAGAATTCCCAAAACAATTTCAAATGCTAATTGTGATGATTACCCTTTGTATACAAGAAGAGAAGGACAAACAGCTTTTATTTGTGGCCAAAAGGTCGATAACAGATATGTGGTTCCATATAATCCACATTTGCTGATGAAGTACAATGCACACATTAATGTGGAAGCTTGCACTTCTATCAAATCCATCAAATATGTGTATAAATATATATATATATACACAAAGGATATGATGCAGCAACTGTTGTTGTGCAAGGTGCACAAAATGAACAAGACAATACAATTTTACGTGACAAACTTTCATCCTATTTAGATGCTCGCTATGTAAGTGCTCAAGAAGCAATGTGGCGTCTTCTCGAATTTCAGATACATGATCGGTAACATGCTGTGTATCAATTAGCTGTCCATTTGCCACAAAGACAATTTGTTTTCTTCACTGCAGCGAAAGAAAGAAATGCTTTAGCACAAAGTGAAGATAGAGCAACAACACCTACTGCTTGGTTTCAATTAAATTGTCAGGACACTGAGGCCAGACAATTTTTATACATTAACATTCCATATCACTATGTATTCATAAATGGCCAATGGCGACAACGAAAAAAACGTAATAATAAAATGATCCCACTAATTTATACAGTTAGGCCACGAGACATTGAACGTTTCAGTTTAAGATTACTTCTTTTACATGTTCCTGGTGCACAAAGTTATGAACATTTATGCACAGTCAACAACATAGTTTATGATACTTTCCAATTAGCTGCAAGACATCAAAACTTCCTGGCAGATGATACGGAATGGGAGAGATGTCTAGAAGAAGTAGCACTATGTAAAATGCCAAAGCAAATGAGAGAACAATTTGCTTTCATTTGCATCTTTTGCAATGTACCTGATGCATTAGCTTTGTTGGAAACATTTAAATTACATATGTGTGAAGATTTTTTGAAACGTTACAATGAAACCATTGCGCTATTGAAAGCGTTAATGGAAATTCAGGAAATCTTTCTTTGTTATGGATTAAATTGTGCTAATTTTAAACTGCCTGATCCAGGAATTATAGATAAAATTACCTTTGAGGAGTATGACACTGAGATTGAATACGAAAAAACACAAGAACAAATTGGAACTTTAAATGCATTACAATTGGAAGCATTTAACACCATTACAAATGCAATAGATGATGACATGCTCAAAAAGCGTTATTTCTATCTGGATGGCCCTGGAAAAACGTATCTATATAAAGTCATAAATATTGGGACATTGGGACATTGACACTATTCTAAACTTTTTGGCTCTATACACCACCACAACAGATTTGAAATGAAACTAACAAGATGTGCTTTAACTGCAGTCTTTCAGCTTTAATTTGAGAGTGTTTACATCCAAATCAGGTGAACGGTGTAGGAATTACAACAGTTTGTATATGTGCCTCCACATAGGATGTTGTTATACTGTTGAAATTTTAGAGGACCACTATTTCACTAAGAAACTCTATACACTGGCAAAAAAACATAGAGAACAGTGGTTTTACTTCCAGGATGAAATGTTATGTCACTCGGACTCATTTTAGAGGACCATTATTTCACTAAGAAACTCTATAAATTGGCAAAAAACATAGAGAACATTGATTTACCCCGTGGAAGAACTTTTATGCCTGGTGGTCTCTTTTTAGAGGACTACTATTCCACTTTCAGGAAACTCTATGTGCCATTTTCAAGAACTACAACAATAACAACAAAAAGAAAAATTAACATATTGGAATGTGTTAGAACTTACCTTTTTACATGATTGGCCCCACAAAACAATTAGGTGGCATTTGTGTACAATTCAAGGTTATATGTTACTATTTTTTGTTACTATGTGACATGTTAACATTGTATTTTAAAAGTGGTGAAAAGTTGGTTCATTGTATATTGTATATAGTTCAGGAGTTATGTTAATAGGAGGATAACCATTTGTTAATACATTGAAATGTATAATTAAATACAGATTATTGATCCTTATCACCAGTTAATGGGGTCAGGAAGGAATTTTTTTTCCCCCTCTTTGACAATTGGCCAAGTTTCAATGGGGGTTGTTATTGTTTGACTTCCTCTGGAATCAATACCTATGTGGTGTAACAGTAATTAAAATAAAAGTTGAATGTTACAAAGCATTATGTAATTGTTGCAAATACTTATTCACAGATAATTTACATATTCTTATGGTATTCATGCATACCTAGGAATTAAAAATGTTAGTGTTGATAAAAAAAAATGGTTCAAGATTGTTTCAAATATAAGTTGCATGTTGCAAACATTTATGTAATGGTTTAAAATATGTATTCATCAAAACTTCAGCAATTGTTATATTGTTCTTGCATATATGACAAATAAAATAGTTAATATTGAACAAAAAATATGCTTTACCTGTTGGTGAAATACAAGTTTAAAGTAAAAAAAATAAAAAGTTGCATTTAAAATGTTGTACTTCTTTGTAGATAACAAAAAGGTTAAGAATGTCAGAAACTCCCATTGTGTGGCAAACAGTTTTAACAGCATTAAAATTGTATTGCCCCGTCATTTTTTGACAGGCAAGTCGCTAGTTATTTCATATTTGAGATCAACATAACTGGTTAAAATGTTTTTAGAAGCTAAAACAAAATAGACACAATCTTTACATTTTGTCTTTTATACTGATATATCTTTTACTGCATTATTTCCTTTTTCTCGACTGATTATGTGTTACCTTTTATGAATGTGTGTCTTTTTAAACTAGAGTTTCCATTACTGGCATTTGAATTTGCCACATTCCCACTATGCAGTTAGAAACATCCCGTGCAATAAAAAAATCCCTCTTCTCAGGAAGTTGATACCCAGAAACCAAACTGGTAAATCCCGTAGCAGCATACTTCCATATAAAAGGTAATAATTTAGAGACTGTATTATGACATTTTTCATTCTAACCGTTTGCATCTTTTTAACTGTAGCCCTTCAAAATAGTACATTTTTAATTTCTAACCACAGCCATCCTTTAAGCTTTTACTTATAAGCTAACAACGATACTAGATTAGAAACACTGCAGTTTTCTAAATGCATCTTTCAAAACAAACACAATTATTTTCTGCAGCTATTTGATTCCTTATTTGTTCACATGTCTTCAGTTTCAGGAAAGTTGTAAAATTATTTTAGCAGTTCCTTGCAGCAATTTATGATGTTTCATGATACAACTTCATAAAACTTGGCTCATTATCACAGCTTCTCTCTTTACCAATCAATACATTTATTTCCCAACCATCTGCACTATATTGTAACATTTGTTTTCTCACATATGGTCACAGCCTTGTCATGCCTGGATAGTAATCAACTGAAGGGTATTTTCATATCATTTTCTGTTAGATTAACATTATAGTAACCACATTTAGCAAAAATATACTTCGGTTTTCACAATATGCGAATGTCCAGCAAAATTCAGCAAACTTAAATAATTTGCTTTGAAATCAGTATAATGTGTGATTTATATATACACTGTGTAAAGTGTATTAGTACCATGCAATTAAAACAATGTGTAAATTATATTTCTCACTTGTTACAAATTTTTCACATTGATAAATAATTCCTCATCTTTAGTTAGCTCTTAAGAATATAATCATCAGCAATAAAATGTTAAAAAACAAATTCTCTGCAGTCTACAATAATGACAGGATGTTTAGCATTCCATTTCAGTATTTGCAATATTCATCAGAAACCAGCAGTAATTTAATTATAACACTGTAGCACACTTTTATAATAAGCAGCTGTATTTGCAAATCCCTGACCAATTGTTTTAAAGGAGATTTTCCTAAACAGTTATGAGTCAGTCAAAGCGCTCTTGATACAAATACCAAATTATGAAAAAAGCATTAATACTAAGAATGAAAATAATCAGTTTTGCAACATAGCTTTCAAAATTAAAGTTAGTAAAGGGTAGTTCAGTTTTAGCTGTGGAGCAAAAAGCAGTTAAAATAAAAGTTGATTTTATTGGTTGAGTATGATTAGATTGCAAGTTTTCAGAATACCTTTACCCTAGACATTTTCAAATGGAAGATAAAATTATCCCATCAAGGTTTTGTAGGAATCAAAACAATTCTGTGGCTGTTTCGAAATGGGAGGTTACGTTGTTGCTTAATTGATCATATTCCCGCCCTGAACTGCTACGAACCAGTGCATGGTTTACAGAGTCGGATTAGGTCCCATAACCTCTGGGCTTGATCAATTGAATAGCTCCGAATTCTGAGACAAACGGGAGCCCACAGCCTCTATCCAGTGAGATACAGGCTTGCAATTGAATCAGGCTCTATATTCATTTCCACGACACTATTAATTTTAATATTGACTATTTCCACACACAAATGTACTTTCTATACTACAATTCATATTAAAAAAATCTCCATCCACACATTGCTATAATGTAAACCAACAAACACACCAACCCACCTCAGAAATAGCAGTTTCTATTCTAGATACACAGAAACTTTATTTTGTACAACCACATCTGTTGTAAAACTTGCAGACCTGGTGGAGCACTTTCTAGGCCTCAGGAGAGTCTGAATCAGCTAAGGGTACTACTCCAAGCTAATACACACCCTGATACAGATAGAGACACATGCATTCTTTTAAAAGGAACTTCCTGGAATTTAAACAATCACAAATGTAAACAGGATATTTGTATTTATTATCATTATTATTACGTTTATTATTATTATTATTATTATTATTATTATTATTAATAATAATAATAATAATAATTATGTATAGAGCACCAGCAGGTTCAGTAGCACAATGAATTCAACACATGAATAAAATGTGTAAATGACATTAGACACCACACCACAAGAGATACAAGAATTACAGTAAATATCTGTGATTGAGAGCTGACTGAAAGACAGGAAGCAAAGGTTTTTTTGTAAATGGAACATACTCAGATTGGACTAATGTGGTAAGTGAGGTTCCTCAGGGTTCAGTATAAGGTCCTATCCTTTTTAATATATTTATTAATGACTTAGAGGTGGGACTGGAAAGTAGTGTCTCCATTTACGCTGATGACATGAATTTGTGCAAGCTAATTAAATCAGATAATGATGTGCGTACCCTCCAAAGGGATTTACATAAAAATAAGGAATGGGCATCTAAATGGCAGCTGAGATTTAATACAAATAAATGTAAAGTTATGCATCAGGGAAGGAAAAAATAGCCATGCAATTTATAATCTTAATGGAGCAAATCTAGTAGTATCAGATATTGAAAGGGATTTCAGAGTTCTTGTGAACAATCACCTAGGTAACAGTCCTCAAAGCTAAGCAGCAGCTGCAAAGGTAAATACAATATTAGCATGTATTAAGAAGGGTATAGAAGCAAGGAAAGCAAATATAATTCTGCCACTATACAAATCCCTAGGCCCTCATTCAATTGCAATTTGGCCAATTGAATAGGGGTCTAAATAAGCACATAATATATTTTTTAAAGAAGTTTTTAGTTAGTAAACATCTATCCAAAAACAAGGTTTACAGTAACTAAAAACGTATTTAAAAAAAAGATGTTATGTGCTTATTTAGAGCACTATTCAATTGGCCAAATCGCAATTGAATGAGGGCCCTAGTATGAGGGCCTAGTATGAAGACAGACTAACCAAATTAAACTTAATTTCTCTAGAAAAAAGGCATCTAAGAGGTGATATGATTACCTTATATAAATACATCTGGGGTCAGTATAAAGATTTGTCAAGGGAGCTTTTTGTGCTAAGAGTTTTTCAACTGACAAGAGGACATCCCTTGAGGTTAGAAGTAAAAAGATTCCCTCTTAAAGAAAGAAAAGGGTTCTTCACAATAAGGGTGTAATTCTCTACCAGAGGAGGTGGTGACAGCAGATTTCATAGATACATTTAAAAGGGGACTGGATTTATTTCTAATTAAAAAGGAAATTCAGGGTTATTCTGGATAATTGATCCAGGGAGAACATTGATTCAGGGAGCAATCCGATCACCAGTATCTGGGGTCAGGAAGGATTATTTTTTTTTCTTTGAGACGATTGGCTAAGTTTCACATGTTTTTTTTTTTCTGTTTGCCTTCCTCTGGATTAATTAATAATAAAAAATAAATAAATAAATAATTAAATAGTTGATTAATAATTAATTCACAACTAATTAATTAATAACTAATCTGGATATTGCCAATCAGAGGAGATCTTAAAAGGTTGAACTTGATGGACTGAAGGTCTTCTTTCAACCTTAATTACTATGTAACTATGTAACATTTGTACTGGAGTATTATTATTATTATTATTATTATTATCGTTTATTTGTAACGCGCCAACATATTCCGTAGCGCTATACATAAGTTAAGTTACAGGCAATGACAAGTTAAAGATTCATACATTGCAAAGAGTGGGTGGCCCTGTCTTTGAGCTTGGAATCCGGTGTCCATAGCGCTTTCCCTAAAGCACTGCGCAGGATTGAAACTCGCAGACTTACAATCTAAAGGTTAAAGTTTTATGTGGTACAGTAGGGAGAGAGGAGTGCTGAGCATGTTAGGGAGGAAGGTTATAGGCTTCTTTAAAGAGGTACATTTTTATTGATGTTTTGAAGGATTTAAGGCAGGAGGATAGTCTGGTGAAGCGAGGCAGGGAGTTCCAGAGAATAGGGGCAGCGCAAGAAAAGTCCTGGAGGCGGGAGTGAGAGGAGGTTACAAGAGTGGTAGGAAGAAGAAGGTCGTTAGCAGAATGAAGAGGGCGTGTGGGGGAGTATTTGGAGATGAGAGCAGAGATGTATGGGGGTGTGCTGTTGTTGAGGGCTTTATAAGTTAGGGTCAAGATTTTAAACTTTATTCTGGAGGCTAAGGGAAGCCAGTGAAGTGATTGACAAAGAGGAGCTGCCGACACTGAACGATGTGTACTGAAGATGAGTCTGGCGGAGGCATTTATTATGGATTGAAGTGTGGAGAGGCGAGTGATGGGCAGGCCAACAAGGAGCGAGTTGCAATAGTCAAGACGAGAAATGATGAGAGAGTGTATTAGAATCTTAGTAGTGTCTTGTGTAAGGTAATGGCGTATTTTGGATATGTTTTTTAGATGGAAAAGACAGGATTTGGTTAGAGACTGTATGTGTGGGATGAAAGAGAGGGCAGGGTCCAGTAGAACCCCGAGACAACGGGCTTGGGAGGTTGGAGTGATGATGGCGTTGTTGACAGAGAGAGAGATGTGAGGAATTGAAGCTGTAGTAGAGGGTGGGAAGATTAGGAGTTCAGTCTTAGACATGTTGAGTTGCAGATGGTGGGCGGACATCCAAGAGGATATACTAGAGAGGCAGTCGGAGACGTGTGCTAGAAGAGAGGGGGATAGATCTGGTGCTGAGAGATAGATTTGGGTGTCATCTGCATAGAGATGGTACTGGAACCCAAAAGAGTTTATTAGGGTGCCGAATGAGGATGTGTAGATGGAGAAGAGGAGGGGGCCTAGGACTGATCCTTGGGGTATGCCAATAGACAGAGGGTGAGGAGAAGAAGATGTGCCGGAGAAGGAGACGCTAAATGATCGTTCTTGGAGGTATGATGAGAACCACAAGAGAGCAGTGTCTCGAATGCCGAGGGAGGAGAGAGTGTGGAGTAGAATTGAATGATCAACTGTGTCGAAGGCGGCAGAGAGATCCAGGAGAAGCAAAATAGAAAAGTGGCCTTTAGAGTATATAAGGATCCTTGTGTTTAAAGTAATATACAATCAGAAAAAAAGATATGTTGTATGACTAATAATTAGTAGTTCAAAAGACATCCATGTAATGTCTGCTCTAACATTAGGAGAAAAAAAAAAGATACTAAAGGCAATATTTGTGGTGCATTCTTAAACTGATGTCTGTTCAAAATAAATGTTAATGATAATCCTTACAACTATTTTATGAGTATTCTGTGCTTAAATGTTTAAAATGGTGGTTAGGTTGGATATCTTGAATATTTGAATAAAAATTGTAAGCAATATATTCCAGTTTAATCTACGCAATATATGCCAGATTAATCTACTCTCAATAGTGAGACTTTTTTAAGTCATTCCCAAAACCATATTATGAATAACCACCAGTTCAAAGAACACTTTGGGTATAAACTGGTACTGCCTGGTAAGGAGTTATGATACATTGCTAGGAAAATAACAACAAAAAGCTAAATGATGTTGTTTTGTTGCAGATTTGTTGCAGAATTGTTGTATATAGCATTACACCCATAAGTAAGGCATTATGGTTTTATGTTAAACGGCTACTTTGTTATTCTGCAAGTTGTAAAGAAATTAAGTAGCAACCAGGTTATGTGGACTCCCTGCAACAAGGAGGGGAGTCTTTTGACATGTTTTGCCTAGGGAGGTTTTTTCAAAAAAATAACAGCACCCAAGTATGTTCTCTATTTATAGAAATGGGCTCCTCCTACAAAATGAGCTAATATGAAAATAATCCAATTGTGTCAAAGTTTAATTTAGGGCTTGTAGACTCTATTAGCTGAACCAGATGACAGATAATTTTGGCTGCAAGAAATTGAACTTGAAAATAGATCTTTCTATGTAAATTATCAGGCTATACATTTAATATTCTAGACTCTGTTAATCAAAGGTAGATGACATTAAACTATAATGTATTGAACACAACCATAATACTTATAATGAAAATAATAAAACTTGTTTATATGAAGGAAAAATTGTAGAGCAACAGCTTATAATAATGTATTACAGTTTTTAATTGTTTACATCATGTCACAAAATATATTTTGTTTATTACATGGTTACATAGTAATTGAGGTTACAAAATCAAGTTCAACCTTTTAAGATCTCATCTGATCTGCAATTTGCAGATTAATTGTTAATAGATATAAAGGAAGGCAAACAGAAAAAATAATACAGTGAAACTTGTCAATTGTCTCAAAAGGGAAAAAAAGTAATTCCTTCCTGACCCCAGATACTGGCGATCGGATCCCCCCTGGATCAATACTCCCTCTCTAATTATCCAGGATAACCCTGAATGCCATTTTTATTTAAAAATATATCCAACAACTCCTTTGGTAGAGAATTCCACATATTAACCACCTTTACTGTGAATAACCCTTTTCTTTCTTTAAGGTGGAATCTTTTTACTTCTAACCTCAACGGATGCCCTTTTGTCAGTTGAAAACGTCTTGGCATAAATTGACATAGCTTTATATTTACCCTGGATGTATTTATATAAGATAATCATATGCCTTCTTAGACTCCATTTTCTAGAGTTTCTCTAGTTTAGTTTGGTTAGTCTTTCTTAGTAACTTAACCCCTCCATTCCCCTTATTAGTTTTGTTGTCCTTCTCTGTACTTTTCCAAGCTCTAAAATGTCCTTTTTCTGAAGTGGTGCCCAAATTGTTTTCCAAATTCCAAATGAGGGAGTGTTAGGGATTTGTTTAATGGTAGGATTATATTTGCTTCCCTTGCTTTTATACCCTTCTTAATACATGCTAATAATTTATTTGCCTTTGCAGATGCTGCTTGGCATTGAGCACTGCTACCTATGTGGATTTCCACAAGCACTCCCAAATCCCTTTCAATATCCAATACCCCTTGATTTTCTCATTAAGATTCTAACTTGCATGGCTATTTTTCCTTCATAAGTGCACAATTTTACATTTATTCATAGTAAAGTGCATCTGCCATTTAGTTGCACATGACAATTCTTTGGAGGGAAAGTCCATAATTTTCTGATTTAATTACCTTGCACAATTTAATGTCATCAGCAAAAACAGAGACACTACTTTCCAGTCCTACCTCTAAGTCATTAATAAGTATATAAAAAAGGAGAGGACCTAATACTGAACCCTGAGGAACCCCACTTACCACATTAGTCCAATCGGAGTATGTTCCATTTACACTAACCCTTTGCTTCTTATCTTTTAGACAGTTCTCAATCAATGAGCAGATATTTACTGTAATTCCTGTACCCATTAGTTTGCACAATAGTCTCCCATGTGCCATTGTATCAAAAGCCTTTTCAAAATCCAAAAAGACTACATCCACTGGGTTGCCTTGATCCAAATTCTTACTACCCTCCTCATTAGATTTGTTTGACATGACCTAGCCCTCATAAACCCATGTTGACTTCTACTTACTGTTTAATCCTGTTCAAATAGACATATTTTTGGATACTATCCCCTAAAAACCCTTCTAAAAGCATTCCGACTACAGAAGTGAGGCTCATTGGTCTAATACGTGAGACAATTGGATTACTAGTGATCAGAAGAAAAAACAAGGTATCCATGGTTGCCAGTTTGTTTAAATAATGATCTGATTCTCAGATGGTGCATTTATTAATTTAATTGTGTCTCTATAGTTAAAGAAACATGTAGTAAGGCAGTAAAAATGTACATGAGATATTTATCATTGTTATAATTATTATTATATTGTATGTATAGAGCAACAGCAGATTCAGTATCTCAAGGGTTCAATAAACACATGAATAAAAGTGTAAATACGATAAGACATCAAATTATTACTGTAGGATATAAGGATCAAAGCTGTTGATAATAATATAAAACCTTTATCTCCAAATTCTAAGTAAATATCTGGAGAAGATAAATAAATATGGTGGGGATGAGTAGTTTAGAAAGGTATTCCTGAGGTCCCGCTGCTCTCTTAATTTGAAACAGCTAATAATAATGACTTGGCTTAACAGAACCCACCTACAAAAAGAGATATAATATAAAAAATATTGAGAACTATAGAAATATAAAGACTGTACCAGTGGCACAATATTAACTACATCATAGAAGGGTATTACATTTAGCTGGTAATCATACAAGGTGGAATACCTCATTATGAGAACAGGACTCCCTCATGACAGCATGTAACAGATATGTGGGGGTAAACAGTTGACGTATATATACATCTAAAGAAGAGCAGGGGAAATAATGTTTGGTACCATTCTCTATTTAACACCAATCTTTTTTACATTTATCCATCCATATTTTAAGCATACCGACTCTTATTTTTTATGTTTTATTATGTTTACAAAGATTACAATTCACCCATTGTTTTAATGGCTAATTACTAATATCGAGAAACCACCCTGACTTTAAGAGACATTTGTAATATGTAAAACATAATCATACATTTGTATTCTTAAACCTTGTTTTCACTTGAGGTTTTGAAATGTCCCTCCAGTATAGCCATTTTCAGTTTTTTAAGAATGTGATGTGTCAAACACCTTCTTTCTACCGTGGTAGTAATGAAGATTCATTCACTTTTTGTGAATTACTTTTGAGTTATTAGAATATGTCTCCTGTTTAATACGCTACTTTAAATGTAGCTAGAAACCAAATGGCAATAGGCAAAAGTCCAGTCCAAGAATTATTTATTGCAAACTTACAACTGTTTTAGATCATCATGTGTTTCTTCTAAACATGCTAAGAGCCCATATTGCAGTAATATTCAAATCTGGTAAAGATCCTATATTGGTCTAATTTAATTTTCCTATTTCCTATTTTGCTTAATCCAGATCTCTAAATTTATATCACAATATAAGCATATCGATTTATAGCGTATTTATCATAATCTATGTTAGATTAGTGATTCCTAACCTTCTCCTTAAGGACCTCTGCAGTTTTGTAAAAAAATTCACAGTATGTATATAAGACAGACACATAAAAGCATTTCTAGAGAAAATGGGTGCTTAGAGTGCTAATCTATCTGTAGCATGAGAGGAGGGTTATCACATAGACATTTAGAGCACTATTAAATTTGCCAAATAGCAAATCCAGAAGCCTGTAAAGGAGGCCGCAAAAGTTACTGCCATATCTGCCACATTATCAAGTCAAGTTCCTCAGAGGAGTATATTATAAATGTGACACTTCATTTTGTGAACACAAATACTTACTACCTTGCCTATATTCACACAGTTCTATACTGTTGCTGGATTTTGATCTTTTTTGCATACTTCATCTTCTCTTTATATATAAGGTCCAGACTTTTATTCTTTTATTAGTGCTCACTAGGTCCTCTTTTATTCATTTTGTCCATGGAAGTTTTAGTATCAAAACAAAATCAAAATATGTATGGTTTTCAATAGTTAGAACAACATTATACACTTGTATTATAGTATGAGATTGTTGTTTGTTCTCGTATAAAACCTCTACTACCTTTGACAGCCTTGGTGAAAGAAATGTTAGAATTCTCTAGTATATTGTACCTTAAACTTAACAGTCATAAAACGTAAGCTCTTAAAAGAAAAAGAGAGGCTATTAAACCATTACAAATGTAGACTGGATCTGCAATAAAAGTACAAACATTTGAAAAGACATACCACAAATTGTCCTTCCTTGAAGAAACAATGTTGGATTTCACAAACATATCTCATTGGTTGATTTGCTTTTGATTGCACATACATTATATACATAGAATAATAAAATTACCATTTAACTCTTTGATTAATGCAGTGAATTCATCAATGAGAAAAACCTTGGGTTCATTTTGATTACCTCATACTATAAGAAGCAGTATATTATTTTATAAAAAGAAAAAAAATACTTATTACAAGACATAATTGAATCTATAAATGAATATATGGGTTTCATTGGTTAATATATACTGTACATATATACAACCCACTATAAAAAATATAGTACATTTTACTAAAAAAATGGCTAAATTTGAGTGACTATGTAAAACTGGAGTTATATAATGCCATATGTTATCATGTAAGCTACTTGTAAAATAGAGTATTATACAAAACTATATTCCACAATTTTAGGGTAATCTCAAAGATGCTTGAAGTAGAACAATGGAATCAACTTTTTCTATTTTAGCTGCTATAACAAATAATGCATTGTTAATGTGTTGGTATTTTCTACCAGTTAGACTCCAGTGGATATTCTCTTTATTTTCAGATAGATGATGAGAAATTGTGGAAAACAAAGTACCATGGTTCATATTTGGACTTGGCCTTATTTCAGAGAGATGCTTGGTTACCTTTATTCAATAAATAACACATGTCAAATTGAAACTGAAAGTTTACCGCTATTACTTAATAATACTCACTCTCTGATTCTATGTTAAAACATAAATACCTACTTTCAAAGATTGGGTTAGGCAAGTTCAAAATACAATACAAATATATAAGAGTACCAATATCATATACTTAGCTTGCCTAACATATCTTGATATTATTATATAAGAGAGGATTGTATTTATATTTACTTTTTTATATTTAGTACTATTTTACAATGCTTAAAGAGATTATACTAAAATATACATTTCTTAAAATTAAATGTATTCCCATTTGTATTATCTATTTGAACCAAAAAAAACATATTTAAAAAATATCTTCATGCTGTACACTGCATCCAATCAATACATTTGTTAGATGATCCTGCCATTTTAACCCCTTTTACAACTGCTCCAATCAGTGCTTCACAAAATCTAAATAAAGTTAAGCCCAAAAATATAGGTAGATCCTTAATGTGACAGACCTCCCCCACCCCCCGCCCAAAGCATGATGGATAACAAACAGCTGGGGGCTGGAGTGTGTGGCCAGAGAAAGAGAGCTGCTTAAAAAGGTGCAATTAACCAGCCCATGCTTAGGGAGAATCAATTAAGAAATCAGAAAGAAATGCTGCGGAAGGATCAGGGTCATATAGAGGATGTACCATATGACCCAGAGGACCCTACATCTAGACTTTCCCCCCCAGAGAAGTCAAGGATATCCTTTTTACCTCCTCAAACAAAACCTTTTAGTTCACATATCCAGGTAAGCATGCCACAGCCTAGTCAAGGGCAGGTGTTGGATGGGACTAGTGGACAGTGGGATGAAGCTATAATGGCACTTACATCAGAGGCTGGTGGGAACTGTACCACTGGAATGAGTAGTCAGGTGAATTAGTCTGCTAGATTTTTGATATTGAATCACATTTTTCTCCACACTGGTTAGAGCCCACGTGCCTTAGGATTTGTATAAGGAAGGAGCAGACAGTGGCAGGTCACAAGGTCATGAGTTACATAGTGTTAGCTTAGCTACACCTATGAAAAATCTTGAGTGCAGATGTAACAGGCAGAATAAGGTTAGTCATTATTCTTCTTGCTTTAATAGATCATCAAGACACATGTCCAAAACGGTCAGCCCAGAAGTTCCTGCTGCTGTGGGCAAGAAAGGAGACGAGGGGACATGAAGTCCCGTCAATGAGAGAGTGATAGTTGGACGGAACCTGCTGACCATACCATACACATCAGGATGCCACAGATTACTGCAGCTCCATATGAGATGGCACATGCACCTGACCTTGTGGGTTTACAATCTGGGGAACAACTAGGGTTAATGGGGTCAAGAGCGGTCAAATACCCATGACTTGTTAAGTAGACTCAAGGTGCTGCTTGGTCAACACAATGTTAATATTGGGGATGGGGTATTGACAGTATTGTTACACAGTTGACATGGAGAGTTTGGCATGATCAGCTACAGTAGATCCTGAGGCTGCAGGCACGTTACAGTTGGTCAGACCAGATACTAATCCAATGGCAAGAGTAGCTGAACAAGTATATGGTACTATACCAGCCCCGGTTTACATGGAAGGTTTAAAGCAAAATTTTGATAATTCCACATGCGTTGGGATTAGGGTATCTGAATAAATGAGATTGATTTAGCTGTGTTCGTTAGATAATCTAGGTGCAGATTTATCAAAAGAGGTCAAGGATCATGTATGGAGGCGGAAATTTGTGTAAATATTTTCACTGCTTACATCATCTAGGTACACGGAAACTCAGGAAAGTGGTCCTGGGGGTTTCCGGGGTGACATAGATGTTAGAAGACGTAGTTTCGTAAGATTCCCAGAACCTTCAATAATTGACTACAAGAATTTTCTATCTTGTGTAATCAATAAGAATTTCTCTGAACAATTCTGCTCTTTGCTCTTTTTTTGGAGAAAATAAGGAATGCTTACCATACATATGGGTGTGGCCTGGTGTGATGGCATGTCTTGAATTGATTATAGCACATTGCCTTAATCTATTTGCCAGAAACTGAGATGGCCATTTACCATGTTCTCTGTCTTTTTAACGTTGAGCAGCAGGACAACTTTTGCTTTCTCTTTTTTTACTCTCATCAATAGGTCCTTTAGTTCCTCCTCACTTTCAGCCATCAAAGTAGAATCATTAGCGTATCTTAGGTTTCTTCCAGTAATACTGATTCCAGCTTTGAAATCATCCAGTCTAGCCTTACCCATGAAATACTCTGCATAAAAGTTGAAGGAATAAGGTGGCAATATTCAACCTTGTCCCACTCTTTTTCCGATCCTGAACCATTCTGTTGTCCCATGTTCAGTTCTGACCGTGGCTTCTTGGTCCAAATACATAATCTTCCGGAGGAGGATGAAATGATCCCTATCTCTTTAAGAACATGACACATTTTGTTGTGATCCACACACTTACAATAAAGGCTGTAGAATAGTCTAGGAAGTAGAAGTAAATGCTTTTCTGGAACTCTCTTGATTTCTCTATAATCCATTGGACATTGTCAATTTGATCTCTTGTGCCTCTTCCTCCTTGGACCCGGCTTGCACATCTGGTAGTTCCCAGTCCATATATTGTTGGAGTCAAGCTTGTAGAAACTCAAGCATTACCTTGCTGGCATGGGAAATTAGTGCAATTGTTCAATAATTGGAACATTCTTTGGCACTGTTTTTTTTTTTTTTTTGCGATTGGGATCTAGACTGACCTTTTCCAGTCTATTGGCCATTGTTGAGTTTTCCAAATGTAATAACAAAAGGCAAGCAAAATTTTCACAGCATCATCTTGTAGAATGTTGAATAGTTCAATTGGGATTCTATCACCTCCTGCAGCCTTATTATCAACAAGACGCCCTAGGGCCCAACTCACTTCCCTCTCCAAGATGTCTGGCTTCAGCTCATTGGACAAACTATGGAGGTCATCACTGCTGTTAAGATCCTCCCTGTATAGATCTTCAGTGTATTCCTGACACCTCTAGTTTATCTGATCTTCTTCTGTTAAGTCCCTACCTTTTTTGCCTTTTATCACGCACACTTTGGCATGAAAGGTGCCTTTGAAATCCCCAATTTTCTTGAAGAGATTACCCGATTTACCCCTTCTGTTCTCTTCTTCTATCTCTTTACATTGCTCATTGTAGAATGTCTCCTTGTCTCTTCTTGCTATCCTCTGGAATTCTGCATTTAGTTGGACAAATCCATTACCTTTCGCTTTCCTTTCTTTCCTGGCTACTTTCAAAGCCTCATGAGATAGCCAGTCTGCCTTCTTATTTTTATTTCTTTTAGGGATATACTTTGTTGCTGTTTCTTGGATAATATTTCAAACTTCAAAGTTCTTTAGGCATTCTATCTTCCATGTCTAGTCCCTTAAATCTCTTCCAGTACCCACTCTCCTGGATTGATGAAAGGTCTGGACTGCCCAACTGAGTGCAACTGGACTTCTTGAACCTGGGAATATATATTTATGTTGGGTTTCTTATTATAAGATAAAATGTTAGACAAATGTATGTCAGCATCTCTAAGGAGAAGGAAAGGTAAGCCCTCATCTGATAGCCCTGTTTTTCCTTTTAAAACCCAACAGCTTCCCTAACTTGTTCATGATTTGGTTAGCAAAATGCTCATTGGTCCCTTTCAAGTGATTTCAGACCCCATCTGGTTATAAAATACAGAATTAACTGGCTAGTCAGATACTGATATTTAATTTAATGACAATTACATTAAAATGACTTATTTGTTGTAAGCAGTGACTTTGTACCATAACTGTGTATCTCCATGAACAAAGAAGAATAAAACAACATCTCACTTGTGGGTTTCACTTGTGTACTCCATTTAGGATAAAAGAAAAACATTGTTTGAGTAGAAAAAAAACACTTCTGTCCTCTACAAGAAAAATGTTTGTAGCATGTAAGAATAGATTATATGTAGAAAACGTAACCACAAGCATTGGTTGTTTGAATTTATCAAAACATGCATTGCTATATAGACAAATGAAAAATAGGTTTGGTGGCTCATAATATCATATTATTTATAAATTTTAAATTTAATAGAGGTACTGTTCACTATTTTACTCCTTGTGTAGTGGTTAAAGGTTTTCCGGCAAATTGTTTATATTGTATTAATGGGGTTTTCTGTTGGAGTAAACTCTGTGGCTTCTCCCTTTATTTTATTTTATTTTATTAGAGTGGACATCCTTTTGTTGGGTGTGCATATCGCCCATACTCCTTTAACATCAATATACTCTTTTTGGTACATTGTACTACTAGATACATATTTGTATATATATATATATATACTTAGGGTCATTAAGATAGTTGTGAGTTACCACAAAATACATTATATTCTACTACCTATGTTCTATGGATTATATTGAATGGAGGTGCATTTTGCAGTGACATTATCCATTTATTCATGTTTTTATAGGAAGTGTCGTCACCTTTAGGGTTGGCTATAAGTATCATACATTATTACTGTCTAGTGGTAAATTATACTTCTCTCTACTTATTATTATATTTTAACTAGCGACTTGCCCGTCAAAAAATGACGGCAATGAGATATGTATGTCTGTAAATTTGTTTAGTTAGTAATATACGTATTTGAGACTTGTAAGCTTTTAGTTATGTCGAAATAAGTACAATTCTTATATTACATATGTTTATTTTTGGAACATTTTTTTTTTTTGTTGAGTAACTGTTAAAGAGTTTTGTAGTAAAAGTGTTAACATTTGAATGTAAGAACAGTTGTACTTTAGATTAATCAGTATTGTAAACTTGAGCTAATGGTTTTTTAACATGCAACTTGTAGCTCAAGAACTATTAACTTAAATATACATTGAATCCAGAACCCTCTTTGAAACATAGCCAAAGCAGGAAAAAAATTAATTCCTTCCTGACCCCATTAACTGGCGATCGGATTACTCCCTGGATTAATGTTTAACATGAAAAACGTGCTTGTGCTCTTAACATGAACTTCGTAATATGTCTAAGTAAGGAACTTTAAAGTTTTTTTTGTGAAACATGAACTTTCTTATCTGTCTAAGTAAGGAACTTTAAAGATTTTTTTTGTCAAACTTGTAACGTTATAAACAGTAACATAGTTAATTAACATTTTAACAGATTTTTTTCAAATAATGCAAGGCAAGTTTTTTGTGGGGCTAATCATGCATAAACCGTACTTCCATGAATTATGACTGAATTATTTATTTATTGGTAGTTTTCAATGGTTGATCTTTGTTTGTTGGTGTAGTAATTGTTTAAATTGGCACATAGAGTTTCCTCTGTGGAAAAGTGGTTCTCTAAAAAGAGCACACGAGACCTTAAAGTTCGTCGCGATGTGTAACTACTGTTCTCTATGTGTTTTGCCATTGTATGTAGTTTAATATGGAAATATTGGTGGTGTAAAAATAATTTCAGTGGCTTAAAAATGAATTTTGGAAAGAAACGGATGGTTGTCTGTAATTTTTTGTGGTTAGATTGTGCTTGAGTTGATTTTTGAGTTTTGTTTTAAATTTGTTTGACATGGGTTTTGTTAGTTTGATTGAAAGTTACAGTACTTCATAGTAGACAATGTTTTTAGTAAAAATGCGTCCATCCTCTAATAAATCAACTTGACTTTCATTGTTTTCAATGTAGACTTTAATAGCCTCTGGATTTTTGCACCGTGATAAGACAACGTACAATTGGCCATGTGCAAATACTGGTTGTTCTAAGAAAATACCCACAGATTTGAAAGTGTGTCCTTGTGATTTATTAATGGTCATGGCAAATGCCATAATAATGGGAAATTGTCTTATTTGAAGTATAAAAGGGAGACTACTTTCACTTGGTGCTAAATGTATCCTTGGTATGAAAACTCTCTCTCCTTTATGGGTACCATTTAAAATTTCAGCATCTATAAAATGGTCCTTTAATTGTTGAACAATTAATCTTTGCATAGGCCTTTTTTGGGTTCATATTTCGCAGTAACATGACAATTGCACTTTTCTTTAGCTGCAAAATATGTGGTGGCAATCCAGAAGGAGTTAATGAGTTTATGAATTCAGTGGAAAAGTTTGCCTCACTTTCTTTGTCATCAGCAAGTACCGAATCAGCACTGTGATAATTTATTTGGGGTGCATTCATTTTTTTTTAAATTTTATTATTGAGGATCAATGCATCCTTATTTTTGTATGTTAGTATGACTTGGTTGGCAAGTTCAGAATAGTCCTGGTTATTTATTGTACTTTCGAATATAGCCAATATAAGATCTTGTTGACAAATTATATGAGGTGGGATGTGCACAGTGTCGTCAGGTAAATTTGGTATTTTTTCAGTTTTTCCTTATCCAATTTTAATAAGCCAATCATTGAAATCATTTTGTCCTTCTGATCTCATATTTTGTTGCATTGAAGATGGGTAAAATGTTTCCATAGTGTACTTGACTTTATACAGGTTTTGATAATGTCGGTTCGATTTCCATGTACAACGACAGGTAATGTTTGTCTAAAATCGCCACCTAACAACATTACCTTTCCACCAAATGGACAAGTATTATACATGACTTCACAAAGCAAACGGTCAATACATTGGAGGGCATAGCATGACATCATTGTAGCCTCATCTATTATAATTAATTTACTTTTTTTAATTTTCTTTGCTTGTTATGATGTCATGCGAATATCTGACATTGATGTTTCTAAAATAGGCACTGGCAGTTTAAATCCACTATGCACAGTTCTTCCACCTTCTAACAAAAGTGCAGCAATTCCAGTGGTGGCAAATGCAAGTGCTATTTGACCTTGTGCTCGTACAAAACTCACTAATAAATTATATAGATGGGTTTTTCCTGATCCACCAGGTCCATCAAGATAGAAATAACGCTCTTTGACCATGTCATCATCTAGTGAACTTTTTATGGCATTAAATGCTTGCAATTGTAATGTATTTAAAGTGGCAAGTCTTTCTTGTGTCCTATCTGCTTGTAGTTGAATGTCATAGTCTTGAAAGTTTATGTCGTCTATAAGACCTGGATGAGGCAGATTAAAACTTGCACAACTTAATCCCTGAGTTAAAAATACTTATTGTATTTCCATTAATGCTTTTAAGTGTGCAATGGGTTCATTGTATCGTTGCATAAAGTCTTCAGCCATATTACTTTTAAATGTGTCCCACAAAGCTAATGCATGTGGAGCATTTGAGAACATACAAATGAATGCAAATTGTTCCCTCATCTGCCGTGGCATTTGACGTAGTGCTGCTTCTTCTAGACATCTTTCCCATTCTGTATCATCAGCTAGTAAGTTTCCATATCGGGCAGCTAAATGAAAGGATTCATATACTATGTCATTAACAGTTTGTGCACCAGGAACATTTAAAAGTAGTTGTCGTAAGCAGAAACGTTCAAGGTCTCCTGGACTGACCGTGTAAATTCTTGGTATTATTTATTTCCTCTGGTTTTTCTTGTTCTCCATAATCCCTTAACGAAAACATAATGATATGGAATTTCAGTATATAAGAATTGTGTTGCCTGTGAATCTGTCGAATTTAATTGAAACCATGCAGTTAGTGTAGTGTGAAGATGCTCACTTTGTGCTAATGCATTATTTTCATTTCCAGCATGGAAATACACTAAATGTCTTAGTGGCAAATGTACTGCTAATCTATATACTGCATGGGATCTATCGTGCATTTCAAATTTTAAAAGCCGCCACATAGTTTCTGGCGCACTGACATAGCGAGCATCTACATGAGATGCAAGTTCATCATCTACTAACTCAGTGCTTTCGGTATTGTCTGCACTTTTGACGACTACAGTAGCTGCATCATAGCCATTTGTAAATATATTTGTAGACATATTTAATGGATTTGATGGAAGTGCAGGCCTCTACATTAATGTGTGCATTATACTTCATAAGTAAATGTGGATTGTATGGTACCACATATCTATTGTCGACGTTTTTGCCGCGAATAATGGCACTATCTCCTCTTTCTTCTATATGATGGATATCCATCACAACTGGCAAGTTTGGTCTCTATAATATTTTGGAAATTATTTTGTACATTTATTATTTTTCATACATGATGATTATGGATTAAGATCTCCACAGTGTCCATGAATCATGCGATGAGTTACAATCTCATAAAGTCTACCATATAGTTCTGGATCTGGTAGTTCAGCAACAATGACTGAATCCACTTTGTCACCAGTATCTAATTTATCTTTTTCTTGAAGGATTATCAGAATATGTGCATGTGGAAGGCCTCTTTTTTTAAATTCAATTGTATAAACATAAGCAAGACATTTGCCAAATAAGTGACTTATAGTGATGTCACATATTAATTCATTTAATTTAATCTTAAAACTCTGGCTACTATATCTGGTCTATCGAAAGGACTTTGGGCAAGTGGTACATTTTGTGTAATTTCCGGCCATTGGGGATTACATGTAAATGTAATAAACAAATCCGTTTGCCAAATTTGGTGACAATAGCCATGGCATCATTGTATCTTTCTTGCATATTGCGAGGAGATCCCTGGAAAGAAGATGGTAAAATGATGGCTTTGCCAGCTGTCATGTCTCTGCATGTAGCAACCTCATCGACATAATCCATTAATCCACAATATTGTTCTACACGTAGTTTATTTTGTTGATATTTTATGAAGTTTAAATTATTGGCCACAACTTGCAAATAGGAATCAATAATCCATTGTTGTGTTAGTTTTCCACCACATAAAATTGGATAAAATGTATTTCCAATGGTAATTTGAGCTACTTTAAATTCAAGCATGGAAATATTATTTCGCATTCGGACTTTAGCATTTGGGTAACTGGAAAGGGTTAATTTTGGTTGCAAGCCTGCTTCTCTGTGTGGGAAAAAATGGGATATGTCATTGGATTTAAATTAGTACTTAAGATACTGATATTAATGAATGGTTGCTCCTCATTTCTGGGATATATTCGAATGTCTCTTTGAAATGGTGGTTCTCCCTTCTCATTTTGAAACACCATTGAACCTCATTTATGTTGGCAAATTATAACTGTGTTTATCAGTATGTCTATCTCTTTTAAGCATCATATTGACCTTTAGGATTGGTAATTGATGTCTTTTCTGCATGAAGTTATGTTTCTTTTCTACTTCTCGCCAATTTTATATAAGCTTGAGATGTAGGGGTTATTGGGCCATAATTTTATCTAGCTCAATAAAAACTGGGTAAGCATTTTTTATTTCTTGCAGCTGCATACGTTGGTCAACAGCTTCCATTGTATCTAGGACATATAGTTGAGCAAATTTTCTTTGCTCTCCTTCCTCTGGATGTAAATGGGAAGTACGATGGTAATTTGACCTATGGACTTTAAAGCAGTAAGGGCCATGTCCTGGTTACATTAGCAGCTAACTGTTGCCACCCATAGATGCAAAAGGATATGGCACTATTGTATATCTTATGTTTTGTTTTGAAATTTTTATAGTTTGGAAAAGTAGGTTCAGTCATAATGTTTGTAAATTATGTTGGGAATTGTTGTCTATCCTGGAAGTTTGACCTTTGCCTTTCTGACAGCAACTAATGAACTGTCCCATTCTCGGGGTTCTTTCCTGATTAAAATGATTAAGCCCTCACAAAAACTGACAGAGAATATTCATGTCACCACAATTATGAACCTCTACTGCTAAAGACTTGAGTAAAGGAACAATTTGAAGAGCATGTATCAGTTTCAGTTTGTAATTCATCATTTGAAATGTTATGTGATGTTTCAGGAGCAGGTTTTAAATGCTTTTGTTTTTTAGTAGTTTTTTGGGTGTAGCTCTTATTTTTTCAGCTCATAGTCTTTTGCTTGCAAGTCTTTTCTGTTCTTTTCCTTCTGCTTCGGCGTCTGCTGGTTTGCCCATCTTTGTTGTCATTCTCTAGCTTGACGTCCTTATCTTTTCCTGTTTGGTCTCGTTTATCAGCCCATCCTTAATCTGTAAATGAAAAGAATGTATAATTAGTTTAGTTTGGGATGGTAAGTTGTATATAATAAATATATTATAAGCTTACCTCTCAGTTGGAATTTGCAGATTGTGAAGTTGGAAATTGGGAAGTAATTCTCTTCTGAAGTAACGGCAGCAGTGAACTATCCAGTCACACTGTTCATCACCTGAGGAGAAATGTAGAATTTTCTGGAAAGTAGGCAGTATTTAGAAACTTTTAGGTTCTTGAAACTGTTAGAACGCAGTACGCATGCGCTTTTTGCGTTCCAGCGTTAAATTTGCGTTCCAGACGCCATTTTGCGGCTAATAGTTGTGTGTTTCATGTAAAATGGTGGGTAATAGCAGTGTGGTACGTGCCGCATAGTGTGTGTTAGCGGTGCCTCGTGAACTGGTCTGTTCCATTTTGCGAGTAAGTGTAGTAGTTTTGCGCCCTTAGCCTCGGTTTCGTTGATTCAGCAGCCATTTTTTCTCTCGCTTAGGGATTTTCGAGTGTCTAAACTCTTTTATTTCGAGTTTTAATGAGCTGTACTTCACTTTTCAAAGTCCTCGTCACCACCCCCATGCTGCTCGGTAAGGCTTTTTAGGTATTTGCTTGTGTGTTTTTTAATGTTTTTCATATGCGGCAGGTTTCGGGCGGTAAAGTTGTATTTTTGCGAAATCGTAATAGTTTTTTCCGCGTCTTGTATTTTTTTCTCGTAAGTCTGTAAATTTTGCGAAGGCCGCAGGGTTAGCAACAACCCGCATGCTCACAACTATATATGTGATTATCTATATTGTGATCTTTATTCCATGTAATATTTATATGCATACTAGCTACTTGCCACGCTCAAAAATGACGGGGCAATAACATTTGAAGCCATGGCACAATGTAAAGCTTTCTTCTACTCTGAGGACCTTCAGCGCTCATTGCGAGCCTCTCCTCTTATGAACTTTTGCTCCTCTGAGCACCATCGGCGCTCTACACAAAGACAGATATATATTTTCTCTATATTTGTTAACTAATAATTAATTAATTAGTTATTTAATAAATTAATATACTTTACCTATTTGTAATTAATATATCCAGCAATCAATAGCCTGAAGGGCTAACAATCTGTTTTTATTTTCTGGCAGCATACAATGTACAGTTTAAGTGTTGCTGCCCTGAGGAGAAAGTGTAATAAATGTCCCAACTGTGCATTAGAAATAGGCTGCATGAGCGAGGGGAAACTGTTGGTTTAGTTGTGTAAAGCGCCATTGTAGATTCGTAATGTTATTAGTTGCACGTTAGGATTGTAAAGTGGCGTTGTTTGTCTATGTGTTAGGCGGCTCGCAAGCATTTTCCGTCATTTGTAATAGTGTATTTTGTACTTCGTACATTCGTGTGTAAGTGAAAGTGCTCTGCGGTTGGCGGTGTTTTGTGCGGTCCTGGCTCGTGTAGCCTTGTGTTCATTTTTTTGTGAGCCCATTTTTATTTCTTGTTTAGGCGATTTTCCAGTGGCGAAACTCAGCCAAATTGTCTTAAATTTGAGTTCCACCTCACCCCCAGACATGGCTGTTTTCCAGTGGTGTGTGTGATGTTTTTGGTGTATTTTTTTTTTGTGTTTATTGGTTTTCGCGGTTCGCCCATAAATTTCAAATTTTTCATATCTCGTATTTCCCCCTTCCTGTGTAATAGTGTATTTTGTACCTTGTACGTACCTGTGTGAAAGTAGCCTCGTCTTAATTTTGTTTGCCAGCCATTTTTTTCTAAATCGACTTAAATTCACGTTCCCCCTCACTTCCCGGACGCCCTGGCTGTTCTCCCATGCAGTGTGTGAGGTTTTTGTTGTATTTTTGTTTGTATGTGATGTGTTTTTATTGGTTTTTGTTTTGCATCGTTCGGCCATTAACTTCGTATTTTTCCTATCTCATAACTTTGTTTTCTAAGTCCCGCGTTGGTGAACTGCTTGCAGGCTAAGGCGATCCCGCATCCACTAAGTGTTTGGTTGCTAAGTATCACTTGTTTCATTGCCTTCACTGCTCGCTTCACGAGGCGAGCAGGCAATGAGCCACTTTGGCGCTCATCCGCTTGGTGCTGCGAGTTTTAGTGCCTTAACGGCTTGCCTCGCTACCCAAGGCTTGCAGGCGATGAGCGCCTTTGGCGCTCGTCTGCTAAGTGCTCCGAATTAATGGCTTGCATCGCTTCATGAGGCTCGCAAGCGATGAGCACTTTCGGCGCTCATCACCTGAGTCATACGCACCACGCAAAGCGTGACAACGTCTTGTAGTTTGATAACTATTATATGTGATGTATGTGTTATTATTTTACTATCTTGTATATATTGCAGTTGCACATGTTTGTGCTATTGCCATATTGCTATTTTTTTTATAGAGTGGAGAGTCATTTTACTTTTGTATTTGAGAAACAGTGCCTGTGCACCGCCGATCCAATGTACGATGATGCAATATGTCTCTTTCCTTCTCTTGGAGCACAAATGTAGCTTAGCAACAGTGACGCCGACAAGTGATTGGCTAGACTGAAACCATAACTACATGTAAACATTAGAGGTGTGCATAGATAGGGAAATAAAGGATATAATTAATAGATTAGAATATGAGATCTGCCAAACGAAAAGGAAAAAATTCAGAGAGATAGACATGTTTATGAAAATAAGACGAACAGTATAGAAAAATGTCTCACAAAAAAACATCATCTCTCTAGGATAAGAGAGCTACATACCCCCATAGTGGAATCTAGACAACATCATAAAAACAAGAAAGGAGTGTACACTATTTGAAACCTATAAATACCTGGAGAGTTGAAGGTTCAAATAAAAGAAGAGATTTGTCTAGACTTAATGATAGGATCATGTATGGAAACCATACACAACAACTTCAGGAGTACAATAATACAAAAGTGAGGATGAAGACATCCATAGATTCAGCCTAAAGAAATGAAAGATACCATAAATACAGATCTCCAAGACAGGAGAACAAACACAAACTTGTTACATATACTGATTGAAAAACTGTTAAATCGAGTAACACGAAGAAGGAGGTTATAGAACAACCATCTACCAGCTCTGACCTTTTTTAGTCAAGGAGGGGAAGCTACAATTGACAGAACCATTGAGGGTCCACAACCTGAGATTTCAATCACCCCAACTATTATATTACACTATCAGGATTCTATTTGCACTTCTCTATCCATACATCCCTCATTTGCTACTATAGTAATGCCCATTTGTAAGCAGAGGAAGCACTGGCTCGCCCTTCTCTCCAAATCCGTCGGTCTAAGGAGACTTTAACATAAATTGATTAGCCTTATCACTGGCACTAACATAGAGCCCAATTCAATTAAGCAGTTGTAACTTACAGTAGCCTGTAATGGAGGCCATAAGTTATTTTGCTTTTCAATTTGCGTCTTTTTGCGGGCTACAAAAGTGTTATGGGTTATGGCCTTGAAATCCTTGCAGTTGTCAAAACTGGAACTTACAGCTCATCAAAGCCTTTGATCTTTCATGTCTGCAAAAGTTACAATCGCTAAAATCGCGAATCGCTGTTCAATTGCTACAGAGACCTGGAGAGGAGCAGACAAGGAATAGCAAGGTTCAGGAAGAAAGTGAGAGTTACATAGGTAGTACGGTGTGAAAAGTTAGAAGGTTATTTATTATTTGGAGAGGGAAGGGATCTGATGTAAAGTAATTGTGAAGCGAATGGCTCCAGTATGCAATATGTTATCTGCCCCTAGTGGTCGGATAATGTAAACTGCAAGTGGGAAACTCAGGAGACACACAATTTGAACACAGCATAGCTAAAAGTAGGTTGTGGGAGCATAAGAGATGAGGGCATGAAAGGTGAAATGGTTTTGTTGGGGAAAAGAAGGGGAACAGTGGAAAGGAAAAGCGCCCCGAGGATAAGGCAGGGTCATATGTGGAAGAAGAAGGCAAGAGGAAACATTGTGTAAATGATTAATATGACTAGTTAGCAGATGTTGCTAATTGATCACCTGAAAATAATTAGTGTGAATCAATAAATTAAGACTAACCAGGGGTGGGTGGATGAGGGGTTGGGAGGGAGGGAATTACGCTCAGGAAACCAGAGAAATATACCAGGGAGGTAGAGTGAGCAAGATGGTGTCTGGAAGAGAATGGAAATATTTGCCCTTTTAGATGCATATTTTAGATATTAAATAGACATGTATCATGTGTATGTAATTTGGTAAATACCGTACATAAGCATGAAACATCTATTTAATTGGTTGCACCCATACAAATGTAATCTAAGATATTAATCTTTTTTATAAACCATTTATCACTTATGGAACACTTACTTTGAAAATATACATATATCCTCTACAAGAACAAACCTGGAGTATATCATTAAGTTATATGTAGAATATGTAACCACAAAATATAAATTCATTAACTCTATAAAAAATTTTGCTTGATAATTTCAAAAAGGAATATGCATCAACTGCGAAAGATACATTCCTATGTTGACAAATGAACATTGGTTTTGGTGTTAACACCCGTCAACAAAAAGTAAAACATGCCCTATGGAAGATGAAATTGTTATGCGTATAATGACATTTGAGAATAGTCTTAACTTATATTTTTAAGCAGTTTATAGAGAGTAAAGAAGTTTTGTGCAAAACAAGATTTGCCTTGTTCTATTCTTTGATTGCTCCTGTGACCACTAATTGGTCACTATTCTCCTGTTCCCCAGGTACAAAAAGGTTGTGCTATATAAAGGATATTGCCTGACTGAGTATGAAAGCATTTAAATATTTACAGTATGCTCACCAATATCAGCGCTAAATAAGAATGTCTATATTTTTAGAAACTTTACTCAGTTCCCAGGTATAGATTTAGTAAAGAAAAAAACACTAAAACGTTAATATCTGTACAAAATGTGAGCAAAGGAGCAATTATAGTTTTTTATATCTGGAATTAGTGGCAGACTTTAATTTGCTAGTAACCACCCCCTGCACTCTCATTTACAAAATAACTACCCTATTCATTACAAATGCTTTAAAATATAGAAAGACTATGTAGGGCACTCTTTACTAATGTGTGTTCAAATAGCCAAAATGACCGCAAAGGTGCCTTGTTAGTTTTCTGTTATTGCACCTTTGAAATCATTATTGCCTAATCTTTCACTGCCGCCTGCACTCAACAGCAACATTAGCAGAAGCTTCATGAATTACTAATGAGGTGCTTGGAGGTGAAAAGTAAAGACCTAATCAGATTTTAGGTATTTGCATATACATTGCAGATAATTAAATGTGTGAGAAGCAATGTGTCTCTTTCACTGTTAAGGCATTAAACAAAAGAATAATTATGTCTTACGTGAGATATTGTATTTGAATTTTACTTAGCTGTAAAAAAATGTTTTTCTGCAAAATCTCTTAATCTTTATTTCTTCCAGACTTCATTTAACACAATCTTCAATTTTTTTAAATGTTATTTCACCCTTAAATAGCCCATGTATGCACACAGTTGCAGGCTAAAATGCATTTAAAGACACAGCCATTTACAGGTCCACCTAATTATTAGATTTTTTTTCCATTTATTGACATTTTTATTTCTTACATTCACAATATATTATTGATGCAATTCTGAATTCTAAATTGCTTTCTGAATGCCAGGTGGGAGCGTATTAATGTATTAGAATAAACAAGAAATAAATGCTCTAAGAAAAAAAAGCATACATTATTGAAATAACTACCTAAAAACCTTAAAAACCTACATCTTCTGTCTTCCCTGTTAGCTAATAAACCTGAACTTATCTCCCTGTGCACACCTTCACACCTTTCATATTCTTTAAATGGGGAAAATGCTGCACCTGTGTTATCATTTTGCCTGCAAACTGATTATTGCCTTTGCCAATACATTTCAAAATCTTTCAAGTGCAATTTTTTAAAAGTATGTTAGATATACATATGTAGTGTGCAGCTTTGTTTTAATAACATTTCATTTCAATGATACCTACCGTTGCACAGTACAGTATATACATAGCATTGTACTAGGATTTTGTTAACGTTTGTTTACATATGTGCCACTTGAAGGCCACTACCCAAGGCACTGCATAGCAAAAAATTATCTGCAACGTTATATATTTTTTATATTTTTTGTGTATTATTGAAGAAACATAGAACAAAACAATTAATACATTTACCATAACCCCCTGGACTCATGGACTCTTTTGCGCTGGCAATCGGACATTGAGGGACGCTAGGCAATGTGGCTACGTAACTCAAGGGCTATTCTCATGGCCATCAGAGCTTTTGAAAATGACTATATCACTTGGGGATTTATGTTATTGTATAATGTTTGGCCCAATGCCCTGGGCCTCTAAAATACCTTTTCTCCAAGTAATTTGATCCTAAAGTGCTCTGGGTCATTTTTGTAATTTGCAGACATTTATGACAGGTTCAGAATGTATTTTAGGGTGTAACTGTTCCACTTGGCTAATATAAATATTTTGGGGTTAGTACCACATTAAGGCAATTTCAGTAGCCAACCAATTCATTCCTAGTGCCAGGCTTTGGTCTTGCTTGGATTCAAACTTATATCAAGTGGTAAATTTGGCTTCCTTAGCCTTCTATGGGAGATTCAAGAACACAATTAAGCTATTAAGCATCATTAACAAAGTTGTCAAAACAGCAATTGAAACACTTGCTTCAATAGACAGAGGTTAAGTGGTGTCAAGTGCCCTGCAAGTGATACCCCTTTGATTCTTTCTCATGTGGTTAACCACAAATTTGCAAATACTAGACTTTAGTTATTGTTTATGACCCCCATTCAATATAATAGGAGCTAGAGTGTCTAAAATCATTGCAGAAGTCCTGGTCGGCCTCAAATAGTGTGTACATGCTGGAGCTGCCTAAAACCTTTTAGCGGACTCCCCTTTGATTCAATAGAGGTATCTCTAACCGAGGGGAGGTTGGCTACCGAGCAAGTAAATCCAACATTGTAGTCCCCTGAATTCACTGGGCCTCACCCAAATTCCCTCTCGCTCAGGAAGTACCCTGAGCCTGCTAGCCTACCTCACTACCCTCCACCGGCCCCCCGAAAGCCTGTCCCAGATAATCTAAGATTGGCACACCCCACATTTATGATTCCCCACGTGGGGGGAAGATCCAGACCCCTCATCCAGACACTCTGTCTCTACACTATCTAATCAATCTAATCAGGCTCTACACTATCTATTCACCCCCTGCTGTGCCAAGATCCTGCCCAGAAGCCACTTATAACTGGGACTTTAGACCCATTGGCAACTAGGTTGGGAAGGAAATTGGTGAAAATACTTCAAATGGAACATAAGGTGTCAAACTGATGTTTATGAAGGGAAGAGGCACAATATTGATTGGTGCAAACACTGTATAAAATTTGTACTGAAAAAATACATTTATTTGAGACACATATTTATGGTGTGTTTCATTTAGAATGAAGGTGTTTATATTTTTTTTATTTAGAAATACATTTTTGTAACTTGTCCTAGTACCCAGTAATTTGTCCTGAAACTCTGTAAAAATGACACTGCAATCACAACTTGTCCTAGCCTCTGGTTAAGGCTATTCTGTATGTTGGGATAAAGGAACCAATGCAACCTGTGAGTATGATTGGTCTTCCTGGCCTTTTCAAGCCTAACTGTGACAACATTATTTTCCCATGTTCTCCATTATTGTGCATGCTAACCTGAAGTAAACCAGAAAGAATAAATACTTTATGCATCAGGGCATATTAATCTGTTGCTGTGGAGCCACATGTGATTCTGTAACAGCAGTACTGCTTATTAGTGAACAAGTAAATAATTACTATGAAGTAGAACTGTGAGGCCACCCCTTGAATGTGGTGGGCACTAGAGTGACCATTATCATTTCAACTGTTAGACACTATAAGTGGAGTAATCCAGGTCTCATAGATGATGTTAAGGATACCCTGTTAAAGCTAAACCTGCTGAGACTATGCACATATCTGAAAAATCTTAAATATACCAGGATAGTCTCACTTCTGTAAAAGCAAATTGTTTTGGTTTCATGATTGCATATTTCCAGGTGCTTAACTAGAAATTAAAGTTAGAAACAGCACTATTTCCAGAACCTGAGTTAAGCGGCAACCACCAGATTTCCTAGGTATATGTCTGGCATGCTAGAGTAATTACACCAACGTTTTATTGTTTATTGGAAATCCCTGTGAGTATTTGATCACCTACCATCATAACTTCTGGGTACTGTTTTGAGCCATTACTTAGTAACCTGAAAATGTTAAAGGTGTAATGCAAGAGCAACACAAGTTGGGATTCACTAGCAACAATCTCAGCTGCGTTTAAAGAAGCTTCATTTTATGTATTCCTTGACAGGTTCTCTGGTTCACAATGTGTTATTGAAATCTGTTTTGATTACATATTTGCCTCAACCCTCTGCTTATGACTCAAACAATGATTATTGCTACCTGCACTGGCTCTGTGCTTGTTGTCCCAACTATGAATTCTGCTCATGATTTTTACATAGTCCTCCAATACCCTTGTGCTATTAGGCCTTGGCTACAGGTTCAAGGAATTGTCTTGGTCTTCAATCCTCAGTCTTGTGGGTTCTCCTTCTGTGGAGCAACTGCTAGTGATACAATTCTTACAGAGAAATGCATGTAAGTTTTTTTTGGCTTAAGAATACATGTATATCCCCATATTTAAGTTAAATAGCTTGTGTATAGATGAGCTAGTGGCACTGATGGAAACTAATTTCCTTTGCGGACAAGCACAGCTTTCAAGCTAACTTTAGAAGAATCGATAAACGCCAAACTTTTGTTTTGTACTTGTGACTAATTGATTCCATGACAGAATAAACATCATTGCAAAAAACAAGTTAATCTTCAAGGGAAAATAAATACTTAAATCACTATTCTTATATCTAAAAAAAAAAACAAAAAAAACTTTGTTTTCTTATGGAGAAGATTCCAGCCTTTCAACCTGGAGCCTAAAAGTTTTGTTTGCATTTTAGATAGGTTCAAGTCTCAGACAAGGTCATTGAGATCTCCTTGGGTAAGGAAATGTGGTTATATCCATGAACAGGAGGCCTCAAAGGTTCGATCAAGCCTTATATCATCATCACCATGCTCTACAGGATTTTTTTCTTGTTCATCATCACTAAGTATTACTTCTTTTGGAGGTGCTGGTACAGGAAATTCTATGCTATGCAGCACTGGCCTGATGGCAGATGATACATTTGGATATGTATGCTTTGGTTTAGAACTGATGCCTGAAATGTTTGTGGAGTGATCTTTTTGTTCTCGTCAAATCATTGGAACAGCAAAATTAATTTGCAGAGAACCTGTTGACCAACTTGTGAGAAGTCTGACACAGGTACAACAACAAAAATGAGGGGCCCAACTTTTATCTTGGTCACCAACTTTGCTTCCAAAGTAAAACTCATGACACTTCTAAATAAGTGAAGTAAAACCACTTTTATGATTTTTAAATATCACCTCACCCCAAATGTAGCATAAGGAATCCGGATGACTAATACAATTTCGTGGCATTGTTAACTTCGTATTATGAACTTAAAATGTACATAGAACTGCACAAATAACAGATACTAACAGCATTAGATGTTTCAAGAATAAACTCTTTCCCCCAACTCACATTGTACATGTGGGCTTGGAATTTAATGTGGCTACTGATCTGTCTCCCAAGGGCCACCTTTTACAACTCCACGGGGACAATAAACTCCAGGATATTCTTTCACAATACTTCTTGATTATATGTGCCATTGGAGTTGAAGGTTCACTCATTCTTCTACCCCCACCATACTTCACCCAATAAACAATGATAGGAAACAAATGCACACATTAAATAAGTAATAAGGTATTCACATTAGTCGCCTTAAAAAATAACATCTTTGCAGCCACCATTGTCGCTAACTAGCTAGGGAACATACAAATCCCCAACAATTACCACTAAACAAGTTGCCATCACAGCACATTCTGAACACACATACATAAATTAAAGGGAAATTGTCACAGTCCTTAAAACACACCTCATGTCCATTTTGATAGCCTTTCGATGTTTGCAATCACATGTATTTAGGGTCCCAAGAACATGACTTCAGGGCTGTGACAGTTCGGCCTTGGGCCATAAAGGGCCTTTGTCCCAACCTCACCCCAAAAATCAATCATGACAATATGTAAACTCAAAAATATAGCTAGTCATTCTAAAATAAATTCTATTGTTTTTGCAGTTCCTACCAAAATATAACTTTTTTACATGTAACTATTTTCCATATCCTGATAGTTTGAGATGATATAATATCATGTTTCTATTAATTCTTATTGGATTTTTGCAAAACACAAGTGTTTTAAAACATTTTTTTTTATTTCTTTTATGTTATAAAAAAGGTGTCAACACTTGTTTGTTAGACTCAAATTGTTAATCTTTTTGTATAGGATTCATGTGCTGCACTCTCCGAGCTGGCTTGTTCAAATAAAAAAGTAGCTGCTTAGAGGACCTGATTGATTTGTTTCCAGTGATTTGAGCTGGTAGAGAGAATGTTTATTGGATTTTTCAACACCACTTTCTCACACAAGAATCGGGACCCTCTGAGCAGAGCAGGATAGGTATACAATTTGCACTGCATCAGGAAATAAATTGTGGTGCTCCAGAAGTCTATGGCTGATTTGAGCTGTAAGAAATAGAAAATTATTAAACTAAGCCAAGAGTTTACATATATTGCAAAGGTTAAAGACAGACATTTAGCAGATGTGTGAGTACACATTCCCTTAAGAGTTACTACCAGTTTACTTCCAAGCTATGTGGGTGGGTGGGTTGAAACTGCCCAGCACATTCTGGAGATTGTAGGTCTTGAAGACACATCCAAGATAGATCCTCTGGACTGTAGCTCTTAATTTCCACAGTGCAATCTACTGTCACACACGCAGGGGATCTTCAAAGGATCTTTGTGATGTCTTCAGGAATTTCTTTAGTGTATTCTTCTTTTTTTCACCATTCAGTGTGCAAAGTATTGCCTTGAGCAATGTCTCACAATGGTGTCCGATATTTGCTGTACTATTCACTTATGTCATATAACAACTGATAGCAAAGATTGTGAAATAGAGGGTTGACTAAAATTATTCTATAATGATTTGAAAATGGACATATGAAGAGATATATGAAAATAGCAGATCCATATGATAGGTCATGGATATTGAAGGTAAGATTTTATAGGGTAATATGAAGCATGGTCCAAGCTTATTGGTGCATTTTGCACTGACTGTTAGTTTTTACTATATAAGCTATAGCAGTTGTCTTTCCCAAGGCTACTAAAAATTAATTTAGGAGATCAGAAGGAATATTCAAGAAGAGTAATGCTGCAGGATGAAATTCATAGACGCTAATGCTTTAGTAATCTAAACTCAGTTTTTTTTTCTCATTAGTAAGACAGTCACTAGCAGTGAGAGAATGTACTCTGGCTAACAAAGATTTGTAGTTGTTTTTAAAAGGCTCTCCAAAAAGTAGATATACATTTTGGTCACTTATATAATTTCTAGAAGAAATCCATGGAGTTTACAGATATAATAAATAATGTCATGGCCAGAACAAAAGCTGTGGGAATACTCTTAATATCAAGATTGTGGAATATTGAGATATACTTGTCTGCTACTTCCAAATTAGTGCTGTGGCCAATGATTAGGTAATGATGGCCAATCAATAGAAGGTTCCAGGGCTATTGAGGGATACATAATGTCTAAGGAAGATTTGATATGTTCACGGAGGCATATGGCCCATTATACAATATCAAGATCCCTATGGTTGTCAGAACCATAATAGAGTTTTAACTCCCTTTCTGTAGGTTATTCTTCATCACTCATTCATCATTCATTCATCCATCACTACCCGCTGTTTTTCCCTCTAAATCATTTGGTTGTATCTCCTAAACATCATAGGAATGCTGATGATGTATGGGACAAGCCAGACCAGATTTGTATATCCACTTGCAGTATAGAGGTAAGGTGCTGAGCTACCAGTGATGCAGGTGGTGCAATGCACCAGGACCCTCTTCTGGGTGGGCAGTGCTGTGTAATTTTTTTTTTACTTATTTTTTGTTCTCTGGTGTAGAGGCCCCAGAGAGCCTCCCACCCTTGCCCAACCAGCCATGTCCTCAGTCTTACTAAACAACACTACTACTTTTAATAGCAGCTATGTCCTCAACCCCAAACATCTGTTCTCTACTTTTAGCATTCTTCTCTGACAACCCCCACCTCTTACCACTTCCTGTGTCACAGTAGAAGACTTTGCCAGCCACTTTACAAATAAAATTGAACTTTCATCTCAGCATGGCTCACACACCCATTTCAACAAACCTGTAACACCCACGATTTGCCCTTACCCAATCCCATGTCTACAATGGGCTCCTTTGACCCTATAAATAATGATGAATTCTCTGATCTTCTGTCAACTTCACACCTTTCAACCTACCCACACTTTTGCTCAACTATCATACATCTATTCAATGTCTCCCTAAACACTGTCAAGTTCCTATCATTTTTAAAACATACCTGAATTACACCAATCATCAGGAAACCCTAATCTGACCCAGCTTCTGTATCCAACTATTACACTATATTTCTAATTTCCTTGGATTCAAAACTGCTTTAGTGGCTCTTCTACAATTACCTAACCCAATTTCTTTCCTCCAACTCTCTTCTTGACCGCAACCCCAACACTCTATAGAGTTCACAAAAAAGTAATTTCTCTATTCTAACTCTTCTGGATAACTCAGCAGACTAATACAGATGATACAGATGACCACTCTATTTTTATCCAAACTCCATTCCCTTGGTATCTTGACACTGATCTCTTTTCTCGAGCAGCACAAACTCTGTGGAATTCTTTGTCTTGCTCCATCAGAATATCTTCACACCCTCACTAAAAAATGAATCTGTAAGACCTTCAGCATTACCATGCACAAACTGCATACTCTTCAATTACTAAAAATATTCACACACAACCTTCATTTTAACAAACAGAAAACTCCACTTGAATCTCTCTACTGCCTTGACCACATCCATCTTGCATATCACCCTCCAATCTCACATCCCACCCTTACCTTTTAGATTATAAGCTTTCTGAGTATGGGCCTCAACCTTGTAACACTAACTCTGCTGCCCCAAGATGTCTGCTGGACAATTTGTCTTGTATTTGTATTGTATTGTATCTATACTTGTATTTCTACTTACCTTATATTTTGACTACACCTTTGTAATTTTCTATTTTAGCAAAGAGGAACATATATTTGTGAAAACATATGCGCTATTTGCTAGTTATTCTCCAAAGTACACCTGTAAAGTATGTGGACCACTGGGGAGTTGCTGAAGGTCTTTCTGAATCTCTTAATATTTTTTTTTGTTAATTGTTTATCAATCAGATCTATAACCAAAAAAGAAACAACAGAGTTCCCTATTATGTGCACACCTATTTTAACTAAAAAAAAGAGCTAAAAAAATTGTGAATAAAAACTTAGCTTTTAATAAATAGTTTAAAAATACTATAAAACTATTCAGAGGCAGGTTGTGTAGTTACTTGGATATATAGAACTTATCATATATTAAATCCAGACTCTGGGAATGAATACCATGTGCTAAATAAATTACTTTAACAAGTAAACATTGATGTGCAAAAGTGCAGAAGGTGCTTATATTAAATAATATGGAACCTTAAAATTAATATAAGTTCTAAAGTGCTAAAGTAGATTAAAGTGAATTGAGTAAGTATCTAATACAGGGGTGAGAAATTCCCTTCATCTGGAATAAATAGTGTCACACAATGAATTGCCCTAAAGATTCCCCTTATATATTGGGCTATTAGGTCATTTAAAGTGACTTGTGCTATTGCTTCAATTGAATTGCATAAATTCCTCAGTAAATTATTATTCATTTGTCAATATTCCGTTTTTGAAAAAAATAGTATTTTTATATAGATCCGTTATATCGAGGTATAGAGCAGCTGTAGATTAAACATGAATAGCTAGAGTAACTAAAGACGTTGCTCTCAGTTAGTATTCACTTCAGCGGTGAGGTACTGTCAGAGAGCTACTACACGTCGTGCCACGAGGTAGAGACGCCTTGCAATGACGACATCAACCTGCGTGTACGCTCCTGCGTCTGACCCTTCAATCAGATCTACAATTAGAAACAATAACATAATATTTAGGCATGCTTTACTGCTTGTTATGCATTTTTATTAATATAGATTTATTATGTCACACAATCCCAGGTGTATTCTATACAGGTAACAAGCTGAGATTAGGAGCACTCTCTTAAAGGGAGTGGTCCTAATCTCAGCTTGCTACCTGTATAAAAAACACCTGGCCACAAAAGCAATCAACCAATCAGATTCCAAACTCTCCACGATGGCCAAGACAAAAGAGCTGTCCAAGGATGTCAGGGACAAGATTGTAGACCTACACAAGGCTGGAATGGGCTACAAGACCATCGCCAAGCAGCTTGGTGAGAAGGTGACAACAGTTGGTACGATTATTCACAAATGGAAGAAACACAAAAGAGATGTGTGCAAACCTGGTGGCCAACTACAAGCAAAGTCTGACCTCTGGAATTGAAATCAAGGGTTTTGCCACCAAGTACTAAGTCGAAGGGGTCAAATACGTAATTCCTTCATTGACCTGCAAATCAATTTATAACTTTTTTGACATGAGTTTTACTTGTTATTTTTTTTTGGTTATTCTGTATCTCACTGTTAAAATACACCTACATTTAAAATTATAGACTGATCATTTCTTTGTCAGTGGACAAACGTTCAAAATCAGCAGGGTATCAAATACTTTTTTCCCCCCACTGTCCCAAGGTATACAAGAGATAGATTAGTGTACAGGCTTGGATATTGTATAAAAAATACTGTTAACTTGTTACATACTTGACAAACAAGTGTCTCACTTGCAAATCTCAGCTCTGTGAACTCCCTAGAATACTACCCTGAGAGCCGTGCAGGGAAAAGTGTGTGGTTGGTGTTTGGTCTGTATGTAGTTGAGACTACACCTTCTAGCATGCTTTGTAAGGAAAATCAGAGAGGAGCATTTTTTATTCCCACCACCAAGCATAGAACTTCTTGCAAAGAGATGTGTGTAAAATAAAGTGTATGTTTGAAGGCGACTTGTCTATTATGCCTATTGATACACCTGGGCCTGGATATCCAAATAAAGATTGTATCTAAAATTCTTTTATATTACTGCTTACAAGCGGGTTTGAGAATGTTGTGCTATTAATTCTAATACCTAACATCACTTTCCCTTTTATTAAAAGTACTGTAGTGTGTGTATATTTGCATTTAAAGTGCTACGGATTGGACTTTACCCCCCTTGTGGGTCCTCTCTGGTACCCGTTGGCTTCTTGGCTTCATTTGCTTGTTACAGGGTTGAAGACCAGTGAATTTGTTGGAATTTAATAGCTTAATTGGAAACCTAGCAGTTATACTCTTGACAGAACAAAGGATTTGCTGCTACGAAGATCCATGTTCCACGTCCCATAGACTTTTTTTCGCACATAACCCACAGATTAGCAGAGGCTTATTTTGCGGGGCCAATTTAATAGCAGTAAGTCTTACTGTCTACATTACAGGCTACGGTTTTAAACGTTAGGGGAAATTAATAGGGCTGTTGGACCCTCTGTTCTCTGGTAGAATATGTATGCTCAATTCATACATGATGCAATTTTACATGTATGCAGCCAATTTGGAGATTCAGGTGCCAGTGAATATTCAGGGAAAGGCTTACATAGAGCAATTTGTGCATGGGTAAAATGCTGCTCCAGACATAACAGAGTTCAGTGTAGAATTAAGAACTTATGAATAGTCAGATGAATTACTGTGAAGAGTATTCACTGTTAATTAAATAATGATCCAGGATTTCAAATGATAGGATAATTCAAATGAGCAAATTATTCAAACTATTTAGTCTTCTTTAAACATTCTGAACTTTCTTTCTAATTACAAGTTACTTAGTAAAAAAGATTAAAAATTAGTGTTAATCAATGCTTATTGACTGCACACAAATATCTATAATTAAAATATGAAACACATATTATCCTTTATTGGCATACACATCTTAGTTATCTTTTTCTAGAAACGAATCATCAAAACATTGCAGTGTAAGTATGGAGGAACAGTACAAGTTCCAAACAAATATGGACAACAGTTGGCTACTATACATTTTTTAGTGCACAATTTTATAATAAAAAAAAAACTGTCATTATTTGAAATGCTGAAAAAATCCACACATTAATACAGAGTAAGGTCAGAACATTGTAAAGTTTGTGAATGAAATACCAGGAAAACAATGTGCATGCTCATTTTTAATAAAAAATATTCTAAAATTGAATAACACCTGTTTGCGTTTATGGTAGCACACTCTTCTGCACAAAAGTAATTATGAAAGTTTAACATAAATTAATGATGCCATAAATAGCATGGGATGGCCCATCATTTCATCTTAAATTTTATTGGCATTGAAAGATTAAGTCAAATAAGTCAAATGTAAAAGTATTTAAATCCAAAATAGATGTAAAGCACTAATGAGTTTGATAATGTCCCAAAATTCACTGTCATATATTAGTCAGATGACGTACAGCGCAGGAAAACTGCTGTTAATTAAATGGTGATCCAGAAAGGTGATGGAGCTAGAAAATGGTCCTGGTGCAAAAAATTTAATTGGGGATCCCCTTTACCAACTCAACTCATCAGCAACAAGAACCTTTCCCATATTTGCTACCCAAAAGAACCTTCATTTACCTCCTGCCTGAGCAAAGCTTTTCTGCCTGAAGCACAGCTCCAGAATGTACACGCTCCACTTTCTGGTGCCATCCTTTGTGGGGTGGTCCAGCTTTTCAAATGCCCCCACTTACAATGTTCCTTACATGGCTCCAGCTAGTTTGAATGTACAAATGATATGTCGGTTCATTAGTGAGCAGCATCATTCATTAGTAATGCTGCATCATTCTTCCTGTCCTTCGCATTCAAAAAAGCAGGTGTACAGGTACATTTATGATGGAAAATGCTATAACAAAACTGTATATGTTTTTAAAACTCTAGCACAGTACTGTACACATTGTTACAGTACTTATATTATGTAATTCTTTAGAGTATTTAATTGTGATCCTGTTCTGTACACTGTGGTAGCCCAAATGAGGTGGACTTGCCATCAGACTGACTTGACAGACAGGTTACAATCCCAAAAAATAAGTTTTGCAGTCCACTGAGCTAAACAAAAATGTATGAATTCATGGTTACTGTACCATACAATATAGGAATAGGTAAGATCATAAATTGCTAACCTAATAACAGTACTATACAGTTTTACAAAAAAACTGTTGAAGGGGAAATGTTATAAAGTACTGTACACAAAAATGTACTAGTATGTACTGTACTGTACTGTACTACAATACCTTATACATATTATTTTACTAGTTAAATGAAAACTTTAAGTAAACCTGATGTTTATGCACTTGTGCTGTGCTATGGTGAATACTGTACACATACATTACTGTACAGTTGATAAAAAAGACATTCAGTGTGATTGATCTTCAATTTTCTTATACATTTTATTAACAAGAGTGAGCTTGTTTGTCATTTGGCAAAGCAATATAAACAAATGTCTAATATTTAAGCGTTCGGAGAAAGGCCAGACACCAACATTTATTGGCAAAGTATTTGGCTTCAATCGCTTGACTATCAGAACTATTGCAAAGGATAAAGTGAAAATGATGGAACATATAAAAGGCGGTGCTCCAATGAAAGCATCAGTCATTACTAGGCATTTTAACACCTTAAATACTATGAGCTTGATTCAATTGAGCAATCGTAAGTTACTGGAGCCAGTAAGTGAGGCCGCAAGTTAATTTGCTATTCAATTTTGTGGGGTCTGAACAGGTTATGGGTTACAGCCTTGAAAATGTTGTGATGGTTAAACCCTGAACTTACAGCCTCCAGAAGCTTTTGATCTTTTACTTCCAAAAGAGTTATGATGGCTAATATCGCAAACCGCTATTCAGTTGCTCCAATTCCCTAAGGCCGCAAATGTTTTCACACCTGTAAATGGCAAATGTTGAAGAAAATCCTAGGAGTGCTAGATAGGGGGTTTAACCCCTGTCCGTAGCACTGTAATTGCAAAAATGAAATCAGCAGTGCACTGTAAATAACGGGGAAAGTGATGAAAGACATTAAAATTAATTGCACAACAATCTCAAGCTTGCAAATTGACTTTAAAAAAAAAATTATTTTTATGTTTCATTTTGAGGTTATAGCAATCTCAGGAATCAATGAGCTAATACATATCAGGCCACTCATATGGACTAGAACAGTATTGGCATTCATTTTAATTATTTAGTATTTTGAGGGTTTGCGAGTCCCATCGCATTTAGGATCCCCAAACCTAATTGATTGACTTGTAACCTCCATGTTTTTCTGACATAATGATGGTGGTCCTATTGTCTATTGGCTGTTTCAAAATGGGAGGTTACAATCTTGCTTAATTGATCATATTCCCACCCTTAGTTGCTACGAACCAGTGCATGGTTTACGGAGTCGGCTTCTGTCCAGTAACTTGCAGGCTCCTTTAATTGAATAGCACCGGAAGAGACAAACAGGAGCCTGCAGCACACCCCCAGACATATGGCCATGATCCAGCAAGATGCGGGCTTGTGAGATGCAGGCTCCATGAAAGTAGAATAAGAAGGTAGTTGGAATCAAACATTTTTTTGCAGGCAAATGATTAATTGTTGCAAAGATAGGGCAAATATGCATAATATTAAAGTACAAGGGTAGGCAGCCAGGGCTGATTTCGGGTCCTATGTAAATCGGGTGGTCTAAGTTAGAGTAATGGCAAAAAAAATGGTTGCAGGAGAATTTCTGGCCCAGAACTTTTGGTCCCCTGCATTACGTCAGTAGCACTGAAGGATCTGGATTACGGCACCAGCTCAAAGGTTCTCCAATCCTCCATCTGATCCAGCTATTCTTGCTGCGCCACATAGCAAACTGAAAAATTATTGACAGACATAATGTACATATTTGCGAGCATTACACCACTGCGTTGACTGTGTTGAAGATCCTGGCGTTGAAGGGTTCAGTTCTAGAGAGAGAGAGAGAGCATGAGAGAGTGCAGGTTTATCTTCTTTTAATTATAGAGAATTAGAGTATTTTACACTTAAATCACAATACACATAAATACCTATATCACATAATATACAGATGCATAGGATAATAATACACTTATAGATAGGACACCATACACACACTACCCACCCTACACCCTACAGATAAAAAAAAAAAAAAACACAAACATATACAAATACACTTTTATTTATCCTGACTTTTAATTTGGTTACTGATGGAGGCAGAAGAGAGGTGGAGAGAGAGGAGAGAGAGGGCCCTGGGGACTAGAGGGAGGGTGTGAGGTAGTGGGGGGGGGGGGGTTGTGGGAGGGAGGTAGGATGTGGGAGGGAAGGAGGGTGTGGGAGGGAGATAAGTAGAGGGAGGAAGGAGGTAGTGGGGAGTTGGAGAGGAAGTGAGGGCGAGGGAGGTAGAGACGGTTGAAGTGGAGAGGGTAGGGCAAGTAGTAGTAGGTTTTTGGAAGGTTGGGCTAGGAGTGGTAGCTTTTGGAGGGTCTACTAGTGGTAATTCTGGGGGGGGGGGGGGGGTCGTGAGTTGTGGTGGGATGAGCCCTTAGATTTAAGGACACATAAATATCACATACAACAACATAACCACATGTACACCACATATACACCACACACAGATAACTCTAGTCATGGAAATGCTGTACAACAATGTCACATGTAAGCTCCCTGGATCTCACTAGGGATAGATGTATCGTCCATCCCACATACAATCCAGGGGCCTTACATATCTCACTCAGTGTTGGACAGCACCATACTGTATATGTGAGAAATACATGCAGAAAATAGCAGATAGATAGACCTTTAGTAAACTCATATTGATAGCACAGTTATGGGTATAGCCACTGCAGAATATGCAGATACAGACTCTGTAGGGATATGCAGCGTTGATTAATAGCCAAGCAGGGAACACCACTCAGCAGCATGGTAATAACTATTGCTGAGAGATACTCACTGTTTAGTTAGTATGACACAATAAGCAACAATTCATGCAGAATATGTATATGCATGAGCTGCAGAGACCAGTCAGCAGCAACAATCAAGATATTCTGATGAGTCAATAACGCAAAAACTCAGATTACAAAGCAAAGATCACGTCAAGAAAAGGATAGCTTCAAATATTAGCTGCCAAGTGACCCATATAGGATAACCGCAATCGTATAATCATACAACAGTGTTAACCATATACCATTCTTTTCTCATTGCAACTTCCAGGAGGTCTACTTCAGAGGCAGGGGCCAAAGGCTTCTGGAAATGGCCCTGCCCACCAGGATCCATGTTTGGAGGAGGAGTCCAGGAGAGGAGCCCAGGGCACAGGGATGATGAGGAGGAGGCTGCTCCAGGATGTGAACAACCAAAGAGAGCTAACCAAGCTCGGGTTGTCAGCACAGCCTCTTCCACCCCAGTGGCCTCCCCTGCTCAACTGCAGCCTGGTCCATCCTTGCATCCCTTCATGCCTCCACGTCCACTAGTGCAGCTGCCCCCAGGCGGAATTTCTACACCTCCACCCCCAAAATGAGGGAGATGGCACAGTGGCACGGGGGGAGGGGTCCATATAGCAAGTGGGAGGAGGAGATAAGGGCTGCACCTAGGGCTTTCCCTTCTGAACAGCGCTCCTTAGAGACAATCTATTGGACCAAGTGTTAACATGATCTACCCTTGCTGCAGAATATTGGATCATAGCCCATGTGATGGTGATGTTCTGTTAGCAGATGGCTACTCCCCCCATCACGTGGGCCATGATCCTCTTTTCTATGGACATGTAGGGTTATGTTTAGCATCTCACCAATTAAAGTTCACTGAGGAATGCTGTTGTGAAGAGATGGTGCAGTTTCTATTGTTGTTTTTCTCATTATGATGTCTTTTTATTTTTTTATTTCTTTAGCCACAATTCAGGTAGGCATCCACTTCTTCTGAAAGCAGTGCTACGAAATAATGTGAGTGATATATATACAAAGCACCATCAATTACATCTTCCCAACAGAATGATCTACCACACATTGTATATTCATATAGCATGTTCAATAACACATTTCCTGTGACTATGAAAGAGCCAAATGGTCAATTTGTTTCAAACCAGCCTGAATACATGCGTTAATTAACATTGTCATCCCATCATCAATCTGCGGACGCCAACTTTAGTCTGATGTAAGCAATAGACATTATGCTGATCTTTGTCTACTCTCAGTATTAATGGGTATGTAAATAGACATCATGTTATCCTAACAATCAGTTATCATCTGATGACACCTGTATACAGGATGAACGGGATATCCACGTGGCTAAAATCTCCTAGAGACATGGTGCTATAAGTCAAACCCCACTGACTGTGGTCACAACTATGCTTTCCTTGTGTCCTTGTGAGATGCCACATCATTACTCATGGTACTGGCAAGTCATTTCTCATGACAGATCGAGTTTGCACTGCTTGAGGATGAAGTTCAGGTAAGTTGGATTATTGTTACAGTTACAGTAGTTACCACAGTACTGTACATACAGCTTTTTATAGTTAGTTTTTCCTTCTCCACTGCCATATTTAACTTAGCACCACCTTTTTTTGGAACACACTGTATGTGTGTTTAGGAATTAGATTACATAATCCTTGATTTCCATTTTCTGTGTAATGTAGCAGATGAAGATATGATGTATGTGCTATGCATATTAGTAGTTACTTCCATTATAAGGCGTTTTACATGATGATTTTTTTTATTCATCTAATTGTGGTTAACGTGGTGTAATGACCACATGTGACCCTAGTAGGTGCTATGCATTGTTCTTATTAAACAGTATTACCTTGACCCCTTTAGGTTTTGAAATTTGTTTCCAGCCTTTTGTCCTTTCGGATCCGCCCACACCACACCTATTTCCGTGTGTTTATCAAGCTACTTTATTGTAGACATCCACATACATATTGATGTTTTAACTGATGTAACTATTTAGGATATTGGTCATCATCCTGTATTGGCATCCCTTCATGCAGTTTATGAATGTAAACATTTATTTTGCCTGTCACTAAATTATGTACTTTATGGATTGATGTTATTTTGGCCAAGTGTTTCCACTTTCTATGTTAGATCTGATTTTGTTATCATAATTTTTATAATCACACACACCTGATTTCTGCATGACGTGTGATATGATATATATATATCCTTTCTTTCCATACTGAAGCATTGTTCTGTGAGCATTCATGAACATCCCAGTGACACTGAACAGTATACTGTGAGTTAATACTGTGATACATATACATTGAGACACTGCTGGGCCTCAACATTCCACTGAAGTGTTGTTAAACATATGACATTAGTAATATATGGCTTATTGGTACATTGACACTATCACTTATTGTCACGTGACAAGTCTTGGTGTACATGTTTACACTTACACATCATCAATGGTGTGGGACTTGCCAGGACAGGAGAAGACATGATTCCTGTTGATGGAGGTAAGATTAGTGGTGCATCCTCCTTTTGTGTTAATTTTGTGCCTACATGTCAAGCTTCAGGAGATAAGAGTAATCCCCCTTTTGATGATCTGTCCCTATATGGCCATGTGCCTGTGCCTATGAAACCCTGTTCCTAAGGTACTTCATTTGAAGATCCAGTGCCTGGCCTATGCCATCTATTGATCTACATGTGAGGATCCCCTTGCCCATTCATCCTGCATCATTGTCAGGCAGTCCTCTGTTTCAGGATTCCTGCTGCCCATGTTGACCTATCTTCCCTCATCCCCCCCAGTGTATGAAACCCCATGTTAATGTGTAGATGCCATACCTTCCCTTAGATGATCTCTGTGAGTAGTGTGCTGTGGTGATGATCAGTACAGTTGCTGCATATTGTTTGTGCTGTGTATCCCTTTAATGGTGAGTTGTTGATAGCAGCTGCTGTGGTCCATGTTTGTTTGGTAATTCTTATTAACCTGTTGCACACTGTGCCTATGTTCCCCTGTACGTTGTGATATGTTATGAGGAAGTGTGATATTTCCATTAGTAGGTGAAACTTATTGATGTATATATCTGATTGTACTTTTTCACATGTGTGTCTCTGTGACTGTGAGATTGTATTTGTAATAGAGTTGTATAACTTCTGAGGCTATTTCTGAATGTGCTGTGTCTTTAAAAGATGTATGATGCTTTGAGCTGATATTTTTGGTTTCAACATGTCTAAGTTTCATGTGATCATTAATTAGTTTTCGATTACTCCTATGTGCTACTAGCAGTGTGAATCCTCTATTTGTGATGATTTAGCATGATTTTGTATTGTTTATTTTTGTTTTCCTGTTCCTTTAAGAGGTGCTGCTGCAGTCCGCAATGGTTTGCAAAGTCATTGCAAGTGGTGTTTAGTACCCATAATTATGTCTTCTGTTTTTGACTGTTACGGCAGTGCTCTTATTTCAAATAGCATAGATTCTGGGGGTGATAGTCTCTCAGAGTAACTTGTAATCTATAGCCACTGTTAAAAGTTAATGGAAAAGTTATCCATAATTTGAAATTGTGGCTTGCTGCAGTGTCTATTAGCAGTTGTCCTGCAAGGATTTAGGGGTGGGGGATAGCTAGGTAGAAATGTATGTGCCACTACGGCACTCGCTATTGGTTTTAATGGATTAGCATGGGGCTCTTAGCCCCAGCAACTGAATTTCCTGAAATTTGAAGTAAATTATTTAGCCGGGCAGTTATTTGTCAGGACAGATATTTAAAGTAGATGAAAGTGGGTTGTTCTGGAAAAATATGCCTGAAAGAACTAACATCCCCAAAGAAGAAAAAAGTGCAGACTAACCTTATTGGTTGGGGTGAATGCATCAGGAGATTTTGTTTTTTAACACTTTGAAAATCCAATAGGACTTTGCTGCATTATTAAAGCATCTCTTCCCATTATTTGGAAGTCAAATTTAAGGGCCTGGGTCACACTTACTGTGTTTGAAGAATGGTGTTTGAAGTATTTTAAGCCTGCTGTGGAATGTTATTACTTAGAAAATGAAATTATGTTTAAAATGTTGCTTTTACTGGACAATGCTCTTGTACATTCAACATCTTTAGATGACCTTCACCCTAATGTACAGGTTGTTTTTTTTACCACCCACACTACATTGATACTAAAGCCAATGGACCAGGAAGTCATTTCTACATTTAAGACTTATCACTTAAGGCGTACATTCGCACAAGCAGTCAGGGCTACGGAAGATAAAGTGATGACCTTCAGAGCGTTCTGGAAGAATTATAACATCTATAATGCCATCAAAAGCATTGCTAATTCAGTGATGAATTTCTTGGCTACACAGAAGAAGAAATCACCAAAGACAGACAAGCTGTGGTGGATTGTGACAATGCACTACAATTAGACATCAATGAAAATTATGTAATTGACTTACTAGAGTCCCACTCCCAATAATTAAGCAATGAAGATCTTATGGAGATTGAGAAGCAGCTGACAACAAGAAGAATCAGAAGTTCCAGAGCCAATAAAGTTTATAAACAGTTAGCTGAATACTTTAATCTTATTGATGCAGAATTTGTTAAGCTTGAGGAGCAAGACACAAACACTGAGTGATTTACAAAGGTTGACCATGCAGTTAGTGAGAACATCTGCTGCTACAAGGCCATTTATGAGGAAAAAAAGAAAATAAACAATAGACCCTGGATACCTCCTCCTCTGTTAACAGAATACAATCTAGATTTAATAAAAACCTACTCCATCACCATCTTCCAATGTAATCATTTTGTGACTACAATTATCTAAAATTAACAGATTAATGGCACACTCTGAAAGTTAAACCCATGGCTGTGTGCTGCATGATACATCCAGAGATTAGGTGATAGATGTGTGGCTCAAACATCCACAGAATTAATCAGTGGGGATCAAAGCTCATGGAGACTTAGGCTGGGGGTAACTTAAGCCCATAAAATCTTGCCTGTGTGACACAGTCCACTGGAGAATCAGCAACTGCTAGCTAAAATGGAACAATTCTAAACAAAAAGGTAATAATAACAGTAATCATATAGCAATGTTTTATTAAACACTGTACTTTACTTTACTTTGACAGCTCAATCACACAAGGCTGAGGGCCCCCACAAAGTCAATAAGCTCAGCAGGATGGCAAGAGAGATGCTTTTTGTTAAATACACAAGCGTCAGACGTTTCAAAGACTCTTTCAGTGATAAAAACTTACATACTTATTCATTGTTCTGTTGTTATTAATGTTATGCAATATACAAATCTTGTTCGTAAACCGGGGCCATCTGTATATATATAATGCATACACATATATATCTAAATGTACATATACTACCTCTACATAGCAGCCAGTCCCACTCAGCAACAATTCACATAGCACCAGTACCTCTCAACTACAGAAAAAAATTGTAGCTCTGCCCATGTTCCTAAGTGTCAAATGTTGGAAAAATCTAAATTATTAAATATTTGAAACTATTAATTTTTTGCTTTCAATTCCTGTACTTGTTCAGAAAAGTTGTACAGTATATTCTTTCTATTCACAATTTGCTTAGTAAAAAGAGTCAGGAGAAAAACAATTAGGATTAATGAATACGTATTGATTACATTCAAATATATTTAATTCAAAGATGAAACATGTGTTATTGGCATATATATTTCAGTTGTACTTTTAGGAATCAACCTGACCTGTAGGTAGTATATTCAAACAAGAAATCCTCTAGGTTTAAAGATTGTGATAATTAAATGTAGGAACAATCCACGTTCATCACAAGTATATGCAGCAGTTGCCTACTGAACTAGGCAATTAAACATGATGATTCACAGTCATTCAACGCTGTGCCGGCTTTCAACTGGATGTGGGTCAATCGGATTTATGCTATGACATACCTTAGAGATGTAAAGATCATACCTTTTAATGGCTCCAAATTTCTGCTTGTATTTGTATTCCTAGATCATTGTACATCTCTGTGTTTGGAAGTGCTCCTCCAAAATTGGGACCCTTGGCTCCTGACAACTACATATATTCGTTACCGGTATATTCGGGCACTCAAGTCATATTTAATGATGCCATAAATAATAGGACATGGTCGGACAACTATTCTTTTTACCAATTCCATTAGGTTTGTTTTTGCACATAACATATAATCAAAAAACACTGAATTTATCCTGAGGAAAAAAAACAAAACAATACATAGTTTCAATGTATGCATACAAAAGTAACAAAGGTTTGCTGACCTTCGGGGTCCTAAAAAATGTACACATCCATGGCACTCAAAGGGTTAAAATAAAAAATAAGTATACACAATTTTTTATTTAATTTTAAGTTTGAGTTGATCTTTTGTGAGAAAGCTAACATTAACAATGACTGATTTTCTCTTCTTTCGGATGGAGCTCCTCCCAGTTGTGGTGACAGAGTGTAATTTACTTTGACTGCTGTGCACTGTGTTATCATGAGAAAGAATAGATGTGGTAGTGCACTCTCCAACCAAAGCTAACAGATAGAAGAAGCTTCAGCCTAAAGGTAAAAGGAAAACCTGCAATTTGAAATACAATTTTGTCAAAAGAAGAATGTGAAACTCTGTAGAGTAGAGGAATTATAGTTCAGTTAATTTGATCAAATGTTTTCCTATTGTTAAGTGAACAATGTCCCAGATTATGTGTGTTGTTTGGTCAATACCAATTAGTTTGTTAGAGAACAACAAAGGATGGAGACATTACAATCTATATAGTAAAAGAAGAGCAGATATTATGGTTTAAGTTTTAAAAAAAGTGAAGTAATGTTTTTTTCATTTTTTTTTATTTTTATTAAATTGATAATATTGACAAAGTAAATGATCTTTATTAAGTTTATCATTAGGTCAGTGGGGAACATAGCCAATTTATAGTATATGATTACAGGTCACAAGTAAATAAGGAGTTAATTTATTCTTTAACATTTTGTAATAAGAGTTAAGTAGCCAATAAGGGAACTTTTGGTATTTTAAAGTTGAGATTAAAGCTGAGAGAGCTTTCAAATATAGGAAGTTACTCCAAAGTGGAAATGTGTTATGTAGTAGAGAGTGGGGGATGCTGCTCTTGTGATACATTATAGAGAATTACAAAGAAAGAAGGGAAAAGAACTTCTCAAACAACCAGCATCCACCTCTATGAATAGTATCTGTTATAAATAAATCCGAAATAAAGAAAATAAATATACCACCATATTCTTAAAATGTAACATTTATTAAATCATTAAAACACCATGAATTAAAAACCGTCATATAAAATTATAAACTTTACAGGCTATCTCTCTTAATTATACCCATCAAAGTATATTAGTAGTATGTATATCAAGCTCAATTATATATTTCAAATAACAAGTTCAAAATATTAACAAAATATTATCAATATTAATAAAGTGCAATTCAGGGTATGGCAACTAGGAGATATCCATTGTTAGCATAATAAAGTGCCTGTGCACATTACTTTGTATGTATTAAAAAAAATAACTTATGTATCTATTGTCATTAAAGCACTATACACATCTTACACCAATCACATACAAAAATCCAAGGCAAATATTTATATTATAAAGTGCAATATAAATATAACAACCTATTAAAGATATCCACATTCAGAAAAGAATGCGGAAGTGGGAAAATTGCTAGTGCAGTCTAATACTACTATAAATTAAAGTGTAAAAAAAGGGGGGGGAGATGTTTATATCTCTCAAACTTATTACTGTGTCCCTGCTTATATGTAGCAGTACTGGAACCCGCCATTTATTCCCTGTGAGAAAATATAACCTACTCTAGTCTCCTATATCTACAACGATAAACATATAAACCTCACCTAAAGAAAACCCTAAAAATGTGTGGCGGCTCTGGGGATCTGCCACTTACCCCCATAAGCTGCCTAAATACAAAAAACTAAACTAAACTATGCTCCTATCACTATACCCATATCCCATTATAATACACTTATCGTGACCATAGATATTCTTGACAAAAAGAGCTGTTAGGAAAAGTAATAAATGCAAAATACATAAAAGCAAACAAGTGTCTGCATATTACATATAATACTAATATATACAAACATCAATTCATGAAATTATTAATCATACTGCTATAGAAAGCGTCCAATGCTTTGGATCCTAACGGAGCCTTACTCTGTTTGCCAGCTCTCTTCACCTCTCACATGGAGGGTCCTCTGCTCTTGCTTCCAGGATCCAAATGACCTCACTTTTCAGAGACAGCCTGTACAGCACGACCCACGCGCAAGTTTTGACACTTGCTTTAACCACGGCCCTGTTTTTTTATGGAAGTTTTCTCATTTTTGACATTATATAAAATCTTAATACAAAATACATATTTCAATGACATATTACACACAAAAACAATACATCCCGGTCTACTGCTCCCCTATACAATCTTTATCTGCTTAAATATAAACTTTCAATATATTTATCATCCATTGATATATTCATGCTTTTATGAGACAGGGGATTTTATTATCATATGCATCAATAACCACCATCTAGTCTGTGCCTCTAAAAATTTTGGATTAAGACAACAGAAAGCTCAACCCATTCATACCACATTCATACTCTTCTTGATCTTGCGGGTACAAGTTTTGGGAGATGTGCGAAGGGACCTGACGAAGTGTAGGTTTGGATGAGGAAGAATATTTACTCATGGAAATAAAGAGGACAAGAAAAAAATATATTCTTTTTTGAAGGAATGAATCCAGGATGTCTCTACATCTAGCCTAATTTCCCTGTCAAGAGATTAGAAAATAGTGGAAAATACACTTGTCACAAAGTTTACATTTCTTATTTTGTTGAGTTGTAATACCCAATTCTATGAGATTACTTTCCATTAAACGTTTTTTATTTAATTTCAACAAACATGACGGTAAGAGCTTCTGTCTCTATTTTGCAACTATAAGTGGTTTAGCTATTACCATGGCCTGAAGTAGTAAAGTCCTAATGTCCAGGAGCAAAATTTATCGAAAAATTTGAAATAATATCATTTCTGGTGAAGGTTTTACCTCAAATTTAATTAAGTTTGAAATTTGGCAAAAAAGTTTAAGCCAGAATGTTTGAATCAATGGACAAAACCATAGGATATGAGCGTAGGTTCCAACTTGCCCACAGTCTCTCCAGCAGTATTTCAAGTGTTCCTGTTTGGTTATCTGTGACATTTTCAATGGAGTAAGGTGCCATCTATTACATGTTTTGAAATACAATTTTCTATGAGCGGAATTCTTAATACATCTGTCTGTGAACGCAAATGCATTATACCAGGTATCTGTGGACCAAGTCGCATTTAATTGCTTTTCCCATCTTACCATACAGTTCATTTTCATTTATTTTCATATAGATCTTAAGCTGTTATAGCATTTAGAGATCACATAATTTATTTCCGTTAGTGAAATTATTTTCTCATACTCTGTCAAGTTCCTAGATTCACTTAAATAGAAGCTGCTATCCTCTCATTTATTTCTCAAGGAAATATAATCCAACCATCTATTGCCCAGAAATGGGATAGTCTGTTGTAGTTCATCAAGTGTAATAAATCTATTCTGTACAAATATTTCACTAAGATATTTTCATACCTCCCCTTGTTAATCTCAACAATAATGGTGGTTTGATAAAGCTAAGCCAACTAACGGGGTAATTGGGCTTGGAAATGGAGTTAACTGATTTTTACAGCCTTATTAAATTGCCATTCTGCAAATTTAAAAGGACTCTATTTAAGCACATAGCATATTTTTTTACAGAAGTTTTTAGTTAGTGAACGTCTATCCAAAAGCAAGGTCTTCACTAACTAAAAACTTCTGTAAAAAAAATATGCTATGTGCTTAAATAGAGTCCTTTTAAATTTGCTAAATCACAATTTAATAAGGCTGTTAATGTTTAACTTATTCCACAACTGTACCTTTTTTTCTAATCATTTTAGTACAATCAGATGTGGCAAACATTGTTGGTTTGTTTTGGAATAATAAAACATTTATATTAATTGAACCCATTAGAGCATTTTCAATTTGAAGACTACTATTTTCTTCTATTGGATCAAGCCATTTTGTCATGTTTTCTATTAAGATAGCTGCCTGGTATTTTTTAATTGAGGGTATGCCATCCCTCCTTCCTTGAATTTCCTTTCCATCCACATTTTTTTAGTTCTAGTTCTTTTATTGTTATGGATGTATTTATCTATTATATTTTGTAGATTAAATAACAAATATGTAGGGATTTGGAAGGGAATGCATTTTAATATGTAACTAATTTTGGGGAGTAATTTCATTTTTCTGGTCATTAATCTTCAGGACCAAGATATATTTAATCCCTTCCAAGAATTGTGTCTGTGATATCCTTGTATACATTAAATCATTTTCCAGAATAATACCCTGATGTTTCACCGATGCTTTCCAGTTAAAAGAGTATTTATGTTTCAGTTGTTGTAAGTCTTCACGTTTGATATTAATAGTCATAGCTTCTGCTTTGGACACATTAAGTTTAAAGTTAGAAACTTTACTATATTGATTTATCAAATTGAACAAACTACTTAATGAGATAGTAGGGTTCTCGACTGATACCATAATATCATCCACAAATGCAAAAAGTCTATGTTCCTCCTGAAGGCTAGAAGATGTATGTATCAAATGAATAAGTGGTTCTATTAAAAGAACAGAAATTATAGGAGACAAAGGACACCCTTGCCTTGTGCCATTTGAGATCTTAAATTTATGTGAACTATAGCCGTCACCAGTGACCGAGGCCATTGGTGATGTATACAGAGCACGAATGGCCTCCAAGGCAAGGGATCCTACACCATATCTAGCTAGGGTCAGGTCCATAAAATGCCAGCCTAACCTATCAAATGCTTTTTTCTGCGTCGAGAGATAGGAATAGTGAAGGGATATTTTCTGCTTTGACATATGCAATTATATCAATTAATCTTTTGGGGTTATTGGTGCCCTGTCTATTTCTAATAAATCCCTTTTGCTCTTGAGAGAATAATCTTCCAATAATCACCTTAAGACTATCTGCCAAGATTTTACCATATATCTTGATATCAGTATTTAACAACGATATTGGCCAAAATGTTTACATTCAGGATATGGCAAGACTATTTTTGGAATAGTAATTATTAAAGCCTCAAGCATTTCCCCAGGGCATAACCTTCTGATTTATTTTCATTTAAGGCGTCTTAGTGGTCCTAAAAGTTCCAAATGGCAGATTTTATAATACTGCTTTCTAAAACCATTTGGTCCTTGGGTACAAAAATTCTTAAGGTTGGTGATTGCCTCTGTAATTTCCATATCAGTTAATTCTTTATTTAAGGATTCTAGCTCCTTTTCCAAAATTTTAGGTAGATTGACATTATCTAGAAACAAATTAATCACTGATACCGAGGGCTTTACAAAATTTCTGTATTTTTTTAAATTATACAGGTCTTCATAATATGATCCAAATGCTTTGGCGATATTTTTCAGATTTGTTAGGATCTCATCCTTATATTTTACACAGTCTATTCTTTTATTTGTTTTGCAACCCTTTAGTTTCTTGGCAATATTTTTACCTACTTTGTTACCACAGTTATATAGCCGTTGTTGTAATGCCCACACAGAGTTGTCTGTTCGTTGTTGTTCAATTTTTTAAATTTGTAGCCAAATTTCTCCGATTTGCTTGTGTCTATTCAAATCAAACTGAACCTTATTCTCCCTGTATAATTTGCAAGTTCTATATATAGGTCAGCTATACTGCCAGCTATAGAAAATATCTCTAATAGCTGCTTTATGGACCATCCAAACTGTAGTTTTGGATTGGACATAAGGACTATTAATCTAAAAAAACGTTGTCACTTCATATTTAAAATTTTCTTTTCAGTTTTGGTCATGTAAAAGGGTCTAATTTAATTTCCATGGTGGTCTAACAGTCATAATTTATTGCCGATGTAAAAGACATAGATATCATGCCATGGTCCGACCATGTTACCGGGGCAATATCAGAGGAAACCACTCTATTTCAAATTTCTTGGTTAATCAAAAAGCAGTGCGATGTCTATGAGAAAGAAATGTAAAATCTCTTTCCTGTGGGTGGAACATTCATCAGGAATCATAGAGATGGAACCTAGTCAAAACATTGTGAAACAATTTTGCACAATGTTTTGAGTAAGTTACATAGTTACATAGTTACATAGGGCCTCATTCTATTAGCGGCCGCAGCCGTTGCGGGGCCGCAAGGACCGGCCGCAAGCTATTCTGCTATTCTATTCCCTTACGGCCGGAGGCTCCGGCAGGCTTGCGGCCGGTGCCTTGCTATCTCTTGTGGCCGCTCGCGCCAGAGGAAAGCCTTTGATCTAAAACGGCCGCAAGAGTTTTGCAATTCAATTGCTCCGGGAAACCTCTCTGCAAGGCTAAAAGCGAGCCGCAGCTTACTTGCAGGAAAGAGGTCTCGCTAGCACCAATTAAGCACATAAAATAGCTTAAATAAAGCCATCCTGCACTTTGAGAAGACTATAAAGGGATTTTAGGTGTTAGAAAAAATAGCACATAATTATCCTGTACTCAAATCCGTAAAATATTTTATTTTTAATATCCGTAAAATATCCATGTAAAAAGTCCAGAGTGCTTGGAGCACCTCAGACACACCCACGCCGCAGCCGGAAAATAAACAGTTAATTTGAACTCGGGTTTGGGCAGATGTGCAAGCTTGAGAGTGGGTTTCTTTTAATCCTCATGTCCCCCAATATGATCCCTAGCATTTACAGAGCTGTACAGTGCAGGCTTGAATTTATTTTTGCGTTTTTATATTTCACAGCTTACGGCCGGTTCCAAGATATGCGGCCGGCCGTAAGATGAGATCCTTGCGGGGCCGTATAATAGAATCGCGAGTTAACTGAACCCCCGCAAGGAATCGCAGCCTTACGGCCGATTTACGGCCGATATTAGAATGAGGCCCATAGTATTTAAGGTTGAAAAAAGACTTTCAGTCCATCAAGTTCAACCTTTTAAGATCTCCTTTGATCTGCAATATGCGGATTAACTATTAATTCATTAGTTGTTAATTAATTATTAATCAATTATTTAATGTTTTTTTTTTTTTTCTATTATTATTAATTAGTCCAGAGGAAGGCAAATAAAAAGAAAAAAAAAAAAAAAAGCGAGATTTAGCCAATTGTCTAAAGGGGAAATGTTAAATTTGGATCATTACTGTCTCTATAATTATCCATGATAACCCTGAATACCCTTTTTAATTAGAAATAAATCTAGTCCCCTTTTAAAGTTATCTATCGAATCCGCTGTCACCACCTCCTCTGGTAGAGAATTCCACAGATTAACCACCCTTACTGTGAAGAACCCTTTTCTTTCTTTGAGGTGGAATCTTTTTACTTCTAACCTCAAGGGATGTCCTCTTGTCAGTTGAAAACCTCTTGGCACAAAAAGCTCCCCCGACAAATCTTTATACTGACCCTGGATGTATTTATATAAGTTAATCATATCTCCTCTTAGACGCCTTTTTTCTAGAGAAAATAAGTTTAATTTGGTTAGCCTTTCTTCATAACTTAGCCCCTCCATTCCCCTTATTAGTTTGGTTGCCCTTCTCTGTACCTTTTCCAGCTCTAAAATGTCCTTTTTATGAAGTGGTGCCCAAAATTGTACTCCATATTCCAAATGAGGGCGCACTAGAGATTTGTATAGTGGCAGAATTATATTTGCTTCCCTGGCTTCTATACCTTTCTTAATACATGCTAATATTTTATTTGCCTTTGCAGCTGCTGCTTGGCTTTGAGCACTGTTACCTAGGTGGTTGTCCACAAGCACTCCCAAATCCCTTTCAATATCTGATACACCTAGATTTGCTCTATTAAGATTATAAATTGCATGGCTATTTTTCCTTCCCAGATGCATAACCTTACATTTATTCGTATTAAATCTCATCTGCCATTTAGATGCCCATTCCTCAATTTTATGTAAATCCCCTTGGAGGAAAGCACATCATTTTCTGATTTAATTACCTTGCACAACTTTGTGTCATCAGCGAAAATGGAGACACCACACTCCAATCCTACCTCTAAGTCATTAATAAATATGTTAAAAAGGAGAGGACCTAATACTGAACCCTGAGGAACCCCACTTGCCACATTAGTCCAATCGGAGTATGTTCCATTTACAACAACCCTTTGCTTCCTGTCTTTTAGCCAGCTCTCAATCCATGAGCAGATATTTACTGAAATTCCTGTATCCCTTAGTTTGCCCAATAGTCTCCCATGTGGCACTGTATCAAAAGCCTTTGCAAAATCCAAAAAGACTACATCCACTGAGTTGCCTTGATCCAGGTTCCTACTAACCTCCTCATAGAAACTAATTAGATTTGTTTGACATGACCTATCCCTCATAAACCCATGTTGACTCCTACTTATAATCCTGTTCAAATATACATATTCTTGTATATTATCCCTTATTAACCCTTCTAAAAGCTTCCCCACTACAGAAGTGAGACTCACTGGTCAATAATTCCCCGGATTTGCTCTTGCTCCCTTTTTAAATATAGGTATCACATCAGCTTTTCTCCAGTCATCTGGTAGAGACCCTGTGTTGAGTGAATCTTGAAAAATTAAATATAATATTTTGGCTATTACAGAACCCAGTTCCCTTAGTACCCTTGGATGTATTCCATCAGGACCCGGGCCTGTATTAACATTTATTTTTTCCAACCTCTTTTGGATTACTTCCTGTGTTAACCAATTATTTGGCAAAGGTAGTGTAGCCCCATTATGTCGCAGTGTCCCAACCACTGGTACCTCCCTTGTGTATAACGAGGAAAAGAACCTATTTAGCTCATCTGCCTTTTCCTGGTCACTAATTTTCAGACAGCCTGTTTCACATTGTAATGTTCCTATAGCTTCCTTCCTCGCCTTCTTCCCATTAATATACTTAAAAAACATTTTAGGGTTAGTCTTACTCTCTTTTGCAATTAATTTTTCATTTTCTATTTTAGCCAGTCTAATCGCGCTTTTGCAAGCCTTGTTGATTTCCTTGTATTCCCGTAAAGCAGTCTCTGTCCCCTCTTGTTTGTATAATTTAAATGCCTGTTTTTTACTCCTTATCTTGATCTTTAAATCATTGTTAAGCTACATAGGTTGTGATTTACTCCTTTTACTTTTATTCCCACACGGTATATGCCGATGTGTATGTATATTTAGTAAGGATTTAAATGTTGTCCATTTATGTTCAGTGTTTTTACCTATCAGTTCTCTGTCCCAGTCTACACTTTGTATTGCTGCCCTTAGACCGTTAAAATCTGCCCTTTTAAAATTAAGAGTTTTTGTTGGCCCCTTAAAATGTTTTTTTTTTAATTCAATCTCAAATGAGACTGTGTTGTGATCACTGTTTCCCAAAGGTTGCCCTATTTCAACATTTGATACAATATCAATATTATTTGTAATAAGTAAATATAAGATAGCTTCATTTCTAGTAGGCTCCTTTATAACCTGGGCCAGATAATGATCCCTGAGTGTACTCAAGAACCTGCTCCCCTTAGCTGAACTGCTGGTCTCATTTATCCAGTTTATTTCAGGGTAATTAAAATCTCCCATTATTAGAACTTGCCCGTTCTTAGCTGCATTTCCAATCTGTAACAATAATTGTATTTCCTCACTTTCAGCTATATTTGGGGGTTTATAGCATACTCCTACTAATATTCTTTTGGAATTTGCTGCTCCGCTATTTAACTCTACCCACAAACATTCAACTTTATCACTAGAACCACCATAAATATCTTCTCTGACTATAGCCTTAAATTCAGGCTTAGCATACAGACAAATCCCTCCTCCTCGTTTACCATTGCATCTATCTTTCCTAAATAGGTTATAACCATCCAGATTAACAGACCAGTCATGAGATTCATCCCACCACGTTTCGGTAATGCCTTTTAAATCCCATTTTTCATTAATTGCTAATAATTCTAACTCTCCCATTTTTCCTGGCAAGCTTCTGGCATTAGCAAGCATACACCTTATGTTATGAGTCTGTAGTTCTGAAGTGCTTGCCACTGAACTTGAATTACTTAGTACTACCTCCCTATTAACTATACTACCCCTCCCCCCATCTCCTCCCCTATGAGTTGTTAATTCATCCCTTATACCCTCTACACTTTCTACCCCATTACTTATATCTAGTCCCTCCCCCCCACCTACTAGTTTAAAAACTCCTCCAGCCTTTCTACCATCCTATCCCCTAGTACAAAATCTCCCTCATCATTAAGGTGCAATCCATCCCTACTGTAGAGATTGTACCGAAGTGAGAAGTCAGCCCAGTGCTCTAAAAAGCCAAACCCCTCCTTAGTGCACCACATCTTTAGCCACGCATTAACCTCCCTAATCTCCTTCTGCCTCCCTGGGCTAGCACGTGGCACTGGTAGTATCTCAGAAAATACTACCTTGGAGGTCCTTGCCTTCAGCTTATTACCTAGTTCTCTAAAATCATTCTTTAGGACACTCCATCTTCCACTAACTTTGTCATTGGTACCAATATGTACCAAGACCGCCGGTTCATTTCCAGCCCCTCCCAATAATTTGTCTACCCGATCCACAACATGACAAACCCGAGCACCCGGGAGACAGCAAACTGTTCGATTGCTGGGATCTGGGTGACAAATCACCCTGTCTACCTTCCTAATACTAGAGTCCCCTACAACCAAAACCTGTCTGTTCTGCCTATTCTGCCCTCCCTCTTCTCCAGTAGAGCTGTTCGCCGGGCTGTTAGAGGGAACAGCTCTATCTGGCATTGCCATTCCTGAATGGACATCGCCAACAGTTTCACTCAATCTGGCAAATCTGTTGTTTGCCAACTCAGAACTGGCCTGCCTCCTCCTGTTCCCCCTGCTTCCCCTTGTAACTGTAACCCAGCTGCCTCCCTGGACATCCTCACTAGCCCCAGCTCCACCCTCCATGCTAGGCCCAGCTAAACTGTGCTCAGTGAGCACCAACCCCCTTTCCAGTGGAGCAATATCACTAAGTGCTGCAATTCTCCTCTCCAGATCTCCAATTTGAGCTTCCAGAGAGGCAACATGCTCACACCTCTCACAGAGGTATGGACCCTGGATCATCTGTTCCAGTATTGCATACATATGACAGGATGTACACTGAATAAGGTTGCCACTGGACTGACTCATAATTATTATTATTGTCTACGAAATTTCAGTGGGAAAAATAAAGAATATAATATAATATATTTATATAAAGTTTTCCTCCTTTGCACTATAAATCTGCCCTCCCGTTCTTTGAAGGCCCTCCTTTTATTTAAACTCCTAGGCTTTTACTAGAATTGCACTTGATACTGAAAATGTTTGCAAGCTCACAAGTTCCCCTTCTCCGGTTTCTATTAATTTCTGCCTTCTCACCTGAGCACAATTAGTGCACTCTGCAATTTATCAGCCTTTACTTGTAAGGTAAATCCACTTGTAAACAGACCCCAAACCAGCTCACAAATCCTTTATCCTAGTTTAACAGTCAAGCCACACCCCTCTCACCTGGGCACACTTAGTGCACTCTGCAGTTTATCAGCCTTTACTTGTAAGGTAAATCCACTTGTAAACAGACCCCAAACCAGCTCACAAACCTTTTATACAAGTTTAACAGTCAAGCCACACCCCTCTCACCTGGGCACAATTAGTGCACTCTGCAGTCTATCAGCCTTTACATTTTAAGGTAAATCCACTTGTAAACAGACCCCAAACCAGCTCACAAACCTTTTATACAAGTTTAACAGTCAAGCCACACCCCTCTCACCTGAGCACGATACGTGCACTCTGCAGTTATCAGCCTTTACTTTTTAAGGTAAATCCACTTGTAAACAGACCCCAAACCAGCTCACAAACCTTTTATACAAGTTTAACAGTCCAGCCACACCCTCTCACCTGGGCACAATTAGTGCACTCTGCAGTTTATCAGCCTTTACTTTTTAAGGTAAATCCACTTGTAAACAGACCCCAAACCAGCTCACAAACCTTTTATACAAGTTTAACAGTCAAGCCACACCCCTCTCACCTGGGCACAATTAGTGCACTCTGCAGTTTATCAGCCTTTACTTTTTAAGGTAAATCCACTTGTAAACAGACCCCAAACCAGCTCACAAACCTTTTATACAAGTTTAACAGTCAAGCCACACCCCTCTCACCTGGGCACAATTAGTGCACTCTGCAGTTATCAGCCTTTACTTTTTAAGGTAAATCCACTTGTAAACAGACCCCAAACCAGCTCACAAACCTTTTATACAAGTTTAACAGTCAAGCCACACCCTCTCACCTGGGCACAATTAGTGCACTCTGCAGTTTATCAGCCTTTACTTTTTAAGGTAAATCCACTTGTAAACAGACCCCAAACGAGCTCACAAACCTTTTATACAAGTTTAACAGTCAAGCCACACCCCTCTCACCTGGGCACAATTAGTGCACTCTGCAGTTTCTCAGCCTTTACTTTTTAAGGTAAATCCACTTGTAAACAGACCCCAAACCAGCTCACAAACCTTTTATACAAGTTTAACAGTCAAGCCACACCCCTCTCACCTGGGCACAATTAGTGCACTCTGCAGTTTATCAGCCTTTACTTTTTAAGGTAAATCCACTTGTAAACAGCAAAAGTATCAAAAAGTATCAAACTCTATATCCTTTAGAGATTTTCTGTCCAAATCAGGATCTATACAGTACATAGGTTAAAGTGTCCGCCAATTATCAATGACTCTGTGCAATGTTTGCTAAATCAATTTGAAGATCTTTTTTATAAACCTTATTTGACCCTTATTTGGTACATAAATATTCACTATTGAGATTTTTCGTCATTTATCAGTCCACTTCATAATATATATTGACCGTTTGGATCTAACAGGGAGAACTCTTCTTTAATTATTAACTTTTGATGAAAAAAATTGATTTTTTTTATATGTCGCATTTAAAACCAAATCAAAAATGTTTAACTTTAAATATGGGATTTTTTATGTTTGCCAATGAGTTTCTTGCAACAAAACTATATCTTAATGTCCATTATCAAAATTCCTATTACCATCTGCCAGATTTAGGCCCTGGACATTCTGACTGCAAATCATTAAATTAGACATCCCTATTTACATCTATAAAGCAAATCCCTCTAATAAATCTTCTCCTCCTAATCTCCACCTCCCAGAAAAAACCCGGTCGCCACGTCTCACAAAAAAGTTCTCAAACAACTGCATTTTGAATTGATAAGATATCCACCTGGTTCAATAGAAAGACCAACAGCAATCATATATACCACCCATCCCTACTACACAACATAAAAATTCACATTCAATTGGTGATACATTTCTTTCCTCCATTGTGGGGACACACGATCCATGGTGCAACCATGATGGAGAACAGAAAAGATGAACTACTAAGTTCAAAAGTAAACCAAGGCAGCACCTTTCAACAGGAGAGTATAACCACACCTAACTCAAGTTTATTTCTAGATTTTCCTAACCAGCTAGGAATTTTTATAATCTGTAACTCTGTAACAATCCAGTATGAGCATATATCCCAACTTGACATTTAAATTAGTCATCCCTATTTACATCTATAAAGCAAATCCCTCTTACAAATCTTCTCCTCCCCAATGTCCACCTCCCAGAAAAAAACTCTGTCACCACGTCTCCCAAAAAAGTACTCAAACAACTAAATTTTGTATTGATAAGATATCCAGCTGGTTCAACAGAAAGACCAACAACAAATATATATACCATCCATCCATACTACACAACATAAACATTCACATTCAAAAGGTGATACATTTCTTCCCTTCAGCGTGGGGACACCCGATCAACGGTGCAGCCACGATGGAGAACAGAAAAGATGAACTTCTAAGTTCAAAAGTAAACCTCACTTAATATGGGAGACAAGTGTTTTATAATATTAAAGTGCTTATTTTATAAAAATATATTAAACATTTCATAAGAATTTTCATGCGACGATTAAATATACCTCAACACCTTTAATTAATTACCTTTGAATACTTTACATAGGAGACATTGCTTCAATCATTTGGTAATTCATGTGCTTATCGACTATCTCTACTACTATTATCCCTTTGCTAATACCACTCCAAACCTGAAATTAATATACACATGTCTATTATTGTTTTATTTGAATTTTGAGTTCTTTTAAGATCATTTCTCCCTCTTTTACGTTGTTTACTGAGATTCTCTTATTACCCACTGCAATTATTATTGGAGTAGGGAAGCCCCATTTGTAAACATAATTATGTTCTTTGGCAATACCTTTCAGAACCGTTCTTTTGTTTAAGGTTTCAATTGAAAGATCTGGAAAGATCTGAATTTGTTCAAAGGACTCTCAAAAACTTTTTTTTCAAAGGATTTTCTCATAATTGCATCCTTAAATGCAACAAAGTGTAATTTAATGAATACATCACGAGGAAGATCATTTTGAATGTTTTTCGACAGAGGCACCCTGTGAATTTTGTCAGTCATTATTTCTGGATCAAAATCCAGGATAACCAAGGAAGTTAAGAATACAGTTACACATGTAGTTAAGTGAGAAAAAACATTGTTTTACAAAATCCCTCTAACACGGATATTATTTTGTCTAGAGTAATTTTCAAATTTCATAGTAAGATTTTTTATTATCTGCAATTCTGTCTCTACTCTTGCAGATGCTATTCTTAATGACTGATAATCTTCACTCATTTTGCTTACCTTTAATTCCAGTTCTTCTATTTTAGACAGAGCTACACTGATTGCCACTGAATTTTGCGCAATTTTAGTTATTAGTTCAGCAATTATGCAATCCTTAAATTCTTGAAAGAGATTTTTCAGAACTGGAATAGTCACTTTCTCTTCTACTTCTGATTCCCTAGTAGAATCATCAGATCTAAAGTTCTCCTTAGCTGAGAGTTGGAACATTGACAAATCTAAATTAACTTCAAAACTCACTTCAGTAAATGTTTTTTTCTGTTGTATTCATTAGGGGTAAGAAAAAATGTCGTGACAATCTAGGGTTTTGTTCGGTTTTTTGATCTTTTATTTAACTTTTCCCTGCTCGTCTCTGTCTCTTGTTCATCTTCAAAATATTGTCAGAAAAAAAAAAAAAAAAAAGGAAAATAAAGAGAGAGACAGAGAGAGAGAAAGAGAAACAAGGAACTCTACATACCCAATATATTGAGTTTATATTTTATACCTATCTTCTCTTTCCCTCGCCCTTCCTCCCCCCTATCTCTCCTCCTTCACCCCTCTCCTATGAAATATAGCCCTTTACAGAGGTTACAACACTAACAATTTTTGCCAGCCATACCATAAAGGTATTGTTGTTCCTAAAAATCCCTAGGGTCTAGAGCCCAGCAAGACAAACATTAAGTCCAGAACTGCAGAAAATGAAATTTCCTCAGAGAATGGTCCTTGTCTGAAGGCACATATCTTCTCCTGGGCTACGTCACAGTGTTTCTTTAAGACTGTTGTTGCATCCTATCTGTGGCATATCAGATTAAACACATTGTTCCTCCAAGTCCAAACATATATAGTTTATAGCTTGAGTCTATTGACTGCCAGATTATCAGATTAAGATGAATTAAATCTTCACCATAGCCTGATCTTTATATTATTTATTTTTCTACTTTCCAAAATGATGAGTTTAACACATTATAAAAGAACTTCTCAAACAACCAGCATCCACCTCTATGAATACTATCTGTTATTATAAATAAATCCAAAATAAAGAAGATAAATATACCACCATATTCTTACAATGTAACATTTATTAAATCATTAAAACACCATGAATTAAAAACCATCATATAAAATTTTAAACTTTACAGGCTATCTCTCTTAATTATACCCATCAACGTATATTAGTAGTATGTATATCAAGCTCAATTATATATTTCAAATAACAAGTTCAAAATATTAACAAAAGATTATCAATATTAATAAAGTGCAATTCAGGGTAAGGCAACTAGGAAATATGCATAATTAGCATAATAAAGTGCCTGTGCACATTACTTTGAATGTGTTAAAAAATAACTTATGTATCTAATGTCATTAACCCATTATACACATCTTACACCAATCACATACAAAAATCCAAGGCATATATATATATTATAAAGTGCAAACACCACATAGAAGAAGATGGCTCAGGTTTATTATTATTGCTATTATTATTATTACTTTTATTTGTAATGCGCCAACATATTCCATAGCGCTATACAGGGGAAAAGAACAAGGACAAATATAATTTTAACAAACTGCAAAAAATGGAGGGCCCTGTTTTGAGCTTAGAATCTATGTAGAACGTTTTTTTTCCTCTACATGATTGAAAACTCTCTACTTACAATCTAAAGGGGATGGAAGAGGCAGATAAGAAATAGCAAGGGTCAGGAAGAAAGTGAAGTTTCATTAGGTTAGAATGTTTTTTTCACATAGAAGGAAAAGGAAAGCATCTGAGAAAGTAATTTTGTAAGTGATTCTAGTATGTAATATGTTATCTGCCCCTAGTGGTCAGACAAGATATATGTATGATTAGGGTGCTACTAGGGATCAGAAGTATTAATAATATTCAAAGGAAAAGCAAAAGGGATCCCTATTACTGTGCACACCTCTTACAGATCAAATCTCAAAGAGACCAAAAATAAAACTTAGCTTTTAATATATTTGTTAACATTTTTTAAAATTATCAGAGGTAGGATATCAAATTCATTAATCACATGGGTATAGTTATCTGGTCTGGAATATAAATAAAGTGCCTGTGCTTTAAATATAATGGAGAGAGGAATCCAAATTGTTTGGATTATGTATGAGGTGTTATCACCAATAGAAGTGCTATAAATAAAGTCATTGTGGTAGATGCAAAGTACTAGTGCTTGCTAATAACAAAAATAGTGCAGTATGAGCCAATTCCTTGTTGGTTCTTAGATCCAAAGTGTCATATAGTGATTCAACGATAGGAAACTAGTATTGTTTATATTTTTAAAACAGCTTGTCTCTTGTTAAATAGTTCCTCTCTAAACCGGAATAATTGAATACATTCAGAGTTTCCTCTTTAATCTAATACCCATGAGCCCCATTGGCCTAATAAAAGTTATTATTTGCGATAGATTATTGCTCCATAATAGTTTTGTCTCATATAATAGATTCTGTAGTTAGGAGCTTGTATCTGGCATGCCACGCGGTTTAGACGCCTTGCGATGATGTCATAAACGTGCAAGCACGTTACTGGGCCTGACCCGACGCACGTTTCTGGATTTTATCAAGGGTCACCGCCATGTTCGTAAGGCTTCCCTTTATACCTACCTATTGCCATGGAAATAGTCATTAAATAAAAACAAGTCATACAGTATACTTTAAAAAAAGTTTGTCGCTCTTATTTATTGTTGTACTTTATTTGAGAAATCATATTAAAAATCAATATTGGGGGAAAAAAACAACCTTTGTGTATTTAATTCAGCATGATATTGTAGAGTATCTGATTCAGCATATTATAATCTGCCTGTTTCTGGTTGTATGCATGAATGGGACAGGTATTAATTTGTCTATATCAGAACATAGTTGGAGTAAGACTTAAAATTGTTTATAACTAAATTCGATGGAGTAGATGGAAAAAATCTAGTTGTTTCAATTCCCTTACATAGTAATGTCAATTAAAAAAAAAAAAAATTAATGAATTTTATTCATTGATTATGATGCTAGAATATTATTTCAAAGAGCATTTTATATATATCTGTATCACATCCCATATTCATTCCTTAGGGTAAGCATCATGTGTATTTCTGTCAGATGCTTAACTTTAGTTTATTACTTCATATAATACTTTATTATTTTTTATTTTTTCTCTCCATGGGTAATTGGCATGCATTCCATTATTTCTCATATTATTTAATGTCTCTATTTCATTTAGTTTATATGAATGATTATAATTTTATGGAGACAAAGAAGCTATCCTACCCATGTTTTTTACTTCATACTTAATGGTTGTTGATACAGAATTTCCCCCTCCTTTTTATAGATAAAAGTAACTTAATAGTTTAAATTATTACTTTTTTAAATATGTATAAGAAATATATACTAGCATCAAAAATTATTCTTATCAAAAGATATTCAATTTATTAAGTTTTAATAAAAAGGGTGAACGTGAAGCCTTCATTGAGGCCCAAAGGTGTTTTGGTACTTAATAGGTAAATCCACTTTGCCTCTTTTTTCAAGAGTTCTTTATCAAGATTTCCTCTTCTAATGTTTTTTTCAATTTGGTCAATTGCCATAAATGAAAGAACTTACACATCACCATTATGTTTTTTTTTTGCATGTATTGCCACTGCGGTGTCAAAACCATTCTTAATACTGTAAACATGTTCCATTACTCTTGAGGCAAAGTGAGATTACCTATTAAGGACCAAAATACCTTTGGGCCTCAATGAAGGCTTTACGTTCACCCCTTTTATTTAAACTTAATACATTGAATATCTCTTGATAAGAATAATATTTGACGCTAGCATATATTTCTTTAAAAAAGTAATAATTTAGAATGTTAAATTACTGTTATCTATAAAAAGGAGATCAAAATTCTGCATCAACAACCATTAAGTATGAAGTAAATAACATGGATAGGATAGCTTCTTTGCCTCCATAAAATTATAATCATTCATATAAACTAAATGAAATAGATACATTAAATAATATGAGAAATAATGGAATGCATGCCAATTACCCATGGAGAGAAAAAGTAAAAAATAATAATGTATGATATGAAGTACGATTGGTATTGGATCTTTAGTTTATAGATGTAGTATAGTCAATAGGGAGGTAGTACTAAGTAACTTAAGTACAGTGGCAGGCACTTCAGAACTACTGACTCATAACATAAGGTGTGTGCTTGCTAATGCCAGAAGGTTGCCAGGAAAAATGGGAGAGTTAGAATTGTTAGTAATTAATGAAAAATGGGATTTAATAGGCATTACCAAAACGTGGTGGGATGAATCTCATGACTGGACTGTTAATCTGGATGGTTATAACCTATTTAAGAAAGATAGAGGCAATGGTAAAAGATGAGGAGAGATTTGTCTGTATGTTTAAGCCTGAATTTAAGCCTATAGTCAGAGAAGATATTTATGGTGGAACTAGGGGTAATGTTGAATGTTTGTGGGTAGAGTTTAATAGCGGAGCAGCAAATTGCTAAAGAATATTAGTAGGCATATGCTATAAACCCCCAAATATAGCTGAAAGTGAGGAAATACAATCATTGTTACAGATTGAAAATACAGCTAAGCATGAGCAAGTACTAATAATGGGAGATTTTAATTACCCTGACATAAACTGGATAAATGAGACCAGCAGTTCAGCTAAGGGGAGCAGGTTCTTGAGTACACTCAGGGATCATTATCTGGCCCAGGTTATACAACAGCCTACTAGAAATGAAGCTATCTTGGATTTAGTCATCACAAATAATATTGATATAGTATCTAATGTTGGAATAGGGCAACCTTTGGGAAACAGTGAACACAACACAGTCTCATTTGAGATTGAATTAAAAAAACTAAATTTTAAGGGGCCAACAAAAACTCTTCATTTTAGAAGGGCAGATTTTAAGGGCAGCAATACAAAGTATAGACTGGGACAGAGAGCTGATAGGTAAAAACACTGAACCTAAATGGACAACATTTAAATCCTTTCTAAATATACATATACATCGGCATATACCATGTGGGTTTAAACGTAAAAGGAGTAAATCCCATACAATGTGGCTTAACAATGATTTAAAGATCAAGATAAGGAGTAAAAAGAAGGCATTTATATAATACAAACAAGAGGGGACAGAGACTGCTTTACGGGAGTACAAGGAAATCAACAAGGCTTGCAAAAGCGCTATTAGACTGGCTAAAATAGAAAAGGAAAAATGAATTGCAAAAGAGAGTAAGACTAACCCTAAAATATTTTTTAAGTATATTAATGGGAAGAAGCTATAGGAACATTAGAATGGGAAACAGACTATCTAAAGATTAGTGACCAGGAAAAGGCAGATGAGCTAAATAGGTTCTTTTCTTCGGTATATACAAGGGAGGTACCAGTGGTTGGGACACTGCAACATAATGGGGCTACACTACCTTTGACAAATAATTGGTTAACACAGGAAGTAATCCAAAAGAGGTTGGAAAAAATAAATGTTAATAATGCATGATGGAATACATCCACGGGTACTGAGGGAACTGGGTTGTGTAATAGACAAACCATTATATTACAATTTTCAAGATTCACTCAACACAGGGTCTCTACCAGATGACTGGAGAAAAACAGATGTGATATCTATATTTAAAAAAGGAGCAAGAGCAAATCTGGGGAATTATAGACCAGTGAGCCTCACTTCTGTAGTGTGGAAGCTTTTAGAAGGGTTAATAAGGGATAATATACAAGAATATATATATTTGAACAGGATTTTAAGTAGGAGTCAACGTGGATTTATGAGGGATAGGTCATGTCAAACAAATCTAATTAGTTTCTATGAGGAGGTTAGTAGGAACCTGGATCAAGGCAACTCAGTGGATGTAGTCTTTTTGCATTTTACAAAGGCTTTTGATACAGTGCCACATGGGAGACTATTGTGCAAACTAAGAGATACATGAATTGCAGTAAATATTTCCTCATGGATTGAGAGCTGGCTAAAAGACAGGAAGCAAAGGTTGTTGTAAATGGAACATACTCCGATTGGACTAATGTGATAAGTGGGGTTCCTCAGGGTTCAGTATTAGGTCCTCTCCTTTTTAACATATTTATTAATGACTTAGAGGTAGGATTGGAGTGTGGTGTCTCCATTTTCGCTGATGACACGAAGTTGTGCAGTTAGGTAATTAAATCAGAATATGATGTGCTTTCCCTCCAAAGGGATTTACATAAAATTGAGGAATGGGCATCTAAATGGCAGATGAAATTTAATACGAATAAATGTAACGTTATGCATCTGGGAAGGAAAAATAGCCATGAAATTTATAGTCTTAATGGAGCAAATCTAGGTGTATCAGATATTGAAAGGGATTTGGGAGTGCTTGTGGACAACCATCTAGTTAACAGTGCTCAAAGCCAAGCAGCAGCTGTAAAGGCAAATAAAATATTAGCATGTATTAAGAAGGTCTACAAAAGATAGTGTGAGTCTGTTTTACCAACAGTCCCCACTTGGTAGCATCAAATAAAACAAGCTTAGAAAAAAAGAAAAAGTGCCACAACCACAAAATAGTCTCTTTAAAAGAATCACAGAACAGTCACAAAATGGCGTCTGTATCAAGTCACGATAATCTTAGACTTTTAGATATCTTTGCAAAGGTACGCTGTCCACAAAGTGACCGAAACTGATAAATCTTAAGGACAAAAAGTGAAAGAGAAAAGGCGCCACCCTAGTGCAGATTATCCTCCAGCATTCAAAACACAATAGAATTATATGTATATAAATCTCCGCTTATGGTTAATGAATGCCAACTCACATGTTATTACCTCAAGTATATGAGGTATGATACAGATATAGGTATTGGTTGAGACTCCAGCGATTTGTGACTCCAGCGGTTTGTGATCCACTTTGGCTTCCTTCTTATTAGTGAGGCAATCTCTCCAAATATACTGATAAACAGCGAAGGACTCCAAAAATAGGTCAAATTTATAGTATTTCAATTTAAATTTGACCAAATATTGACAAGTAAAAAACTGCTAGTCTTCCACTGATCACATGGAAAAACTCCCAGTATACATCAACAGTATAAAATTAAGCAATTAAAACAAAACAACACGCGTTTCTCACCGCTATTGGAGCTTCCTCAGTTGATAAAATGAATTAAATCAAAAATATGCATATGTAAAAAAGAATAATAAAAAGTAGTATTTTGTGCCATTCACATCAGAAATGGATATGTGTACTAAGATCTACCATCCAGGGGAATAGCTTAAAAAAGCCCCATATGTATCCCACTCCTTCTTATAGGGGAATATGTGTGTGTGTCCCTCACACCTTGATGCCAAATTCCGGACCGTAATGGCGCTTTTCCCGCCAAAGGATGTCATTTCCGGGCGCCGGAACATAATTTCCTGTGCGCCCGTGATGTCACTTCCGGCGTGACAGGAGCCGAAAACATGTCACTTCCAGCGCGCATGGACCCCGCCACTTCCGGAGCTCATAGACCACCTCATATCCGGATCCGGAATCCGACGGGAAACGCCCATGCCACACACTCCTCCTAAAGCCACCACGTTCAAAATGTGACATGGGGACACACCAACCAGAGGGAAAAAACAAGGTAAATCACAAATAAAATACAATGCAAGAAGTACACCCACAACAATCAAAACCACCAATAAACAAAATATAAACAAAATAGTACATACACAAATCAGACAGTTAGAAGATAAGTTAATTACATAATGAATTACCACTCCCAGTCCTATTATAAATAAACAGACCCAAAGTTTACATTGTGATGGCCATATCGGAAATACAATCTGTTGAAGGAATTATCTGATAAAATACATAGACATTCAATATTAGCATCATATAGGTTCAATCAAAATATCAAAAAATATACTGTATATATCAAAAAATAATACAAATAAATACATAAAATAAAATGCCAGTAGCCAATTATAACCACAAATAAATCCATAGAACAAATCTACTATCTATTATCACAAAAGCCAGAGATATTAAAAGGATTTTTTATATATACTCCTCCTAGACTTGTATATATACCCAGATAAATTCCTCCTACGAGATATATATTTTATCTACAATGTAAAGGTACCGCAATGGGGACTAAATTCACTCCTAGTTTTGCGAATTTGTTCATGGAGTATTGGGAAGATTTAGTAATTTGGGAAAATAACTCATTCTTTAAAAACATAGTTAAATGATATTGTTACATTGATGATATCATCCTCATTTGGAATGATGCCGATGGAGAATCAGTGGAACAGTTTTTAACCTATGTTAATGAAAATGATTTAAATTTGAATTTTACGATGCAAACAGAGTTTTGGTAACATTTTTGGATCTGGTATTATCAGGAGAAGGGAGAGAAATTATATCTAAATTATATACAAAACCGACAGATGCTAATAGTTATTTGAATGCTAATAGCAATCAAGATCGTAAATGGATAAATAATATTCCCTATTTTTGGAGTCCTTCACTGTTTATCAGTATATGTGTAGAGATTGCCTCACTAATAAGAAGGAAGCCAAAGTGGATCACAAACCGCTGGAGTCACAAATCGCTGGAATCTCAACCGATACCTATACCTGTATCATACCTCATATACTTGAGGTAATAACATGTGAGTTGGCATTCATTAACCATAAGCAGAGATTTATATACATATAACTCTATTGTGTTTCTAATGCTGGAGGATAATCTGCACTAGGGTGGCGCCTTCTCTCTTTCTCTTTTTGTCTTGAAGATGTATTAAGAAGGGTAGAACAGAAGCAAGGGAAGCAAATATAATTCTGCCACTATACAAATCTCTAGTACGCCCTCATTTGGAATATGGAGTACAGTTTTGGGCACCATTTCATAAAAAGGACATTTTAGACCTGGAAAAGGTACAGAGGATGTCAACAAAACTAATAAGGGGAATGGAGGGGCTAAGTTATGAAGAAAGGCTAACCAAATTAAACATATTTTCTCTAGGAAAAAGGCGTCTAAGAGTAGATATGATTACATAGTTACATAGTTACATAGTAATTAAGGTTGAAAAAAGACTTTCAGTCCATCAAGTTCAACCTGTTAAGATCTCCTCTGATCTGCAATATGCGGATTAGTTATTAATTAAATTATTGATTAAATAATTATTAATAGTATAGTATTGGAGAATGAATAAAGAGTTAGTCCATCAAGTTCAACCTTTTTAGATCTCTATTGATCTTTTTAATTTGGACTATTTATTATTATTGTTAATTGTTAATTATTGTTTATTGATCCAGAGGAAGGCAAACATAAAATAAAACCCCATTGAAACTTTGCCAATTGTCTCATAAGGGGGAAAAAAAGCAAAATTCCTTCCTGACCACAGAAACTGGCGATCAAATTTCTCCCTGGATCAATATTCCTTGCTAGTTATCTAGGATAGCCTTGAATGCCCTCTTTATTCAGAAATATATCTAACCCCTTTTTGAAGTTGTCTATCGAATTCGCTGTCACCACCTCCTTTGGTAGAGAATTCCACAGTTTAACCACCCTAACTGTGAAGAACCCTTTTCTTTGTTTAAGGTGAAATCTTTTTTCCTCTAACCTCAACGGATGTCCTCTTGTCAGTTGAAAATCTCTTGCTACAAAAAGTTCACTTGACAAAGCCTTATATTGACCCTGCATGTATTTAAATAACGTAATCATATCTCCTCTTAGACGCCTTTTTTCTAGCGAAAATAAGTTTAATTTTGCTAGTCTTTCTTCATAACTTAGCCCCTCCATTCCCCTTATTAGTTTTGTAGCCCTTCTCTGTACTTTTTCCAGCTCTAAAATGTCTTTTTTGTGAGGTGGTGCCCAAAATTGTACTCCATATTCCAAATGAGGGCGTACTAGAGATTTGTATAGTGGCAGAATTATATCTTCTTCCCTGGCTTCTATACCCTTCCTAATACATGCTAATATTTTATTTGCCTTTGCAGCCGCTGCTTGGCTTTGAGCGCTGTTACCTAGGTGGTTGTCCACTAGTACTCCCAAATCCCTTTCAATATCTGATACCCCTAGATTTGCTCCATTAAGATTATAGATTGCTTGGCTATTGTTCCTTCCCAAATGCATAACCTTACATTTATTTGTATTAAATCTCATCTGCCATTTAGCCGCCCATTTCTCTAATTTATGCAAATCCTTTTGTAGGGAAAGTACATCATTATCTGATTTTATTACCTTGCACAACTTAGTGTCATCAGCAAAAATGGAGACACTACATTCGAGTCCTACTTCAATGTCATTAATAAATATGTTAAAAAGGAGAGGACCCAATACTGAGCCCTGAGGAACCCCACTTATCACATTAGACCAATCAGAGTATGTTCCATTTACAACAACCCTTTGCTTCCTGTCTTTTAGCCAGCTCTCGATCCATGAGCAGATATTTACTGCAATTCCTGTATCCCTTAGTTTGCTCACTAGTCTTCCATGTGGCACTGTATCAAATGCCTTTGAAAAATCTAAAAAGACTACATCCACTGAGTTGCCCTGATCCAAGTTCCTACTAACCTCCTCATAAAAACTAATTAGATTGGTCTGACACAACCTTTCCTTCATAAATCCATGTTGACTGCTACCTATGATCCTGTTCAAATAGACATATTCTTGTATTCTGTCCCTTATTAACCCTTCTAAAAGCTTCCCAACTACAGAAGTGAGGCTCACTGGTCTATAATTCCCCGGATTTGCTCTAGATCCCTTCTTAAATATAGGTATCACCTCTGCTTTTCTATATATATAATGGTTTGGCTATTACAGAACCCAGCTCCCTCAGTACCCTTGGATGTATTCCATCAGGACCTGGGGCTTTATTAACATTTATTTTCTCCAACCTCTTTTGTATTTCTTCCTGCGTTAACCAATTATTTAGTAAAGGTAGTGTAGCCCCATTATGTTGCAGTGTCCCAACCACTGGTACCTCCCTTGTGTAAACCGACGAAAAGAACCTATTTAGCTCATCTGCCTTTTCCTGGTCACTAATTATCAGATGGACTGTGTCACATTGTAATGGTCCTATCGATTCCTTCCTGGCCTTCTTCCCATTAATGTATTTATAAAATATTTTAGGGTTAGTCTTACTTTCCATTGCAACTGACTTCTCATTTTCTATTTTAGCCAGTCTAATAGCCCTTTTGCAAGCCTTGTTGATTTTCTTATAGTCACATAAAGATGCCTCTGTTCCCTCCTTCTTGTATAATTTAAATGCATATTTCTTTTTCCTCATCATGATCTTTAAGTCATTGTTAAGCCACATGGGATGTGATTTACTCCTATTTATTTTATTTTCACATGGTACATGCTGATGAGTATGTTTATTTAGTAAGGATCTGAATGTTGTCCATTTATTTTCAGTATTCTTCCCTTGTAAGTTCTTTGTCCCAGTCTATATGTTGTATTGCTGCCCGTAGCCCATTAAAGTTAGCCCTTTTAAAATTTAGAGTTTTTGTTGGCCCCTTACAACTCTGTTTTTTGTATTCAATCTGAAATGAGACTGTGTTGTGATCACTGTTCCCCAAGGGTTCCCCTATTTTTACATTTGATATTATATCAATATTACTTGTGATGACTAAATCCAAGATGGCCCCATTTCTAGTAGGTTCTTGTATTACCTGGGCTAGATAATGATCACTGAGTGTACTCAAGAACCTGCTCCCCTTAGCTGAGCTGCTGGTCTCGTTTATCCAGTTTATATCAGGGTAATTAAAGTCTCCCATTATTAAAACTTGCCCATGCTTAGCTGCATTTCCAATCTGTAACAATAATTGTATTTCCTCACTTTCAGCTATATTTGGGGGTTTATAACATACTCCCACCAATATGCATTTAGAATTAGCTCCTCCACTATTTAGCTCAACCCACAAGGATTCAATGATGCCGTTAGTGCCAGCAAAATATCTTCTCTAACTATAGGCTTAAATTCAGGCTTAACATAAAGACAGATCCCTCCTCCTCTTTTACCATTTCCCCTATCTTTCCTAAATAGGTTATAACCATCCAGATTAAAAGTCCAGTCATGAGATTCATCCCACCATGTTTCCGTAATGCCTATTAAGCCCCATTTTTCTTGTACTGCTAATATTTCTAGCTCATCCATTTTCCCAGGCAAACTTCTTGCGTTTGCAATCATACACTTTATGTTGCTATGGCTCTGCTGATGTGAAGTGCCTGCCACTGTATTTGAGGCCCCTATTAATATCTCCCTACTTTCTATTGTAACCCTCCCCCCTTCTCCTCCCCCATGTGTAAATAATTCATCCCTTTCCCTCTCTACCCTATTTACCCCAATACTTCTATATAGTCCCCCCCCCACCTACAAGTTTAAAAACTCCCCCAGCCGTTCTACCATCCTATTCCCTAGCACAAAAGCGCCCTCATCATTAAGGTGCAATCCATCCCTGCTATAGAGATTGTACCCAAGTGAGAAGTCAGCCCAGTGCTCTAAAAACCCAAAACCCTCTGCACTGCACCATTTTTTTAGCCACGCATTAACCTCCCTAAGCTCCTTCTGCCTCCCTGGGCTAGCACGTGGCACTGGTAGTATCTCAGAAAATACTACCTTGGAGGTCCTTGCTTTAAGCTTATTCCCTAATTCTCTAAAATCATTCTTTAGGACGCTCCATCTTCCACTAACTTTGTCATTGGTACCAATGTGTACCAAGACCGCCGGTTCATTACCAGCCCCTCCCAATAATTTATCCACCCGATCCACAACATGCCGAACCCGAGCACCCGGGAGACAGCAAACTGTTCGATTGCTGGGATCTGGGTGACAAATTACCCTGTCTACCTTCCTAATAATAGAGTCCCCTAACACCAAAACATGTCTGTTGCTCTGCATATTCTGCCCTCCCTCTTCTCCAGTAGAGCTGTTCGCCCGGCTGTTAGAGGGAACAGCTCTATCTGGCATTGCCATTCCTGAATGGACATCGCCAACAGTTTCACTCAGTCTGGCAAATCTGTTGTTGTTTGCCAACTCAGAACTGGACTGCCTCCTCCTGTACCCTCTGATTCCCCTTCTAACTGTAACCCAGCTACCTCCCTGGCCATCCTCACTAGCCCCAGCTCCTCCCTCCATACTAGGCCCAGCTAAACTGTGCTCCGTGAGCACCAACTCCCTTTCCAGTGGAGCAATATCACTAAGTGCTGCAATTCTCCTCTCCAGATCTTCAATTTGAGCTTCCAAAGAGGCAACATGCTCACACCTGTCACAGAGGTATGGACCCTGGATCATCTGTTCCAGTAGTGCATAAATTTGACAGGATGTACACTGAATAAGGTTGCCACTGGACTGACTCATAATTATTATTATTGTCTACGAAATTTCAGTGGGAAAAATAAAGAATATAATATAATATATTTATATAAAGTTTTCCTCCTTTGCACTATAAATCTGCCCTCCCTTTTCTTTGAAGGCCCTCCTTTTATTTAAACTCCTAGGCTTTTACTAGAATTGCACTTGATACTGAAAATGTTCGCAAGCTCACAAGTTCCCCTTCTCCGGTTTCTATTAACTTCTGCCTTCTCGCCTGGGCACAATTAGTGCACTCTGCAATTTATCAGCCTTTACTTGTAAGGTAAATCCACTTGTAAACAGGCCCCAAACCAGCTCACAAATCCTTTATCCTAGTTTAACAGTCAAGCCACACCCCTCTCACCTGGGTACACTTAGTGCACTCTGCAATTTATCAGCCTTTACTTGTAAGGTAAATCCACTTGTAAACAGGCCCCAAACCAGTTCACAAACCTTTTATACAAGTTTAACAGTCAAGCCACACCCCTCTCACCTGGGCACAATTAGTGCACTCTGCAGTTTATTAGCTTTTACTTTTTAAGGTAAATCCACTTGTAAACAGAACCCAAACCAGCTCACAAACCTTTTATACAAGTTTAACAGTCAAGCCACACCCCTCTCACCTGGGCACAATTAGTGCACTCTGCAGTTTCTCAGCCTTTACTTTTTAAGGTAAATCCACTTGTAAACAGACCCCAAACCAGCTCACAAACCTTTTATACAAGTTTAACAGTCAAGCCACACCCCTCTCACCTGGGCACACTTAGTGCACTCTGCAATTTATCAGCCTTTACTTGTAAGGTAAATCCACTTGTAAACAGGCCCCAAACCAGCTCACAAACCTTTTATACAAGTTTAACAGTCAAGCCACACCCCTCTCACCTGGGCACAATTAGTGCACTCTGCAGTTTATCAGCCTTTACTTTTTAAGGTAAATCCACTTGTAAACAGACCCCAAACCAGCTCACAAACCTTTTATACAAGTTTAACAGTCAAGCCACACCCCTCTCACCTGGGCACACTTAGTGCACTCTGCAATTTATCAGCCTTTACTTGTAAGGTAAATCCACTTGTAAACAGGCCCCAAACCAGCTCACAAACCTTTTATACAAGTTTAACAGTAAAGCCACACCCCTCTCACCTGGGCATAATTAGTGCACTCTGCAGTTTATCAGCATTTACTTTTTAAGGTAAATCCACTTGTAAACAGACCCCAAACCAGCTCACAAACCTTTTATACAAGTTTAACAGTCAAGCCACACCCCTCTCACCTGGGCACAATTAGTGCACTCTGCAGTTTATTAGCCTTTACTTTTTAAGGTAAATCCACTTGAATTAACAACTAATTAATTAATATTTAATCTGCATATTGTAGATCAGTAGAGATCTTAAAAGGTTGAACTTGATGGACTGAAAGTATTTTTTCAACCATAATTACTATGTAACTATGTAACTATGTAAGTATACCAATGTGAATACATACAAAACTGGCTTATAGTAGCAGTCATATAAAATCACAATAAATACAGAGCACGCTTATAGTAGCAGTCATACAGATTCAAAGGACTGTGGTCTAGCCATGTATCTCCTTGTGACATTGTCCGATGTACCTGTACTGTGATTATTGTATATATATATATATATATATATATATACTTGTATGGGTGAACTTAAAGCTGGTGGAAAAAGGCATAGTTCTCATGCATGGATATAGGTAGGGAATACTAGTTTCAGATAGGTGCTTGGGGTTCCCTTTCACAAGTATGTATGACTTAAACAGATACCTTATTGATAGTTAATTATTGAATGGACCGGTGTTTCAAAGGACCTGGTAATATACAGTGGGTTTGTTGCAATTTAAAATCCCTCTTGTAGTACATTGCTCCTGTGTATGGCTCTTATAGGCCACAATATTGTGGGAACCTTAGAGGGGTTATGTGACTGGCCGATCCCCATTTCCTTGTTTGCCCAGCTTGTGGAAGACAGGATAGTCCCTGTTAGGATGGTATGAAGAGGCTATGGAGGGCCTGAAATGCTGTAGCAGAGTAGGGATGGTGCCGTGGGGGGGGGGGGGGGAGTTAAAAACTAGCTGTCTGGTCTTATGCTTTCAAGCTAATGTTTTAGCCAGTATTTATGTTGGAGAGATAGTGTACAAAGTGCTACAGCCTAGTAGGTGTTCCTGAACTTGTGTCAGTGTAAGTTTGTCTTACCTTTCTTGGTTCTAAGAAGGGGATGAGAACCCGGAACAGGGACCCACTTATGGGAGGAAAGGGACTTCGCTTGTCTCAAGATTCTAGAAGAACTCGAAGATCCCTCCTATACTTCTGACACGCCATACTAGAAGGGGACTTTCCCAGAACACAGTTAGCACAGCCAACAAGAAATTAACCCACTCCACACTAAGAGCAAAATCCACTTTTTATCTGATCCAGTCCCAAGGTCCACATATCCCAGTCTTCAAGAAACTCATGGCCAAAGAATTGGATAAGATTTGCCAGAAAAAGCATACCAAACAAGCAAATCTGGACCATAGGGAACAGATTGCATTAAAGAATTTAAGCAAGCAAAGATACATCCATAGTAATTCGGCAAGCAGATAAAGGGGGTGTAATAGTCATCCAAAATAGAGATGAGTATCTACAGGAAGCATATCACCTGATCGTGTATACAGAGACCTATAAAAGTCTGACTAAAGACCCAACAGGGGAATTTATGCGTCTGTACAAACATTTTATTGTAAATGCCACAAGCGAGGGTATCCTGAACAGACATGAATCCAAGTTTCTCGAAAATCTCTTTTCCCAAAAAAGTATTCATTTATCACTTACCCAAAACACACAAAGATCCAGTCAAGCCACCAGGATGCGAGCTACGTTTTAATTTTAGTCTCTTTGAGATTTGATCTGTAAGAGGTGTGCACAGTAATAGGGATCCCTTTTGCTTTTCCTATGAATATTATTATAAAGTGCAATATAAATATAACAACCTATTAAAGGTATCCACATTCAGAAAAGAGGGGGGAAGTGAGAAAATTGCCAGTGCAGTCTAATACTGCATTTCACCTCTCACATGCATTGTCCTCTGCTCTTGCTTCCGGGATCCAAATGACGTAACTTTTCAGAGACAGCCTGTACAGCATGACCGAAGAGCGAGTTTCAACACTTGCTTTAAACACGGCCCTGGTTGAAGCCCACGGTTTTCAAATACTGTAAATATTATTTAGAATTTATGTTAACATGTATATTAAAATCTGCATGTTTAAACAGAGTTGTTTCGCAGAACTGAATGTAGCATCCTCTTTCTCTCAGTCTGTGTGAAACTATAACACAGTTATCTTGACCCACTGCACCTACACTAAATAGCATTTTGATTTTCAACTTTATACTTTTGTTTAACCTAGTATTTTTGATAAACCAAAATGTATGTTGCAGAGCCAGAAGAAAAAATTTGAATTTGAATTGAAATTAATGATTTAATTAATTAAAATTAATTAACTCAAATTAGCCAAGCTGAAGTTTTCAATGGCACACAAGATTACATTTTTATCCTTTTAGTTTCCTTTAATGATTTATTGTAAGTTATTTACGTATCATGAAGAGAGAGTAGTGTATATATTCTGTATGTCAATGTTCTACATCTGGAGAAAAAGTTTCTGACAACTACATGACAGCATGATGTAGAACAACTTAATTTACTTACAAAACACAAAAACACATTTCAAGAGAATTAAAACTTGATATGCCCAGTCAGTTTTATGGGTTGTTTAATTAATCTTACTGTAACTTTCTATTGGGTTCTCATCATGTTTTATGCATGTCGACCACAAAATGCACCACCTCTGTCTCTTTCTTTGTTGAAATAGTATTTAATATTGTTGCAGCTTTAGGGAAGATGTGTATATACTCACTCATCTTTTCCCAGCTTGACAACTGTAACTTAATCCTCAATGCATCCACCAGACTCCTCTAACTTAACCACCACTCCTGGTGCCATGCACCAGTATGATATACAATGCCATAATTAACCCTGCAAACGGTGCAGTTGATCTCTTATTTCCAAGTATACAATTTAAACAAACTAGTTTTGCTCTGACCTGGACTATTGCCTTTTGAAATAATTTGAGGTCCCCCTTTGTAACTTTGCAATACAAGATGGCTGGTCAGGTTATCTCTAAATAAAATAAAAATATATTTGTATAATTATCCCCTAGTAAATTAAGTCTGGTTGCAGAGGGACTTTACCCTGTGGTAGGTACTGGCATTTTGCACCCACTGCACCAGCAGTGGTTTTGCCACTTCGTCTAACCACCCCCTCCTGCTTCTTTCAGCAGCACTTCTTTTATGCTGCTAATAGAATTTGAAATAGACTTGCCATTAGACTTCCTGGCTTTTAGGACTTCAAGCTTTACTTGAAACCTTTTCAAAGAAGTCTATGACCCCTATTCATTTAGCCAAATATTTGTTAGAGTTCAAGAGCCTGTAATGGAGCCCGTAAAAGTTACTGATATTTAATTGGCTTCTTTTAGCTAGCCACAATTGATTTGCGAGCTAAAGGCTCAAAATCCCTGTGGTTGTCAAAAACGTAACTCTGTCCTATCTATTCCACTGATGTTTCAAGCACGCAATTGTTACCAGTGCGAAAGACGCACATTCCTTATTTAATTCCAACAATTCAACAAGCCTGCAATTTACAAATGGCAAATGTAGCAAAAATGTTTACAAGTACTAGAGTGGACTCGCAAGTGGGTTAAACACCTGTTTGTAACACTGCGAAAGCAAATAAAAACACACTAATGTACTTAAAAATACTGGGAAAGCAATGAAAAGCATTATAATTAATTGCACAACAGTCTCAAGCTTGCAAATCTGCAATAAAAAAATATTTTTTTCACATTTTATTTGCGTGTTTTATTGATCCCAGGAATCAAGGAGTTAATACATATCAGGCCACGCACATGGACTAGAATAGTTTCTTCATTCATTTTTATTGATTTCTATATTGCTGGATTGCGAGTATGATTGCATATCGGACTTCTAAACACTATATGGTTGTAGTTTAAACTCCATGTTTTACTGTCGTCATAATGATGGTCTCATTTACTATTGGCTCTTTCTAAATTGTAACTTATGGACTTGCTTAATTGATTATGATCATGCCCCGAAATGCTACGTAAGGATTCATAGTTTGCGGTTTAAGGCTTCGGCCCTGTAATTGCGGGTGTATTCAATTAAAAACCTCTGTAACGGTTGCAAATATCTAAACCGCAGACATACAGCCTGTATGACGATAATTATGGGCCACGAATTAAATAGGGGCCTATCAGTCCTATTAAATTTCCCCAACGTGTAAAACCATTGCCTGTAACGGAGCCCGCAAGACTTACGGCTATTTAATTGGCCTCTTAAAGCTACCCACAAATGACCTGCGGGTTATATGCGGAAAAATCCATACAGGATGTCAAAATCTGAACTCTGTTGCCGCAAATCATTTGATTTTTCAAGCCCGTAACCGTTACGTTTGCAAATCGCTATTAAATTGCTACGAATCCTCTGGCGTTCAAACCTGTAAGCCACAAATGGAGACAAAAAGCCTATGGGTACTAGAGAGGACCCAGAAGGGGGTTAAAGTCCTATTCGTAGCACTGTAAATGCAAATATACACACACTACTGTACTTAAAATTAAAGGTAAAGTGATGTTAGGTATTAGAATTAATAATATATGAACATATGTTAGGATAAATGTGTGTGATAAAATGTGTTATTTTATTAAAACTAGGGTAACAACGGCAAATTAAAAACACATAAAAAATCCAGGATTGGAACATAAAGGTTAAAAAAGAGGCTAAATTGTGTGAGATAAATTAACCACTAGAATGATATATTGTTTGACTCTTAATAGAGGGGTATTTTTATCTCTCCTCTTGCTTGTGTGTCAGGATATAGATGGAAGGTAATTAATCCTGCTGTGTGGTCCTCCTAATAAAGTCCTTTAAAGGGATAAGTCACAATTCTTACTGACTATTAGACAGTGGTATAGGGAGAAAATCACAGAAAAAATACAGGGAGACTGCACTAGGTGGTACCCCCAGCACTATCTGTGTATCTATAAACTCCTTCTGCTGAGTAGGTCAATATTATAAAGTGCTATATCTCTGGAAGGAATAGTGGCTCTTATCTTTATCTGAGTCTATTACCAGTATATGGTTGATAAACTCTTTTCAAATTTGTAGAGTACAAGTGGCTCACCTGTTTGATAGGTGTTATGTTCTAGTTCTTATCTCTATATAAGTCCCTGCTGGGAAATTGGAGCTATCATATAAGCTCTCAATGAGCTCTCAATAACCAGACTGCCTTAATAAACGCAAACTGCCTGCTAATAGAGAGTCTGTGCTCTATCAATAATCTATCCTTCCATTGCAGCACTTATACAACCTTTCACTCAATTGGATAAGGACAGGGAGGGTAACCATGCACACTACACACATGCACTCAGTATAGAAAACGCCAGCGTGCCCTTAGCGTAGGGACAAGCTGCGTCATCAAAAGCCGACGCGTTTCGACGTCATGAGACGTCTTCTTCAAGGGTAAGCCTGCTAAGGCCGTTGGAGCCCTTTTTAAAGTGTTGCCATCTCCATGGCAACTAATTGAGAACTGTGGGACATGCGCAGTAACGTCAGAACGCCCTCTCTGGTTGTGGGCGGAATAACATGGTGCTTACAGCCTGCTGGGAGCACGCTGGGGATATTAGGAAGGGGAACAAGACAGGTTGAATAGTGTTCTTGTGATATGGGACCCTTGGCATAATCTCCTAGATGGAGAAAAAATTGTATTATTATGACCCAAAGGGGCTATGTGTAAAGTGCTGAATCTTATTACTTTATCTGCTTATTTAAGAGATACTAGTAATACCTAGTACACATTTAGGGTCAATACAAAGTGCTAAATCTTGTCATTATTTGCCTGGGAGATCTATGAGCTCCTATGATTGTGGTACTAAAGACTCCCAAGATTGTAGCTTATGCACATGCTTGTATGTGCATACTTGAGAGATGATAAAAATATCTGGTATACACGTATGTGTACATATGTCTGAGGGGGAACATTAGATAGCATATTAAGTTATTTGGATTATAAAGTGAAAAAAACTTGATGTGTACTCCCAATTATTGTTAAGAGGAAGGTGCTATTTTTTGCAACCTCCTTTCAATAAGTGGGTGGAGGGGGAAAAAAAGGGGAAGAGAAACTTCTACCATTAGACTTATTGGAAGTATCAAGGAGTGCTTACAAATATTTACAGTGCATGATAGAAATCAGTCCCAGATCTTACTTTACTTCAAAAAAAGAAAAAGCAAGTGACTGTTCTTTCGTGAAGTGAACATATAATAATGGTGCCAGAGGGGAGAAAGGTCCTAAAATAAAAGGAAACTTTTCCCAATAGATATATAAATATCCAGAAGTGAAAGTGCTGAAAATAGACTGAAAGTCCTATCATCTTTGGGTCATAATAATACCATCTTTTCTCCATCTAGGAGATTATGCCAAGGGTCCCATATCACAAGAACACTATTCAACCTGTCTTGTTCCCCTTCCTAATATCCCCAGCGTGCTCCCAGCAGGCTGTAAGCACCATGTTATTCCGCCCACAACCAGAGAGGGCGTTCTGACGTTACTGCGCATGTCCCACAGTTCTCAATTAGTTGCCATGGAGATGGCAACACTTTAAAAAGGGCTCCAACGGCCTTAGCAGGCTTACCCTTGAAGAAGACGTCTCATGACGTCGAAACGCGTCGGCTTTTGATGACGCAGCTTGTCCCTACGCTAAGGGCACGCTGGCGTTTTCTATACTGAGTGCATGTGTGTAGTGTGCATGGTTACCCTCCCTGTCCTTATCCAATTGAGTGAAAGGTTGTATAAGTGCTGCAATGGAAGGATAGATTATTGATAGAGCACAGACTCTCTATTAGCAGGCAGTTTGCGTTTATTAAGGCAGTCTGGTTATTGAGAGCTCATTGAGAGCTTATATGATAGCTCCAATTTCCCAGCAGGGACTTATATACAGAGAAAAGAACTAGAACATAACACCTATCAAAAAGGTGAGCCACTTGTAATCTACAAATTTGAAAAGAGTTTATCAACCATATACTGGTAACAGACTCAGATAAAGATAAGAGCCACTATTCCTTCCAGAGATATAGCACTTTATAATATTGACCTACTCAGCAGAAGGAGTTTATAGATACACAGATAGTGCTGGGGGTACCACCTAGTGCAGTCTCCCTGTATTTTTTCTGTGATTTTCTCCCTATACCACTGTCTAATAGTCAGTAAGAATTGTGACTTATCCCTTTAAAGGACTTTATTAGGAGGACCACACAGCAGGATTAATTACCTTCCATCTATATCCTGACACACAAGCAAGAGGAGAGATAAAAATACCCCTCTATTAAGAGTCAAACAATATATCATTCTAGTGGTTAATTTATCTCACACAATTTAGCCTCTTTTTTAACCTTTATGTTCCAATCCTGGATTTTGTATGTGTTTTTAATTTGCCGTTGTTACCCTAGTTTCAATAAAATAACAAATTTTATCACACACATTTATCCTAACATATGTTCATATATTAATAAGATATTTGGTAGCAAATACCATAGGAACTAGCATTCCTGAGTTTCCATTCTATTAGAATTAATAGCACAACATTCTCAAGCTTGCAAATCTGCAATATAAAATACTTTTTTTAATGTTTTATTTTCGTGTTATATCAATCCCGGTAATCAATGTGTTAATACATATAATTGAACTAGCATGGACTAGAAAACCTCATTTACTGATGTATAAAAATTGCATTATTTCTGGAATCCAGATTCGATTGAAAGGCTTAATCGAAACACGTAAGGCTTTAAAATCTAACCTCCATTTTCAGTGATGTAATGATGACCATCTCTTTTGCCATTGGCTCCATCTAAACCCATAACTACAGATTTGACTAATTGATCATGTTCACAGCCGCACATGCAATGTGCACAAGAATGGTTTACAGGTTTGCTTCTCGCGGCATTGTTGAATATAATAGCTCTATAACGTAGCAGAATTTCAAGCCCACGGGCTATGCGGGTGTGCCATTGTCACTACGGGCTTGGAATTTAATGGGGCTGTATGTCTTTCAAGCCTCACATCTACAATGCAAACAATCAACAGAGATCAATGTTCCTGCAGGCTGTTTATAATATGAAACAAAGCCACCTCTTCCAACTGGCTGTTAACGAAGCATCTCAACCACTTTTTTAGTCTCACTTGCACAATATATCTTTCAGAATGGAAATTCTCAGAAGGGCCCACAACTGCTTGTGCATCAATATATTTAACTTGTATGATTTTGTCCCATGTAAAACATTTTCTTCTTAAAATTATAGCATTTTATAATGAAAGGTTAACATAATAGTTCATCATCATGATCAAGTGTGATTTTATATTCTTAAAAATGTAATGTCACAGCTGATGTTCCAAATATGGTGTAATTTAAAACTATAGGTAATAACAAGTATGTTATCAATTGAATGTTTTTTTTTTTAACAAGCCATTTCCCTATAGTAAAAAAAGATTGAAGTTTTCCATATTGAGCTGTCAACCGGTATTTCTGATCCTCCCACTAAACAAGCATCTTACCTTTCTGTCTTCTCATGAAACGGCCAAAATATGTGAGCTTCAGCCTTATGATCATACCTCCCAGTGAACAGTTTAGCTTAGTTTCCTGAAGTATTGGTTTATTTGTTCTTCTTGCAGTCCACAGGTTTCTAAGCAGTTTTCTCCAACACTACAATTCAAAGGCATAAATTCTACTATGTAAGGCAACTTTATGGTCCAGCTCTCACATCCATATGATATTTTATGGCTGCAGTTACCATCTACAGAGACCTAGAACAATAAAATCTGTCATTGACTCCACTTCTTTCCCATCTATTTGCCAGGATCAAAAATGCTGATTGTCATGACCTTCATCTTTTTAACATTGAGCAGCAGGCAACTATTGCACATTGCACGCTCTTCTTTCACTCTCATCAATAGGCCCTTACTTCCTCTCGGCATCAGAGTAGTAACATTCGCTTATCTGAAGTTGTTAATATTTATCACAGCAATACTGATTCCCGCGTTGGATTAGTCCATCAGGGCCTTATGCATGATGTGTTCCATGTATAAGATGAATAAAAAATTTGATAACTCCTTATCTCACTCCTTTCCCGACCTTGAACCATTTGTTTTTTCCATGTTTCTATTATATTCTACTTCTGCGAAACCTGTCTTGCACATCTGTCGCAAACTTGCAGGATCTTAAGCATTACATTGCTGGTATGTGACATTAGTGCAATTGTTTAAAATTTCAAGAATTCTTTGGCTTTTTGAGATTGGGATGGAGGCTGACCTTTTCCAGGCCACTGAACACTGTTGAGTTTTCCAAATATGTTGACATAATGCCAGCAACCTTCATCAAAGTATCATCTTGTAGGATTTTGAAAAGTTCAACTGGGTTTCCATCAACTCCTGCAGCTGTGTTATCCACAATGCTTTTTAGAGTCCATATCACTTGGACAAACTACTGAGACTAACAATGCTGTTCAGATCCTTATTATTTTAGATTTATTTTGTGTACTCCTGCCACCTCTTTTCTAATTGATCTGCTTTTGTTAGACACAAAAGGTTTCTTTGAGATTCCCATTTTACTTGAAGAGATCTCTTGACTAAGCTACTGACAAAGCTTCATCAGACAGTCAGTTTGCTTTTTTTCCCTTTCTTTTGGGGATATTCCGTGTTGTCTCCTATTCTTTACCTCCACTGTATATTCAATGGGGAAATTATTTATTTTGTATCTGTTTGGTATGATGATTTTGTCTATTTTACTCAGTTTAATTATGAACTTTGCACAAAGAAACCCTTGTTTCATAGTTCTAACCTTTCAGGTTCTTATGATGGTTTTGTCTTTGCAGCAGTGACCTTTCCTTTCCCCTCCAGACACATGCGCAACAGGATGTCCTCTTGAGTTTGGCACAACTACTTTGTTAGATCTGCTGCTACTTGTACAAAACACTCAGAAAACACTTATACTTCTTTGTTATATTAATCACATGAGGGAGTGATGATAATTCGTTTTTCTTGTGTGTCTTCTGAGTGTGTCTGTGCATGCATCTGTAAGTGACTAGAATAAGTCATTTTGTGTTCATTTGTCTCAGATAAAGGGAAAAGAGAGGCAGAGAGAGGATGATGGGTGTGAAGAGGAGATTGGGAGAGATAAAGGTAGGTACTGCCATGGGACAGAAATGACAGGTATAGGAGAAGAGAGCATTAGAGAGGAAAAGAATGAGAAAGAGAAAAAGAAAAAGAGGGAGGAAGAGGTGTGGAGAGGCAGAGGTGTGGAAAAGGGCCAAGGTGTGAAGAGGGGAGAGCAGTGGTGAAGACAGTAGATTGTGAGAGGATGAGAGAGGAGTAGGAAGAGTAGGCCAGCTAGTCAGGTGGGTGGAGGTGCCCTGGCCAGCAAAGGCACACAAGGTGCCCGGTCAGCAGATGAGGCTTTTGGTGTTGGTAGTGGTAGAAGGATCTGAGCCCCATGCCTCAGGAGAAAAACAGGGATGGGGCACATCAGAAGATCACTAGGCACAGTGATGAGGTCAAATGGCTGATAAGTAACAAAAAGCCACCAAATGTTCCAAGGACAACTTTATTGTCCTCCTAAACATCATCCATGGCAGGTCGCATATCATCCATTGAGGCTGAGATGTTAGAGCTGGTCACATTGCAGAGAGAGGTAGCAGCAGAGGTCCTCACTTTTGGAGTTTTCAATGGGGATATTAAGAATGTCAAATGCTGTTATGATGACTCCTAGGCCATAGTGAAGAAAAAGATGCCTAAGGAAGCTGCCACCAACAAAGCAAAAGGTGGTGGTCCTCCCAAGTTGGCAGAATATAATTAGAGAGAGGCACTTCTGAGAAGCAGGATGTCCCTGACAAGTGTCATTGGCTTAGAAGTATTCTTGAATAGGGACTGGCCTGAGACCCTGCAAGTTGAGTACATAGACACAATTCATCATTATCTAACCATTTCATTCTAATTGTGAGATGCCATGTCATTACCTTCAAAACAAAAATGAAAGAAAGAAATACACATGATTAGTGCCAATGTTGATAGATTAACCACAGATATATAAAGAAGTAGGAAGAAAGTTTTTTTTTCCTGGTGCTTTATACCTATTTCTATATGAAACATAGATTAATCACAACCATGTTGTTTGATAGTATGTCATCTGGCATGATATTATCCCTAATATTGATTATTGAAAAAAACAAGAGCTGATATGTTTACAATAAGCATTTTGATATATATATATATATATATATATATATATATATATATATATATATATATATATATATATATATATATATGTTGCTAAAACACCTCAAGCCTGTTTTTCTAAATTGTTTGAGGCATTATTGTGAGCATTTAACTTAATGGATCTCTCCTGTCCTGTTCTATTTGTATAATGTATCATGTAATTCACAAGGACCACTGCCATTGTCTAAAGCAAGTTTTGCACTTAAAAGTGTCATCCAAATAGATCATTGTGACATCACAAATCAGAAATAAACAAATTGCATTGCATTATATAACTTTATAGGTTTACAGAAAATGCAGCAATGGTAGCCCTGTTTGGAGATCAAGAACAGGTAGGATTGCTTATTAGACAAAAACAAGTTAGATTACAAAATCACCTAGTAATTTAGGTTGAAAAAAAATATTTTAATCCATCAAGTTCAACCTTTTTAGATCTCCTCTGATCTCCAATATGCAGATTAATTGTTAATTGATCCAAACTATTTTTCCCCATATATATGAAGTTAAAAAAACAATACTTTTTGGCTATTTAAGTTAATATAAATTCTATAATATTGTGGACTCACACTCAAACCATTATACTATAAGAGACTTGCTGTAACGATAACGAAATAACAATATAAGTCTCCATTCACTCTGGGAAGTACAATATATACCACACTAGTACCATATTAATCTCTAAATTTTAAAGATATAGTTATAATAAAATAAAACTATATTTAGTGGACTCAATTAACAAAGAATACTCTTTAATAAAACAGTATGGGCCTCATTCTATTACCGGCTGTAAATCGGCCGTAAGGCTGCGATTCCTTGCGGGGGTTCAGTCAACTCGCGATTCTATTATACGGCCCCGCAAGGATCTCCTTTTACGGCCGGCCGCATATCTTGGAATCGGCCGTAAGCTGTGAAATATAAAAACTCAAAAATAAATTCAAGCCTGCACTGTTCAGCTCTGTAAATGCTAGGGATCATATTGGGGGACATGAGGATTAAAAGGAACCCACTCTCAAGCTTGCACATCAGCCCAAACCCAAGTTCAAATTAACTGTTTATTTTCCGGCTGCGGCGTGGGCATGTCTGAGGTGCTCCAAGCACTCTGGACTTTTTACATGGATATTTTACGGATATTAAAAATAAAATATTTTACGGATTTGAGTATAGGATAATTATGTGCTATTTTTTCTAACACCTAAAATCTATTAGCGGCCGCTAATAGAATGAGGCCCTATGTAAATTAATGAGGGTATTTGAGTTGTACAAATTTCTATCTTTTTTTTAAGAGATAACCATATCTGATAGGGGATAATATAAGTATTGGAATGTTTATCAGATTAAGGTACTAAGATGGATAGTATTATTATAAAACTTTTTGTACATCAATAATTTACAAATATATTTTATATATATTGGTGTCTATGACTCCATAATATGAGTGTGGAGAGTGTTAGTAACAATATAAGAAATACATCTTCTAATCATTCATTTCAAATACAGTACAAGTCCATAATTATGGTTAAGAGTTGTAAGACAAATAGAGACTCTTTAAAGTTTTTTTAAATATAGGAAAACTTTGGTTTTAAATTTAAAATCGGTTCCCATGACAACAGAGACTATAAATAGGGAAGTCCGAGTGTCATGGCGGTAACCCCTGAGGAAATTGAGAAACGTGCATCAGGAGAGACGTAGCAACGTGGGGCGCGTGTTAGTGACATCATCGCGAGGCGTCCTAACAGCGAACTCCACGCTGAAGGAGAGGCATAGAAGTGTCAGGGACATAGCGGCTTAATCCGAATAAGCTTAAAGAAACAATATTGCCCATGAATCACCGAGCCACTCTAAACAGGAGTGAATATATAAAGAAAAGGGGGAATCATAAGGAATATTATAAGGGATATATTGAAACAAATAAGAAGCAGCTTTAGTACTCCCGCAAGATAGCACTTTACTTTATTGGGTAAAGGCCTCAATAGATGGTCTTTTACTAACACCTCACATCAATTTATATTCAACAGTGTATAACATTGGCACGCTTTGTAAGCACTATTAGCACCTTATTATAGCACCTTATTATAGCACCTTATTATAGCACTTTAAAGACATTATTTAAAGGAGTACTAACGCCCATTATAATAATTCCAGTCTATTCTTATCCCTATACCTTCTCCCACTACCTGTTCCATATTGCAGCGTCCAAGTTTTTAGCTTTTTAATATATATATTTTTAAATAATTTATTAAAAGCTAAGTTTTAATCATTGGGTCTCTTCCACTACTGAGATTCATAGGTGTGCACTATAAAAGGGTCCCTTTTCTTCTTCATTGTTTAATATATATTTTTTGACCCTTAGTGGCACCCTAAGTAACAAGGTCATTACATTGTATTACATCTAGAGCCACCATATCTATCCCTTTTTACTGATCCAAACTATTACTAAAATATTCAGATCTATGTTATTTTTCTGAATTTATTCCTCCATATTTTTTTTTTATTTCTTAATTATTAAATTTAAAAAAAAATCTTTCTCTATTTTTTTTCACAGCTTTCCAGACCTGTATCATTCTATTTTCTTAACTTTTCATGACACTTGATGTATGTAGGTGAATTGGATACTCTTCTCCTAGCTGATTGTCATTCTGATATATTGAACAAATGAACAAAATATGTAGGTGCCTTGAACTATTTATATTAGTTTATTAGTTTAGGAATTACTTTGTTTGAGAATCTCTTCACTAAAGTTATATGTATTATGGTGTACTGACTTTATATGAAAGATGTGTAATTGTTATACATTTGTCTACAATCTTAGAGGTTAATTAGGTTTGTTGTTTCATTTTTAGCCAGCCTCTTGGCCTCTTTGGGATATTTTGCACCATAATGATTATATTTCTGCATGGCCTTATTACTGACACTGCTTGATATATAATTATATATTTTCCATTCCTTTTAAAGACATTCACTGTGTCTGCCTCTTTAATTTTTCATGAGTGGTTGTTATTTGCACAAACAGTAGACCACTGGTAATGAAGTATTTCATACGCTAAGTAAGGTAGAAGTAGAGCGTACTCGCAATTACTCCTGCATGAAGGTTTGTTATGAGCAGTATGTAATAAACATGTTAGTTTCTATTTTCACACTTAAGTTTTCCCACAGGATTAATGTAATTAAGGCCTTTTTACAAATTTCTTATAAACCAATCTTCCCAGTTTTTATGTATATTTTCTGTGCCGGTGGTACTTAAAAAATAACCCCTAGTATCGTATTCTAACTTAACCCTAATACCATATAAACCTTGTGTCCTGAGGGTCCATATAGACCCATATAGTATTGTAAACTTAGCCTTATGGCACCCTAATTAGAAATATGAATCTTACAGTAAACTCAGCAAAATAAAATAAAAACACTATGCTATTAAATCTAAATTACAAAACAATAATAAAAAAAGAAAAATATTACAGTAAAAAAAAAAATACACAAAATAAAAAAGCAGTAAAAAAACATATACAATAACCCTATAATTACCTACCCTTAATGCCTATCCAGAGATGATCAGCGATGCTCTGGTCCTCAATCTTCTGCTCCTGACCAAACAGGCTATCCAAGTTCCTCGAATAATTGTTTCATTTTCTATTTCTATTTTGGTTGAACCAGCAATTCTCAACTAACAGAGCTCCTTCTATGAGGAGCTCTCCCGCTGCACATGGCTTTTGCAGTGCTTTTGTAGTTAAAATACTATTTTTATTATGGCTGCTGATTGGCTGAAATAAGTGTCAATCATATTTCAGCCAATCAAAATTGATTATTTTAAGTCAGTCTGCACTTTTTTGTGGGCAAATAGTTTTAACCAATGAGAAATGAAACAAGTTTCCCACAAAGAAATGAGCAACGTGACATCCAAAAACCAATTCTGATAGACTGAAATATGATTCACATATATTTAATCAAATAAGAAGCCTCAAAAAATGTGTTTAAGTCACAAAAGCGAGGCAAAAGCCATTTGTGGTGGGGAACTCCATTTGTGTAATTATTTTTTTTATTTAGAACGTTAAGTTTTTTTTTATGTGGAGAGCTCTTTCCATGGCCCAGAAGATTGAGGATTGTGGTCTTCAATCAAGATAGAAGAGGACAGGATTCTTCAAGCAAATTAGAAAGCCTGTTTGATCCAGGGCAGATGATTGAGGAACAGGGCATAGCTGATCATTGCTGGATGGGCATCGAGGATAGGTAAGTATAGATTCTTCTCCATACAGGGTAAATGTTATTATTTTATATAATATAATGTTTTTATTTTACTGTATTTCTTTATTTTACTGTAATTCTTTTTATTTTTTGTAGTTCTTCTGTATTTTATTATTTTTTGTAATTTAGTATTTTTTATTTTGTGTAATTTACTGTAATTTTAGTGTTTATTTTTTTATTTAATAAGTATTTGGTTTTATTTATTTTTTTACTGAAGGTTTCATTATTTTATTTAGGGTGCATGGAAGTCCATTTAGGTACTGCTAGCAATGTACCAAAAAGATTTAGCTCAGGAAGCCATTGCACAAGAATGACAAACTGGAACTGATTTATTAAAGGAAACACATGGGTATTTATGCAGAATAAGGCATTGGGGAACAGCTCACAACACAATGAGCACTCCCCAGTGCCATGTTTAAATTCCCCACCTAACGGTATATGCACCAATCAGAGACACAGCTACACTGACTGAATTATCATGAACCACTCTGATTGAATCTGTCCTCTGGGACAGAACATACCTCCTAGAGGCTTCCGCTCACTCTGGAGGGTAACCAGGGTCATTTACTACTTGGGGGGCTACGTTGCTGCTTGCTACCTCTTGAGGAAAACAATAGAAGGGGGATTCAATAGGAACAATAGCAGGGGTAAAAAGGAAACAGGACGCCCATTACCTTAGCGCCTAGTACACTCTCCTTACCTAGGGGAAATCTTTACCACATGATCTGCTGCAATTAGGCATCCAGACTTTCTGGAGTTGGCAGTGCCTGAGAACAATATGAAAGGAATCTTCAGAACAATGGGCTAATTACCTTACCCATTCTGTATCCTCAGTGGTTGTATGATACAACAAATAAAACTGGTAAAATAACATGAATGATTTGCGAATCCCATACACAGTATAACAGTACTAGCGACTTGCCCGTCAAAAATGACGAGGCAATACAATTTGAAGCCATGGGAATGCTGTTTGAGACATCATTGAAACCATTTTGTACTGTTAGGACCTTCGGCGCTCATCGCGAGCCTCTCATATCGTGTACTTTTGGTCCTCTGAGAGAGATATACTGTATATTTCTATGAATATGTAGTTAAGTAATAATGATTTATTCAATTAATTAATTAAGAATTAATGATTTATTCAATAAATTAATATACTTTTATAATTTATATATACAGCGAGCAATAGGCTGAAGAGCTTGTATTTTGCCTCTGCATAGAATATATACATTGTGAGTGTTAGTGCCCTGCTTATAAAGTATAATGAATGTTTGAAGTGTGCATTCTAAATAGGCTGCGTGCGCGAGGTAAAGGTGTTGGTTTATTGTGTAAAGTGGCATTGTATAGTCATAATGTTATTAATGTGGTACGCGTCTCGTGAGCATTTTCCGGCTTTTGTAATAGTGTGTCTTGTAGGTCGTAGTGTTATGTGTAAAGTGCTACGCGTTTTGCGTGGTCCGGGGGTGTGTAGCCTCGTTTTAATTTTTTTCGGCATTCATTTTTTTTCTTGCTTAGGCGAATTACGAGTGGCAAAAATTGTCTAAATCGAGTTAAACTCGCGTTCCTCCTCACTCACAGACGTCCTGGCTGCTCCCCCATGCTGTCTGTGATGTTTTTGTAATTTTTCTGGGTGTCTTTTCATGTTTTTTGTTTGGCCGCTAATCTCGTATCTTTGTTTTTCTAAGTCCTGCGTCCCGTATACATTTTTTTCTAAGTCCCGCATCTTGTATTTTAACGGCTCGTCTCTCTTCCCGATGCTAGTGTTTAAGTCCTCTGCGTGTCGTGAGCATTTTCCGGCTTTTGTAATAGTGTATCTTGTAGGTCGTAGTGTTATGTGTAAAGTGCTACGCGTTTTGCAGTGTTTTGCGTGGTTCGGGGTCGTGCAGCCTCGTTTTAATTTTTTCGGTGGCCACGTTCTTCCTCGCTTAGGCAGTTTTCGTCTAGTTAAATTCGCATTCCAGCTCACTCACAGACGTCCTGGCTGTTGCCCCATGCTGTGTGTGATGTTTTTGTAATTTTTTTTGGGTGTATTGAGTGTGTTTTTAGTGTTTTTTTGGTTTGCACGTCTCGGTTGGTAAGTTCTTATTTTTACGGCTCGTATTTTTTTATTTTAAGTGTTACGACTCGTATTTGGAGTCGTATTTTTTTTTCGAAGTCCCGCGGTCATCATGTGCTTGCGTGTTTGTAGGCTAAGTCCCGCGTGTTTGATCGTCTAAGTGCTGTGACTTTTGTGCAGTGGTGTGTGTAGCCGTAGGAGTAAGTGCTGCAAGTTAAGGTTTGTGTGGGGGAGTTTTGTGGGGTGGTTTGAGGTGCCGTAGGAGAAGTGTCTGCGAGTTAACAATGCAGGGTTGTGTTGTTAGTGTTTTGAGGTGGCGTAGGACAAAAAGTGCTGCGAGTTAAGGATTATGCGGGGTTGTGTTGTTACAAAGTCATGCGCCGTAAAGCCTCCACCTCCTGCAAATGCGGCCCCTCGCTTTGCGAGGGTCCGCATTTGCGGACCAAACTGCATCCCTCGCTTCGCGTGACGACGATTCGTAGTTTGACAACTATTATATGTGATTAAAATACACATACTACAATATAGCAGGGCATCACAAGAAAGACAGCCCTTCTCCTGAGGCTCTTCTGGTTTATGAATCACATCTTACTTGGATAACTGGAGGAGATCCTAATAGAGTAATAAATACACCTTTCACAATATTTCTATGCACCATAATAAATTATAACTCTTCTGAGTGTTGCTATTTGTCATGGTCCTGGAAATAAAGACTTAGTGGTTAGGTTCAGCAAATTTGTTTAACTAGACAGGGTAATAAGTCCTGGAGCATAACAGGCACAATATGATACTCTGCCCTAGGAACCTGTGAATAAAGGGGTCAGCATTTCTCAGTGATCAGAGCGTTCCTCCTATTGGTCCATTCAAATGCAGGCAACCATGCTGAAGCTCCATCTTAAATTTTCCCCAGGCTTCAAGGTGAGACAATCACAGGAGAGCCTATTAGCCCAGGGAATCTGAACAGGCCTATCGTCTATGGAAAATAACATAGGCTTTCATTGTAACAGTCCCTGTTAATAAAGTACAATGTAATTTGGAGTACATCCTGTTTAAAGGGGCTTTTGGTGGTTCAGGGCATTTGAAAGCGGGGTTCAACAGGGTCCACTTGTTGACCCCAGAGTCCAGTCGTGACACGTTCATTATCCCTAGCCACCCTGGACAACCAATACATGGGAATATGGTTTGTAACTATAGTAAATTCTCATGCATACAAGTAGTGTTGCAGCTTCTTAAGGGCCTATACCACCACCAGACACTCTTTTTCAACTGCTGCATACAACACCTCCCTAGGTAAAAACTTTCTACTGAGGTAGGCGATTAGGTGCTCACATCCCTGCTCATCCTTTTGGCTCAGAACAGCTCCCAATCTATATGAGGAGGCATCTGTTTATACAATAAAAGGTATTTGATAATTGGGAGCAGCAAATACAGGTGAACAGGTGATTGCATCATTCAGGGCCCAGAAAGAAACTTCACAAGCAGGTTTCATTCTACCATCTTGTGCATTCTCTTTCTCATCAGGTCGGTCAGGGGCTTGGCCATGGCACTGTAACAGGAAATACACTAATACCCTGTGGTTGCCAGGAAAGCCATCACCTTAATTTTGGTTTGGGGTGTTGGCCGCCCTTTATCTTGGCTGGCTCAGGTCTGATCTGCCCACTGCCTACCCAATGCCCTAAATACTGTACTTCTGCCCTGGCCCTTTGGCACTTATCTGGGAATATAGACAACTTAGCCCCCGTAATAGTCTCGAATATAGCTCTAATGTGTTTCACACTTGTGGCACTAAAAAGAAAAATATCATCTAGATGGCCTGGGTAAACCCCTGGTGTTCCTGCAGTAGCTTATCTAACAGTCTCTGGAAAGTTGGAGGAGCATTCTTCATTGCAAATTAAATTATCTTAAACTGGTCGAGCCCAAATGGGGTGAAGAAGGCTAACATCTCCATGGCTGTATATGCAAGGAGAATTTGCCAATATTCCATGTAGAGATCCAAACTAGTTAGGTACTTAGCAGTACCTAGATGGTCCAACAATTCGTTCATGTGAGGAATAGGGAAAGCATCAGTATTAGTTCTTTCATTAAGTTGACTATAGTCCAAGCATCAGTATTAGTTATTTCATTAAGCTTACTATAGTCCACACAAAAATTAGTTGTTCTGTCCTTTTTGGGCACTAGGACTACCTAAGAAGCCCATGGACTACTAGATGGCTTATCACCCCTAGCTGTAACATCTTCTCTGGTGGGCACCTTTCACTGAGGATTTCATGAACACCTAAGGGGGTGCACTCTGGATTGGTAGAGAACAGCTCTATGCTAGTAGCTAAGGCACTAACTGGGCCTCTGGTCTGCATACACATTTTTAGACTGTCTCATCACCTCTTCCTGACTGTTCTGGATAGCTGAGGCAATAGTTCAGGTAGGAGGCCCTCCTTGGGGTCACTGCCATTAGGAAAACAGACAGGCAATAAAGTTCTGGAGTCTCCTGTGGTACTCCTTCAGTACTACCACATACATATGGAACTATTTATCTTCACTATAGGGTAGAGATGCTCCCATTCTGCCTGTAGCTTATCTTGGGGGTGCAGGACTAACATGAGTACTTCATGCCCCACTAACAATTCCCTATAATTAGTTTGACATAGTACCTTCTGTTTTTGGCCTCTGATCCTATAGACAAATAGGATCATAAGCCAGGAACCATTTGAATATAAATATTTAACCTCAGTTGTGAATTATTAGATTAATGTATACATATTTACGAATGTTCACCAATGATCATATGAATGTATACATATTCAGTAATATGTTCACCTTTAATTACAATCACATACATATCTAATCAGGGCCATCTACAATCAGAATTCCTCCAGGGAGTCCTATTTTTATTTTCTACATATATATTCAGCCAGGTCTCCCTAGAATCATACATATATTCACACACAATCCACTAAAATTATAATAAATAAATATATATATATATATATATATATATATATATATATATATATAGTATCTCACAAAAGTGAGTACACCCCTCACATTTTTGTAAATATTTTATTATAACTTTTCATGTGACAACACTGAAGAAATGACACTCTGCTACAATGTAAAGTATAACAGTGTAAACTTGCAGTCCCCTCAAAATAACTCAACACACAGCCATTAATGTCTAAACCGTTGGAATGTCCAAATTGGGCCCAAAGTGTCAATATTTTTTGTGGTCACCATTATTTTCCAGCACTGCCTTAACCCTCATCGGCATGGAGTTCACTAGAGCTTCACAGGTTGCCACTGGAGTCCTCTTCCACTCTTCCATGATGACATCACAGAGCTGATAGATGTTAGAGACCTTGCATTCTCCCACCTTCCGTTTGACGATGCCCCACTGATGCTCAACAGGGTTTAGGTCTGGAGACATGCTTGGCCAGTCCATCACCTTTACCTACAGCATGGTGGGCATGACCATACAGTGGTTTCACAGGACAGGTTCCACCCAGAACAGGCCACACCATGGTCGACCAAAGAAGTTGAGTGCACATGCTCAGCGTCATATCCAGAGGTTGTCTTTGTGAAATAGACGTATGAGTGCTTCCAGCATTGCTGCAGAGGTTGAAGGGGTGGGGGGTCATCCTTTCAGTGCTCAGACCATACGCCGCACACTGCATCAAATTGGTCTGCATGGCTATCATCTTAGAAGGAAGCCTCTTCTAAAGATGATGCACAAGAAAGCATGCAAACAGTTTGCTGAAGACAAGCAGACTAAGGACATGGATTACTGGAACCATGTGCTGTGGTCCGATGAGGTCAAGATAGACTTATTTGGTTCAGATGGTGTCAAGGGAGTGTGGCGGCAACCAGGTGAGGAGTACAAAGACAAGTGTGTCTTGCCTACAGTCAAGCATGCTGGTGGGAATGTCATGGTCTGGGCCTGCATGAGTATTGCTGACACTGGGGAGTGTGTAATCGCTGCTGTCACACTCAGGGTTCGTGCCCTTGTATCCGGCACCAGAATGGAGTACCCAGGAGCCCTTTTTAAAATATCAGCAGTAGTATTTATTTCAGTACAGCAAAATAACATAAAAGGTGCAAAACAAAATCCTAGCTTCAAATAGAAGCAATGACTAACTCTTGCCTGCAGTTCCCTCACTGTCCAAGATGAAGTCTAAACAAAACAAAAAGTCCAAACAAAAGGTTACTGGATATCAAGTCTCCCTTATTGCAGGGGATTTCCACAGCAGGCTCTGGCATCCTCGGCCCAGCTCAAACTGAGCTCTCCCTCTCAGCTGGGTGCTAATCAGACCTTTAAAGGTGGAACCCAGCTGGGCCTGCTTTATTAGCCTGCTGTGTTAACCCTGTCATTCGCTAGTGGACACAGGACTCTGCTCAGTCTCTCACCCACGTATACTCCATCAATTACTCTGTTACATGAGCTACAGTTCATTGAGGGAACTGTATATATTGTGATCGTTTGCTCCTTGGAAGTGATGACAAGCAAGTGGAGTGTGAGTTCTTGTCAGAAGTGAAGGAGTTAAAACTTCTGAAGAACTCCTAATTGGAGCAACTCCCCTTTAAAAGACTGGAAAGCAGACATGGAAAGGTGGGGTGGGGCTGACTAGGCCCTGGGCAGCTGTGCTGCTGAGAGAAGCAAGCACAGAGTGGAAGGTGATCTGGTGTGGAAATACAGTGAAGTTGTGAACTACCCTGTAAAGGATCGCCAAGTGACTGTTACTGGGAGAACGGGGACTACAGCAAGTCGTGTGAGCTGGAAGTTTGACTTCAGACTCAGGAGGTGAAGTCACAAGGAAGCCACGTAAGTGAAGGGGATTAGTGAGGAATCCCAGGCAGAGTTTGCCTTAAAGGCCTAGGCACGGTTGTTGCTGAAGTATTATGCCCCAGGGAAGAAGTGAAGATAAAGAGAAGTTAATACAAGTGAGTTTGTGTATGCAAGGGTCCCTGGGGTGAAGCATACGGGAGAGACGGGCGGGCCCTATGCTTCACCCGCAACCGTGCACCAGAGAGGAGCGCTGTGTCCCAGAGAGGAGCGCTGTGTCCCAGAGAGGAGCGCTGTGTCCCACAGAGCGAGAGAGGAGCGCTGTGTCCCACAGAGCGAGAGAGGAGCGCTGTGTCCCACAGAGCGAGAGAGGAGCTGTGTCCCACAGAGCGAGAGAGGAGCTGTGTCCCACAGAGCGAGAGAGGAGCTGTGTCCCACAGAGCGAGAGAGGAGCTGTGTCCCACAGAGCGAGAGGAGCTGTGTCCCAGAGAGCGGAGCTGTGACCCAGAGTGGAGCGGTGTCCCAGAGGTTGCTGAAGAGGGCGACCTAATCTCGCTGGGACCCTCACCTGTAAAGAGACTGTTTATTTCCTGGCCACAAGGTGGCACTACCCAAGTTAAAGGACTGTTTTCAAGCTGACCACCAGGTGGCAGACTACCCAAGTTAAAGGACTGTCTACAACCTGGCCACAAGGTGGCATTCTCCCACCTCGCGGAGAAGTAATTGTTTTTTTTAAGCAGAGCTACGGCTACCGCTGTTATTTCTTTCTTCAAATAAACCTATTTGCTGCACTTTTAAGCCGGTATCAGCCCTTCATTCAAGAAACCACCGCTATATGCGGCCATCCTGATCACACTGGTGTCAGAAGTGGGACTGAAAAATGTCTTTGTTGAAGAAGACAGCCCACCGTACAGCATAAATATGGAGGAGGCCTTTAAAGCTTTTATAGAAGCCCAGCGGGGGTTGAACAAACAGCAAGCCGAGTTGAACAGAGTGCTGGCTGCTAAGCTTGGTCAGAGCCAGTCAGAAAAGAGAGAAATGATTGCAGAGCATAGCATCCAAGCCGCAAAAGAGGAAGATAAAGGTTTTGGAGAGGTTACTGCAAGATTTAGAGAGGCCACAGAGAAATGGCAGAGACAGATGGAAGTCAACAGGGTCCAAATGAGAGAGTCTCTAGAAGCACAGAAAGTGCAGCTGCAGCGACTGAGATCTACAGAGAACAATGTGGATTCAAAATCAAGCAGGGTAAGGAACCCTAATTGCTTTCTAAAGAAAATGACAGCTCAGGATTATGTAGAAACCTACCTCCTGAATTTTGAGAGGATTGCTACCAGGGAAGGTTGGCCTAAACAGCACTGGGCCACAGTCCTGGGTCCCTATCTGTGTGGAGAAGCACAGGAAGTTTTGCCTGAAGAAATGGCAACCAATTATGGCACCCTGAAAGAGGAAATCCTTGACCGTATAGGAGTAAAGAAAGTACAGAGAGCGCACCCCTGGAATTTTTTTGCCAGACAAGCGTATCGCTACCCAAGAGACATACTTGTCGGGCCAAGTCTAAGATACAGTTTCCCTGTTAAGGGAAGGCCAACCAAACCTGACCTAGTAGTAAACAAGAAGAAAGAGAGAGTGCCCGCAGAGTCGGAGAGAGTGCCCGCAGAGTTGGAGAGAGTGCCCACAGAGTCGGAGAGAGTGCCCGCAGAGTCGGAGAGAGAGCCCGCAGAGACGGAGAGAGAGCCCGCAGAGACGGAGAGAGAGCCCGCAGAGACGGAGAGAGAGCCCGCAGAGACGGCCGATCCAGCCTAAGAGGTCGCTGAGAGCCCCAAAGAGGTCGCTGAGAGCCCCAAAGAGGTCTCTGAGAGAACAAAAGAGCCTGCTGGTGCAGATAGAATGGCCTTAGAGGAGGAGAAACAGTGGTTTTTAAGGCTCCAAAGACAAGCCCATGATAAAATGAGGCCAGAGTATATCCCGGAATGGCGGAGGAAGCCTACGTTCGAGGACTACCGAGTGTCCTACAGGAATGAGAAATTGATGTCTATTTGGGAGCGGAGGAAATGTCCCCCAAAGCCTAAGCTGAACTATTCAGTGGTGTGGGAGCGGCCGCACAGTGATAAAGAGGAGAACATCTCTAAATTTCGACTGAAGCCCCGACGAATACAACGGTTGACCTTAGACAGTGGGGGAAGTGACAAAGAGGCGTCTAATGGAGACCAGCTAGAAAGTGTTGCTAGGCCAGTGTCCGATGTGAACACCTTAGAAAAGACTGTTCCTGTATCAAAACTGGAGCACACGCCACTTAAGGAAGCTGGACAAGCTGCACAGGCAGAAGTATTTGATGACGACTCTGATGAACCAACCGTAGTTCCGCTGGTTGAGTTTGATGCGGCTAAGCAAGCAAAGGAACTTCAGTTGTCTACAAACAAAAATAAACTTGAAACTGAGAATGTTCTAACCCATGAGGTAGAGTTAACTTCAGGAGCATTACCAGCTCTGGAGGAGGCAATCGAAATCTTGTGTGCTGAAGAGACCACTGAAATGTTGTCGGCGGTTCCCCAATTAGAAGAGTCACCTGCAACAACAGATGAAGCTACACCTGTGCCAGAGGAAACGACAAGGCAAAGAGGGTGGAAGAACAACAGAAGCCTGTTGATCACATCCTTCAAGCAGTGGCCGAAAGTACAAAGCTGTCTGTAGAAGCAGAAACTGTACATCATGTAGTAGACATTATGGAAACGAATACTGTGGGCTTTGAAATTATTGGCACAACGGAAAATGTGCCACCACTTGACGAAAAACTCCCTGAAATCATCCCTGCTGATGGAAAAGAAGAAGAATTTACATATCTGATGGAGGAGGCAGCAAAGGAACTGCCTGCAGAAAGCATTCATGATTTCTTCAAGCGTCGGCCAAGGCCACCTTGCGAAGGGAATGACTTGCAGCTTATTAAATCAACAAAGTATCAGCCATGCAGTTTGGAACGCAAGTTGGTCATGAGTGATAAAAAAGAAGTCAAAACAAGAGACTCTGCTCCAGCAGAAAAATCTAAAGGGAATGCAAATAATTCCACCCAAGCATCACAGGCTTGTACGGGCGAGGTATTAGAAGGAACTAAAGTTGGAGGAAGTGAGCCTGCCAAGAGTTCTGATGCGCCACCCAGGGCTTGGCACACAGTGGATTCGGAGGACCAGGTAGATAAGCCAGAGTCCATTCCGAGGCCTGTAAGTGAAGATGTAGATCCTACTTGTGAAATCCAGCAGGAAATCCCTGTGCCCCTACTGGGTTCTCAGACTGTTGAGGAGACCTCTAAATATCCGGTACCAAAACAACATAAAGCAAAGCTTTCCAAGCTGGAAAAGCCCTGTTGGTGCCCCGATGATGGCTCATTTGTTAAGTTGGATGAACATAAGCAAAATAAAGAACTAGAAGTTTGGAAAGAAGCACTGCCTGCATAAAGCCAAGCCTGTGATTGAGAGGAAAGCTAACCTAAATATCGTCCGTAAAGGGACGACGGCAGATGGACAGGAGGAGCTAAGGGCAGATGTGGTATCTGTCATTGGGTCTGCTGAAACAACTGATGAGATAATTCAGAGAAAACCAGTTGAAAAGCTCCCAATTCTTAAAGCAAGGCTGTTCGAGGACAGCGCTACAAAGTTGAGAGATTCACTCCTTCCTGATAAAGGCGACACACATGAAGGAGGCCAAAAGACCAGTAAGGAAATGAGAAGATGGATTTACAGGCGACCACGATCGCAGCCTGCTACCTCAATGCGGACGGCACAGAGCGAGGAGTTCTTGAGTGGTGAGCGACCCTACCGGATGTCCGGCCTCTCGGCATGTCGCCCAACACCATGTTGTTGAGCTGAGGGGGGGGCGGGGGGGTGATCGTTTGCTCCTTGGAAGTGATGACAAGCAAGTGGAGTGTGAGTTCTTGTCAGAAGTGAAGGAGTTAAAACTTTTGAAGAACTCCTAATTGGAGCAACTCCCCTTTAAAAGACTGGAAAGCAGACATGGAAAGGTGGGGTGGGGCTGACTAGGCCCTGGGCAGCTGTGCTGCTGAGAGAAGCAAGCACAGAGTGGAAGGTGATCTGGTGTGGAAATACAGTGAAGTTGTGAACTACCCTGTAAAGGATCGCCAAGTGACTGTTACTGGGAGAACGGGGACTACAGCAAGTCGTGTGAGCTGGAAGTTTGACTTCAGACTCAGGAGGTGAAGTCACAAGGAAGCCACGTAAGTGAAGGGGATTAGTGAGGAATCCCAGGCAGAGTTTGCCTTAAAGGCCTAGGCACGGTTGTTGCTGAAGTATTATGCCCCAGGGAAGAAGTGAAGATAAAGAGAAGTTAATACAAGTGAGTTTGTGTATGCAAGGGTCCCTGGGGTGAAGCATACGGGAGAGACGGGCGGGCCCTATGCTTCACCCGCAACCGTGTCCCAGAGAGGAGCGCTGTGTCCCAGAGAGGAGCGCTGTGTCCCAGAGAAGAGCGCTGTGTCCCACAGAGCGAGAGAGGAGCGCTGTGTCCCACAGAGCGAGAGAGGAGCTGTGTCCCACAGAGCGAGAGAGGAGCTGTGTCCCACAGAGCGAGAGAGGAGCTGTGTCCCACAGAGCGAGAGAGGAGCTGTGTCCCACAGAGCGAGAGAGGAGCTGTGTCCCAAAGAGCGAGAGGAGCTGTGTCCCAGAGAGTGGAGCTGTGACCCAGAGTGGAGCGGTGTCCCAGAGGTTGCTGAAGAGGGCGACCTAATCTCGCTGGGACCCTCACCTGTAAAGAGACTGTTTATTTCCTGGCCACAAGGTGGCACTACCCAAGTTAAAGGACTGTTTTCAAGCTGACCACCAGGTGGCAGACTACCCAAGTTAAAGGACTGTCTACAACCTGGCCACAAGGTGGTATTCTCCCACCTCGCGGAGAAGTAATTGTTTTTTTTAAGCAGAGCTACGGCTACCGCTGTTATTTCTTTCTTCAAATAAACCTATTTGCTGCACTTTTAAGCCGGTATCAGCCCTTCATTCAAGAAACCACCGCTATATGCGGCCATCCTGATCACAATATATATATATATATATATATATATATATATATATATATATATATATATATATATATTGTGAGATGATGCCCGCAGAGGATGGTGCGAGGTATAAACCTTGAGGGGTTCTATACAGGAGTGATGGAGTTAAAACTCCTGGATGAGATGTAATTAGCAGGTGAAGCAGCATTTAAAGGTCTGGAAAGGAGAGATGGGAGGGGCCCAAATTGGGTGCTGCTGCTAGCAGCCAGTGCAAGCCACAGAGAGGAGCTTGCTGGCAGATCCTATGTGGATCTACATTCTGGACTTTTAAAAGCAAACCTGAAGGAGAAAACCTATATAGCATATGGGAGAGACAGGCGGGCCCTATGCTTCATCCGCTGTTCCTTATCTAAAAAGGTGGAAAAGACTTCTGCTATAACAGAGACTATTTGGTGCACACCGGTGGGAGGAATTGCTGTCTCCTATTTTGTCCTGCTGTACTTTTACCTGAGGCAAAGCAGAGGCTCAGGCTAGTCAGTCTGTTTTAGTAGATTTTTATTTTCTTAAGCCAAGTTGCTGCTACTTGCATACGTCAGTTTCAGTCGGCCATCTTTGTCACAATATATAAATCTCTATATATATATATATATATATATATATATATATATATATATAGTACATTTGTGTTCACATTTGAATGTCTAAAACAAGTTAAACAACTTGTTACCTGCTCACAACTTGTTACACTGCATTCTGGGAAGCTGAGCAGGGACATGCAAATGTGCCCACAAATGCTTAGTTCTTCTATCCATAGCCATTTCAAACATGGCTTCATTTAAACGTATGCCCACTGCATTACACAGCTTTTATGCCAAGCCAAGTTTGGATCATACACAAGCTGGGAATCCTACCCATGGACAGCTTCACCTATAAGCTTACAAATGTATACATATTCAGCTAGAGACAAAAATAATTCACCTATAATTAGCATAACAATATATAAATGTACATAAAATACATAAATAAATATTAACCCAGAAATACCTATAATCATACAGTATTAATAGTCATTCACACAGAATACCTATAATCAAGTACATAACCTACCTCCAAGAATAAATACAATTGAGCAGCTACTTTCTAGCAATTGTGAAAAAGCATTAAATTGTATAAACTTACTTAGGCTCAACTGTTAATCTGGTGCAATTCCTTCCTCTACACTCATGGAATGAGCGAACAGTGAGAACTGTATATTCCAGTTCCAGGCAAGCACCACCTAGTGAACTGCAGCATTTAGTTTTTAAGCCATATCAAGTATTTTTGTATTTTTAGGGGTTTTTAAGAGGAGGAGCCTCTAAACGGCCAACTAGTTTACCTAATGGGTTATCCAGCCACAGGTATAGAGGGGTGTATATGTCCTGCGGCCTAACTCTATGTATAGCTATGTGTAGCTTTTAATTTGTGTGTGAGTTATGTGATATCAGTAATTATGTGTGGTGTAAATTAAGTATTAATTATTATAATAAGTGATACCAACGAAAAACGTACTTCCCTCTTTTCCTCTGATAATCTTCAACCTACCAAATCCTAGACCTGAGTGTGAGCTTTCTCAGTTACAACACAGTAGAATTGTTATGAATTTCACAGGTTTTTAGAGACCTTTCCCACAAGTTTATTAGCTATGTAGGGTTCCTATTGGTTCCTAGGGCTTTCCTGTGTTCTCAAATTACAAGCTTGTTAAACTTTTGCAACCGTCATGTAATCGCACCCTCTAAAAGCTTGTGTGCGCAGGCAGGACTTACAAGTTTAGGCTTTAGGACTTAAATTACGGGCTTGAGTCAACAGAATACACTGAAACATTTAGAGAAAAAAATACCTGCAGTAAAAATATGGGCTAGAGACTTCTGCAGGCTTCTAAAAGAATGAGGCCCATTGGGCCCTTTTCTATTGCCTAATTTGTAAATGTATACACACTTAAAATCGCTCTTAGTATTGCCACATATTCTATTAGATACTCACAGCACGATTATTAGCTAACCTCCCACAATCACTATGGGCCAGCCAAAAACGCAACTTTGGGTTACATCTCCATTGATTTTTGCACATCTCGAACATTACAAGCACTAATTAATTAAAGTTACACAAAATCAATATTCTATTAGACTCATAGGTCTAACCCGCAAATGAAAAAAGTATAAAGTTTTGGTCAAAAAAATTCTGAGTACTAAATAGGACTTGCAAACGCTTTTTCAAACATTTATACACACAATACTGTACTTTTAAAGTATGGGAAGGCATGGAAATACATTAGAATTAATTGCACAAAAGTCTCAAACCCACAAATATGCAATTAAAAAATATTATTTTAAACATTTATTTCGGAGTATTATCAAGGGGTTAATACATATCATGAAAACCCACGTGGACTAGTACAGATGATCTAATGCATTTTATAGAGTGCTTGAATGCAAACTCAATCGCCTAATATTGCTTATTGGCTCTCATTAATTCTTAGCCTCCGATTACAGATTACATCTAACTTCCATGTTACTGACATCATGATGATGGACTCATTTACTATTGGGTGTGTCTAAGAAGTAAATTACAGGCTTTCTTAAATATTGACAGATCATATGATCTTGCCCCCGAAATCCTACTTAAAAAGACAGGGTTTACCTGTGGAGGCTTAAAGATGTAAATTGTGGGCTTGAGTCAAAAGAATGCATCTGAACATTTAAAGAAAAAAACAACCTCAGCCAAAATCATGGGTTAGAGTCACTTACAGGCTTCTAATAGAATAGAACTTTAAGGTTTAAACTCGGTTTTAGCAAGTGCTTTTAAAAATGTTTACATCAATAGAAACCATTATTTGGCAGGTGAAGTTCATTAGCGACACTCCTTACAGTTTACTTAAGTTTTTTTTTTTTTACTATTTCCTAGTGTTGAAGGTGAGTATATGAGTGATTATGGAACATGGATAATAAAGAACATTTTCAGTTTTGTGGCTTTGTGTTTCCAGATAAATGTTTAAAGAGATTGACCATTATAATTTCCTAAGGGGGTTTCAACTCCATAGTTCTCACATGAGGATATCTTTCAATTAATAAACATTATTAGAATTGTATGCTTAATATGTCTGTTTTGAAAGCCAATATTTGTTAGGCACCTATTATTTTGAGAGAATCTTTAAAAAGAAATATTCTCTAAAAACAAAATCTCACATGAAATTTTACTGATTAAACCTGGATGTACTAAATTCTTTGCTTGGTTGTGCTTTTTCATTATATGCACATTATAGAAATACTTAAACTTTTCAGTTAAAGACTATAGTGTTTTGTAGTGTTTTCTATCTATTTTCTAGGAGTCACATTGAATATTCAAATAATGCTTAAGAAGTCACTTAAATATTTATGTGCAAGATATTTATTGTGAATGTCAAATCAAGCTGTGCAACTCAGCAGTTCTTGCCTCATTATATCTTCACATGGAATAACCTCATTTTCAATGTGATGCAATAATCCAATTTAAGGCAGACTTTTTGTCACATATGCAAAGTATCAACTCCTACTGTACGTATGGCAACATGCTTATGCCAGTGTAATATGCAATACACAGGTTATTTCCATTTGGAGATTGCAATAAAGGAATGCATACAGTATACAGTACTTCTATAGTGAAACAAAAAAATCAGGTTGCATGTCATCACATATATAGTTCTCAGCAGCGCGGGCTAGCCAAAAAACGTTGGTAATGCAATGTTAAAACTGCGGGCTCTCGAAGCCTGTCCCGCAGTTGTGGGCTGCAACTGTGGACCACGCGAAGAGAGGGCTGCGGATGCAGCCAGGCAAGGAGCGCCAAAGGCGCTCCTTGCGCTGGTGGTTATGAGCGCTGTGGGCGCTCATCCCTAAGACCCAGCGCGACTTTGGCAGGGAGCGCCAAAGGTGCTCACTGCGCTGGTGGAGATGAGTGCCATAGGCGCTCATCCCTACGAACCCGCATGACTTAAGCATCATACCTACGACCCGCGGGACTACAGATCAACAGAAAACTCAAATAAACAATTCACAGTGCGAGATCGAGATCCGTAGCACTTTAAAAAAATTGCCTGCAAAAATTACGTCCCGTAAATCGCCACTTGAGATCATCTGGTACCCCTATCTCTTTAGAAAACTTGACACATTGCGTTGTGATCCACACAGTCAAATGTTTTGGAATAGTCTATGAAGCAGAAGTAAAAGTTTTTCTGGAAATCTCTTGCTTCCCCTATTATCCATCAGACATCTGCAATTTGATGTATTGTGCTGCTGCAGAACCAGGCTTGTATATTTGGTAGCTTCCGGTCCATATATTGTTGCACCTGATCTTGTCGGATCTTAAGCATTACCTTGCTTGAATGGGAAATGAGTGTAGTTGTTTGATAACTGGAGCAGTCTTTGGCACTGCCTTTTTTGGTGGTTGGGATGTAAACTATTGGACGCTGTTATGTTTTCCAAATTTGTTTGCATAAAGCAAGCAACACTTTCACAGCATCCTCTTGTAGGATTTTGAATAGTTGAACTGGGATTCCATCAACTCCTGCAGCCTTTTTATCAGCAAGGAATTATAGTGACCATCACACTTCGCTCTCCAAGATATCTGTCACCAACTCATTGGACAAAGTATTGAGGTCATTACTGCTATTTATATCCTTCCTGTATGGATCTTCAGTGTATTCCTGCCACCTCTTCTTTATCTGAATGTCTTCTGTTTAGCTCTTACCAATTCTCAATAAGACTCTCATGTTCTGAATACCCAGTCAGTTACAGGTTTTGTTTTTGCTGACTGTATAGAGCTTCTCCATCTTTGTCTACAAAGTATATAGTCAATATGATGTGATGTCCATGTGTAGAGTCATCTCTGACGATGTTGGAAGAGGGTGTTTGCTATGAACAGAATTATCTTGACAATATGCTACTTATCTTTGACCTGCTTCATTTTGTACTCCAAGGCCAAACTTGCCCATTATTCCAGGTTTCCTTTAGCTCCCTATATTAGCAATTCAATCTGCTATGATTAGAGTAAAATATTTTCTTGGTGTTATTATATCTATGACATGTTGAATACCTTTGTAGAACTGGACAACTTCAGTCTCTTCAGCATCCGTGTTTGGAGCATACGCTTGTGATTAAATGGCTTGTCTTGAAATTGAATTTAAATCATTCTGTCATTTATTGGGTTGTAACCGAGGACTGCTTTGGCCACTCTTTGGTTGACTATGAGGGCTACTGCATCTTCTGCGAGATTCTTGACCACAGTAGGATATCTAGTGGTTGTCTGATGTGAAATGTCCCATTGCAGTCAATTTAAGTTTACTAATGTCCACCATATTGATGTTTAACCATGTCATCTTATGTTTGACCACGTCCAGTTTGCTTTAGTTCATTAGTTCTAACATTCCAAGTTCCTATGCTGAATTTGCCACAGAGGACTTTGAACTTTCCTTTTGCCTCCAGACACATCTGCTGCTGAGTGTCCTTTTGGCTTTGGCTCAACGACTTCAGGTACCATATCATTATGTCTATGGTTGCACTTGTCCATAAAGTTATCTTGTCAAAGTTATTGGAGTGAGTTGCCAGTTCCTTCTCCTGTGGACTATGATTTATCTGACCTCTCTTCTATGATCTGCCCATAGTACAGCTCATAGCTTCATTGAAGTACACAAGCCCCTTCACCACGACAAGGTAGTGATCCGGAAGGATGTATAGCATATATATATATATATATATATATATATATATATATATATATATATTATCTCTACATAGCAGCCAACCAATTGCAGCAACCATCTTCACGTAGCTGGTTACTCTCAACAACCACCAGTACACTGCACCAATCCCTCTCAGAACCTAGCTCACATAACATCCATCCTTATATCCTTAGCTAGCCCTTCACAGAGTCCAACCCGCTGAACTTTGCTGTCATCTAGCCCTCTCCCCTCTTCCCTGATACTCATCCCCAGCATGCTGCTGCCACCTCTATGAGCATCAGTAGAAATGCACGGTCCAATTTCCTCCCAGAGAAACACTACAGAAAAAAAATAATTGTAAAATAAAATAATTGCTCTGCACTGTCGCCTCCAGAGGAGTGCCCTAATGCATTGCACCACCTGCCCTACTGGTAGCTCCGCCCCAAACAATCACTAACTTTAAGAAACAAAATAGTGAGGACAGTCATTCAGCTATTTCAATGAGCTATTCTGAATTGTAAACACCCAGGAATAGTAATAAACAAATGAAAAACAAAAAGTTGAACAACCTCCAGTATAACCTAGCCAAACAGGAATGAAAGCCATGCAGACAATGAATACAATTCTGGTCTCCAGTTCAAATCATGTTATGACATATAACATTTTACAGTTTTCTTACTGCATAACCAAGCATAAACTGCATAAACTAGAACTTATCATCTTGTATAAATTGTCAGGCAGGAAATATGTGCCATCTTTTTGGGACTGCCGGAGCATCTCAACATTTTGGAGAGAAAACACTTTTGTACCCATGTGCCAAAGATTAATGTTTGTATGTTCGCAGAATGGGCTTGTTTTGCCCTCTTCTCATCAAGGGATTTTAAATCAATATTTAAAACATCAAAAACAGCTGCTCATCATAGCAAGAACAACCACAAATATCACATCCAACCAACTCCAAAAAGGTGGCATTACTAGAGAAGAAAAAAAGAAAACAAGTGAATGTCCTAATAATACCCTTAGAACTCAAGCCAAGCAATTCCTAAAAACCTATTCCAAGACATGAAACAACACATCTGTATTGTTACAAATACTTGATAACAAATCTATGTGTTGTTACTATATGTTTACGTCAAAAGCAAATAATAAGAAATTAAAAATAAACTACAGACTAAACACATAAACAAATGGCAGATATACCACCATTATTTGCATTTTCACATTAAAAATGGTAAAAAAATAATATGGTGTTTTGCGTGTTTCTTGTGGTGTTTTGCGTGTTTGCGAGGGCTGCATTTGCTGGCAAGAAGCGCCTGCGACGCTCCATGCCAGCCACTGAGGCCCTCGCTTCGCAAGCGTGAGCAACGGCTCAAGCTGGCTCGCATGCTCACATTTATATATGTGATAGCTCAGGATATTGTCTGTATGACAAATAAATATCTACATATAACACATAAAAGACAAAAAAAACAAACAAGTTTTAATATCTCGCCTGACATCTATACTTGTTTTACTCAATTATGAAATCTAAACATTTAGTGTATTCATAATATAATTCATTAAGAAAGTGCTATGTGCCACAAGCTGACTCTTGGTCTTTTTTGACCCCCTTGTTTTCCAGCCCTGACCAGCCAGGGGTAAATCTATTTAGGACTGTACAACGTTGACAATGGGACTGGTACAATGAAAGTATATGCAGAAGATTTCCCAATGTTAACTGCCATAGACTTTGGCATGATTTTGATTTTGATTAGCCAGTTCGATTTCCACTGGCAAATAGGCCCTCGCTTTAAAGCCTGAGAAATCTCCAAGATGGAGCTTCATGCTGTTGCAGAGGACTGCCTCCATACCATCACACCAATTTGATTAAAATGTATGTTACAGTATGCTGGGACAAGCCAGGGGCACTGATGTGGGCACTTACACCCATGAGATTGTGCCCATCACTGGATTACATATACTGATGTGAGGAGTTTTATTGTGGAATGGGCATTGGACTATAACTATTTGGCATCAAGGACTGGAGATGTGTTTGACACAGGGATGTCGGCATGATACTGCCACCAGGATAACTAGGAGGCTGCTTTCAGCCACCCCCCCACCCTCCCCACACACACACCACCACCAAAAACCTCTCTGACTAACCACAGAGAAGATAGCCACCCCTGCTATTTCCCAGGGAGCCCCTGTCACATCGGGTGGAGTACCGACTGACCTCAGTGGTGCTTCAAGCAGCCCCAACAGGTCAGGAGGGAGAGAGTATCGGAACCAGCCCGGACAAGGGAGAGTAGACTGGCGGCCCTAACTATAAATATCAGGAGAGCACCATCCATACAGCCGAGATACAGCCACCATTCAGGGCACACCTATATCAGGTGGAGAGGACAAGACCATGTCGGCGGCATGCCAGCCACTACAATGCTGCATCTGTTCATCGCTCTACCCAGTGTTATGGTAAAGCAGATGACAGGAGAGGGTGGCCAATTCCTGGGGAGGTTGTGCTGATCCACAAAGCTGTTGTCACAGCCAATTAGATTCTCTTTAAAGACTATAATATAATGTTGAATTGCTGCTTATTGTGAAGTACCTGTATGCTATGTTGCAGCCAGGCTACTGCTCCTCACATACCTTGCAAAGTACCAGCAAGCCAATGTCTGATAAACATTGTCACATTTCTGCATATGGAAGCAAGTATCACATGTTATATCAGTGACAATACTAAAGTATTTCCTATACAGACACACAGATACATTGTTAATAGTGTACTTTGCCATGAAAACGAGAATATGGTATATGTCAGTGACATAATGTCACTGTCCTGGCCACTGTAATAACCTGTTCCTACATGTATTAATCATAGAACTAGTGGTAATAGTGGACAGCCATCTTACTGTACAAAATGGTGGCTGTGGAATATAATTAGTCTGTCACTCCCAACCCAGTATTCATGGAGTGTCCCTCTATTGCTTCAGGGAATTGCCAGGGCCAGTAAATCAGGTGACTAAGAACAGCCCACATAGCCAGGTCTCCTCTGATTGCCCCTTTATTGATTATTGCCCGGGTCGTTGTAAAGTTCCATCTTGGTTCACTCTCCTGTTCATGGTAATGTGTGACTTTCCCCATTGTTATTTTCTCCTCTCTGTATTTACCCCAAAAAACTATGTTCTGTTTGACTCCACATACCCATAGTGTATGTGTCATTTATGTGAGAAGACTTTATTTATTTTATTAAAATAAAGCACATGCTGGTATCCTGATTCTCCTACTGGGTGATATCTTAAAGGGGCTTACACCTGCTCATGTCTTCCTGTATCCTGATCCTGCTTTTCCTGATCCAGAGAAGCAAGCTGGATGCTGAGATTTCCAAACCCATCAGGGTCCAAGGGGTGGTTCTGTAACCTGAAAGCAGGAAGGTTTTTGGGTGCACCTGGTCTCCTCACCCCTAGGTCGTGATACTATGACACCAATCATTTTCTTATAGAGCAGTACCATATCTTTTAGTATCCTTCTCTTACTCTTTCTTTCTCTTAAACTACTTTGTACTCACTTCCCAAATACTCCAAAAATACATAATTGTGAATTATTTTATGATAATTCAACAACATTTTGTTTAGTTAATTGTGCGTAAGGAGGATATTTATATACACAACTGAACTTGTAAGAACAATTGCCTGAGAAAAGTAATCTCTGAGCATAGTTTTCAGATGTGTTGCTCCCGACATCATAAATCATTACACATAAATATCTGGCACCTTCAGTGTCTATCTAGTATCCAATATGTATGTTCTTATGGGATTCTGTTGGAGTGGTAAATTAAAGGGACTCTTCTGGTTATTTTTATTGCATTTAGGTGCTCTAGCTAGTTTTAATTGTTTCCTCCTTAACATAACTATCACACAAAACATTTCACTTCACTCACTTTTAAGAAGCCAAAAGCTTTTCACTTTGGGGAAACATTTTTACTTTTCCAACTATATTATCCTGCATGCTGCCATCTTTCGTATATGTGATCTGGCACACTGTGTTCTGCGTGCCAGGCTACCTAAACTAAAGCCACACCAACAGGGTTGGAGCTTTACATTACAGCAGCATAGATGATTTCTACAGAAAGGGTATTCTTTTTTCAAATGGAGTCAAGAGAACTATGTGAAGATATTTTGTACATGTAATATGTGATTATAAATTATAAAATATAATGTGTTTGTGGTTAAAAAGGAGGGACATTTATAGTAATATTAGGAGTTATAGGAAGAAGTTTAATTGAGGAACACTAATTGTAATAACCCCATCTTGTAATTCCCACATTTTGGTTAAAATTCATAAACAAATAATGTATTTGAAAAAATAAAACCCTGTAAGTATAAACTCTCTTTTTACTTTGCAGCATGAGATACTGGTAGCATGAAGCCTAGCCCTGTATGTGTGGTTACTGAGTATTCAAATCATATAAGTGAATTACAGTAGCACACAGAGCAGCATATAGAATATATGGGGGTTCCAGAGGTTGAAAGGTGTTAGTGTCATGATTTATTAAATGCAAGTTACCGTATATACTCGAGTATAAGACAAGTTTTTCAGCCCTTTTTTTAAGGCTAAAAAGGGCCCCCTCGGTGTATACTTGAGTCACTCTCCCCCCCCCCCCCGTGTCTCTCAACCCCCCCCCCCCCCGTCTCTCTACGCCCCCTGTCTCTTTACCTGCTGTTTCTCTCTACCCCCCGTGTCTCTCTAACAACCCCTCATCCTCAACAATGAGGTTGAGGAGCCTGATCATTTAATGAGAGAGATTCCCAAGTATAGTATGGATTCAATTTTCTAGGCATATAGGAAGTAATATTTTAAGGGTCATAATGCAGTTTAAAACAATATTGATTGGGAAAGCTTCACTTTTATGAATCTTAAAATTAGAAATTCTGCCAAATTCTAGGAGGACCCACATCAAAGCTGGCAAATAATTTTTTAATAGATTTGTTAGGGTGGCTACAAACATAATCTCCAAGTAAAGCAATGAGTGTCGTGGCCTATCTCTGGATTGGTTATATCTGGATCAACTAGACTGTGGAGCTTAAGGATTTCATGATTAGGGCAAAGATGAGGCGATGAGGAGAGAGCCCTGTCAAGTTCCATTATAAACAGATAATGTCTAAGAACTACCTTTCTTTAAGCCTGAGGTTCATGGAAGGAGGTTTGTAGAGTGATAGCATGAAGGACTTTTAAACCAGATTTTTTTATGAAGAGTTTCTATGTAACCCCAGTGAACCTGATCAAATATGTTTTCAGTATCATTACTTAATTGCAGTAGTTCACTGGGGTCAGTGTGAGCCTGCTGGATGAGACTGATTAGTCTTCTCATATTGCCCCCATTTGAGATGTCCTGACAAACCCTACATGATCTAAAAATATCAATCTAGGGTATAAAAAATAAATTCTGTAGGCAAATATTTTGCAAAAAAAAAATCAGATTTGTATTGATATGCACAATTTAAAAATATTATTACAGATCTCTAACAGTTTGTAGCCTAATTTAAATTGTTTTAATAATAAAGGTTGGTGAAACTGACAGGCCCTGTGGCGTCGTTGAGGATTTGGGCACATTTATTGTTTACATTTCTGAAAGCGAAAATAGGAGGGAGGATGAGGAGGGAGGTTGAGGAGGGGGGTTGAGGTTGAGGAGGGAGGTTGAGGAGGGAGGTTGAGGAGGGGGTTGAGGATGGGGGGGTTGAGGTTGAGGAGGGGTGTTGTGGATGGAGGTTGAGGAGGGAGGTTAAGGATGAGGAGGGAGGTTGAGGATGAGGAGGGAGGATGAGGAGGGGGGTTGAGGATGGGGGGTTGAGGATGAGGAGGGAGGATGAGGAGGGAGGTTGAGGAGGGGGTTGAGGATGGGGGGTGAGGCTGAGGAGGGAGGTTGAGGAGGGGGTTGAGGATGAGGAGGGAGGTTGAGGATGAGGAGGGAGGTTGAGGAGGGAGGATGAGGAGGGAGGTTGAGGAGGGGGGTTGAGGAGGGGGTTGAGGATGGGGGGTTGATGATGGGGGATTGAGGTTGAGGAGGTAGGTTTAGTAGGGGGTTGCGGATTGGCGTTTGAGGTTGAGGACGGGTGTTGTGGATGGAGGTTGAGGAGGGAGGTTAAGGATGAGGAGGGAGGATGAGGAGGGGGGTTGAGGGTGGGGGGTTGAGGATGAGGAGGGAGGATGAGGAGGGAGGTTGAGTAGGGGGTTGAGGATGGGGGTGAGGTTGAGGAGGGAGGTTGAGGAGGGGGTTGAGGATGAGGAGGGAGGTTGAAGATGAGGAGGGAGATTGAGGAGGGAGGATGAGGGATGAGGAGGGGGTTGAGGATTGGGGGGTTGAGGATGAGGATGGGGAGGTTGAGGAGGGGGAGTTAAGAATGAGGGGGTTGAGGAGGGAGGTTGAGGATGAAGAGGGAGGTTGAGGATGAGGAGTGGGGTTGAGGAGGGAGGTTGAGAATGAGGGGGGGGAAGAGACACAGGGACGGGAGAGGGGGTGAAGAGACACAGGGAAGGGAGAGGGGGGAAGAGACACAGGGAAGGGAGAGGGGGGAAGAGACACAGGGGAGGGAGAGGGGAGAAGAGACACGGGAGAGAGAGGGTAACACAGAGGGCACAAGAGGGACACACCCTCGGCTTATACTCGAATAACTAATTTTACCCAGTGTTTTGTGGTAAAATAGGTGCCTTGGCTTATACTCGGATCACTCATTTTACCCAGCATTTTGTCTTAAAATAGGTGCCTCAGCTTATACTCGGGTCGGCTTTTACTCAAGTATATATGGTAAGTGTAAAATGTATTTTGTAAAACATTTTTAAAAAATGTATCCTGTTAGCATATTTTTTTTATAAAATAAAAAAGAAAGTTTCCAAATAGAACCTAGACCCTGATACTTTTTATAGAGATTGAAATGAAAAATATGTTTAATACCTTTTTATATCGATGTGCGTGGTGCGTATGATTTAGCGATGAGCGCCACAGGCGCATAGCGAGGCGAGCAGTGAAACTTGGAGCACTTAGGCGCTGAGCGCCGAAGGCACTCATCGCTGGCGAGCCGCACTTAGCCTACAAACACTACAGAATGTGGCTTTGCCTTAGGCTGAAAGTAGTTGATGAATGCGGGAATACAAAATAAATAAATACAAGACGCAGGACTTTGAAAAAAAAATACGACATATCAAAAATACGAGGTTAACGGCCGAACCGCGAACATCCAACAAATATAAAAAACACAAAGAAAATACAAACAAATACAACAAAAATATCACCCACAGCACGGGGGAACCGGCAGGATGTCTGGGGGTGAGGTGCAACGTGAATTTAAGCCGATTTCTACAACTTTCACCACATGAAAATCGGTAGGCGAGAAAAAAAATGACCGCCGAAAAAAACGAAAATGAGGCTACATGACAACTAAAAAACAATAAAGACACGCAAAAAAATTTAATAAATACAACAAAAACATTACCCACAGTACGGGGGAACAGCCAGGAGTGTGGTGCAACGCGATTTAACTGCGATTTCAATGACTTTCAACACACGAAAATCGCCTAAATGAGAGAAAAAATGGCCGCCGAAAAAAATTAAAACAAGGCTACAAGACCCTGGACCACGCAAAAAACTGCCAAACCTTCACACAGCAAGGAACAAAATACAAAAATACACTATTACAAAATACATGCGAGAAGCGTAACACATTAATAACATTTACAATCTACAATGGCGATTTACACAACTACACCAACGGATTTCCCTCGCTCACACAAACAATTTAGAATGCACAGTTAGGACATTCATTACTTTTTATCATCAGAGCACTAACATCAACAGTGTACATTGTATGGTGCTGGAAAATATAAACAGATTGTTAGCTCTTCAGACTATTAATTGCTGAATATATTAATTACAAATAGGTAAAGTATATTAATTTATTCAATAAATAATTAATTCATTATTGATTAAGTAAATATAGATGAATATATATCTCTCTTTATAATGAGTGCCGAAGGTGCTCAGAGGAGCAAAAATAGATGAGACAAGAGGCTCGTCCTGAGTGCCAAAGGCACTCAGAGCGAGGCTCGCAATGATCACCGAAGGCCCTCACAGTACAAAAAGGTCAAAAAGGTTTACATTGTGTGTCAAACAGCATTCCTATGGCTTCAAATTTTATTGACCTTAATTTTTTGACGGACAAGTCGCTAGTGTATATATGTTATATATGTACTTTAACATTCAAACCAAACAAAGTAATGCTTGGCCCATGCATTGTCAGTTACGGATTTATCCCAGTAAAATATTACATTATAAAGACCCACACACATGGGGTCTCATTCTAATCCTACGATTTTCAAAATAAGTAGGCGCAACGGGAGGCCGCAAGCTACTTAGCTATTCTATTTGTGGCCTTCTGCGGCTTATGGCTGTCTAGCTGCCATCCATTGCGATTTTCTCAATCGCAGCTTACTTCCATTAAAGCCTTTGATCTTACGCGGACGGGAGAGAAAGAAAGCCCAAATCGCTATTCTAATGCTACGCTCACCCTTTCGTCAAGCCCGTAAATTGCTTAAACCGAGCCGCAGCTTACTTACACCAAAAAGGTCCCCCAAGGCTCTTACTTACAATTCGTATCATCAATTAAGCACGTAAATCCTGTACTTTGATGAAAAGTGAATGTGATTTAATGTCTTAGAATTCATAGCACAAAATTCCCCTACACTCAAATTGGCAAATACATTTTTTAATTTCATGTTCAATTTTCGTGTTTGATCTATCATGCATGTCCCACAGGCTTGGAGGACATTCACCCTCCAAGCCCGTACAAGCTTGAATAACGAGCTACGGGCTTGGAGGTCATTCAAGCCCATGGAACTTTGGACGAAAAATAAATGAAAGATTTGATTTTGGCAATGTGGAAGCTTGAGAATGTTTTGATATTAAAGCCTGATGTGCCCCATTGTGTTCCCCATCATTTACAGTGCTTTACAGTGCTGGATTGGATATATATTTAAATTTACAATGATTCAAGTTTGCGGCCTTCAACCTCCAAGCCCTTTGGGGTTTGATACTGATTTACTGTCTTGAGATCATTCAAGCCCGTGGGACTTTGGATGGAAAATTGAAGCTGGGATGAAATATTGAATTTGGGCGATGTGCAATCTTGAAAATGTTTTGTTATTGATCATCATGTCCCCCATTGGGTTCCCCATCATTTACAGAGCTTTACAGTGCTGTCTTGAATTTATATTTGCATTTACACTTTTCCGAATTTACGGCCAATTGCATGGTCTGTGATCGGCCGTAGAGGGACCTCCTTGCGGCATTGTACTTGTGAATACCAACGTAGACATAGCGTTACGCGGGTCCGTAAGCCCATCACAAGGAATCGCAGAGTTGTGGCCATTGTGTGCCTCAGATTAGAATGAGGCCCTTAGGATTTTGGCCACAGCTCCTTTATTACCTTACCTTGACTAACATGTATCCAACTGTTTGAAGAAAACATCGAGAGGTACATTGCCCACCCACACACAGGAACTGAAGAGAACCCTATATTCCATGAGTACACACACCATTACAAGCTTATCTTGCTGCTCAAAAATATGTGGGCAAGCACCCCTGCCATTCCTCAGCTGTGATGAACCGCCATCATAATGCCACCAGAAGCCTTCCTCTTAATACCGACTCAGTGCAGCCTAAAAAAGAGGAGGGAGGGACATGTAATCCAGTCCAAACTGACAGACTGAGGGAACAGTCCCATATATATCACTATGCTGCATTATACAATAGCCCCTCCTCATATATATCCCATATTTTTAAAGAACGCTGAAACTTTATACAACCACTTTCCTGATTCCAAGCCCGGGCAAACTCCCACTCACCTTGGGCTTCCTTGACTGGTGCATTGTCAGTTACGCATTTACCCCAGAAAAACATCACACAATAATGACCCACACACTTAGTGTTTTGATAGTTAAGGCCACAGCTTCTTTACATAACATAACTTGAAATCAACTGTTTGAAGAAAAAAAACACCATCATAACTTCCTATTTAAACTCATATGTGGGAAAGCCCCCTTAACACAAGTGCACCACCCTAACAAGGTACGCTCATGCAGCAGGAAGTCATGGCCTTACCAATACCTTCTAGGAGGGCAAAATGAAACAATCAGAGGCTGGATTAATTTAGGTGAAAGCCATCTTTTAAATAAAATTCCACTGCATCTGAGCTTTAGATAAGTTTGCCTTATTGTTAACCCCTCAATATATGGAAATAGCTGGACATGGTCTTATTGACCTTCTTACGTGACTTGTCCATAATAGATCAGTACACTGAAGGCAGGGAACCATCTCTGACCAGATGATATACATCCTAGGGAATAACTAATGCAATCTGTCCACATCCCTCTTTGTCCAATCAATTAAATCTTTAAGGGACATAAAGCACAAATCGTTCCCCCATGAATGTATTACCAGGATGTTGGGAGGGGCACAACCTCCTGCAATATAGCTTCTCACTTCACACCTCTAATCCCAAACTAATCATTTCATACCTCTAATCCCACAGCAATTATTTTTCATCAAACCCACCTGAAGGTCGTTGTATTTTACTGCATCTATTCACTGGGCCCAAATATATGAATGCCCTATATTCCATGCTGCTTTTGGCACTGGGCCAGTAAAACAACAGAAACAAAGGAATTTTGTGTAAAAAAAACAAACCGGGGCCCTAAGTGTACTTTATTTTAAACTCTTCATTTTCATTTTATTGGGAAAGGAAGGGGGTTTGGGTGGAGGGGTGAAGGGTTAGCAACTTAGTACGCTACAGAAGAGATCCTCTTGGTGCTGATTTTAATACTGGAACATTATTCAACAGAAGGAGAGGAAAAAAACTTCAACTTGGCTATGCCTGTCTGTCACAGTTATAAACTTCTGGTAACCGATTATCCCCTAAGACAGATTTCCCAATGACAGGGATATCAGGTACCAAAGCTTAAAACCTAGGCCCCATAGATGTTAAGGACAAGAAGTGGGCCATTGCCCTAGAAGCAAGCTCCCTGAATATTTTCCATTGACAGTGAGACAGCACATGAACATTATTCCAGGTAGGTGCACAGCACTACATGTATTATTCTATTTCAGGCAACCCAGCACTAGATGCCTAAGAAGTCGCACCACCGGTAAGATGATGCAGAGAGATTGTTGATTGCCATGACTACAGCCAAATTGTCACACTGGAAGACAATGTGCTGATCCATCAGCTGGTCACCCCATATATGGATAGCAACAATAATCAGGAATAATTAAAGGAATGCCAGATTCCAGACCAGACCGGACCCATCCCACTCTATCGGCCATAACCCTGAGCATCCTTGGTCCCAAAACCCTTGCTTCCTGTCTCATCTGTATAGAGATCAATATCCCTCCTGGAGACCCGCCTGGTCATGAACAATCTCTTTCAGTTAAAACAATTCAGAAAGGGCTACCACACTTGCAGATCTTCCTTAATTGGATTAGAAACCTTGATAAGATTGTTGGTGCTGCCTTATTCTGGTTGTTGCTAGTGACAAGCACCTATTAATGATTCTACCCATTGAAATCCCCCTTCAGGCAAAATTAAGCTTCCCCATCAGAGATTGTAAATCCCAAAGAATAATCTTTTTGTGTTTCAAGACCATGGCAATTCTAGTGAGAATCTGAAATTTACTGAATCAATTGATTCAGGTCTTAACCTCAGCCAAGGGGATACCAAAATCATTTGAAACTCATGAAGTGCTGATACTCAGCCAGAGTTGAACACTAGAGATTGCCCATAAAGCTATAAGTTATGAGGAATATGAATGCAATAAGGATCAGTAACCAAATAATTAGAAACAAAACAACTTAATAACGTTAGAAAAATTAAACATTTACAAAAATAATTTCAGAAAAAATAATCTCCAAAAATGGATGAACAAATTCTGAATCTTAAACTCAAATCAGTTATTACACATAAAGCTAAAACAATAATTCAACGCACTCAATCAAAATGTTCCCCTTGCTCTAAAAAACCTGGTTCAATGCTAGGCCATTCTAGCTAGGCCATTCATGTTTTGTATGTATCCTATTTTTTGCCTCACCTCAGTGTACGAAGGAGAAGTGGCTTTCCAGTGTTTTGCGATAACACATCTGGCTGCTAGAAACACTTGACTGGTCAAGAACTGCTCATTTTTTGAAAGACCCCTGATTGGAAGACCCAGTAGGGCTTCACTTGGGTTCTGCGCTAGACGTTTCCCCCATAGTTTTTCTAAAGTGTCATAGGTAAAATCCCATTAAATGACTTTCTTGAGGCCATGTGCCTAGTTTTTGATGATCCCAATCGATGTGCTACAGCAGAAGCCACTCTCCTTCATTTGCATCAAGGGAGGCGCTCTGTGGCTGAATATGCTGCTGAATTCAGACAGTGGGTTGCTGATACTACCTGGAACCAATCAGCCCAGAGGTTCCACTTCAGAAAAGGTCTCTCAGAAGCTATAAAAGATGAGTTAGCTCGTGTTGATCTTCCTGCTGACTTTGATGCATTTGTGCGTTTGGCTATCCGTATTGATCGGAGACTGTCTGAAAGAAGATTGGAAAGACAGGGCTCTTTTAGACCAAGTACTACTCCTATTTCCTGTTCAAGAATTTCTACTCCGACCCCACAAACACCTACAGACACTGAGCCAGAGGCTATGCAGGTAATTCTAATAAGAGGGCCATTATCCAATGAAGAAAAACAGTGGCGACGCACTCACAATTTATGCCTGTATTGTGGTAGTGCAGGGCACTATGCCATCAATTGCCCTAGCAAATCCAAAAGAACAATAGCTATGGCTGCTGAGGGTGCACAGATTCGACACCAATCCCAGATTTCAGATCAACTGGATTCTGTCACACAACCGTTGTTTTCTCTGGCTCATGGCGAAGAGGGTATGTTGACTCAACATCCTCATTTTGTGGTTCACGTTGCAATGTGGTGATCGTAAAATTTCAACTACAGCTATGATAGATTCTGGAGCAGGCAGAAACTTTATGGACATTAAATTTGCAGCAGGAAATAGAATTCAGTCTATCCCTAATTCTTCACCTGTGTTAATGGAGACAGTAGACGGTTCTCCACTTACATCAGGCCCGGTTACACATGAGACTGTGCCCTTAAAGTTGACTCTGGAAGTGAATCACCATGAGGCTATATCTTTCCACCTAATTTCCTCAACACAGTTTCAAGTGATTTTGGGGGTACCTTGGCTTGCTCTGCATAACCCACAGATTGATTGGAAGATCAGAACTTTGTCCTTTCCTTCAGAACACTGCTTAATGAATTGTCAACCCTCTAAGGTAACACCTGTTGCCACAACAATTAATGAAATGTTTGCTACAAACTTTACTAAGCATCCTCTACAATATCGGGATTTTGCAGATGTCTGTGATAAGAAGAATGCTGATCAGCTTCCACCCCACAGGCCTTATGATTGCCCAATAGAGCTGTTGCCTGGGGCTGCTATCCCTTTTGGCTGTATATATTCCCTTTCTGAGCCTGAATTGAATGCTCTTCGTGAATACTTACAAGACAATCTTGCCAAAGGCTTTCTTCAACCATCTACTTGTCCAGCAGGAGCTCCTATATTCTTTGTAGAAAAGAAAGATGGCAGCCTACGGCCATGCGTTGATTACAGGAACATTAATAACATCACTGTTAAAAAACGCTACCCCTTGCCTCTCATTCCTGAACTTTTGGAGAGACTTCGCTCAGCTAAAATATTTACGAAGCTTGATCTTCGGGGGGCATATAATCTGGTTCGCATAAGACCAAATGATGAATGGAAAACAGCTTTCAGAACCAGGTACGGGCATTACGAATATCTAGTAATGCCATTTGGGCTGTGTAATGCCCCTGCAACTTTCCAGCATCTTATCAATGATGTACTACGAGATCTCCTGGATCAGTTTGTTGTGGCATATTTGGATGATATCCTAATATTTTCTGATAATCTTGAAAACCACAGAAAACAGGTCCGTATAGTACTGGAGCGCCTTCGTACCCCCCACCTATACATTAAACTGGAAAAATGTGAGTTTGAAAAAACAGAAATTCAATTCCTGGGGTATGTAATAACTCCTAAAGGTTTAAGTATGGACACAAGTAAAATTTAAAGCTGTGCTGGACTGGCCCATCCCCAAGTATGAAAAAGATATTCAGAGATTTGTGGGGTTTGCCAATTTTTACAGGCGTTTCATTAAGAATTTATCTGCCGTTATTACACTGACCACTGAACTTACACGTAAAGGGACTCCTTTTCAGTGGTCCGATAAAGCTGACACCGCATTCTCCCAATTAAAGACTCTGTTTACATCTGCCCCCGTCCTGGTACATCCTCAGCCGGAATTACCATTTATTGTGGAAGTTGATGCTTCTGATTCAGCTGTTGGTGCTTTACTGTCTCAAAGGACTGGACCTAAGATGCTGTTACATCCGTGCATCTTCTATTCCCGCCAGATGGTGCCAGCAGAGAGAAACTATGACATAGGGAATAAAGAACTATTGGCTATAAAAGCTGCCTTCACCGAATGGAGACATCTCTTGGAGGGAGCTACCCATCCAATTACTGTCCTTACAGATCATAAAAATCTGGAATGTATTCGATCAGCAATGAGACTGTCAGCCAGACAAGCAAGCTGGTCCCTATTCTTCTCGAGGTTTAATTTTTTGGTTACATACTCTCCTGGCTCCAAGAATGGTAAGGGGGATGCCTTGTCTAGAATAGCTGACCCCCTCCACTACCGTAACCAAGACCACCATCTTGCCGGAGGATATATTTATAGGAGTCACATTTCCTTCTGATCTGATGTCTCGCATTAAAAAGGGCTTTGCTGAAGACCCAGTTCTTCGTGATCCTCCTCGTGATCTCCATATGACGATGCTTAATGGGTTTTGGATTTTTCAACAACGTCTGTTTGCTCTGGAGTCAGTGCGACTGGACCTTTTACGTCTCTACCATGACTCAAAACCAGCAGGTCATCCAGGAATCCGAAAGACACAAGAGCTACTTGCCCGATCCTTTTGGTGGCCGAAGGATCATGAGGATGTTAAGAAGTATGTGTCCTCTTGTGATGTATGTGCCAGACATAAGACTCCTCGCTCATCCCCTGTTGGCTTGCTTCAGCCTCTTCCGATTCCTCATCGTCCCTGGGGATCTATATCCATGGACTTTATTGTGGAACTACCTCCCTCTAAGGAACACACTACCATTCTTGTTGTTGTGGACAGGTTAACTAATATGGGTAATTTCATACCAGCTCGTGGTCTCCCTTCAGCTAAAAAGACGGCTGACCTGGTTATTCGGGAAATATTTTGCTTGCATGGAGTGGTTTCTGACAGGGGAGTGCAGTTTACATCTCGTTTTTGGAAACCTTTTTGTTCTAATCTAGGTATTAATGTAAATCTGTCGTCAGCTTTTCATCCGCAAAGTAATGGACAGACTGAGCGAACCAACCAGACTTTGGAGCAATATTTGCGGTGCTATATTAGTTACCTGCAGGATGACTGGCTGGATTTTCTACCCACGGCGGAGTTTGCCTATAACAATGCCCAACACTGCTCCACTTCTTTCAGCCCATTTTTTGCCAACTATGGTTACCATCCAACCTTTCTAGTGAGTCTCCCAATTACTACTTCCATTCCTGCAGTCACTGATCGGCTAACCACCTTACGAGATTCCCAAGACCTGTTGAAGGAGACTCTTTCGAAGGCTCAGGAATGATACAAGAGAGCTGCTGATAGAACGGAGGCTCCAGTTTGTCATGTTGGTGACAAGGTTTGGCTGTCAACAAGGAATCTTAAGCTTAAGGTTCCTTCTCATAAATTGGGTCAGAGGTTCATGGGACCTTTTGAGATCATCACTCAGATCAATGCTGTCACTTTTCATTTGCAACTTCCAGATTCCATGAGAATACATCCGGTGTTTGACGTTGCATTGCTGAAGCCTTTCCATGTCAACACTTTCCCTGGCCGAGCCCTGCCTGCCCCACCTCCAGTCCTCGGGGTTGGTGAGGATGAATACGAGGAGGAGAAAATTCTGGACTCCAGGATCTTCCGCAACAAGCTTCAGTATCTGGTCCGCTGGAAAGGCTACGGTGAGGAGGAGAGTTCGTGGGAACCAGGGGACAATATTCACGCTCCTGATCTCCTTCGGTCCTTTTATGTGCAGTACCCTGCTAAACCGGGTAATAGGGCATCAAGAGGATGCACCTATAGAGGCGGGGGTAATGTGAGGAATTGACTCTGCTGGGTTTTGAACCCTGGTCCCCAGGCTGCTATACTTCTTCCCTACAACTGTGCCAGCCTGCCTTTGTGAATTTCATTGAGATCTGATAACATTGACTTTGCTAGCAATTGTATCAGTGCCTAAGTCTCTTCAGCTGTGCCTGGTCAGGTGTCTGGTCCTTGGCCTATATAAGGCACTTCCTGTCAATGTACCTTGCCAAATTATTGTGTGGTTCCTGATCACTTCAAAAAAGCTTGTTCCTGGTTCACCTACAAATTGCTGAACTGGATTATTGCTGACCTTGGCTGCTGGTCTCCACAACCTTGTGATTCCTATATCATTACAAATAGCTTCAAAGAACAAAATGTGGGTTATCAGCCCCTGATCTCCTAACATATTATACATTAACTAGATTAGCCCAATTGACCAAATGGTTAATCAAAAAAATCACAGCCACTGGCCCTATGCTAATCCCTAAAAAGCACTTGCAAGTGCCCTAAAATCCATAAAACATTGAGAGAGAAGTCCTATGAGTCACTGTTAATGACACAGCCGAAAATAAATTAGGCATTAATCTGTTAGACTTAGACACCCAAACCCTATGCTAATAGGGTTTTACAGATCACTAACAAATCAGGGCACTGCCATATGTACAAACAGAAGAAATATTTAAGTGTACCAAATGCCACACGCAATTAGTTTTCAAACCTTTGCTGAGTCCCCCAGAAGCATCTAAAGTATAGCACAAAAAGCACTACAAAATGCTGAAATGTCAGCATTATTTGAAACTTAACAACCCAAAATCAACATATGTGTAATTAAAAAATATGAAATGTTATTATTCTGCCAGTTTTAATGTACAAAACCAGGGTAACAAACAACCCAGTACTAAAGGGGTTAATACACATCCCAAACCAACGTTGCCTGGAAACAAATGCTCTGATACTTTGTCTATAACTATATCATATTTTAACACAAAATAAACACATTTTACAGATTGAAGCTATAAATAAAATTGTCACATCTTTCTAATAACACAATACATTAATAATTTAAAAAAAAACAATTACTATATATTGTTTCATTGCCCTAGCCAGTTACGGTAGCTATAATTGCACTTCCCATTCATTATAAGATTTATGACGTTCTCATTTCCTATTGGCTCCTACATCCCTGTCTCATCCGTAACGCTTAGTTTGGCAACTCCCTGCACAGAAATCTGTTGTGTCTAAAGCACTGAGTGACCTAATCTGGGAGAGTGAAAGTAAGAGCACCTGATTTACCTAGGGCTCTGTGTTGGGAATAACATTTAAAAAAAAAGAACATTTAAAATTCAAAATCCATACAAAAATCTTCCACAGAGTATATTACACTACTTAACTTTATGGAAACAAATTAGCAAAATAACTTATTTGTTAATAGAATAATCTTGGCTTACTCTATTATGTTTATTCCATAGGGAATCTTGAATAAATAAAACTTGTCAAATGAATTGTTGGATCCAAAAAAATGTATTTATAGTAGCAAAAATCCTTACAAACAATTCTACATGGATTCTAGACCTAATAAAAAAGCAGTTTAAATCTCTAGAAAAAAATATTTAATTTAGATCTAATATATGAAATATTGATAACAATATTAAAAACAATAATTTAGCCATTAAGACACCATTTGAAAACTAATGTATACATAATTCTAATGGTAAAAATCTATAATTATTTGATCAAGTAAAATACAGGGCTCTATGCTAATCAGGTGGTGTAAATTGCAATATAGCCATAATTTGGCTGAAGGAGATTTTATGACGCAAATTTTAACAGTATGCAGAGCTTTTGGTTCCCTGCATTACAACACTCAGGTCACGTCTGTAAACAATGCTTCAGGAAGCCACTGAAGTGGCTGGATTATAGCACCCACTCAACAGTTCTCCGATATGCTTGCTGATCTGGCTATTTTTGCTGCACCACAGCTGTAGCAGTTCATGGGACATGGCAAACGGAAAGATGATTGACAGGCATACTGTATATATTTCTGAGCATCACGCCCCAGCGTTAACTGTGTCACTGATTAGCACACAGGTCTTTGAGTTGGAGGTTTGGTTCTAGAGAGAGACACACATAGAGCAGGAGAGAATTATATTGGAGTGCAGATTTTTTTTATTTTATTATTACAGAGAATTGGAGTAATTTACACTTAAATTACAGTAAACATTAACACTCATGTCACATAATATACAGACATATAGGATAACAATACACATATATACTGTAACTGAGCTGTGACATCAGAGGTCAATATATCCGCTAATGAATAACAAAGATAGCCAAGTATAGCACAGCCCGGTCCCACAAGTCCCTCTTTCTACAATGGACGATACACACCGTGTATTTTCAGAACAGGCATCCTTTTTAATTCTTTTACACACATATATATACAGTCAGAACGGGGGGTGAGAGTCTCCACAAGGACAATGGAATACTCCCACCTTTGGCCATAAAAAGACTTAATTAGCAACTGGATTATAATCTTAACACATCATCACTGGAGCCGACTGGTTCCCTACACAATAGAGCTTTTACAAACAAAGCAGATGGATAATTGGGTTAGCTCTTCCTGTCCCTTGCAGACTTCCATTTCTAAACAAAGATGATGGAAAGCCAAGATTAACCCTTGGGCCTCGTATAGTCCAGTTAACCCTTCCCTGGCCTGGTATAATGTCCCTGGGCAAGGATGCAATGTCCTTGCTATAATAACAGTGATGGGTTTTTGTTACACTGCTCCCCCGTGACCATAAGCCGGCATACACGGTCTGATCCCAACAGATCGGCCTGGGGAGGTCCAGACAAAACTTTTTGTTGGTCACTTTTCTAGTTCTGTTTGCCTAGACAACCCATCAGCATTACTGTTGTGCTTGCCCGGGCGATACTAGATTGTGCAGTCAAAGGGTTGCAGCACTAGACTCCAGCGCAAGAGTCGGGCATTGTCTCTAGACACCCGGTTGAGCCACACCAACGGGTTGTGGTCAGTAAACAGGGTAAAGGGTTGTCCATACAAATATGGCTGTAACTTTTTGAGTGCCCATACTACAGCCAGGCATTCCTTCTCGATGGCGGCGTAGCTTACTTCCCGGGGTAGCAACTTGAGACTCAGATAAGCCACCGGGTTGATACACCACAGGTGGTCGCCGCCGTCAGGTCCAACTTGGCTCAATACAGCTCCCAATCCAAACATAGAAGCGTCTGTGTGGACAAGAAAACATTTGGTTGGATCAGGAGCAGCCAACACAGGGGCCTGGATCAGAGACGTTTTCAATTGCTGGAATGTCTGTTCACACTCTGAGGCCCAGACTACCTGCCTAAGAAGGTTCTTATGGGTCAAATCAGTAAGGGGCTTGGCTAGAGCACTATAGTTGAGCAAAAATTTGCGATAGTACCCTGCTGTCCCCAGGAACGCTAGGACCTGGGTCTTGGTACGGGGGGTGGGCCACTGTGCTACTGCCTCTATCTTGGTGGGTTTGGGTTTCTGCTGCCTGCTACCTACCCGTTGGCCAAGGTATTGTAGCTCTGCCATCCCTAGGTGGCACTTGCTTTGTTTGAGAGTCAACCCTGCTGCCCTAATGCGGTCTAACACTAGTCCTATGTGGGTCAGGTGTTCCTCCCAGTGGTCACTATAAATGGCAATATCGTCCAGGTATGCACAAGCATAATCTTGGAGCCCATACAATAGCCGGTCTACCATCCGCTGAAACGTGGCCGGAGTGTTTTTCATCCCGAATAGCATGACCCGAAACTGGTACAGGCCAAACGGGGTGACAAACGCTGACTTGGGTATGGCTTCTGCGGCTAGTGGAATTTGCCAGTATCCCTTACACAAATCTATGGTGGTGAGGTATCGCCCTCGGGCCAATCTATCTAGGAGCTCATCTATCCGGGGCATGGGGTAGGCATCAGACACGGTTCGGGCATTTAGCCTTCTATAATCTACACAGAACCGAATTGTTCCATCCTTCTTGGGTACTAGCACTACCGGGGAGGCCCAGGGACTATCACAGTGCTCAATAACTCCTAAATGTAGCATCTCCTGAATCTCTTTCCGCATCGATTCCTTTATGGATTCGGGGATGCGGTAGGGGGGCTGGCGTAGGGATAATTGGCCGGGGGTGTCTACCCGGTGAGTGGCCAGAGGGGTGTACCCAGGTAGGTTGAAGAAGGTGGCTTTCTTTGCTCGTAGCAACTCCTTTGCCTGCGTACGCTCCCGTGGGCTCAGCCGCTCTCCTTACTGTACCCCTCCTAAACTCTCTGTCTGGTCCCCCTCGTGTAAGAGGTCGGGTAGGGGAAGGTTCTCAACATCTTCAGAGGATGGGGAGCAGATAGCTGCCACATCCTCTGTGCGCTCATGATAGGGTTTTAGCATATTCACATGGAGCATGCGGTTTTTCCCTACTCCTGAGCACGGGCCAATCACATAAGTGGTATCACATTGTTGTGCTACCACCTTGTATGGGCCCTGCCAGGCGGCCTGCAGCTTGTCAATGTGGACAGGTTTTAACATTAAAACTTTCTGTCCCACTTGAAAGCTGCGGTCCCTGGCTCCCCTATCGTACCACCGGTGCTGGCGTTGTTGGGCCGCCTGGAGGTTGGAGCATACAATCTGGGTCAACTCCTCCAAGCGGTCCCTAAACTCCAACACATATGGGACGATAGGGGTACCGTCTATACTGGTCTCTCCTTCCCACTGTTCTCTTATTAAATCTAGGGGACCTCTCACCCGTCTCCCGAACAGTAGTTCAAAGGGGGAGAATCCGGTGGATTCTTGGGGTACTTCCCTATATGCAAATAACAAATGGGGCAGAAATCTTTCCCAGTCCTTTCTAGTGTCAGTGAACGCCCGGAGCATCTGTTTCAGCGTCCCATTAAAGCGTTCACATAGGCCATTAGACTGGGGGTGGTAAGCGGAGTTCACTATTGGCTGAATGCCGCAGAGTCTCCAGAGTTGGTGGGTGACCTCAGCTGTGAAATGAGTGCCTGATCCGAGATAATCTCACGGGGAAATCCCAGGCAGGAGAAAATTTGCATCAGTGCATCCTCAACCGTCTCAGCGTGGATATTGGTCAGCGCCATCACCTCTGGATACCTAGTGGCATAATCTACGATGGTCAAGATATATTTCTTGACAGACGGGCTTGGCCTATTTAGGGGCCCTACTAAGTCTGCGGCCGCCGGGCTAAATGGCTCTTCTACCATTGGCAGGGGGCGAAGTTTGGCTTTCTGACAGTCTCTCAGTTTACCCACCCTCTGGCATGTGTCACAGGTCCTACAATACTGTCGGAAAACCTTGGATATCCCTGGCCAGAAAAAGTTCTGGGTTAGCCGGTATTTAGTCCGACTAACCCCTAAGTGTCCAGATAGAGGGATATCGTGGGCAATCTGGAGCAATTCCTGCCTATATTTCTGGGGCACTACCAACTGCTTAGTGAATATTGGTATAGACCCAGGCCCTACCCTCTCTGTATTCCTATACAGTAATCCCTTGTCCCATGAGTACTGTTCCCCCTCTAACCCTGCCTGACTGGAGATGACCCGATCTTTATATATGTGGCCCAAATCAATACCCAGAAGTACATCCTTGGGCAGTTTTTGCATCAACCGCACTGTTACAACTCCCGATCCCGCACCCCAGTTCAGATGCACCTTGGCAGTGGGTAAGCGGAGTACTGCTCCCCCTGCTACCCTTACAGCCACTGATCTACCGTTATGAGCTTGGTCTGGGACCAAATGGGTCTGAACGAGGGTTAGTGTGGCTCCGGTGTCCCGTAATCCTTGAACATTCTTTCCCTCTAGCCACACTGGTTGTCGGTGGTGACGTCGGTTGTCCGAGGCTGCCTGAACTGGGTTTACTTTGTGTAACACCCCTAGCTGTTCCTCTGAGTAGTAGTGGTTGGCATCATGGTCACTGGGCTCGGTGTGGTAGCAATGGGCTGCGGCTCTGCTTGGTGGTGGCGGACCCGGACGCACCCCGGGGGTACGGGTCCTGTTCTGGGGGCATTCCCACTGCATATGGCCTGTCTGCTGGCATTGGTAACACGGGATCGGGGTACGAAGAGGGTACCTGGGAGCGGATGGGTTGGTTCCCCTGGCGTGACTTGAGGTTACTCCGGTCACATTGGCATTGGTGAGCACTGTGGATCGGAAAGTGGTGCGAGGTGGTGGTTGGGGCTGGTGGCGTGCATCTAAGTGCTTGTCGGCCAGGAGGGCGGCTTCGTGGGCGGTACGGGGGTTACAGTCCCTTACCCAAACTTGTACTTCTGTGGTTAGTCTGCTGAAGAACTGCTCCAGCAACAACAACTGTAGCAGCTCCTCTAGGGTGGTGACTTGGTTCGTCTGAACCCATCCCATGGCCGCTCGGTGTAGGCAACAAGCCCACTCTGCATGGGATTCTTTCTCTTGTTTGAGGAGCTCCCGAAATCGGCATCGATAGGCTTCTGGGGTGATCGCATACCGGGTGAGGATAGCTTGCTTCACCCGGTAGTAGTCTTGGCTGTCCTTGTCAGGTACAGCCCTATACACCTCTGCGGCATGGCCAGACAATTTGCCTGCCAACAGGGGTACCCAGTCTGCTTGCTCAACACCATGTAGATGGCACTATATCTTTGTCCGTATCTGTGATGGCTTTGAAGGCATTATATAGGGTAGCTTGGCTTTGTCTTGCGTGGGTTCAGACATTACAGGTGGCCCCTCTCTGGATCGCTGGCCCGCTAGTTGCAGCTGTAGTGTCTGTTGCTGTTTGGCCAAAACATAGTTCTGTACCTCCGCCATCACTCTGGTGATAGTCTCTTCTGATGGAGAGTTTTGGTAAAAGGCCAACCTTACCCTTAGCTCTTTAGCAACTGCGCTCTCCATCTTGGGTCCCGGTACAGCACTGCTGGCTCGGTCTCCCACCTTTGGCCATACAAAGACTTAATTAGCAACTGGATTATAATCTTAACACATCATCACTGGAGCCGACTGGTTCCCTACACAATAGAGCTTTTACAAACAAAGCAGATGGATCATTGGGTTAGCTCTTCCTGTCCCTTGCAGACTTCCATTTCTAAACAAAGATGATGGAAAGCCAAGATTAACCCTTGGGCCTCGTATAGTCCAGTTAACCCTTCCCTGGCCTGGTATAATGTCCCTGGGCAAGGATGCAATGTCCTTGGTATAATAACAGTGATGGGTTTTTGTTACATATACACTTATTGATAGGACACACCATTCACAAACACCCACCCCTACCCTATACCCAACAGATTAAAAAACACATAGAACATAAATTTGTTTCCATCAAAACAATATACAATTACACTTCCTTTAATTTATCCTTATATTTCATTTGGTCAGTGATGGAGGGAGGAGAGAGAAGGGTGGAGGAGGCTAGAAGAGGGGAGGAGAAGAGGAAGAAAGAAGAAGAGACAGAAGCCCCAGGGACTAGAGTGAGAGAGGTAGTGGGATGGAGGTAGTGAGAGGAAGAGAGGTTGTGGGGGTGTGGGAGGCAGAGAGGGTGGGAGTGGAGGTGTAGGGCTAGGAGTGGTAGTTCTTTGGGGGTAGGCCTAGGAGTGGTAGTTTTCAGGGGGTGGGATGAGAAGCGGTAGATCTGTGGAGCGGTAGGTGAGGTAGAGCAAAGGTAGGATTGTCCCATAGATTTAAGTACACATAGTTTAGGGCAGGGGAGGATCTACCACTCATGGGAGAGGGCCCTGCTCAGAGAAAGTCTAAAGCAGTGATTAAAAAAAATATGCTCCCCTGCAACTCCACTAATCCAGAGATCTGGAGTGCCGGCTCCAGGAAGTAGAGACCTGCCTGTAACAGAGCCAGAGCTGTTAGAATGGATGATATATAATGGATATATATATATATATATATACTGTATACTAGCGAAATTGCCCGTCAAAAAATGACGGCAAAGAAATTGTAAGTGAGCTAATGCTGTTTGGTGTATAATAATAAAATCAATAATACATTAATAAAGTAATATACTTTACCTATTTTCAAGTAATATACTGAGGAAGCATTCTGTTGAAGAGCTGGCAATCTGTTTTGATGTTGCTGCAACATTAGTGCTGTGGAGCTGCTGTGTAAGCGTGATGAATGTGCGCAGTGTAATAGTGTGCGTGCGCGAGGCAAATCCGTTAGCGTAGCTGTGTACTTCCGCATTGTATAAGTTATTGTTCTAAAATGGCGGCTAATGTGTGGTATGCGGCTGTAGCTCTTTTAGCGTCTTTCGTTTTCGATGTCGTCCGACTTGCTCGGAATATCCGTAGCTGTTTGGTGTTGTTTTGCGTGTTTCTGGTGGTGTTTTGCGTGTTTAGGGTCGTTTAGCCTCGTTTTAGTTTTGTTCGGTGGCCATTTTTTCTCTCGCTTAGGGGATTTTCGGGTGTCTAAACTCCAAAATTTGTACTTAAATCGAGGTCTAACTTGACTTGCAGAGGTTCTGGTTGCCCCCCCTTGCTGTGGGTAAGCTTTTTATGTGTTTGTTGTTTGTATTTATTGTGTTTGTAATGTTTTTTGGTTCGCCCGGGTTGCGTCCTTGATTTTTAAACTCGTAGGTGATTTTCAGCAAATACGTAGGTGTTTGGTGATGTTTTGCGTCTTTAGACTGCTGTAGCCTCGTTTTCTTCGGCGGCCATTTTTTCTCTCGCTTAGAGAATTTTTCAGTGTCTAAAATCTTTTATTTTGAGTTAAATTGAGGTGTAACTTTAGTTTTCGAGGTCCTGGATGCCCCCTCTTCCTGTAAGTAAGCTTTTTATGTATTTGTTGTGTGTATTTTTCATGTTTTGATGTGCGCGGGTTGCGGCAGATTTTTGCGAGGTCGTAATGGTCATAACGTGTCTTGTATTTTCTTTGCGTAACTACGTAAATTTGGTGAAGTGCGCAGTTGCTGGCAAGGAGCGCATTCCGCGCTCCATGCCAGCAACTGAGGCCCTTGCTTCTCGAGGGCCTCAGGCTCGATGCGCGAACCCCCCAAGCATTAGTAGCAACTTGCATGCTCACAACTATATATGTGATATATATATATATATATATATATATATATACTGTATATATACATATATATAAATATATGTTTTGTTAGAGTGACACAGCTCAGAAATACCAGGCAATTCTACACTGAACAAATGAAACAGCAAACCCCAGAGGTACGTTTCGACCTTCATTGGGCCTCGTCAGTGACGTGTAGCTGAACTCCCTAAGGAACAGTGAGCTAAGGGTCCACGTCTGGAATCCCCCATCACCCTTAGGGAGACTAATACGTAAAGGTATTATGTTTGAGCCTTCATTGGGTTTCGTCTGTGACCTGTAGCTGAATGCCCTAAGGCACAATGAGCAAGAATCAACGTCTGGAGTCCCCCATCAACCTTAGGGAGACTAATCCGTAAGGGTGATTTGCAGAAACAAAAAACAAAGTTAGAGGTACTCAATCAGATAACGAACTAACCTTAATAGGTTAGCTCTATGGACATGATAACCCACTCTGAGTGCAGAGTGAGTAATCATGTCCATAGAGCTAACCTATTAAGTGACTCAGCACCGAAATATCAGGCAATTCTACCCTAAACAGGAGAAACAGCAAACCCCAGACGTATGTTTTGGCCTTCATTGAGCCTCGTCAGTGACGTTTAGCTGAACTCCCTAAGACACAGTGAGCAAAGGGTCCATATCTTGAATCCCACATAACCCTTAGGGAGACTAATCCCTAAGGGCCATTTGCATAAACAAAAAACAAAGTTAGAGGTGCTCAATCAGAGAACGAACTAACCTTAATAGGTTAGCTCTATGTACATGATAATCCACTCTGAGAGCAACCTCTTTTAGCTCACTTGTGCCCTTCACAGGGAGAAATATCCTGTAGTATATCAGTCTGGTCCCACTCACTAGAGTGACCCAGCCCCAAAATACCAGGTAATTCTACATTGAACAGGAGAAACAGCAAACCCCAGACTTACATTTCTGCTTTAATTGGGCCTCATCAGTAAGGCGTAGCTAAATTGCCAAAAGCACAGTGAGCAAGGGGTCCACATCTGGAGTCCCCCATCACCCTTAGGGAGACTAATCCCTAAGTGTAATTTGCATAAACAAAAAACAAAATTAGAGGTGCTCAATCACAGAACTCTTTGGGCCTTAGAGAGTAAAACTGCACTTCACTGACGAGGCCCACAGAGGCCGAAACGCATCTGGGGTTTGCTGATTTTCCTGTTCAGGATAGAATTGCCTGTTATTTTGGTGCTTTGTTCACTCTATTGAGTGGGACCGGACTGATATATTTCAGTATATTTCTCCCTGTGAAGGGCACAAGTGAGCTAAAAGAGGTTGCGTGCTGAGAAGGTAACCAGACCTATAATACAAATCTACTTCAAGTGTGGTCAGTTATCAGATTGAGCATCTCTCAATCAAAAGCAAAATTGTATAAAAAAGAGAATTCAACAATATTGATTTAATCAAAATGCATTCCATTTATAATGAGAAAAGGTAAAATGAAACTTATTGAACTTACAAGCACCATGATTAAGCATTTCTGTTGTGTGGGCTCTCACTACAATATTATACTAACACTATACATATTTTATATTTACTGCTAGCTAGATGTTTCTCTCAAGCTCACTATAGTTTAGGCCAGGTTTACTTTCCACATGAATAGTCTCATAGTACTTTTTTATTTATTTATCTGATTTGAGCTTTTGCAGTAATTGAACATTTTATATTATGTTCTTGTGTGTATAGAAAAATATATTTACACTTTTTCTATAGTACTGAGCTATTCTCTATTCTTCATTTGCATAATATTTATCTAACATGTAAAAGTAGTGGTAAGAAAAATCCAGAGTGAAGTAACGAACTTAAAATTTAAAGTTAAACATGTATAGTTAATTTATATTTATGATAGCATATTCTATGTGCCCTGGAAATGCTCAAATAAGAAAAAATGATTAAGATTTTATAAGGAAAATGTAATAGTTATGCAAACATCTTCCCAAGCCTCAGGTAGAATGTTGTTTTATTTAAGAGCTGTTCTTTAAAAAAACTAAAGTCATAAATTAGCAGGTTTATGTTGTGTTTCTAATGGCTAAACTACATACCTTAGTGAATAATACTGACAATGTTAATATATCAAAAAATGCAAATGTTATTTCTTTTGCAATGTTAAAAGTCGGTTTATTGCTGAAGTGGTAATTGTGATATAAAAGTCTAAAATGTGATAAAATATCCACATTAATGCCAATGCTTAATGTTTATAAGTTATTAGCAAGGAATAATATTTATTTTTATTTATATTGATTAATGTACATTGCATAAAATCATTTAAAATAAATATTATGTTAATATTTGCAGTACTGCTGTGTAAAAGAAGTGCAATACTACTGCAGGAAATTCAGTTTTAGCTGATACTTGTAACTGTAGTATCAAACATGGGCTTATTTAGTTTTTATTCTGCTCCAGGCCCATTCAGATTTATGTGCCCTCACACCCCATTTAGTTTTGTGCACCTATACTCCAGTTGCTACTCCTCCTTCCTATATGCCAAATCATAGGTTTATGTGTATTTGCGTATATCAGAAAGTGTTAGGTACACTTACAGATAGAAATTCAACTAAAAATATGCATTTCTATGCTACTATTATTACTTGGTTTGTTGTTGTTTAGTCGTTCAGTTGCGTCCGACTCTCAGTGACTCTATGGACAACAGCAAGCCAGGTGCATCTCTCAACTCCAGCAAGGTTATGGCCATTGCTTTAATGACCTCATCTATCCATCTCCGACTCTGTCTTCCACTTCTTCTTGTGCCTTCAATCTTTCCCAGCATTAGAGTCTTTTCTGGGGGGAATCCTGTCGTCTGGCTCAAATATTTGAGCTTCAGCCTCATGATAACACCTTCTAGTGAACAGTTTGTCTTGATTTCCTGAAGTATTGATTTATTGGAACTTCTTGCAGTCCACGGGACTCTGAGCAGTCTTCTCCAACACCACAATTCAAAGGTGTCAATTATGCGGTGCTCAGACTTCTTTATGGTCGAGCTCTTACATCCATATGTTACTACTGGGAATACCATCGCTCAAACTATATGGACCTTTCTTGATAGTTTAATATCTTTACTTTTTACTAGCTTGTCCAAGCTTGCCATAGATTTCCTCCCCAGAAGCAAACATCTTTTAATTTCAAGACTACAGTCACCATCTCCAGAGATCTTGGATCAAAGGAAAAAAAATCTGTCACTGCCTTCACTTCTTCCCCATCTATTTTCCAGGAAGTGAGATTGCCATTTGCCATGATCTTCATCTTTTTAACGTTGAGCAGTAGGCCAACTTTTGCACCCTCTTCTTTTAACCTCATCAATAAGTCCTTTAGTTCCTCCTTACTTTCAGCATCAGAGTAGTATCATCAGCGTATCTGAGGTTGTTGATATTTCTTCCAGCAATAGTGATTCAGGCTTTGGATTCATCCAGTCCAACCTTACACATGAAGTACTCTGCATATAAGTTGAATAAATACGATGACAATATACAACCTTGTTACACTCCTTTTCTGATCTTGAACCATTCTGTTGTTTCATGTTCGGTTCTGACCGTGGCTTCTTGGTCGACGTACAGATTCTTTAGGAGGAGGATGAGATTATCTGGTACTCCTATCTCTTTAAGGACATGCCACATATTGTTGTGATCCACACAGTTCAAGGCTTTAGAATAGTCTATGAAGCAGAAGTAGATGTTTTTTGGAACTCCCTTGCTTTCTCTATTATCCAGCGGACATTGGCAATTTGAACTCTTGTGTCTCTTCCTCTGCGGAACCTGGCTTGCACATCTGGTAGTTCCTGGTCCATATATTGTTGGAGTCAAGCTTGTAGAATCGTAAGCATTACCTTGCTGGCATGTGAAATGAGTGCAACTGTTTGATAATTGGAGCACTCTTTGGCACTGACTTTTTTGGGGATTGGGATGTAGACTGACCTTTTCCAGTCTATTGGCCATTGTTGAGTTTTGCAAATGTGTTGGCATAAGGCAAGGAACACTTTCACATCATCATCCTGTAGAATTTTGAATAGTTCAATTGGGATTCCATCACCTCCTGCAGCCTTATTATCAACAATACATCCTAGGGCTCATCTCACTTCACTCTCCAAGATATCTGGCTCCAACTCATTGGACAAATTATTGCGGTCATCACTGCTTTTAAGATCCTTCCTGTATAGATATTCAGTGTATCCCTGTCATCTCTTCTTTATCTGATCTTCTTCTGTTAAGTCCCTATAATTTTTGTCTTTTATCATTCCCACTTTTACATGAAAAGTGCCTTTTAGGTTCCTAATTTTCTTGAAGAGATATCTTGATTTATCCATTTGGTTATCTTCTTCAATCTCTAACATTGCTCATTGTAGAATGTCTCCTTGTCTCTTCTTGCTGTCCTCTGTACTTCTGCATTCAGTTGGGCAAATCTTTTCTTATCTCCACTCCCTTTCACTTTCCTTCTTTCCTGGGCTACTTTCAAAGCCTCGTCAGACAGCCAGTTAGACTTCTTACGTTTCTTTCTTTTAGGGATATTCTTTGTTGCTGTTTACTGGATTATGTTGCAAATTTGGGTCCAAAGTTCTTCAGGCATTCAATCTTCCATGTCTAGTCCCTTACATCTATTTTTTACTTCCACTGCATATTCACAAGGGATACTATTTATATGCAGCCTTATTAAATTGCGATTCGGCCAATTAAAAAGGGCCCTATATAAGCACAGAGCATATTTTTTTACAGAAGTTTTTAGTTAGTGAACTTCTATCCAAAAGCAAGGTATTCACTAACTAAAAAAATCTGTAAAAAACATGTGCTATGTGCTTATATAGATCCCTATTTAATTGGCCGAATTGCGATTTTATAGGGCTGTTAGTATCTACTTGGTCTGATGGTTTTTCCTGTTTTCTTCAGTTTAATTTTAAAATTTGCAATAAGAATCTCATGGTCTGAGCCGCAGTCAGCTCCAGGTCTTGTTTTTGCTGACTGTATAGAGCACCTCCATCTTTGGCTGCAAAGTATATATTCAATCTGATTTATATGTTGTCCATCTGGTGATGTCCATGTGTAGAGTCATCTCATAGGCTGTTGGAAGAGGTTGTTTGCTACGACCAGAGAATTATCTTCACAAAATTCTACTAATCTCTGACCTGCTTCATTTTGTATTCAAAGGCCAAATTTGCCAGCTATTCCAGGTGTCCTTTGGTTCACTACTTTAGCATTCCAATCTCCTATGATGATAGTAACATCTTTTCTTGGTGTTATATCTATGACGTGTTGAATGTCTTTGTAGAACTGGACAACTGCAGCCTCTTCAGCATCAATGGTTGGAACATAGACTTGGATCACTGTGATTTTAAATGGCTTGCCTTGAATTCAAATTGAAATCATTCTGTCATGTATTGGGTTGTAACTGAGCACTGCTTTGGCCACTTTTTGTTCGATTTGGATGACTACTCCATTTCTTCTGCGGGATTCTTGACCACAGTAGTAGATCTGTTGGTTATCTGATGTGAAATGTCCTATTCCAGTCCATTTAAGTACACCAATTCCCAGGATATCATTGTTTAACCTTGTCATTTCATTCTTGACCACATCAAGTTTGCCTTGGTTCATAGTTCTAACATTCCAGGTTCCTTTTCTGACTTGATCTTTGCAACATTGGACTTTTCTTTCCCCTCCAGACACATCCGCAGCTGGGTGTCCTTTCGGCTTTGGCCCAACCACCTTATTAGATCTGGTGTTACTTGTAGTTGGCCTCTGCTCTTTCTCAGTAATGTGGAAGGTGCTTTCTGGCCCGAGGGGCTCATCTTCTGGTGCCATATCGTTATGTCTCTGTTTATCCCTGTTCATAAAGTTTTCTTAGCAAAGATACTGGAGTGGTATGCCAGTTCCTTCTCCACCACTATCTTTAGGCAGCCTTTTGTCCCTTGTAAATGGTATACCCTAGACATAGGCATTGTGGGCTTTGGTCAAACACACCACTGGTTTCAAGTGAAAGCTCACCTCTTGTTACCATTTGCTGTATTCACTGTGGGAACAAATTGATGCATTTATTTTTTATCACATCAGATGATCATTGTGGATCATGCTGCTATTGTTGTGTTCAAATAACTCATATCGTGTGTATTTCTTTTCATCTAATTAAAATTGCTATAAATTAACAGGTACAATATTAACCTGTTTAGCGCTCCACATGCATTCTTGCATGCAGGAGCTCTATGTGAAACAGCGCTAAACAGGGCATTTTCTTGCCATAGCATTCAGACACTGCTAATCTGAATCAGATAGAGCTGAGCAGCGATTTAAAGGGCTAAACGGTATATGGAGCTCAGAAAACATGCTATTGTGAGGTTTAGCGCTAAGCGGGAGTTACAGGAAAAAAGAGGGCTACAGCAAATCAGCATTCAAAAGGGTAGAGTTTAGTGTGGTATACCTCTATTTTTAAATATGTTAGTTTCAAAGTAGATGTATGTATTTTACTCATATGTTTTTATTATTTATTTAGGGATTGATCACAAATGTTATATCATATTAAATACTAGCCCTCAGAAGGAATTGGCAGGCTAAAATCTTTCCCAGAAAATTTTCCTTGTGCATTGGAAGCGGGGTTCCCTTTTCTATGGACTTGGTTATATCATGGAGGGAATTACTGGGCAGATGCTTCTAGGAGAGATCTAAAGCCTCCATGTTTAATATGTTTTTAACTATTGTATCATTGCATTTTTTGTACCAGGTGGTTCTCTAAGTCTCAAAAACACTTGCAAACAACATGTTTTGTGGATTGTAAATGTTTCAGTTAATCAATAAATTCTGAGCCTTAATAGAGCCTTTGCTAACATCTGTCATGTTCTATTGTGTTTTATTGCCAAGGAATGAGGAGCTGAAAGATCCAAATATAATAAGTGGATGAGGAGGTAATGTAATATGAAGCTAGCAAGTGTTTAGAGAGGTTATTACTTAGCCAGGCTCCTTTCACAGCTAATGTGATGGAGACCTTACTTAGGCTGTTATACTTATGCTGTATTTTATCACTCAGTTATTAGTACCATTTAGATGTAAATTTGTGCATTTTCAATTGGTAAGGTGCTTTGGAAACAATTATTATGTATGTTTGATAATCAGGTAATAGATGAATAAAAATCTCATCCTTCTAAACTCCATATAATAGAAGTAACTAGTAATGAGTATAACACATACATCATGTCTTCATCTGCTCCATTACACAGATGCTTCAAATTCTAGATTATGTGAAGGGGGGGGGGGGGTGTAGAAATCTGCTTACAAAATATCACTTAGGCCATGATCTTTACTCTGTAGCCAGGCTAGATTATGATAACACTTGGACCAATAGATTGTCACTGAAGAATGCTGTTAAGATCAAATCGTAGGTGCAGCCCCTATCTCCTCCTCCACCTTGCCACAGGGCCCCCACCCTCTGTGCCACTGCACTGAGTCCCTAGTCTAGGGGGGTTGCAGGGGAGGCATCCCCCCTGGAGGCAGAAGCGGTGGGAGTGGAGGCATGGAGGGAGGAAAGAGGAGACAGGCTGTGGGCGTGTGGGCCATGTAGGACTTAATTTCCTGGTTGTGCCTCCTCACCTCCCTATGGAGCCTCCTAAGCCTGCAGCCCACCAAGGCCTGGTGGCAGGAGACGCTGGCCCGGGTCCCCAATGGCGTCTCTACAGTCTCTTATCAAACCAGCATCTCTCCCATGGTGGCTTCCAATGCTGGGCCTTGGGATGGAGGTTGTGGCTGGCCGAGCATGGTTTTGTGAGGAGGCAGTGGTGGTGATGGCCCAGTGGGGAGGTGCTGAGGACCAGATACTGATGGTGGTAGACCTGGTGATGATGGTGCCTAGGACGTGGTGAGAGAAGGAGGTGATTTGGGGCAAGTTGGGTCAAATGCCATCGATGGTGTGGCTGAAGGTCTGGCAAGTCCCCCCACTGACCACATCAATTTTGAGTCCACCTCCTCATCCCCCGGGGACCCTCTGATTCTCTCTTGGGCTACTCATCCTGATATGGATCCTGGTGGGCCAGGACATTATCAGCAGCCTATGGCTCTGACTGAGCCGCCCCACCTCTGCCTCTGTAGTGGACCAAGACCTCCTGCCAACTGCAATACGAGAAGAATGGTATATGGTTAACAAAATGATATGATTCTTTAATTGATGTGTTTTCCTATCTATCTGACATGCAGTTATCTTGAACCTGTATTGTTCACGTATTAGTTAATGTTTGAAGTTATCCTTTGCTGTATTTGTTTGTTGTTTTATATTATGTACTTGTTTGTTATATAACAATTTCTTGATCTGTGCTGCGGTCTGGCCTCTGCAGCACTTGCATATACATACTCTGCAGAAGTTATACTAACCAATCAGTGTGTATCTCTCAGCAATAGTAGCTCACTCTTATTGGTGGGAAGCATGTGATTAGAGTTATCTATGTGTGTGTGGTGTACATGTGGAGTACATGTAGGTACTGAATATGTTTCTGTATCTGATATTCACCTGAAAATGAGGCTAAATCCTGTGTTGCCACCAGGCTTGGAGCTCCTTGGACGATCCCTGCTTCCATCATCTCCTTCAGTAAACTCTCCCACTCCTTGTACTGGGCAGTCACTCTGGGGCCATCACTTGGAGATCTTGCTGCTCTGGCCTCTTCTTCCGTCATCCTCCTGACCTTTGCCCAACTGTTATCATAATGATGCATTATGCACCTCATATCCCTATTCGCAAAACCCAGCTCAGTAACTGTGCCTGCTACCTCCTTCCAGGCCTTGCCCCTGGGGCTGGCCTAAACCTCACTCCCCTCTGTAGTGATATGGGCATGGGAATGGATTAAATTGAGGAGTACCACCATCTCCTCTGGCCAGTAGTTAGGGGCCCTGTGTTTGGCTCAAGTTTCTTGATCTCCCAACTGTGGATTGGGATCTATACCTCCCTGTTCTGAAGCCTGCCCCCCTCTCACTACCCCCCTTAGATCAGGCTCCTCCCCCTCTGATCCTAAGTTATATCTGCTTACATATAAGGGCAAATCCCTCCATCCCTCTACCTCACCTTCCCCCCCCCCCCCCCAGAACTACCATTAATAGCCCTCCCCACTCCACTCCCACACTCTGTACATCTCCTTCCCTGGCTTCCACTCCCACCCTCCCTACGCCTCCTTCCCTCCCCTCCACTTCTTTCCTCTCTCTGTCTCCTACCCTTCACTTCCTGCCTGTCTCACTCTCCCACCTTCCCCTCAAATTCCTCCCTCCCCCCGTCTCACACTCCACCTCCACCCTCTCTCCCTCTTCCTCTCTCTCCTCTACTCCCCCTCTCTCGTCTCAGTCCGCCTCTCTTCCTCCTTTCCTCCGCACCACTCCCCTCCGCTCCACTCCTAGCTTATGCCTAAATCTCAAACACTAACTAAAAATACGTTTAAATAAAAAAGTGCATGTATATATATTCTAGTGTAATAAAAAATATACAAGTGTATTTTTTATGTGTGTGGGTATAAGGTGGGGATGTGTGGATGTTGTGGTCTAGCTAAAAGTGTATCTATGCATATTATTATCCTATGTGTATTTATATTATGTGATATCAGTATTTATATGTATTGTAAAATTATATGTACAGTAGTAATTAACTATCTTTAATAATAAAAAAAACATAAACCTGCTCGTCAATCTGTTACTTCTCCTGAACTCTCTCTCTATCTCCAAAAACCTCCAACTCCTGGGACCTTCATGCTAATTTGTAAAAATCCACAACAGTAAGCACTGGGGCATGAGGCTATCAAATATATACAGTATGCCTGTCAATCACTAATCCATTGGCCATTTTCCATTGGCTCCCATAGCTGCAGCGCAGTAAAAATATCCATAACAATTAGTTGATTTATGCAATTTTGCATCGGTGCCGAATTCTAGTCCCTGGCCTTCAATGCTACTGATGGTTTCCGGATATGGCCTACTTTTAATACATATCAATAAACTTATTGCTTTTATGTTTAGTGAGAGCTTTTCAATAATTTTATGCCAGTGGTAATTAAGTATCATTCAAAGATGATGTTTAGTAACTGTGACCCATAGGCTTCAATTAGGAAGTCCTAAGAACAGTTGAATGATAAAAACTGATAAAAAAAATGAATTTATTTACAAAAAAAGTATTACAGAAGTAATTTTATTTTATAGATTTTTGGTTAGAAGTGCACAGATCATTGCAATTGTTTCCCAACAGCTAGAAAAAAAACATTAGGTAGTCCATAAAAACCCACAACTATATCTATGTACTTCAAAAAGACTATCGGTTCTTCAGATAAAAAATATTTGGGAGAATCCCTGTTGTATGAATTTTTAATTTCTTCACTGACAAGTTAAATTCTTTTATTAACATCTGTTTTTGAACTCTGACAAAAAAAAATCCATTTACTTCCTTTCTGAGTTTACAATCTCGATCATCGTTGTTTAGCTTCAAAATCTATACTACCTCTGCACTCCTTCAAGAGCTCACATAAATTTTAAAGCCATAAACCCACAACAATGTCCTAAGACTAAAACAGATGCTTTTCTACTTTGTCCCTTCCATTGCCGCAATCAAGAATAATGCAAGAAACTTAGGGGGGACAGTGAGTCAGGCCTATAGTATGATTAGTTGTTAGTAATAGTAAAAAAATATGCTTAGCATATATTGTATAAATGAAGGGGGATAAACAACATGGTTACCATTGGCAGTGTAAATAGCCTTGTAAATTAACATAGGAGATAGAACAGTACACCTTTAATTCCAATGGTAATGACTACCCAAGAAATTGTCATGCACAGAAAATAATTTGAATCACACACCATTGATATGTAATAAATATAACCTTTATTGGTCATTAAAAATAAGCAAGGGATACAATTAATATTAAGATAGTAGTCACTGTGCTTCTCCCAATTCTGACAAAAAGCCATCCAGAAATTGTCATGCACATAAAAGAATTCGAATCACACACATTGATATGTAATAAAATATAACCTTTATTGATCATTAAAAATAAACAAGGGATACAATTAATATTAAGATAGTAGTCACTGTGCTTCTCCCAATTCTGGCAAAAAGCCAAAACACTGTAACACAGGAAGTCGAATAACTAATATGTAGGGGATTAACAGTTCTATTACTGTGGCCCTCATTGACTCGATTTAGTGGAAAAGCAGAGAAAAGGGCCCACTAATTACCCACTAGTCTACCTATGAAAAAATGAACTACACTGTTTATCTGGGACTAATACCACCACTAACCCACTTACCAACTCTTCAACGAACTAATAGGTAGAAAAACAGCATCGGCAGAGATACAGGAGCTCGTGTGCAGACTGGTCACTCGAGAGAAGTGATGTCATCACTCGGAGACACAGGAAACAGACCCGACGCACACCTTTCGCGCCAGAGGGCGCACTGGTTTATATCAGGTGAGTGATTAAGCAAAGTGATTAAATGTGTGCTATTGTTTCAGGTTAATTGGCTGGTGATCTGAACTTTGAAGAGAAGAAGAGGATTAAGACTTCAGGTGGAGAAAGGCAGAAGTACAAGGAAATTCAGAAACCAGCAAGGACATAAAATAAAAATACAATAAACTGATATTTGGCAAAAAAACAAGTGTAGTTTCTGCAACAAGTTGCACCTGGCACTTAGCTTTAAATCAGACATCAATCTGGTGTAAGAAGTATTGCATCGGCTATGTCAGATAAATGATTGGTGGAGTTAAAATAAGATAAAGTCCTTAAATTCTAACAAATATACAATGCTCCGAATAAAGTAACAAAAAGTTACTGAAAGAGCTGAGAAAGTGGTATAGTGTACATATGTCTTGACCTTTGACCCATAACAATAGACACAAAAAAGTCTCAACACATTATTCTGTGACAGGGTAGCAATGTGTTTGGAGGATCTATGGACAAGTAATACTTGACACTAAGTTAAAGAGCTCAGTGAGAGATGTGATAAGGCAAAGTTGAAACACAGACCATAACAGATGGAGATTATTGGTCTAAAGACCAAAAAATATATCATATACATGTGTATAAATATACATGAAGTGAGAAATCTGCACCATCCAGTGGTGATAGAGTATACCTTATAGAAAGGAAAATCAGAGAAATGAGAAGGGGGAATCATAGATAGTGTCATATATGCAAATAAGTTCATTTAGGTACAAAGAGTATTTAAATGATGCCACATCGTAATGATTTGAAGTTATCATTGCATATAGTTGAGAATTGTTTTGTTACGAACAGAAGTATTTACACAAGGCCATCACATGATGCTCTCAGGATGTCAATACATATAATAGAGCATTCATATGTTAGATTAGCAGTTTGACAATGATGAGAGTACTCACTAGCAAAAGTATACTAATTAAGTCTATCTTTGGAATATCTGATGGCATGATTAGACAAATAGTCTAATATTGACCGGAAAGGGGCCAGTTAATTAACTATATGATTGATTAGGTGCATATATGATGGTTTAAGGTGAGTTAGTAAAACCCAAAATGAATATGAGGGTGTGGCATGAGTGGGGACACACAAAATTGTATCAGACGAAGGCAGAATTCAGGATTATAGAAATACACTAAAATTGTTGTTTTCATTAAGTCCTCCAAGGATTACTGGGTTTAGAAGGGCTATACATTTGCTCTCTGCCTTAAGCAATTCCAGGTTACCCTTCCTTATCCCGAGACTTATTTTTTCTAACACCCAGCATTTAACATAGTTTTGGAACTGTGTTTGTCAAATAAATGTCTAGCAACCGAAGTGAGGTTTTTACCCTTAGTAGCAAGTGACACTGCAAGTGACCAGTCTGCACACGAGCGCCTGTATCTTTGCCAATGCTGTTTTTCTACCTATTAGTTCATTGAAGAGTTGGTAAGTGGGATAGTGGTGGGATTAGTCCCAGATAGACAGTGTAGTTCACTTTTTCATAGGTAAACTAGTGGGTAATTAGTGGGCCCCTTTCTCAGCTATTCCACTAAACCGAGTCAAGTAGGGCCACAGTGGTAGAACTGTTAATCCCCTATTTTCCTTCATACTTTGTATTCTTCAACGAAGGTGCATAAACTTTACCATTCAGACTATTGTTATGTGTTTACCACATTATGATATTGTATTCACTTATTGATAATATTACTGTATGTACAAATTTTGCGTGGTTCAGCAAGACATTTATGCATTATCACTGCAGAGTTTATGCTTACAGGCTCACCACTGATAATGCTTACTCATTTTTTGTGTATGTAAGCCACCACTCTATACTCTTAGACCTTATGGTGTATTACTTATCAATTTAAATACCTATGTACTGTGACTACATATTAGCCATTAGACTTCCTGTGTTACAGTGTTTTGGCTTTTTGTCAGAATTGGGAGAAGCACAGTGACTACTATCTTAATATTAATTGTATCCCTTGTTTATTTTTAATGATCCATAAAGGTTATATTTTATTATATATCAATGGTTTGTGATTCAAATTCTTTTCTGTGCACGACAATTTCTGGATGTTCTTTTCTTGGGTAGTCATTACCATTGGAATTAAAAATGTACTGTTCTATCTCCTTTGGTAATTTACTCGCAATCTAGAATAGCCTTCTACTTCCCTAGGGCAGTTCCTATATTTCTGCCAACCATATGCATATTTAGCCCTAGGTCTTTTAGATCTAGGTCTATGAGACAAAGATTTTTGAGACCCAGGCCGAGGGCAGCGTCATTTTGGGGGCAGCAACATTTTCCATCCTCCCTCATTTAGTGAGGCTCTCTTCAGATCTATAGGAGTCCCCATTTTGATCACCTCAACCCCTAGAACCCTAAACCCGCCAACACTCGTTTCCCTCCCTCTGTCTGTCATCTTATCCCTGCCTCTTTCCCTCCTCTATCTCCCCCTATCTCCTTACTTCTTCTATTCCCATATCTCCCCCCCCCCCTTCCATTACTGTATGTCTATTTATTTTTTTTACTTGCACAGTAGTGCTCACTAAAGTGGCGAGGGGGTCTCATGCTGCCTGCAATGAATTACCAGTCCCTCTGTGTAAAAAATATGATGTGCATGCCCGTGGCTAGAAAGGCTGAAAATCTTAACATCCCTCCCCCTGCAAAAGTTTTTCTGATGACATCATTCATGACAACATCTATTACAATAGGTGGCATTATTCATGATATCACATGATATAAATTATGACATCAGCTATGAAATAACATTTAATCTAAAAAAATTACATAATCAATGATATTACTAATAACATCACACTAGACTTCTTATGATGTCTCATAAAATATAGAAAATATAAACTTGCTGTTAACCTTCTAACGATAGATCAGTAATCCACAGCACTCTCATCAATGCCCACCAGACACAACATTAGTTAGGGTTCACACTGTGCAAATAAAAATGAGACAAATACAATTTTCACAGTCTGTGGAATATTAATTTAGTAAACCTAAATCTTGGCCTGTCTGGTGGGCTTTGAGAAGATGATGTGGAACCACCCCTACAGAGAATGTACTAAATATATATACCATATGAAATGCAATGCTACATTTATATTTTATTTTTTTAAGAAAAGATATTAGCTGCAGAAATTAAAACTGTCAACTTTAATTAGGCAGGTATCTATTCATACAATTTTAACAATTAACTATAATGATTTTTAGAAAAATATAGTAGCAATATATCATTTGAATAATAAAATACCATAGTCCACACTGTCTGGTGCAGTATCTAGATGCTGTGTGTAGTGCAAGTACAGGAACAGTAGTGCTCACAATGTCTTTATGAAGGTGCAGTATCAGGGTGTTTTGTGTAGTGACCCTGCTGGAATAGTAGTGCTCATTCTGACTATTTGGAGGTTTAGTATACACCATCTGAAGAGATTTTATAGCTTAGGAAAATAAATTCTGGCACTGCCTCCACTTCTTTCCCATCTATTTGCCAGGAACTGAGGTTGCTGTTTGCTTCATATTTTTAAAGTTGAGTAGCAGGCCTGCTTTTGCACTCTCTTCATTCACCCTCAGTAATAGTTCCTACTAGCTTTCTGCCATCAGTATTATCTTTGCATATCTAAGGTTATTGATATTTCTCCCAGCAATATTAATTCCAGTTTTGGAATCTTCTAGTCCAGTCTTACACATTATGTATTATGCATACACATTGAATAAATAAAGTGACAATATTCCTAGGGCCCATCTCACTTTACTTTCTAAGATATCTGACTCCAGCTCATCTGACAAACTATTGAGTTTATAAGTTTCAATAGATCTTCTGTGTATCCCTGCCCCTCTTCTTTATCTGTTCTGCTGCTGTTTAATCCCTACCATTTTGTTTTTTTTGTTCACACCCATTTTGATATGTAAGTTTGAGATTCTTAATTTTTTCAAATAATTTGTCTTCTAACCCTTTACATCCTTCATTACAGAATGTTTCCTTGTTTCGTCTTGCTATCCTTTGTAATTCTGCATTTAATATTCAAATCTTTTCCTATCTCCATTTTTACTTTTCTTCTTTCCTGGACTATTTTCAAAGCCACATTAGATATCCAATTTGCCTTCTTAGTTTTCTTTCTTTGGGAATATTCTTTGTTGCTGTTTTCTGTACAATGTCCTAAACATTTCCTTCTTTTCTTCAGTTTAATTCTGAACTTTTCAGTAAGAAGCTCATGATCTGAGCTAAAGTCATCTCCAGGTCTGTTTTTTTTCCTGATTTTATAGAGCTCTTCCATATTTGACTACAAAGTATATAGTCAATCTGATTTCTATATAGACCATCTGGTGATGTCCATGTGTAGACTTTTGGCTTTTGGCTGAGGATGTTTACTATGACCAGAGAATTATCTTGACAGAATTGTACTAATTTTGTACTCCAAGGCCAATCTTGACAGTTAATCCAGGCATGTTTTGGTTCCCTACTTTAGAATTCCAATATCCTATTATGAAAGTACCATAGTCTTTTGTTGTGGTCTCTAGGAGTTGTTGAATATCCTCGTAGAATTTGAAAACTTCAGTCTCTTCATCCACGGTCGGAGCATAGACTATGATTACTGTGATGTTAAATGACCTGTCTTGAATTCAGATTTAAAATATTCTGTCATTTATTCACTTCTAACCAAGAACTGCTTTGGCTGCCCTTTGATTGACTATGGGGCTACTCCATTTCTTCTGTGGGATTCTTGACCACAGTAGAAGATCTGGTGATTGATATGACATGTCTCATTCCAGTCCATCTGAGTTCCCTAATTCACAGCATATCAATATTTAATCTTGTCATCTTATGTATGACCATGTTCATTTTGCCTTATGCTGAATTGCTCACCTGCTTAGGGGATACCAAATGTTCCCTGCCGAAGACTATAACTGGAATTAACTATTTTCAAAGTTACCCGCGGTTCTCTAATTCTGATATTGTCATAGTGTGACGATACAAATATACTATTTTGCGCAAATCATGAATATTAAAGTAAATCTAGAGTGAACATATTAATAATATCTGTCGAGTTGTCTCCATAGAATAGTACAAGTGGATGTCTATCTAGCTATCCTTTTTCTGTTTGTAAATACTTCCTGTGCATACCCTTTAGGGATGCTGTTTATATGAATGTCAGTTTCAAACACCTTTCTACCCACCATAAGATAGTTAGTTGTGAAAAGTGCTGTAATATATTGATGTATGATCTCAAAGCTCAAATGCACAGAGGTGTAAGAAGGGAAAATAATGAATGGGTATGAGCAGAAAAGGGATTCCCTCAGGATCACCTTCATGGTGTGGGTGGAGAGAATACCCGGGTATTCTCATTGGTGGCAGTGGACTTTGAACACCTTGATTTTAGTTAATCACTCCATTTTGCATAATCCTGAGCCTTTGTAATTTACTGGCAAGGTATCAATATAGAAATAACGGGTGAACTAAGTCAAGTTATTAGTGTAGGGAATTGAATACATGTGTAACTTTACTGTACAAAGTACTCAGTATTTTTACGAGTTGCAAGTATTAAATTGAATAGCTCCCTGTACTGGGGCCTTGGCACTCCAATGAAAACATTTGGGAGTGAAAAAATTGGTTCTAGGCCAGGCTTTGTACCTACTGGAGCACGCTGGAATGCCTATGACTGGTTAGTTTTTTGGAATGTGTGACCATGGAGGGCTAGGCCTTGTGTGATACTTGTGATTGATTTTGTGTGATAGTATATGTGACTGTATATTTCATGTTTTGTCAACCCTTATTTATTTCTGTTCTAGATTTTTCTTGTGAAGACACACAAACTGCTAAAATCATCTGTCAGGGAAAAGCAATAAGGGAGAGAGGATTGCATCTATTAAGCTGAACTTACATCTTGTTTTGCTCAGAATACAGTTGGAAAGATAATGGACTGGTGTTTCTTCAAGGCAGATAATCTAGAAAATTAGTCGTAATAACTATCATGAAGTGAGAAATCTTAACTATTTTCCACTGAACCAAGTTGCCAGTTATAGAAGGGTCCAGCTCTGCTGTTATTGCATTCTTCCTGTTTCCTTACACACACCTAAACTGTTGGGAACCATCAGAAAATATTCAACAGAAAATCCTACAGCACTCTACACTTCCATTTTATTTTTTATTCAAATGTGGCAACACTGAGTCTTTCTTAAGCCATCCAAAATATGATGATATAGAAGAAATAAAACTAATAACGCAGTGGACATATCTGTCTAAAGAATATTGTTTACAGTTATATAGTTAATAGTATATTTGCATTTTCTATAACTCTAATGATATTGTATAATAAAAATAATCTGAGACATAAATGGTATATTATATTGTAAAAATAACATTATGTATCACATAGTCAGTCATATATTGACAAATATAATGTTTTTTTGTATGGTATAGTTATGCTGTTTTATTTATCGAAATTAAAGGGGTGATTGAAGATGCCAACATGGGCCCTCACTGTCCTCACACTCCCTTTTCTGGCCCCCTTGACACTCCTGCAGCCCTCTCTGGCACCCGGTCGCCCCCCAGAGGGCCTCTCTGTTCACCGGGTGCCAGAGGGCAGCAAGAGGGCAGAGAAGGCCAGAAAACGCAGTGTGAGAACAGGGAGGGGGCATGACTGCCCGCCCCCTGGAGGTGAGGTTTGCCCCTGTCTCATTGGTAAGAGCCATATATATATTTTGTCTCATTTAATCTTTAAACAAAATCTACTTATAACTTTGGTCCTATTTGCCCCTGCCCCAACTCATCCAGTGCTCTTAATAATTACCCCCCCCCCCCTACTAGTTGTAGAGTGTCATACTTTTTGGCAATTAATTTGGTGTTATATTTAATATCAATTAAAAGTTCATATTTTATATATTAGCCAAGTTTTAATTATCGGAATTCTTTCTGCACAAAATATAAACGAAATGGCCTCCTGAAATAAACCAAACTGTATTATATGAAAATATATTTTTATAATGAATAAAAATAATATCAAAATATCTTTCAATATAACAATCAATATTGTCTAATAATTATGACAGATATGATATCAAGGTATAACCAATGATGAAGTATCAGTTATTATCACAATGTCCATATAATTATATATAAGACATGCCCAATATGCTTAATATATAATGTTACTTGTATATATGGTAATTATGTCATAGATGATATATCAGAGATGATTCTATTATTTTACAAAAAAATATTTATTAAGATACCATACATTTTAAAATTATACAACTTCTGCAGCCTAATTATAATATTATCAAGGACAAAAAACTAAATGTTTTTTCATTATAATTAGGTACTAAATCAAAAAATATTAAATTGCTATACCATTTGATAGTTATGATATTTATAAAATGAATCTGTAAGTTGTATGTCAGCATACAAGTTACAAGATTATGGTGATATTGTACTAATCATATTAATATTGATATATGTTAGAATATTTAGGGGGCTTTGAGGCAGACACAGTTAGACTCACAGCTTCACCTTTTTGCCTTATTAAGTACATGACACTGAAGATGTTTAAATAAGTTTTCAGGAAGGCCTATGCAATGTTTTTTCCAGTAATTGCTTTTACTTCCTTATTTTATGTCTGTACAGGAACTTTGTGGATTCTGTTTTGCCTAACTGTGTAACGACATGTAACATATGTAGTGAAAACATTCTGTTATAGACTGGACATTTCGCAATTGTAACCACATTTAGCATTGTATTTTATTTTTCTTGTATGTCTAGTTATAATACAAATGAACTGCTAGCTTAATTATATTTAAACGCTTGGATAACAGTAATACATTGAGTAATATCTGATAAAACCTACCCTTTATCTGTGTGCTATCATTTGTGTCTCCCAGGTCCTGTGCCAAAAAAGGGAGAGACAGAGAGAGAGAGAGGAATGTGGATAACAGGTGTTGACCACGGGGTCTGTGCTGTTCCTAGCAGTGGAGAAAATCCTGCTTTCTAACAATTTGGGGGCTTGGTCCGGGGATATTCTCCAGAACACAGTGAGTGAACATAACAAATGTTTTTGTTCCTTTTTTATACTCACCCTTTTCTGCAGAAATATCTAGCATAAATTATTGAATTAAAGGAAAGCACTTTTGTCACAGGTTTAAGTTCTGGTGACTAACTTGAATTAAAGGAAAGCATTTTTGTCACAGGTTAAAGTCCTAATGACTAACTTTTTTTGTTTAAGGGAATAAAGTCCCTATTTGTTATTTATCACCTTCCTGTGCTCTCTCTTCTAGGCTAAAAACAATTGTTATATATATTGCATGAATGTTGTATTTGTCCTGCTACATTGGCAGCACTTCTAGACAAAAGCTATATGTATTTTTATTGTTGTTTTGTCAAATTATTTTTATTTGTTTAGTGTTATGAAATTATGCAATAAAATATGTCATTGATTTGAGAAACTAATTCTTTGACATATACTTTTGCATGTTTGCTTGCAGTAAAATATTTAGTTTCACTTCAATTCCTTTAATTATATTTTAAGGTTAAAAAACATTAAATTTGGTTGGTCTGTCTTTAATAAGTGGTTTGTGAAGAACTATGCACATATATATTATTACTGTGAGCTCACAATAATCTGGTTATATGTTTTGTTATGTTTCTAATGTGAATTTTGTATTTGTGTTTTTTCTATAAGAATATTTTAATACCAATATAAAAATCCTATGCATAGGATATCCATTTTGACTGAAAGACAGTTTTGATAATATGTTTTTATGAAATATATATTCCAGAGCCTGATCACCTCTGGATTAATATTTACAGTTTATGCTTATATCAGATTGGCCTTTTTGTATATTTATTAATACATGTTTTAGCTAGATGTAATTCCTATTTGTTTGATATATTATTAAGGTGATATATTAACAGAAAAGAAGGAGGTTTTGTATGGCAATCAATCTTTTTAACCCAAAGTGAAATACTAATTAAGTACTTAATAATTATCAGGTAAGTTTATAATTACACATAGAGTTATTGATGGTTTGAAGTAAACTCCATTTACAATAACATGTACAATTATAAATGCTATACTTGTTTCAAAGACATGCTCATCATTAAGATTAATAATAGTAACTAACTGTTTTTTTTTTTTGGGGGGGGGGTTCAGGCCTGATTTGTTGGCCAGTTTATTTTTATTTTTTAGCTGTAATTTTTTTTATGGCTCATGTTACTATAATTTAAGGAATGATAAAGCAGATTGAGATTTCTCTCTATCAAAATTAATGTGATATCTGCACAATCTCTGTCTCGTGCTTTCTCCCCAGGTGGATGTTGTAGAGGGTGCCTATGTCACTGATCAGTGCATGACATGCTACCGGGTTATGAGGAGTAAATGAGGGAATAAAAGATCAATCTCCAACTTGCAAGTATAGGTGAATTTTGTGGCTAAAATTGTGTTCCAAAACAGATTTGCACTAGCACTGTTGGCAAGAGATGAAGGTCTATGTATCTACTAAAACTGTACCTGTTGGTTCCATATTATGAGATGGTAAATAACCTTATCATGTGGTCTTATCTCTTGTGATAGTAGTGAGTCTCATGTTTTGGGTGCTGTGTTTTTGTTTTCCCTTACTGGTTAAATGTAAAAAATGTAACACCTACACCTTAAGGTTCATCCCCAGTTCAGATGATGGCCATGATGCAAATCGGTAAATACTTTTTCAAGGTATTTCTAGGTCTCAAATAAATAAATATGATAGGAGATGAAGTAACTTATTAATTTAAATTTCAGAGGTTTTTTTCAGAGGTTTATCAGTATAAATGTAACATTAGTAAAATAATTATTAGTTTATTCTCTAATATATATCCTACAACAAGATAAATCAAATATTGATCTAGTCACTTATAGAGACATAATATAGTAATATTAGAACTGTTTAAAGACAAAAACATATTAATGAGTGTATCCATATGTTGTTCTAGCCCCTGCATATATTATATTATTGACTTTGATTTATATACCATCCCTGGGTCATTACAGAGTTATGCATATGTAAAATGTCATATCTAGTTAGGGAGGAGCCTAGGATAAGTGTGTATGATGAGAGGATGTACGTATGTTTGAAAGTCTTATATGACAGATCTTGAGGGCCTCATTAAAATCTCCCTCGTAGTCCTCTCGGTGCTTGCAAAAGGCAATTTTTTGCTGTTTGCGAGGGCCGAATCTCTCGCAGCCTGCTTTGCGATGTGAATACGAAAAATGGCCGAGATTAGGCTCCGAGAGAGCTACATAGTCACACGCAGCCATAAATCTACGAACGATTCTCGCATCTCAGAAGAATCCCTACAGGCACAAAAAGTGCCCGCAAGGGATCCTAAAGCCTCTACGTGCTGCCTCGGAGCAGCCCGAGACAGCAGTGTAAGGCTCCCCCCTGCTACCTATACACATCCCCATGATGCAGAGGTCTCTATCAGGACCCCTGCAGCACCCCCACATTAACCCCTTGCAGCGGGGGTCCCCGATCGACACCGATCAGGTCCCCGCTGAATTTAAAAGTTTTAAATTCCCCGCCGCGCCTCTTTAAAGAACCCGCGGCACACTATTAGCCAATCCTGGCCCCGGCAAAAAAAAATTAAACCCCCTATGCTGGGGCTCCCCATCAGGACCCCCAAAGTGTCCCCACATAAACCCCTTGCAGCGGGGGTCCCCGATCTGCATAGATCAGGCCCCCGCTGCATTTAAACATTTTAAATTTGCCGCCGAGGCTCCTTAAAGGCCCCGCGGCACACTATTACCAATACCGGCCGCGGCACCTAAAATTAACCCCCCTTTATGCTGGGGGTCCCCATCAGGACCTTGAAGTGTCCCCACATTAAGCCCTTGCTGCAGGGGTCCATAGGGACCCCCGCGGCCCCCCCACATGTACCCCCTGCAGCTGGAGTCCACGATCGGCACCGATCGTGACCCTGCTGCATTTCAATTTTTAAATTTCCCGCCTTGCGTTACCTTAAAGGACCGTAAAGGTCCTGAAAGGACTTGCACTAAAAAATATTAACCCCAGGCAACTAAAATTAACCCTATAACTCATGGGGGTCAATACAGACCCCCATAAGCACTTAATTAACCCTATAACTCATGGGCTTCAATAAAGACCCCCATAAGGCCTTAATTAACCATATAATTCATGGTCTTCAATACAGACCCCCATAAGCACTTAATTAACCCGATAACTCATGGGCTTCAATAAAGACCCCCATAAGGCCTTAATTAACCATATAATTCATGGGGGTCAATAAAGACTCCCATAAGCCCTTAATTAACCCTGTCACTTATGGGGGTCAATACAGACACCCCCTAAGCCCTTAATTAACCCTGTCACTTATGAGGGTCAATACAGACTCCCATAAGGCCTTAATTAACCCTATAATTCATGGGGTCAATACAGACCCCCATAAGCCCTTAATTAACCCTATAACTCATGGGGGTCAATACAGACCCCCATAAGCCCTTAATTAACCATATAATTCATGGGGGTCAATACAGACCCCCATAAGCCCTTAATTAACCATATAATTCATGGTCTTCAATACAGACCCCCATAAGGCCTTAATTAATAATATAATTCATGGAGGTCAATACAGACTCCCATAAGCACTTAATTAACCCTGTCACTTATGGGGGTCAATACAGACCCCCATAAGTACTTAATTAACACTGTCACTTATAGGGGTCAATACAGACCCCCATAAGGCCTTAATTAACCCTATAATTCATGGGGTCAATACAGACCCCCATAAGCCCTTAATTAACCCTATAACTCATGGGGGTCAATACAGACCCCCATAAGCCCTTAATTAACCATATAATTCACGGGGGTCAATACAGACCCCCATAAGCCCTTAATTAACCCTATAATTCATGGGGGTCAATACAGACCCCCATAAGCCTCTATTTAACCCTATCAGTCCCAGAAGGGTATGGTATGACACCCATGGGGCTGTTAAAACCCTAACATTAACCACATAAGTGCCATGATGGTCCACAAGGACCATCATGACACTAACTACAAACACTACACTATAACCCCAATATACCATTTAATCTAAACTAACCCCCCTCTACACTAATCTATTAACACTTACACTACCTACCTACACTACCTACCCCCTAATAAACCTCCCCACCACTCTAATTACAAAAAATAAAAAAAAACTACCTTACAGAAAATAACAAAACCTAAGTCAACAAAAATAAAAAAAAACTACCTTACAGAAAATAACAAAACCTGTCACCAAAAATAAAAAAACCTACAGTACAGAAAATAAAAAAATAAATTACAACCCCCCCCCCCCCACTACAGAAAAAAAAAATTACACACCTGAAAAGGAAAGACAGACATACACAATTCAATTCATATATACATACAATACATTATATTACATACAATACAGCAGGGCTTATGTGGGGGACTGCCGCAGAGGTCCAGTTTAGGACCCCTGCATTACTTGTTGAGGCCCTGCTGCGTAGCTCATACGTTGCTCGCAGCAGGGCTATGGTAATAGCATTGTAACTGTGAGAAATTTTGCAGTACGTAGGGCTTAAGTAGAAGCCTCTTATTTAGGAGGCTGGAATTTAATAGGGCCCTGAATGTTTGGATTTTTTTTTTATTTTTGTTACAATTGCCTCCCCCTCAGAAGAAGAAGATCATGAGTGACTGTAATGAGGAAGACAAAAACAAATGAAGTAACAACTGTGCCACAAGCTTGCCCTGGTTTATGATGAGAGAAAGTATCTATTAAGTGACTATCCTGATGACAAAGATAATGACACATGAAAGCCCAGATACAGAGTTTGCTGACTAACAGCCTTATTAAATTGCGATTCTGGAAATTTAAAAGAGCTCTATTTAAGCACACAGCATATATTTTTACAGAAGTTTTTAGTTAGTGAACTTCTATCCATAAGCAAGGACTTCACTAACTAAAAACTTCTATAAAAAAAATATGCTGTGTGCTTAAATAGAGCCCTTTTAAATTTACTGAATCGCAATTTAATAAGGCTGTAAGAGTCAAAACCAAGATATGCTGTGATTCTGCATCCAAGAAATGGGATGGGCCAAACTCTTGTATGTATCTGATTGACCATTGACTTGACCAGAGCATCTCTTATCCAGAAGTAATCTTTTTTATTTTTTTAACCATATTACCTCAGAGGGGCCTGACTAAGTGTGATGCGTAAGACTAGGAGCCCCATTCAATTATAAGTCTGCAACTCGATTGCAGACGGCCGAATGTCTGCGGGTGTGCTGTGGGCTCCCGTTCATCTCCAATTACAATGCTATTCAATTTCTCAAGCCCCCAAGTTACTGTCCCAAAGCCGAAACCATAAACCATGCACTGGTTCAGAAAAGATCAGGGGGGGAACATGATCAATTAAGCAAGCCCATAACCTACCATTTCAAATCAACCAAAAGTAAATGAGACTGTCATTATTACGGCAGTAAAATATGGAGGTTACATGTCAATCAATTAGGTTTGGGGGTCCGATATGCGATCAGACTCGCAGACCCGCAAAATACAGAATTATAAAAATGGATGCCGATACTGTTCTAGTCCATATGGGTGGCCTGATATGTATTAACTCATTGATACCCGAGATCGATTAAGCCCCAAAATTAAACATTAAAATACATTTAATTTCATAGTAACTCGTAATAAGGGCTGCGTAAATGACTGCTTGCCGGTCATTTCCTAGTCGAATGAGGTACGATAGTTGGATTATGTATGACAATTCCGATTTGCTCATAGGACAAATATCAATTTAAGTTCAAGTTATTGCATTGTTTGTACAAAGTAAAAAAAAAATGTGTAATAATGTTTTCCTTTTTTTAAATTTCTTTTCCATTTTTTATTTTTTTTATATGTGAAACATTGATATTTTAAATCTAAACTTGGTGTTGTTATTTGCAAGATCTCAACCATCATTGTTTATTGCATCAAGTTTGTTATAGACCTTCTTTCAACCTTTCAATTTAGAAAATAGAAAATGTTGAAATGTGTACTATCAGTGTTAAACAAATATTATAGCCTGCATAACAAACAAATTCCTTCTTAAACACTGTAAAACTTTATTAAGCAAAATGTTTGTAACAAGACTGGCTTTGTTTGACAATAAAAAATATTGAAACAAAAAATAAATTTAATTTCCTGCCTATTTGCGAGCTTGAGACTTTTGTGCAATTAATTCTAATGTCCTACATTGCTTTCCCCATTATTTACAGTGCAGTATTGATTTTTTGTTTGCATTTTTTTACACGCATAAGGCAAAATTGGTTCTATGGTTTAGGTATTGGTAATTAAATGGTTGGATGTTGTGTGGTAAACATTATGGGAGGCTATTTATTTGCAGTTACCATTGTTGTTTATTTCTTTACATGCCTGACTAGTTGCACTTACATGGATGACTATTGCACTACAATCTTGACTAACATTGATAGCATTTGTAACATTTAATGGCATTTATAGATGTTTTCATCCATCTCGATTGAACTCTTTCCTGGTTATATGGACTTGGTCAAACAGATACTCCCTAATTTTTCATTTGGACGTGATTTTCTGTTTGCATATGCTTTATAATCAACGATTGTGAAGCTGTCATCCAACGTGCTTTTAACACCTGGGTTGTGAACTTTGCGCAAAGGACTCCATTACTGAAAACTTTCCAGCTTTGTTGCAGGAACATCACATGGAACATAGACCATACTGGGTTATCAGCTCTGTGGCTCTACTGGGCACAATAATCCCTTGCCATATTCTGGCAGTGAGCTTTCTCCTTTTGGCACACAAGTCTTTTTTGGAGTCAGTTTGAAGATAACACCATGCCTTTCTCATTATGACTTGAATTACATTTTATGTTGTAATTGCAATACTTGTAATGGCCAATAAAGGATATACTTGTTGTATGTATCTAGCATTTTGCCATTTTTGTATACTGTTCACCATTTTGTATTTTGTGTATTGTCAGAATTGTTCCTCCATTATGTTTTTCCACTTTGTCATCCTAATATATACCCATTGTTTTGGCCTGTTAGCATCATTTTACAAAACCCAGAACATGCCATTACTTACATAATATAGTGAGTAACAATACAGTACCTCCATAAACCCCTTTTGTAGTCTTGCAGAATTGTATGGCCTTAGACTACCTGTTAGCTGCCAAGGGAGGAACATATGCTATAATTGGTCCCCAATGCTGTGTCGCAATCATTGATAACCACCCTGTCATAGATGCTTCACTGCAAAAGTTAGAGGAAGTCCAACAACGTATGAGGAAACAATCCTCTGGTTTGTTTAAGGATTTTGATTGGTCCTTTGGCATTGGCTCTTGATTGGGCTTCCAAGGCCATAAGATCCTCTTTGGCATAATCCTCGCCATTTTTGGTATATTTTTATTTTGATGCATCTTCTCCCATGCCTTTAGGTCATGCTCTAAGCTTCTGCCACCTTCACCTCCACCTGATCCTCAGGGTGTGTACGTTGCCATACTTCACCCAAAATAAAGACCCTTCTTGTCCTGATATTCACAATAGTACTTCTTGAGGCACTACTTCATAAGGATTCCCCCAACCAGCAGCTAGATTGTACTTAGAAAAAAATACACTGCGTCGTACACGTAAAAGCCAACTGCGTCACTCGCAAAAGAATACGGCAGCATCGCAAAAAAATACGGCCCGCGAAACGACCCATTCCGAACGCTGCGCATCAAAACATCAGAAACACAAGAAATAAACACAACAAACACATAAAAAGCCTACTTCCAGCAAGGGTGGGGATCCGGCCCCTTGAAAAGTTAATTTACACATCCATTTAAGTCCAAAAAAAAGAGTTTAAACTGCCGAAAATCACCTAAGCGAGAGAAAAAATGGCCGCCGAACAAAACGAAAACGAGGCTTCAGACGTAACTATACAGTGACTCGCAAAACTGAAACACATATTATGCGGAACGTACCACACTGATATTAACCACCATTTTGAAAACTACTACGCTTAAAATGGCGGTTGGAACGCAAATTGTAAGCTGGAACGCAAATAGCACATGCGTATTGCGTTCCAATGGTCTGAGGCACTTGAAAGTTTATAAATACTGCCTACTTTCCAGAAAATTCGACATTTCTACTCAGGGGATGACTGGATAGTTAACTGCTGCTGTTACTTGAGAAGAGAATTGTTTCCTAATTTCCTACTTTACATTGTGCAAATTGAAACAGAGAGGTAAGCTATAATATAATACATTTTATTATCAAGACAGGACAAAAAAAAAAAAGTTTAAGTATGAAAATGGGATTCATGTATTGTAACATGTGGCACGCACATTTATGTGTATAGCCCCTGCAACAAACTATTCTTAATCCAAACTAATTAAACAAGTATATTTAAATGACATTACAAAAAAATAAAAAATAACTATTAAAATATGATTCATGTATAGTGATATGTGACACGCTCATATATGTGTATCATGTATAGTCACATGTCACACACACATTTATGTGTGTAGGCCCAAAAACTAAGTAATGTTAATTGAAAGTAATTACAGAAGTATATTTAAATGACATTAATTTATAACCTAAAGATCAATCTTTCTCCTTTTTTTTACTATTCAAACAGACTCTGCATCAGCAGCGTCACTCAAGAATTTGTACCGTGCATTGTGAACCAGAATCCCTTTTAAACAATTTCAAGAAAGAACAAGAGGTAAGATGAAAAGAAAAGAAGAAATATACAATTAACCATTTCACTTTCTTTTTCAAACAGACACTACAAGAAGACCGCCGGATTAAGATTGCCAGGAGGGGTCCCTCTGTCATTCGACACTTCAATCAAGGTAAAGTATAACAAGTACAAAAAAGAAATGAACTATATATGTTTAATGGCCGCCAATATAAATTAATATTCTTCTTTAATGTTTAAGAACCTATAAGCCTTACAAAGAAGCCTAAATAAGCATACCAAAAGTGGTAGACACAAACAGGATTGTACCAAAACTCCCAAAAACACATAGCAAACTAAATTAATATTCTTCTTTAATGTTTCAGAACTATAAGCCTTACAAAGAAGCCTAAATAAGCATACCAAAAGTGGTAGTAACAAAACATGATTGTACCAAAACTCACACAAACACATAGAAAACTAAATTAATATTCTTCTTTAATGTTTAAGAACCTATAAGCCTTACAAAGAATCCTAAATAAGCATACCAAAAGTGGTAGACACAAAAAAGGATTGTACCAAAACTTACACAAACACATAGCAAACAAAATTCATATTCTTCTTTAATGTTTAAGAACCTATAAGCCTTATAAAGAAGCCTAAATAAGGCTACCAAAAGTGATAGACACAAAACCGGATTGTACCAAAACTCACACAAACACATAGCAAACTAAATTCATATTTTTCTTTAATGTTTAAGAACCTATAAGCCTTACAAAGAAGCCTTAAAAAGCATACCAAAAGTGGTAGACACAAAACAGGATTGTACCAAAACTCACACAAAACACATAGCAAACTAAATTAATATTCTTCTTTTTTGTTTAAGAACCTATAAGCCTTACAAATAAGCCTAAATAAGCATACCAAAAGTGGTAGTCACAAAACAGGATTATACCAAAACTCACAAAAACACATAGCAAACTAAATTCATATTCTTTAATGTTTAAGAAACTATAAGCCTTACAAAGAAACCTAAATAAGCATACCAAAAGTGGTAGACACAAAACAGGATTGTACCAAAACTCACACAAACACATAGTAAACTAAATTAATATTCTTCTTTAATGTTTAAGAACCTATAAGCCTTACAAAGAAGCCTTAAAAAGCATACCAAAAGTGGTAGACACAAAACAGGATTGTACCAAAACTCACACAAACACATAGCAAACTAAATTAATATTCTTCTTTAATGTTTAAGAACCTATAAGCCTTACAAAGAAACCTAAATAAGCATACCAAAAGTGGTAGACACAAAACAGGATTGTACCAAAACTCACACAAACACATAGCAAACTAAATTCATATTCTTCTTTAATGTTTAAGAACCTATAAGCCTTATAAAGAAGCCTAAATAAGAATACCAAAAGTGGTAGACACAAAACAGGATTGTACCAAAACTCACACAAACACATAGCAAACTAAATTAATATTCTTCTTTTTTGTTTAAGAACCTATAAGCCTTACAAATAAGCCTAAATAAGCATGCCAAAAGTGGTATTCACAAAACAGGATTGTACCAAAACTCACACAAACACATAGCAAACTAAATTAATATTCTTTAATGTTTAAGAACCTATAAGCCTTACAAAGAAGCCTAAATAAGCATACCAAAAGTGGTAGACACAAAACAGGATGTACCAAAACTCACACAAACACATAGCAAACTAAATTCATATTCTTCTTTAATGTTTAAGAACCTATAAGCCTTACAAAGAAGCCTAAATAAGCATACCAAAAGTGGTAGACACAAAACAGGATTGTACCAAAACTCACACAAACACATAGCAAACTAAATTGATATTCTTCTTTAATGTTTCAGAACTATAAGCTATACAAAGAAGCCTAAATAAGCATACCAAAAGTGGTAGTCACAAAACATGATTGTACCAAAACTCACACAAACACATAGAAAACTAAATTAATATTCTTCTTTAATGTTTAAGAACCTATAAGCCTTACAAAGAAGCCTAAATAAGCATACCAAAAGTGGTAGACACAAAACAGGATTGTACCATAACTCACACAAACACATAGCAAACTAAATTCATATTCTTCTTTAATGTTTAAGAACCTATAAGCCTTACAAAGAAGCCCAAATAAGCATATTAAAAGTGGTAGACACAAAACAGGATTGTACCAAAACTCACACAAACACATAGCAAACTAAATTCATATTCTTCTTTAATGTTTAAGAACCTATAAGCCTTACAAAAAAGCCTAAATAAGCATACCAAAAGTGGTAGACACAAAACAGGATTGTACCAAAACTCACACAAACACATAGCAAACTAAATTAATATTCTTTAATGTTTAAGAACCTATAAGCCTTACAAAGAAACCTAAATAAGCATACCAAAAGTGGTAGACACAAAACAGGATTGTACCAAAATTCACACAAACACATAGCAAACTAAATTAATATTCTTCTTTAATGTTTAAGAACCTATAAGCCTTACAAAGAAGCCTAAATAAGCATACCAAAAGTGGTAGACACAAAACAGGATGTACCAAAACTCACACAAACACATAGCAAACTAAATTCATATTCTTCTTTAATGTTTAAGAACCTATAAGCCTTACAAAGAAGCCTAAATAAGCATACCAAAAGTGGTAGACACAAAACAGGATTGTACCAAAACTCACACAAACACATAGCAAACTAAATTCATATTCTTCTTTAATGTTTAAGAACCTATAAGCCTTACAAAGAAGCCTAAATAAGCATGCCAAAAATGGTAGACACAAAACAGGATTGTACCAAAACTCACACAAACACATAGCAAACTAAATTCATATTCTTCTTTAATGTTTAAGAACCTATAAGCCTTACAAAGAAGCCTAAATAAGCATACCAAAAGTGGTAGACACAAAACAGGATTGTACCATAACTCACACAAACACATAGCAAACTAAATTCATATTCTTCTTTAATGTTTAAGAACCTATAAGCCTTACAAAGAAGCCTAAATAAGCATATTAAAAGTGGTAGACACAAAACAGGATTGTACCAAAACTCACACAAACACATAGCAAACTAAATTCATATTCTTCTTTAATGTTTAAGAACCTATAAGCCTTACAAAAAAGCCTAAATAAGCATACCAAAAGTGGTAGACACAAAACAGGATTGTACCAAAACTCACACAAACACATAGCAAACTAAATTAATATTCTTTAATGTTTAAGAACCTATAAGCCTTACAAAGAAACCTAAATAAGCATACCAAAAGTGGTAGACACAAAACAGGATTGTACCAAAATTCACACAAACACATAGCAAACTAAATTAATATTCTTCTTTAATGTTTAAGAACCTATAAGCCTTATAAAGAAGCCTAAATAAGAATACCAAAAGTGGTAGACACAAAACAGGATTGTACCAAAACTCACACAAACACATAGCAAACTAAATTAATATTCTTCTTTTTTGTTTAAGAACCTATAAGCCTTACAAAGAAGCCTAAATAAGCATACCAAAAGTGGTAGACACAAAACAGGATTGTACCAAAATTCACACAAACACATAGCAAACTAAATTCATATTCTTCTTTAATGTTTAAGAACCTATAAGCCTTACAAAGAAGCCTAAATAAGCATGCCAAAAGTGGTAGACACAAAACAGGATTGTACCAAAACTCACACAAACACATAGCAAACTAAAATAATATTATTTTATTTTAAGAACCTATAAGCCTTACAAAGAAGCCTAAATAAGCATACAAAAAGTGGTAGACACAAAACAGGATTGTACCAAAACTCACACAAACACATAGCAAACTAAATTAATATTCTTCTTTAATGTTTAAGAACCTATAAGCCTTACAAAGAAGCCAAAACAAGCATACCAAAAGTGGTAGTCACAAAACAGGATTGTACCAAAACTCCCACAAACACATAGCAAATAACAAACTAAATTAATATTATTATTTACTGTTTACCAAGCTATAACACTTACAAACAAGTCTACATTTGTATACCAAAAATGGTGGACACAAAACAGGATAATGCTAAAAACATTGCAATCATATTCAAAATAAGAACAACATTAATAATTACAGTATAAAAAAAATTACTGCAATATACAAATACATTTAAAATATTTTTAAAAGGTTGCACAAAAAACAGCATAGCACAAACATTCACCATAACAGATACAATACACCAAAATAATGAAATGTTTGCTTTATTACAAATACATTCAAATCAAATAACATTTTCATTTTTCTTTTACAACAGATACTGCGTGAAGACAATCGAACGAGGACTTTTAACAGAGGACCAGACCATCGGACGAGGACTTTCACCCAAGGACCAGACCATTGGATGAGGACATTCAACAGAGGACCAGACCATCGGACCAGGACTTTCAACAGCGGACCAGACCATCGGACGAGGACTTTCAACAGAGGACCACACCATCGGACGAGGACTTTCAACAGAGGACCAGACCAACGGACAAAAACTTTCAACACAGGACCAACAATTCTGATTGAAATCACACTTCAATCAAGGTACAGTATAATAAGTAAAAAATGAGAAAACTAAATAAACATGTTTGATCTGCATCTGTGTCAACAGAAAAAAAAAGAACAAGCACTATGTCCCTTATTCAATTGCAATTTGCCCAATTCAATACATGTCTAAATAACCACATCACTTTTTTTTTGAAAAAAGTTTTTAGTTGGTAAACATCTATTTACAAACAAGGTTTTCACTAACAAAAAACTTCTTTAAAAAAAATATGTTATCTGCTTATTTACAGCACTATTGAATTGGCCAAATCGCAATTCAATGAGGGTCTTTAACTTTTAACAAAATATAACTGACACATTTCTGATTTACGTCTTATTTGTCTATTATGGACAATAATGTTTAACAGTAATTTCAAATTTCAATATACCCAATTACATTTAATTTTTTTGGTTTATAGATTAACATAGCTACTAACGAGAGCAAACAAGAGAAGAAAATATGTCAAACTAGAGAAAGACAAGAGAGATGGGCCGACCAGCAGACACCAGAGGAGAAAGAAATTCGACGAGAAAAAGAACGCAAAAGACTTGCAAGCAAAAGACTATCAGCTGCAAAAATTAAAGATACGCCAAAAAAAAAACTACCAAGCAAATAAAGCATTTACAACCTGTTCCTCAAACATCAGATGACATTTTACCAGAAAGAATAAAAGAGATACCAAAAAAAGCCATGAAAAAAACAAAGCATTTAGAACCTGTTCCTGAAACATTACATGACATTTTACCAAAACCAATACAACATATACCAAGTAAAGTCACGAAAAAAACAAAGCATTTAGAACCTGGTGCAGTGCAGAGGGTTTTGGGTTTTTAGAGCACTGGGCTGACTTCTCACTTGGGTACAATCTCTATAGCAGGGATGGATTGCACCTTAATGATGAGGGCGCTTTTGTGCTAGGGAATAGGATGGTAGAACGGCTGGGGGAGTTTTTAAACTTGTAGGTGGGGGGGAGGGACTATATAGAAGTATTGGGGTAAATAGGGTAGAGAGGGAAAGGGATGAATTATTTACCCATGGGGGAGGATAACGGGGGAGGGTTACAATAGAAAGTAGGGAGGTATTAATAGGGGCCTCAAATACAGTGGCAGGCACTTCACATCAGCAGAGCCATAGCAACATAAAGTGTATGAATGCAAACGCAAGAAGTTTGCCTGGGAAAATGGATGAGCTAGAAATATTAGCAGTACAAGAAAAATGGGGCTTAATAGGCATTACGGAAACATGGTGGGATGAATCTCATGACTGGACTGTTAATCTGGATGGTTATAACCTATTTAGGAAAGATAGGGGAAATGGTAAAAGAGGAGGAGGGATCTGTCTTTATGTTAAGCCTGAATTTAAGCCTATAGTTAGAGAAGATATTTATGCTGGCACTAACGGCATCATTGAATCCTTGTGGGTTGAGCTAAATAGTGGAGGAGCTAATTCTAAATGCATATTGGTGGGAGTATGCTATAAACCCCCAAATATAGCTGAAAGTGAGGAAATACAATTATTGTTACAGATTGGAAATGCAGCTAAGCATGGGCAAGTTCTAATAATGGGAGACTTTAATTACCCTGATATAAACTGGATAAACGAGACCAGCAGCTCAGCTAAGGGGAGCAGGTTCTTGAGTACACTCAGGGATCATTATCTAGCCCAGGTAATACAAGAACCTACTAGAAATGGGGCCATCTTGGATTTAATCATCACAAGTAATATTGATATAATATCAAATGTAAAAATAGGGGAACCCTTGGGGAACAGTGATCACAACACAGTCTCATTTGAGATTGAATACAAAAAACAAAGTTGTAAGGGGCCAACAAAAACTCTAAATTTTAAAAGGGCTAACTTTAATGGGCTACGGGCAGCAATACAACATATAGACTGGGACAAAGAACTTACAGGGAAGAATACTGAAAATAAATGGACAACATTCAAATCCTTACTAAATAAACATACTCATCAGCATGTACCATGTGGAAATAAAATAAATAGGAGTAAATCACATCCCATGTGGCTTAACAATGACTTAAAGATCATGATGAGGAAAAAGAAATATGCATTTAAATTATACAAGAAGGAGGGAACAGAGGCATCTTTATGTGACTATAAGGAAATCAACAAGGCTTGCAAAAGGGCTATTAGACTGGCTAAAATAGAAAATGAGAAGTCAGTTGCAATGGAAAGTAAGACTAACCCTAAAATATTTTATAAATATATTAATGGGAAGAAGGCCAGGAAGGAATCGATAGGACCATTACAATGTGACACAGGCCATCTGATAATTAGTGACCAGGAAAAGGCAGATGAGCTAAATAGGTTCTTTTCGTCGGTTTACACAAGGGAGGTACCAGTGGTTGGGACACTGCAACATAATGGGGCTACACTACCTTCACTAAATAATTGGTTAACGCAGGAAGAAATACAAAAGAGGTTGGAGAAAATAAATGTTAATAAAGCCCCAGGTCCTGATGGAATACATCCAAGGGTACTGAGGGAGCTGGGTTCTGTAATAGCCAAACCATTATATCTAATCTTTAAAGACTCGCTCACTACAGGGTCTCTACCAGATGACTGGAGAAAAGCAGAGGTGATACCTATATTTAAGAAGGGATCTAGAGCAAATCCGGGGAATTATAGACCAGTGAGCCTCACTTCTGTAGTTGGGAAGCTTTTAGAAGGGTTAGTAAGGGACAGAATACAAGAATATGTCTATTTGAACAGGATCATAGGTAGCGGTCAACATGGATTTATGAAGGAAAGGTCGTGTCAGACCAATCTAATTAGTTTTTATGAGGAGGTTAGTAGGAACTTGGATCAGGGCAACTCAGTGGATGTAGTCTTTTTAGATTTTTCAAAGGCATTTGATACAGTGCCACATGGAAGACTAGTGAGCAAACTAAGGGATACAGGAATTGCAGTAAATATCTGCTCATGGATCGAGAGCTGGCTAAAAGACAGGAAGCAAAGGGTTGTTGTAAATGGAACATACTCCGATTGGTCTAATGTGATAAGTGGGGTTCCTCAGGGCTCAGTATTGGGTCCTCTCCTTTTTAACATATTTATTAATGACATTGAAGTAGGACTCGAATGTAGTGTCTCCATTTTTGCTGATGACACTAAGTTGTGCAAGGTAATAAAATCAGATAGTGATGTACTTTCCCTACAAAAGGATTTGCATAAATTAGAGAAATGGGCGGCTAAATGGCAGATGAGATTTAATACAAATAAATGTAAGGTTATGCATTTGGGAAGGAACAATAGCCATGCAATTTATATTCTTAATGGAGCAAATCTAGGGGTATCAGATATTGAAAGGGATTTGGGAGTACTAGTGGACAACCACCTAGGTAACAGCGCTCAAAGCCAAGCAGCGGCTGCAAAGGCAAATAAAATATTAGCATGTATTAAGAAGGGTATAGAAGCCAGGGAAGAAGATATAATTCTGCCACTATACAAATCTCTAGTACGCCCTCATTTGGAATATGGAGTACAATTTTGGGCACCACCTCACAAAAAAGACATTTTAGAGCTGGAAAAAGTACAGAGAAGGGCTACAAAACTAATAAGGGGAATGGAGGGGCTAAGTTATGAAGAAAGACTAGCAAAATTAAACTTATTTTCGCTAGAAAAAAGGCGTCTAAGAGGAGATATGATTACGTTATTTAAATACATCCAGGGTCAATATAAGGCTTTGTCAAGTGAACTTTTTGTAGCAAGAGATTTTCAACTGACAAGAGGACATCCCTTGAGGTTAGAGGAAAAAAGATTTCACCTTAAACAAAGAAAAGGGTTCTTCACAGTTAGGGTGGTTAAACTGTGGAATTCTCTACCAAAAGAGGTGGTGTCAGCGAATTCGATAGACAACTTCAAAAAGGGGTTAGATATATTTCTGAATAAAGAGGGCATTCAAGGCTATCCTAGATAACTAGCAAGGAATATTGATCCAGGGAGAAATTTGATCGCCAGTTTCTGGGGTCAGGAAGGAATTTTGCTTTTTTTTTCCCCTTATGAGACAATTGGCAAAGTTTCAATGGGGTTTTTTTTTATGTTTGCCTTCCTCTGGATCAATTAACAATAATTAACAATTAACAATAATAATAAATAGTCCAAATTAAAAAGATCAATAGAGATCTAAAAAGGTTGAACTTGATGGACTAACTCTTTATTCATTCTCCAATACTATACTATTAATAATTATTTAATCAATAATTTAATTAATAACTAATCCGCATATTGCAGATCAGAGGAGATCTTAACAGGTTGAACTTGATGGACTGAAAGTCTTTTTTCAACCTTAATTACTATGTAACTATGTAACTATGTAACCTGTTGTTGAAACATTACATGACATTTCACCTGATGAATATGAAAGTCAAACTGCTATATGCTTTGCAAATTGTCCTTTACTCAAGTATAGCAGTACAGGTTCATAGTTGTGGGGACATGACTACTCAATGTCAATTTTGTGAGGCTTATTATTTTAAACAGGAGAGACCCAGAGATGGCCAATTCATTAGTTGCTGTCAAAAAGGCAAGTTCAAACTTCCACAAAGAAATTAATTTCCAATCTATTTACAAAACATTATGACTGAACCTACTTTTCCAAACTACAAAAATTCGAAGACAAACATAAGATCCTACAATAGTGCCATATCCTTTGCATATATGGGGGCAACATTAGCTGCTAATATACCAGGACATGGTCCTTACTGTTTTAAAGTCCAAGGACAAATTTATCATCGGACTTCCCATTTACATCCAGAGGAAGGAGAGCAAAGAAAATTCACTCAACTATATGTCCTAGATACAAGGGAAGTTGTTGACCAACGTATGCAGATGGAGGGAAATAAAAAATGCTTACGCAGTGTCTTTATAGAGCTAAATAACATTATGGACAATAATCCCTACAGTAAAGCTTATAAAACAATTTCAGAAGTAGAAAATGAACAACTACTTCATGCACAAAGACATCAATTACCAATGCCAAAGGTTAATATGGTACTTAAAAGAAACAGACATACTGATAAACGTAATTATAACTTTCCAACATCAAATGAGGTTGCAATGGTGTTTCAAAATGATGAAGGAGAACCACCATTTCAAAGAGACATTAGAATATATCCCAGAAATGAGGAGCAACCTTTCATTAATATGAGTATCTTAAGTCCAAATTTAGATCCAATGACATATCCCTAGTGATGTCGAGAACATAAAATTTTCAGTTCGCGAACCGCGAACGCGAACCGCCGCACATGTTCGCAAACCGGCGTACCTGGCGAACCGCCATAGACTTCAATGGGCAGGCGGATTTTAAAACCCACAGGGACTCTTTCTGGCCACAATAGTGATGGGAAAGTTGTTTCAACGGGACTTACACCTGGACTGTGGCATGCCGGAGGGGGATCCATGGCAAAACTCCCACGGAAAATTACATAGTTGATGCAGAGTCTGGTTTTAAGCCATAAAGGGCATACATTAACTAACATTCCTAAATTGTTTGGAATAACATGCTTTAAAACATCAGGTATGATGTTGTATCGATCAGGTAGTGTAAGAGATAGGCCCGCTTCACAGTGACAGACGAAACTCCCCGTTTAACGCACCGCAAACAATCGCAAACAGTCAATTTGCACAACCGCAAACTCCCCATTTGCACAAGGTTGGTACCAAGCTAGTCATGTCCCGTTCCTTGTCCTCACTGATGTCATTGAAGGTCTCTTCCTCCACACAGCCACCAAGGGTCCCCGAAAGGTGACAACAAGCCCCCTGGGACGCCTGCAGTGTTTGGTCTTCCACCTCCTCAAAGCCACCTTCCTCCTCTGACTCCTCTTCTTCAGACTCCTCTCACTGCGTTTCCTCTCTCTGCATTATTATAAGGTGTGTTAAGTAGTACTACTCTTATCAGTTTAATACCTGTTTCAGTACATATCAGGGGGCGTGTATAAGACCTGGATTTTTAGAACCAGGAGATGGAAAAAGATGCTTTGTTGGTCGTATCACTTCAATTTTGGGGCACGGCACGTGCAATCAAAGGTGCCACCAGATTGGAGTGGCGTGTTTGTAAGTACTACTCTTATCAGTTTAATACCTGTTACAGCACCTATCAGGGGGCATGTATAAGGCCTGGATTTTTAGAACCGGGAGATGGAAAAAGATGCTTTGTTGGTCGTATCACTTCAATTTTGGGGCACGGCACATGCAATCAAAGGTGCCACCAGATAGGAGTGGCGAGTTTGTAAGTACTACTCTTATCAGTTTAATACTTGTTACGTCACCTATCATTGGGCGTGTATAAGGCCTGGATTTTTAGAACCAGGAGATGGTAAAAGATGCTTTGTTGGTCGTATCACTTCAATTTTGGGGCAATTTGTGACATTAGCTTCTTACGCTCAAACATGTCCTTTACAGACACCTGACTATGGGCAGATGAGCAGGAACTGCTCAAGGCGAGAGACGCAGTGGCGGATGGTTGAGAGGGGACAAGGAGGACAGCAGTGGTTGATGTGGCTGATGATGCTGGACCAGGAGGAGGATGGCGGCTTTGAGTTTGTGTGCTGCTTGTACTCATGTGTTGGTCTGGAGTCAACCAAACATTAGGTCTCAACCTGTAGAGGATAAGGGAACCAGGCTACTCTAGACCTCATTCATCATTACAGGTTTTGACAGATTGGTACTATGCGTGCAAGCCACTGTGACAACAGATATGAGTGGCACTGTGCACTTGCAGAAGTTGGCAGAGTAGACGCTGTAGGTCTGACACGCTTGCAGACAACTAACTGCTATGCAATCTATTACAGTAGAATTTTTGTTTTTATTTTAAATGTACACTACTGTTACACCAGATATGAGTGGTGTGTTAAGTAGTACTACTCCTATCAGTTTAATCCCTGTCATGTGCCTTTTTTGGGGGTTTGGTTGTTGAAGCCGCAGTGCAGCACCAGAGGCCAGAAAAATTAGGCATGTACACATGCCTGAAAAATTAGGTATTGTTGATCTTGCAGCGAGCAGAGAAGAAGGTAGGCCTGATTCAACGCCCCAGCCCTGCATACCCACACTCAGAGATTGAGGGGGGGACCTGAGAAGGCCACGGGCCGGAGATATAAAGGGGGGCCATCCCAAATAATCACACAAGCGGGCACAAAGGTAGTGAAGGGGACATAGAGTCCCATGGACTGACGGTCGCCATCTTGGCAGGAAAAGGGCCCAGCAATTGAGCCAAACTGACCCAGCACAGGCAGCTACTTGAGTCAAATGCTGTACAATTACACCTTAATAAAGCTGAAACATGCAGCAGCAGGGATTCTAAACGGCCACACAGGGACAAGGAGGCTAACAGCCCCCACAGTCTCTGCACCAGTCTTTTTAACAGATAACCCAAGGGGCTAACCAGGGACCTTGCCCACATAAAAAACAGAATTTTATTGGAGGAATTATTAGTGTCTTTACCCCCCAAGAGAGGACATAATATACAGTATCTTTAGACTACCTGCTGGCCAAACCTCCTTTAGCCCCAATGCTATCCAGGAAACATTTCAAAACTTCTATCAGACCATATATTCATCCCAATCCCGCTGCAGCGGATCTGACATAGAGTCCTTCCTACTACAGCAAGAAGTCCACAAAATACCTGTACCTCAATTGGACAGCTTGAACCTAGACATATCCCAAGAGGAAGTTAAATCTACAATCCAAGATCTTAAATTTGGCAAGTCCCCAAGGCCAGACGGTTTTACTCATCTGTACTATAAGAAATTTGAGCCCTTGCTTACCCCCGCACCTAACATCTTTGTTTAAGGCTATACTAAATGGAGAACCTATGCCCCCTTAATTGAATCAGGCCAACCTCATAGTCTTTCCAAAAGAGGGTAGGGACCCTTTAGAGGTTAAAAGTTATCGCACCGTACCCCAGATAAATGTGGATGTCAAGATCCTAGCTAAAATTATGGCCAAACGAATATCTAACTTTTTACTGGACTAAATACACAAGGACCAAACGGGGTTCATTCCTTTCAGAGAGGCAGGAGATAATGTTAGGAGGGTTCTGAATGCCCAGTTCTTGGCTCAACACTATAACAACCCAGTTTGCTCTCTAGCCCTAGACATAGAGAAGGCTTTTGATACGGTGGAATGGCCATATATGTACAAAATGCTAGATAAGTTTGGATTAGAGGGACGCTTTCTCAACCTGCTCAGAAGGTACTAGGACTCACCAGTAGCTAACTTACAGATACCAGGGGACCATAAGGCCAAAATCCAAGTACAGAGAGGGACCAGGCAGGGATTCCCACTCTCCCCACTGCTCTTTGCTCTTTCCATTGAACCCCTAGCGCAGGCAATCAGTACCAACCATGCCATCCAGGGGGTTCAAGTAGGACACTATCAGTTTAAGTGTTCACTTTTCGTGGACGATATGCTTTGCACCCTGACCAAGCCCCTTCTCTCTACACCAGCACTCTTGTCCACTATAAAAGACTTCAGTTAAATCTCGGGCCTCCAATCTTTGCAAAAGGATATTTCTCTTTCAATGGAATCCTGCTTACTGGGGATATACATAAAAAAACTTATCTCAATCCTAGAACAAGCTATTCCAATTAATGGCTTTAGAATTCAAAATACACATAGCTACCCGGGCCCGGATGGATTTAAAAATCTCTATTACCAAACTTTTATAGACTTGTTATTACCCCACTTAGCCACACTTTTCAATCAAATTTTAGAAGGCTCTCCCATGCCACAATAACTAAACCATGCAAATATGATATGTTTCCCGAAAGAACGATGAGACCCATTAGAACTTAAAAAATACTGCCCCATATCACTCCTAAACAGGGATATAAAAATGTTGGCCAAAGTAATGGCAAACAGGATTTAGCGATTTCTCCCCTCCATAATCCATAAAGACCAAACAGGGTTTATTCCCCATAGACAAACGGTGGACAATATCAGACGGACACAAAATGTAATCTCATAGTCATCCCTACATCAAATACCCACATGCCTTTTGGCGTTAGATATAGAAAAGGCCTTTGATACGTTGGAATGGCCTTATTTAAAAGCAGTATTACAGAAATTTTGGTTTGCAGGCAAATTTATGAACTTGATAGATACCTACTACAAATCCCTGTCAGCTAGATTAAAACTCCCGGGAGATCGCTTACAACACATAAAGATTCAAAGGGGAAAAAACAAATTTTTAGATTTATTTGGAATCATAAAGCCCCGAGGATCTCAAAAAATAATATGTATAGACCAAAAGGGAAAGGGGGCCTATCGTGCCCGAATCTCAAACTGTATTACAAGGCAGCGCAGCTGGCTTTAATTCCTCTGGCGCATTCTCCCACACATCAGCCACTCTGGGTATTTATGGAAAATGTAAGCATGTCACCTTATACATGGCATACAGTAATATGGATTCCAGGCCTGTATACTTTTTTGAGAAACTTAAAAAAACAGTTGATTAAGCACTCATTAAAAATATGGACGGAGATGATGAACTGGACACAAAAACTGGACACTCGGGTATCAGATCTTACCCCTATCGTACCCAATCCCCACTTTAAGATACATCTTCCGAAAAGCTCTCTCAGTTGGTGGAAGTCTCAGAACCTACTAAGGGTTGGTCCATGGTGACAAAATAATGACCTTTGAGCGGGTGAGAGATAGATACAATTTACCCCTAACTGAACACTATAATTTTTGCAGGATACATCATTTTATATATATACGATAAGTGGTAGGGGAACCCCCCAAAGAAACACCTGGCTACTCAAAAAATGTAGGGATTCCCCCTTTCAGCCTGGTATTATTAGCCTTATGTATGAACTATTTAATGAAAACTCATGGGCAAACAAACCAGACTATACCAAAGCCTGGGAGAGGGATTTGGGCACCGAGTTGGCAGACAGCACATGGGATAATGTTGGCGAGGCATAAGTAGGGGATCTTTAAATTATAGTCTGCTTGAGACTTCAATAAAGGTCCTACACAGGACATATATTACTCCTTTTAAGCTAAATAAATGGGATCCAAAACGGAGCAGCTCATGTTTCAGGAACAGTGGTAATGAGGCTACATTTATTCATGTCTAGTGGGAGTGTTCAGCAGTCATAAGACTATGGAAAGAAACATGCTTACTAGCTTCTAAAATGTTTAAAATTCAGATTTCTGCTAATAAAGAAAACTGCATGCTTGGTGTTCCGCATGTCTGTCTCTTGCCCGCTCAAAATAGGCTATTAAAGTTCATCATGTTGGTCACAAAGAACCATATAGCCAGACAATGGAAATTGGATACCCTACACTTTCAGGTGGTTAAAAATAAATTAAACTTTATCCTTATAAATGAACGCCTTACCCATTTAGTAGACAACTCTATGGATACATTTTGAGATATATGGTCTCCATGGCTGCAATTAAGGGATAGCATATCATTTAGGCTACAGGTACAACCAAATCCAGATAACATACTAGCCCTGAATATGGTATAAGCTCCAAGATTATGGAATGGAAAGGGGTAAACTGAGTATTAATAGAGATAAGGTAACTCAGTGATGTATTAACATGTATGGATATATATGTAACATGGAAATGGTTGTTTGAATATAATATATTACCTGACCTAATAAAATATAATAAAAATACACATAGCTAGTAGTTGGAAAACCCCAAAATAAAACTTTCTTGAATTAATAAAAAAAAACTGCTCAACGAGAGATTAAACCATGTAGTCTTGTGTAGAATCACCCAGTTCCAGACAATTTGGGATCCCTGGATAACATCCCCCTTTAGTGCCCCCCTAATATAATAAACCATTTGTTAATGGTTGAAGCGACTCGGGGGGAAGGACCGGAGTGGGGGAGCCCTGGAGGAGACCCTTCGGAAGCAACCAGTGGCAAAATCATCCGAGGAAAGGAGAGGTCGCCTACTGAAGCCTGCCCTAGGGTAACCCAAGGGCGATTGAGCAGGTTAGATATTGTAAATAATAAGCTACTGCTGGAGTGATGATAGATAATAGGACTTTGGTGTTAACTGCTGATATACTCTTTGCTATTGTCTGTTTTACCATGTCTTAGGTTTCTCTTAAAAATTGCAATCACAGTAAAAAAAAAGAAAATTTATTAACCAAAAAAGTAAAAATAAGAAGGCCTAGCCAGCTAATTTTAACAAAATGTCTTCATTGTAAATATGTATTTTTGCACAACTGTTGTGTTATGCAAGACTGTTCAATATGCTTTCTTATTCATTACATGCCGTATGCCTTCTGACATAAAAATTTAAATTAAAAAATTAGGTATTGTTGCAGCGGCCAGAAAAATTGACCTTTGTTCCCCAGGCAGAAAGTGCCATAAAACATTGCATCTTCTTGAACCCTAGTTGGTGGCGGATAAGTCACGCAAGTCATCCGGCATTCACAGATAACATACAGCAGCGTGTGGACCAGTTTTAGCCGAAGGCAGCTCATCTCATCAGGCCTTTTTCATTCGAATGTATCGCCCAGTGTCAGTCCCTTCGGGATCCATCCCTCATTCATCTTTATAAAGGTGAGGCAATCTAGACTTTTTTGCTTTAGGCGACTTCTCTTCTCGGTGACAAAACCTCCTGCTGCACTGAAGGTCCTTTCTGACAGGACACTTGAAGCGCGGCAGGCCAGAAGTTCAATTGCAAATTGGGATAGCTCAGGCCACAGGTCTAGCCTGCATACCCAGTAGTCAAGGGGTTCATCGCTCCTCAGAGTGTCGATATCTGCAGTTAAGGCGAGGTAGTCTGCTACCTGTCGGTCAAGTCGTTCTCTGAGGGTGGATCCCGAAGGACTGTTGCAATGCGTAGAACTGAAAAAGGTCCGCATGTCCTCCATCAACAACACGTCTTTTAAACGTCCTGTCCTTGCCGGCGTGTTCGTGGGAGGAGGATTACTTTCACCTCTTCCCCTGTTATATTGCCCTTGTGCTGTGACATCACCCTTATATGCTGTGTAAAGCATACTTGTTAATTTGTTTTGGACCTGCTGCATCCTTTCTGACTTGCTGTAATTTGGTAACAAATCAGGCACTTTCTGCTTATACCGGGGGTCTAGGAGCGTGCACACCCAGTACAGGTCATTCCCCTTCAGCCTTTTTATATGAGGGTCCTGCGACAGGCACGACAGCATGAAAGACCCCTTTTGCACAAGGTTGGATGCTGAGCTACCCATGTCCCGTTCCTCGTCCTCAGTGATCTCACTGAAGATATGTTCTTCCCCCCAGCCACGTACAACACCACGGGTACCAGATAGCTGACAACGAGCACCCTGGGATGCCTGTTGTGATTGGTCTTCCTCCTCCCCCTCAAAGCCACATTCCTCCTCTGACTCCTCTTCCTCACAATCCTCTTCCAGCGTTGCCGCAGGTCCAGCAAGCAATGCTGATAAGGCTGTTTCTGGTGGTGATGGTGACCACAACTCTTCCTCTTCCTCGTCACGCTCGTCTACGGCCTGATCCAGCACTCTTCGCAGGGCACGCCCCAGGAAGAAAACAAATGGTATGATGTCGCTGATGGTGCCTTCGGTGCGACTGACAAGGTTTGTCACCTCCTCAAAAGGACGCATGAGTCTACAGGCATTACGCATGAGCGTCCAGTAACATGGCAAAAAAATCCCCAGCTCCGCAGAGGCTGTCCTAGCACCCTGGTCATACAAATACTCGTTAATGGTTTTTTCTTGTTGGAGCAGGCGGTCGAACATTAGGAGTTGTGAATTCCAACGCGTGGGGCTGTCACAAATCAAGCGCCTCACTGGCATGTTGTTTCGCTGCTGGATATCTGAAAAGTGCGCAATGGCCGTGTAGGAACGCCTGAAATGGCCACACACCTTTCTGGCCTGCTTCAGGATGTCCTGTAAGCCCGGATACTTATGGACAAAGCGTTGTACGATCAGATTACACACATGTGCCATGCACGGCACATGCGTCAACTTGCCCAAATTCAATGCCGCCAACAAATGTCTTCCGTAGTCACAAACCACTTTGCCAATCTCCAGTTGGTGCGGAGTAAGCCATTGATCCACCTGTGCTTCCAGGGCGGACAGGAGTGCTGGCCCGGTGTGACTCTCTGCTTTCAGGCAAGTCAACCCCAAGACGGCATGACACTGCCGTATCCGGGATGTGGAATAGTATCTGGGGAGCTGGGGGGGGGGTGCCGTTTATGTGGAGCAAGACACAGCAGCAGAAGAGGACTCAGCTGAGGAGGTTATGGAAGAGGATGGAGTAGGAGGAGTAGAAGAGGTGGCAGCAGGCCTGTCTGCAAGTCATGGCGGTGTCACCAACTCCTCTGCAGAGCCACGCATTCCATGCTTGGCAGGCGTCAGCAGGTTTACCAAATGCGCAGTGTAGGTGATATACCTGCCGTGACCATGCTTTGCAGACCAGGTATAAGTGGTCAGATGGACTCTTGCCCCAACACTGTGTGACAGGTTGGGGATTGCCTTTTGGGCAAAGAAACTTCTGCCGGGTACCTTTCTCTGCGGTATCCCAATCGCTAAATTTTTTTTGAACGCCTCAGACTCCACCAGCTTGTATGGTAAAAGCTGGCGGGCTAAGAGTTCAGACAAGCCAGCTGTCAGACGCCGGGCAAGGGGGTGACTTTGTGGCATTGGCTTCTTATGCTCAAACATGCCCTTGACAGAGACCTGACTGTGGGGAGATGAGCCGGAACAGCAAGAGGCGAGAGACGGAGTGGCGGATGGTTGAGAGGGGGCAAGGAGGACAGCAGTGGTTGACGTGGATGAAGATGCTGGACCAGGAGGAGGATGGCGGCTTTGAGTTTGTGTGCTGCTTGTACTCATGTGTTGATCCCATTATCGTTTGTGATGTGACATCATGTGCCTTCGCAAAGCAGTTGTACCTAGGTGGGTGTTGGACTTCCCACGACTCAGTTTCTTTTGGCACAAGTTGCAAATGGCATAGCTGTTGTCAGAGGCAGACACACAAAAAAAATGCCACACTGCTGAGCTCTGCGGTGACGGCATTCTGGTGGTGGCAACAGCATGCGTTGATTGGTGTGCTGTCTGCCTGACCCCGGGTGCTGATGCATGCTGTCTGACTGTGCCACTAGCTCGTTGCGAAGACCTCCCTCTGCTTCTAACTCGTCTCCTCCTCCTCTCCGTCTCCCCATCTGAACTTTCCCCCTGTTCTTCTTCTCTTCTAGCGGGCACCCACGTGACATCCACGGACGCATCGTCATCTTCATCACCCTCCTCACTTGTATCTGGCAACTCAACAAAGGAAGCAGCAGCGGGTACATCAACATCATCACATCGTACGTACATGTGTGTACTGCTGCCTGACTGAGTCATATCCCTGTTATCTACATCCTCTGGCAATAATGGTTGCGCATCACTCATTTCTTCAAACTGATGTGTAAATAACTCTTCTGACTGATCAATTGAATCGGCTGTGGTACTAGTGTTGGTGGTGGCGGCAGGGGGGCGAGTGGTAACTTGAGAGGTGCCTGAAGCTAAGCTGGAGGAGGATGGTGCGTCAATGTTCCAAGCGGAAGCTGTAGAAGATTGGGTGTCCTGAGTTAGCCAGTCAACTACGTCCTCTGAACTTTTCAATTTCAGGGTAACTGGCCTCTGAACAAGGGGCATTATTGTAGGGCCAAAGGGAATCACAGCACCAAGAGCACGACAGCCCCTGTGGGGTGTCCTGCCTCTGCCTGTCATTTTTTTTCCGATTAGTGGTACTATGCGTGCAAGCTACTGTAATTGGATTGGTTGAACTTGGCACAATACTTGTAAGCCTGACACACACACTGGCTAGCGGTCATGCAAATGAACTTAGATTGGAGGTCAGGCAAATGAACTTAGATTTAAGAAAATAAAATTATTGTTTTTTTTTACATGTAAACTGCTGGTACCGCAACTAGATTGGATTGGTTGAATTTGGCACAGTGTATTTTAAAATTATGAGAAAACATTTTCTGTAAACTAAATAAAAATCATATTAGGAGGTTGAAAGAAAAAGAAACCGGATGGGGGGATACCGAGCAGAGCACACCATCTACAGCCCACTGGGAGACAAACTCATCCATTCCCCCAGTAGACAAAGCCAGGTGGTACTCTGCCCGGATACGGGAGCGCACCAGCACCCGGAACATGGCCTCAGGTGACAAGGGAACCCCCGCTATCAAACACTGCTTCCTGGACTTATATATAGCCAACTTGGCTAATGCCAGGAGCAGGTTGACGAGGAGGTCCCTGGCCTTATTGCCCCGGGACACTGGGCGCCCAAAAATAAAAATGTGAGGGGAGAAATGCAGCCAGAACTGCAGGAGGAGGCCCCTCAAGAGTGACAAGAGGGGCTGCAGTCTGGCGCAACTAAAATAAACATGATACACGGACTCTCCCTTGCCACAGAATGGACAAGTGGAGGGAGAGTCCGTGAATTTAGCTAAGTACTCTCCCGTGCTCAGTGCACCATGGAGCACTCTCCAACTCATGTCCCCGGTGGGTCGTGGAACTAAATCAGAATAAAGTTCCCTCCACCGGGGCCTCTTGCCCTCGTCAGCTGGTAGGACCCGCCTCCAGATGGTATCGGGACGGGTCACGAGGGCAAGGAAGTGCACTGTATGGAGCACGAGAGAATATAAGCTCTTCCTCGGCATGCCGCGAAAGCATGCCGAGGGTATGTCCCTCAACCTCGAGAGGTTGGGGACAGGAGGAGCCAGAGGGGAAACACGGGGCTTGTGTCCAATGCAAACAGCCGGAGAAGGGGTGTTGAAAGGTGCATGTGGCACTCCGGCCTGCAAAGCCCCGCGAAGGAAGGTGCGCGAGTCGGGGGAGATGGCATCTCTAATCTCCTGGAGCAAGCGCCCTGAGACTTTGGGCGTCACTTATCCCAAATGGAGCGCAAGCTCCTGGGGTGACACCCAATCAGAACGCCCGTATTCCAGGAGATCCCCGACTCGGGTCATCCGTGCATGACTAAGGCGGCGGATGATACTGGGGGACTGTAACATTGGAGCCCCCACTGCTGGATTAAATAGCAGGGGCTCCGTGAATATTTCATCCCCCAAAGGCACGCCCTGCCTGATCACGGAGACCATGCTCCAGGCCTTGAGGGTTTCCTGGTAGTATGCCGGCAACACAGAGAGGTCTCTCCCAAACCCCTCGGGCCTGATCAGAAATAATTGCCGGTCATACCCCAGGTTGCGCAACTGGCGATAAAAGCTGGATGCCAGTGCGCACCACTGCGGAGAGGGATCTGCATATAGGTATCTCTGCAGGTACTGAAGGCGGAAGGTGGACAACTGGGAGCACACACAAACTACTCCCTGTCCACCCTCCACCAAATGCAGACTTGCCACCCCTGCAGAGACCCAATGCCTTCCCATCCAGAGGAAATCTAACAAATTCCTCTGGATATTGGTGACAAACTCGGGGGTCGGACTCAGACAAATCAGCCGGTGCCAGATCTGAGAAGCCACCAGCTGATTCACCACTAGAGTCCGCCCCCTAAGGGAAAGCATTTTTGCTAGACCCCTCCATCGTCCCAGACGAGAGAGGACACTGCCCTCTAACTCCCTCCAGTTGTCTGGGATGGAAGCGGCCGCAGCGGACAGGTAGACCCCCAGATATTTAATGACATCTGCCTCCCACGTGATGTCACGAAACGTTGGAGGCAAAGAGTCTACCTGTAAATTACCCTCTAAAAGGCCTGTGCATTTGGACCAGTTGATCTGAGCGGAGGAGGCAGCTGAATATACCTCCTGGCACTGTTTTGCCAGCTCAAGATCAACTGGATCCTGGGCCACGAGGAGCACATCGTCAGCATAAGCTGAAAGGACAATCCGCATGTCTGGATCTTTTAGCACCAGCCCTGTGAGCCTTTTCCTCAGTAGGCAGAGGAAAGGCTCAATGGCCAGTGCATATAACTGTCCAGACAAGGGACATCCTTGACGCACCCCTCGTCCAAATACCAAAGGTGCTGTTAGGGACCAATTGATTTTAAGTAAACACTCTGCAGAGGCGTACAGCGTTCTTATAAAGCCCACAAACTGTGGGCCAAAGCCGTACGCTTGCAGAGTGGCTATGAGGTAACCATGGTCCACCCTGTCAAACGCCTTCTCTTGATCTAAAGAGAGAAAGGCGAGTGACAGACCAGTCCTGCGAGAATAATGCAATAGATCCCGGACCAGAAAGATACTATTAAAGATAGTCCGGCCCGGGATCGCATAGGACTGGTCAGGGGTGAACCAATTCTGCCAGCACAGACCCAAGTCTAAGCGAGATGGCTTTAGCTACAATCTTGTAGTCCGTGCTGAGCAGAGAGACCGGTCGCCAGTTCTTAATAAGCCGGAGATCCCCCTTTTTGGGCAGCAGGGCAAGTACTGCCCTGCGACAAGACAGGGGCATTTCCCCGGTCTCCAGGGCTTCCCCAAGGACCAGATGGAAATCAGGTCCCAGAGTCTCCCAGAAAAATTGGAAAAACTCTACAGTCAGTCCGTCCAGTCCTGGAGACTTCTCACAGGACATGGCACGGAGGGCTTCAGAGAGCTCTTGAAAAGATAGTGGTATATCAAGCCGCTCTCTTACACCCTCACTGACTGTGGGGAGCCCCTCCCATAGCACCCTGCAGGCGTCTGGAGAAATGGGATCCAGAGAGTAAAGATCTTTATAAAAGTTCCGGGCTCTATCCCGGATACTCTCCGGATCTGTAAGGGGGGGCACTGTCTTCATCTAGAAGACAGGTGATGTGCCTACTGTTACCCCCCCTTTTTCTCCAGTGAGTAGAAGAGGCGCGAGCCGCGGTCTAGATCTTTGAGAAAACCTAAGCGGCTGCGAACGTATGCCCCCTTGGCCTGGTGTCGTTCCAGGTCACAGAGGACACCCTTCCTCTCTACATACTCGCTCTGCAGGGATTGGTCCCTACAAGTGAACAGCCTCTGCTCCAGATGGAGTACCTCCCCCCGGAGTGACTCCAACTCAGCTTCGCGCTGCCCACACTCGCACCCTTGGTATATTCCTGACACAGAAGTCGCAAATGAACCTTGCCCACGTCCCACCACAGTTTTAACGTGGCAAAGTGCCCCTTGCAACCCCTCCAGTCCGTCCAAAACTCCCAGATCAATGTCACGAGCCCCTGGTCCTTCAACAAAGCATTGTTGAAGTGCCAATAGGCGGCTCGTGGCGCTGTTGGCGTTAGCGCCACTGTCACAGACACACAGTTGTGGTCTGTGAACGGAGCCAGCCTAATGGCACAAGAACCGACTCGTGACATATAGTGACTAGATATATATAGTCTGTCGATCCGGGAGTGGGACACCAGACCGGCTCTCACCCTGACGTAGGTGAAACCGTCTGATGCCCCTGGGTTCTGCTCTCGCCAGATGTCCTCCAGGGAGAAGCAGGCGATGATCTCCCGCAGGGCTGACGCAGAAGGCGGGTACGGCTCTGGACTATTCCGGTCCAGAGCGTCAAGGGTGCAGTTGAAATCACCCCCGAGTCCCAAACACTCATCTGCGTCAACCGTCTCCAAAAACTGGGACAGTCTGGCGAGGAACCTCACTCTCTCGAGCCCTCCAGCAGGGGCATATATATTAACTAGGTTAATGATGCTACCCTGCTCTCGGACCCGGAGGTGGATTAGACGGCCTGGGATAACAGCTTTCACAAGCAGCAGCTCTGGCTGAAAAGACTCTGAGAACAGGGTCACCACTCCACATGACGCCGATGTGAAGTGGCTGAAGAAGACCCTGCCTCTCCACTCCAGTTGCCACGAGGCCTCAGCCTCTGGAGTGGTGTGAGTTTCCTGCAGGAAGCTCACAGAGTACCCTCCCTGATATAAATAGGAGAGTACCTGGAACCTGCGGAAACTGTCTTGACAGCCATTGGTATTTAGCGTGCTGATGTGCAAAGCCATTACTGCGTGTCAGGAATTGTGCGTTCCTCAGACCCTTGAGACTGCTGATAGGACACGCACATTTTATAGAATTTCCGCAGTCCCAGAATTCTTGGCCCTAGTGCTGACCACTAGATATTGCTGGAGAGAGTGGAGAATAAACGACATATTCTTCCACCTCTCCAAGGCCAGCCGCACCTTCCTTTTCTTTTGTCCATGAAGGGTGCTCTCAAGGAATAGATCTATTTCCTTGACAGGGATAACCCACCCAGAATCTGATGTTCCTTCTAGTGGGTCACCCCTGGGCTCCTCTTGGCTGAGGGCTTTTACTCCATCCTCCCCGGCTGGAGTCAGTTTCCTCAGCTTTATTCTCAGGGACCCCCTCTTAGATGATACAGAAGGAGTCCCTTTAGCACCCTTCAAGGTAAATAATGGACCCTTGGATTGCTGCTGCACCCCTGTAGCTTCAGGAGTGCATTCAGGGGTAGCTGGCTGGACAGCAGTGGCTGGCATGGCTTCCTTAATGGAAGCCTTGGAGGCTTTATATGCCTCCTCTGCCAGTTCCACCGCTGCTTGCTCAGCTTGGATGGCACCGATGTTAGGGTCAGTGGACGGCTGAGGAGGGTAGACAGGCTCTCCCATGATGTTAACAGGAAAACCTGTTTTATCACCCTCCCCCATTTCCACTTCCCCTTGTGCCACATCCCCCCTGACAGACAAATCCATGGGGTCCTGAATGGGGGTCATGCCTATATTCCCCCCCTCCAGTAGTGACTCGGCCTGGGGCTCTAACAAAGCCCGAGGTACGTCACTAGAGAGTGACACTGGAGGAGGAGACTGACTGGTGCCCTTGAAGCTCAGCACCTCAGGGACACTGACTACCCATTCAGCAGGGGCTTTGTTGGGTCCCCCCTCAAAGGCCAGAGGCAGAACCTGATATTTCTTGTCTACCCCTGAATCACTTGGGAGACCCTCTTGCCCCTGCTTTTCCTCCAGACCCTTTTCCACATTAACCCCTATAGGGTCTGGAGAGAGAGATGTGTGGTCTGGCACCGGCTGGCTGAGCTTAATAACTGGGCCAGACAATGTCACCGGATGAGGAGGAGATGTTTTGTTCCTCTTCTTGCTTTTAGAGGGAGGTGCTCCACTATAGTGCACTTCCCACTTATCAGCAACCTCCCTGTTGGTTTTATGCTTCCTCTTCCTGGGGACGTCACTCCTGGAAGAGGAGCTGCCACTATCTGCCTCCCCTGCAGACACTAACTGATGTAATTATGGTGGGGGCAGATTGGGACTTGGGAGATGCAGCTGTGACACTGGGAGGACCGGTGACATTCTTTTCCCTTTTCCCCGTGTCTGCAGTCTTGCTGGAGACCACAGACACAGATGGCTTTTTGGGGGAAGAAGGGGGTTTGGAGGCCGTGGTGGTGGCTTGAGGAACGGCCTCCTTGCCTGAGCTCTGTGGGGGGGGCTATGACCCTTGAGGTCCCCGCTGTTATGGGCTCAGCGGGGATGGGTGCTGTACTGATGGAGGTGCCATTTGCTGGGGCTGGGGCATGATGCTTTATATTAGGACAATTCCTACGTGTATGCCCCAACCCCTTGCAATGATAGCACTGCACCTCCGTAGTGCTGTAAAAAATCCTGTAAAGCACCCCCTCAAATGGAACCCCAAAAGACCCCTCTATGTTTTCTGCACCCTGAGGCAGGCACATTTGTACCTGCCTCTTGAAAGAGAGCACATGACGAAGTGCTCTCTCTCTGCACAACAGGGGAATTTTAATAAATGGTGTTTTTACTTCCCCTAGGGTTAGCAGGTGGGGGCGCAGGAGGGAGTCTGGTAGGAAGGGGGGGACATTAGAGAGTGTTACTTTTGTGCCCAACCCTTCCAGGGGTTCTATTGGGACATATAATCCCCCCACTGTGATGCCTCTCTGTATAAGTATGTGAGCTGCAGCCAGCGTACGGGTAAAGAAAACTGCTTTCCCGTACATTTTGCTGGCTGCTACTATAACAGAGGGGCTGATGACATTAGCTGCAGCACGCAGATAGATATCAATGCTGTAGACCCCAGACATTTAACCCCATGCTTCCTGGTGATCTGCCCCTCAGCCCCAGCGGTGGTATTACTGGGGCCAGCAGAAACCACCTGTGACCAGGTATTAGCCACAGGGGTAGGTCTGCTGGCAGAACCACCAGGAGCTGGGGCTGCCTTATCTGCCTGGGGCCTATGCTGTGCAGTGCTGCAGCTAGGATTTTCAGGGGCCATTATTCCCCCTTTTGACCCCTGAGGCTTCTTAGTGGTCTTATCCCTCATGTTTAGACCCTTTTTTTTTTAGTTTATTTGTTTTATTTATTTTTATTTTTTGTTTTATGATTTTTTACTGTTTTCTTTTTTTTTTTAAATATAAAAGTGGGAAAAGGAAACAAAAAATACAAAACTAAGGGAGACAAAACTAAGGGAGAGAGAGAGGTGATGCTTGGCAGTGGAAGGGTTAATGGCCTGTTGCAAGGTGTCTAATTGCAACAACACAGAGAACACAGAGGCTTTTTAACCCCTCTGTGTCTCTGTGTCAGATGTTAAAAAAAAGCCTTTTCAACAAAAATTCTAATTGTTTCCCCCCCACTGCCTATAAAGATGTTACTTGTCTTCTCTCCCCCAAAACATAAAACACAACACCAAACAAACAAAACTTCAACAAAACCTAATAAACTTTTTAAAAGAAAAAAAGTCAAAGTAACAAAGCTCCAGGAGTGAAGTTGTAGTGCTAAGGGAGGGGTGTGGCAAAGTATCCAGGAGACAGCTCACTCTCCTGGGATAGAGACTTGAGCCTGACTCCCAGAAAACTAAAACTTAAATTAAACTAAGAAAAATACCACAAAAACTCCCAAAAATGAACAACACCGTGCACAAAGTGCTTATAAACAGAAAAGTGTTAAAATAAAACTTGTATTTGAGGGACTAAGACCCTAAAAAGCCTTTTGTTTGGAGCTCAAGCATGCACACAACATGCTCTCTTGCACAGTACTTGTAAGCCTGACCCACACACTGGCTAGCAGTCAGGCAAATGAACTTAGATTGGCGGTCAGGCAAATGAACTTAGATTTAAGAAAATAAAATTATTGTTTTTTTAAATGTAGACTGCTGGTACCCCAACTAGATTGGATTGGTTGAACTTGGCACAATACTTGTAAGCCTGACACACAAACTGGCTGCGGTCAGGCAAATGAACTTAGATTGGCGGTCAGGCAAATTAACTTAGATTTAAGAAAATCAAATTATTATTTTTTTACATATAAACTGCTGGTACCCCAACTAGATTGGATTGGTTGAACTTGGCACAATACTTGTAAGCCTGACACACACACTGGCTAGCGGTCAGGCAAATGAACTTAGATTGGCGGTCAGGCAAATTAACTTAGATTTAAGAAAATAAAATTATTGTTTTTTTACATGTAAACTGCTGGTACCCCAACTAGATTGGATTGGTTGAACTTGGCACAGTGTATTTTAAAATTATGAGAAAACATTTTCTGTAAACTAAATAAAAATCATATTAGGAGGTTGAAAGAAAAAGAAACCGGATGGGGGGATACCGAGCAGAGCACACCATCTACAGCCCACTGGGAGACAAACTCATCCATTCCCCCAGTGGACAAAGCCAGGTGGTACTCTGCCCGGATACGGGAGCGCACCAGCACCCGGAACATGGCCTCAGGTGACAAGGGAACCCCCCCTATCAAACACTGCTTCCTGGACTTATATATAGCCAATTTGGCTAATGCCAGGAGCAGGTTGACGAGGAGGTCCCTGGCCTTATTGCCCCGGGGACACTGGGCGCCCAAAAATAAAAATGTGAGGGGAGAAATGCAGCCAGAACTGCAGGAGGAGGCCCCTCAAGAGTGACAAGAGGGGCTGCAGTCTGGCGCAACTAAAATAAATATGATACACGGACTCTCCCTTGCCACAGAATGGACAAGTGGAGGGAGAGTCCGTGAATTTAGCTAAGTACTCTCCCGTGCTCAGTGCACCATGGAGCACTCTCCAACTCAAGTCCCCGGTGGGTCGTGGAATTAAATCAGAATAAAGTTCCCTCCACCGGGGCCTCTTGCCCTCGTCGGCTGGTAGGACCCACCTCCAGATGGTATCGGGACGGGTCACGAGGGCAAGGAAGTGCAGTGTATGGAGCACGAGAGAATATAAGCTCTTCCTCGGCATGCCGCGAAAGCATGCCGAGTGTATGTCCCTCAACTTTGAGAGGTTGGGGACAGGAGGAGCCTGAGGGGAAACACGGGGCTTGTGTCCAATGCAAACAGCCGGAGCAGGGGTGTTGAAAGGTGCATGTGGCACTCCGGCCTGCAAAGCCCCGCGAAGGAAGGTGCGCGAGTCGGGGGAGATGGCATCCCTAATCTCCTGGAGCAAGCGCCCTGAGACTTTGGGCGTCACATATCCCAAACGGAGCGCAAGCTCCTGGGGTGACACCCAATCAGAACGCCCGTATTCCAGGAGATCCCCGACTCGGGTCATCCGTGCATGACTAAGGCGGCGGATGATACAGGGGGACTGTAACATTGGAGCCCCCACTGCTGGATTAAATAGCAGGGGCTCCGTGAATATTTCATCCCCCAAAGGCACGCCCTGCCTGATCACGGAGACCATGCTCCAGGCCTTGAGGGTTTCCTGGTAGTATGCCGGCAACACAGAGAGGTCTCTCCCAAACCCCTCGGGCCTGATCAGAAATAATTGCCGGTCATACCCCAGGTTGCGCAACTGGCGATAAAAGCTGGATGCCAGTGCGCACCACTGCGGAGAGGGATCTGCATATAGGTATCTCTGCAGGTACTGAAGGCGGAAGGTGGACAACTGGGAGCACACACAAACTACTCCCTGTCCACCCTCCACCAAATGCAGACTTGCCACCCCTGCAGAGACCCAATGCCTTCCCATCCAGAGGAAATCTAACAAATTCCTCTGGATATTGGTGACAAACTCGGGGGTCGGACTCAGACAAATCAGCCGGTGCCAGATCTGAGAAGCCACCAGCTGATTCACCACTAGAGTCCGCCCCCTAAGGGAAAGCATTTTTGCTAGACCCCTCCATCGTCCCAGACGAGAGAGGACACTGCCCTCTAACTCCCTCCAGTTGTCTGGGACGGAAGCGTCCGCAGCGGACAGGTAGACCCCCAGATATTTAATGACATCTGCCTCCCACGTGATGTCACGAAACGTGGGAGGCAAAGAGTCTACCTGTAAATTACCCTCTAAAAGGCCTGTGCATTTGGACCAGTTGATCTGAGCGGAGGAGGCAGCTGAATATACCTCCTGGCACTGTTTTGCCAGCTCAAGATCAACTGGATCCTGGGCCACGAGGAGCACATCGTCAGCATAAGCTGAAAGGACAATCCGCATGTCTGGATCTTTTAGCACCAGCCCTGTGAGCCTTTTCCTCAGTAGGCAGAGGAAAGGCTCAATGGCCAGTGCATATAACTGTCCAGACAAGGGACATCCTTGACGCACCCCTCGTCCAAATACCAAAGGTGTGCTGTTAGGGACCAATTGATTTTAAGTAAACACTCTGCAGAGGCGTACAGCGTTCTTATAAAGCCCACAAACTGTGGGCCAAAGCCGTACGCTTGCAGAGTGGCTATGAGGGTAACCATGGTCCACCCTGTCAAACGCCTTCTCTTGATCTAAAGAGAGAAAGGCGAGTGACAGACCAGTCCTGCGAGAATAATGCAATAGATCCCGGACCAGAAAGATACTATCAAAGATAGTCCGGCCCGGGATCGCATAGGACTGGTCAGGGTGAACCAATTCTGCCAGCACAGACCCAAGTCTAAGCGAGATGGCTTTAGCTACAATCTTGTAGTCTGTGCTGAGCAGAGAGACCGGTCGCCAGTTCTTAATAAGCCGGAGATCCCCCTTTTTGGGCAGCAGGGCAAGTACTGCCCTGCGACAAGACAGGGGCATCTCCCCGGTCTCCAGGGCTTCCCCAAGGACCAGATGGAAATCAGGTCCCAGAGTCTCCCAGAAAAATTGGAAAAACTCTACAGTCAGTCCGTCCAGTCCTGGAGACTTCTCACAGGACATGGCACGGAGGGCTTCAGAGAGCTCTTGAAAAGATAGTGGTATATCAAGCCGCTCTCTTACACCCTCACTGACTGTGGGGAGCCCCTCCCATAGCACCCTGCAGGCGTCTGGAGAAATGGGATCCGGAGAGTAAAGATCTTTATAAAAGTTCCGGGCTCTATCCCGGATACTCTCCGGATCTGTAAGGGGGTCACCGTCTTCATCTAGAAGACAGGTGATGTGCCTACTGTTACCCCCCTTTTTCTCCAGTGAGTAGAAGAGGCGCGAGCCGCGGTCTAGATCTTTGAGAAAACCTAAGCGGCTGCGCACGTATGCCCCCTTGGCCTGGTGTCATTCCAGGTCACAGAGGACACCCTTCCTCTCTACATACTCGCTCTGCAGGGATTGGTCCCTACAAGTGAACAGCCTCTGCTCCAGATGGAGTACCTCCCCCCGGAGTGACTCTAACTCAGCTTCGCGCTGCCCACTCGCACCCTTGGTATATTCCTGACACAGAAGTCGCAAATGAACCTTGCCCACGTCCCACCACAGTTTTAACGTGGCAAAGTACCCCTTCCAACCCCTCCAGTCCGTCCAAAACTCCCGGATCAATGTCACGAGCCCCTGGTCCTTCAACAAAGCATTGTTGAAGTGCCAATAGGCGGCTCGTGGCTCTGTTGGCGTTAGCGCCACCTTCACAGACACACAGTTGTGGTCTGTGAACGGAGCCAGCCTAATGGCACAAGAACCGACTCGTGACATATAGTGACTAGATATATATAGTCTGTCGATCCGGGAGTGGGACACCAGACCGGCTCTCACCCTGACGTAGGTGAAACCGTCTGATGCCCCTGGGTTCTGCTCTCGCCAGATGTCCTCCAGGGAGAAGCGGGCGATGATCTCCCGCAGCGCTGACGCAGAAGGCGGGTAAGGCTCTGGACTATTCCGGTCCAGAGCGTCGAGGGTGCAATTGAAATCACCCCCGAGTACCAAACACTCATCTGCGTCAACCGTCTCCAAAAACTGGGACAGTCTGGCGAGGAACCTCGCTCTCTCGGGCCCTCCAGCAGGGGCATATATATTAACTAGGTTAATAATGCTACCCTGCTCTCGGACCCGAAGGTGGATTAGACGGCCTGGGATAACAGCTTTAACAAGCAGCAGCTCTGGCTGAAAAGACTCTGAGAACAGGGTCACCACTCCACATGACGCCGATGTGAAGTGGCTGAAGAAGACCCTGCCTCTCCATTCCAGTTGCCACGAGGCCTCAGCCTCTGGAGTGGTGTGAGTTTCCTGCAGGAAGCTCACAGAGTACCCTCCCTGATATAAATAGGAGAGTACCTGGAACCTGCGGAAACTGTCTTGACAGCCATTGGTATTTAGCGTGCTGATGTGCAAAGCCATTACTGCGTGTCAGGAATTGTGCGTTCCTCAGACCCTTGAGACTGCTGATAGGACACGCACATTTTATAGAATTTCCGGACGCGGAGATGCTCCGCAGTCCCAGAATTCTTGGCCCTAGTGCTGACCACTAGATATTGCTGGAGAGAGTGGAGAATAAACGACATATTCTTCCACCTCTCCAAGGCCAGCCGCACCTTCCTTTTCTTTTGTCCATGAAGGGTGCTCTCAAGGAATAGATCTATTTCCTTGACAGGGATAACCCACCCAGAATCTGATGTTCCTTCTAATGGGTCACCCCTGGGCTCCTCTTGGCTGAGGGCTTTTACTCCATCCTCCCCGGCTGGAGTCAGTTTCCTCAGCTTTATTCTCAGGGACCCCCTCTTAGATGATACAGAAGGAGTCCCTTTAGCACCCTTCAAGGTAAATAATTGACCCTTGGATTGCTGCTGCACCCCTGTAGCTTCAGGAGTGCATTCAGAAGTAGCTGGCTGGACAGCAGTGGCTGGCATGGCTTCCTTAATGGAAGCCTAGGAGGCTTTATATGCCTCCTCTGCCAGTTCCACCGCTGCTTGCTCAGCTTGGATGGCAGCGATGTTAGGGTCAGTGGACGGCTGAGGAGGGTAGACAGGCTCTCCCATGATGTTAACAGGAAAACCTGTTTTATCACCCTCCCCCATTTCCACTTCCCCTTGTGCCACATCCCCCCTGACAGACAAATCCATGGGGTCCTGAATGGGGGTCATGCCTATATTCCCCCCCTCCAGTAGTGACTCGGCCTGGGGCTCTAACAAAGCCCGAGGTACGTCACTAGAGAGTGACACTGGAGGAGGAGACTGACTGGTGCCCTTGAAGCTCAGCACCTCAGGGACACTGACTACCCATTCAGCAGGGGCTTTGTTGGGACCCCCCCTCAAAGGCCAGAGGCAGAACCTGATCTTTCTTGTCTACCCCTGCCTCACTTGGGATACCCTCTTGCCCCTGCTTTTCCTCCAGACCCTTTTCCACATTAACCACTATAGGGTCTGGAGAGAGAGATGTGTGGTCTGGCACCGGCTGGCTGAGCTTAATAAACCGGGCCAGACAATGTCCACCGGATGAGGAGGAGATGTTTTGTTCCTCTTCTTGCTTTTAGAGGGAGGTGCTCCACTATAGAGCACTTCCCAATTATCAGCAACCTCACGGTTGGTTTTATGCTTCCTCTTCCTGGGGACATCACTCCTGGAAGAGGAGCTGCCACTAGCTGCCTCCCCTGCAGAGGGCTTATTATCCCTCTGCTTACACTGTGCCCCCACACTAACTGATGTAATTATGATGGGGGCAGATTGGGACTTGGGAGATGCAGCTGTGACACTGGGAGGACCGGTGACATTCTTCCCCTTTTTCCCCGTGTCTGCAGTCTTGCTGGAGACCACAGACTTAGATGGCTTTTTTGGGGAAGAAGGGGGTTTGGAGGCCGTGGTGGTGGCTTGAGGAACGGCCTCCTTGCCTGAGCTCTGTGGGGGGGCTATGACCCTTGAGGTCCCCGCTGTTATGGGCTCAGCGGGGATGGGTGCCGTACTGACGGAGGTGCCATTTGCTGGGGCTGGGGCATGACGCTTTACATTAGGACAATTCCTACGTGTATGCCCCAACCCCTTGCAATGATAGCACTGCACCTCCGTAGTGCTGTAAAAATCCTGTACAGCACCCCCCTCAAATGGAACCCCAAAAGACCCCCTCTATGTTTTCTGCACCCTGAGGCAGGCACATTTGTACCTGCCTCTTGAAAGAGAGCACATGACGAAGTGCTCTCTCTCTGCACAACAGGGGAATTTTAATAAATGGTGTTTTTACTTCCCCTAGGGTTAGCAGGTGGGGGGCGCAGGAGGGAGTCTGGTAGGAAGGGGGGCACATTAGAGAGTGTTACTTTTGTGCCCAACCCTTCCAGGGGTTCTATTGGGACATATAATCCCCCCACTGTGATGCCTCTCTGTACAAGAATTTGAGCAGCAGCCAGCGTACGGGTAAAGAAAACTGCTTTCCCGTACATTTTGCTGGCTGCTACTATAACAGAGGGGCTGATGACGTTAGCTGCAGCACGCAGATAGATATCAATGCTGTAGACCCCAGACATCTGACATTTAACCCCATGCTTCCTATTGATCTGCCCCTCAGCCCCCAGCGGTGGTATTACTGGGGCCAGCAGAAACCACCTGTGACCAGGTATTAGCCACAGGGGTAGGTCTGCTGGCAGAACCACCAGGAGCTGGGGCTGCCTTATCTGCCTGGGGCCTATGCTGTGCAGTGCTGCAGCTAGGATTTTTAGGGGCCATTATTCCCCCTTTTGACCCCTGAGGCTTCTTAATGGTCTTATCCCTCATGTTTAGACCCCTTTTTTTTTTAGTTTATTTGTTTTATTTATTTTTATTTTGTGTTTTATGATTTTTTACTGTTTGCTTTTTTTTTTTTTTTTAATATAAAAGTGGGAAAAAGAAACAAAAAGACAAAACTAAGGGAGACAAAACTAAGGGAGAGAGAGAGGTGATGCTTGGCAGTGGAAGGGTTAATGGCCTGTTGCAAGGTGTCTAATTGCAACAACACAGAGAACACACAGAGGCTTTTTAACCCCTCTGTGTCTCTGTGTCAGATGTTAAAAAAAAAAAGCCTTTTCAACAAATATTCTAATTGTTTTCCCCCCCCACTGCCTACAAAGATGTTACTTGTCTTCTTTCCCCCAAAACATAAAACCCAACACCAAACAAACAAAACTTCAACAAAACCTAATAAACTTTTTAAAAGAAAAAAAGTCAAAGTAACAAAGCTCCAGGAGTGAAGGTGTAGTGCTAAGGGAGGGGTGTGGCAAAGTATCCAGGAGACAGCTGGATACTTGAACCTGACTCCCAGAAAACTAAAACTTAAATTAAACTAAGAAAAATACCACAAAAACTCCCAAAAATGAACAACACCGTGCACAAAGTGCTTATAAACAGAAAAGTGTTAAAATAAAACTTGTATTTGAGGGACTAAGACCCTAAAAAGCCTTTTGTTTGGAGCTCAAGCATGCACACAACATGCTCTCTTGCACAGTACTTGTAAGCCTGACCCACACACTGGCTAGCAGTCAGGCAAATGAACTTAGATTGGCGGTCAGGCAAATGAACTTAGATTTAAGAAAATAAAATTATTGTTTTTTTAAATGTAGACTGCTGGTACCCCAACTAGATTGGATTGGTTGAACTTGGCACAATACTTGTAAGCCTGACACACAAACTGGCTGCGGTCAGGCAAATGAACTTAGATTGGCGGTCAGGCAAATTAACTTAGATTTAAGAAAATCAAATTATTATTTTTTTACATATAAACTGCTGGTACCCCAACTAGATTGGATTGGTTGAACTTGGCACAATACTTGTAAGCCTGACACACACACTGGCTAGCGGTCAGGCAAATGAACTTAGATTGGCGGTCAGGCAAATTAACTTAGATTTAAGAAAATAAAATTATTGTTTTTTTACATGTAAACTGCTGGTACCCCAACTAGATTGGATTGGTTGAACTTGGCACAGTACTTGTAAGCCTGACACACACACTGGCTAGCGGTCAGGCAAATTAACTTAGATTGGCGGTCAGGCAAATGAACTAAGATTTAACAAAATAAAAGTTTTGGTTTTTTAAAAGTAGACAACTAGTAAACAAGATTGTATTGGTTGCACTGTGCACACACAGTATAAGCTGTGAGCCTGTCACACACACTTGATAGCAGGGGCTAGCAGGGAGACAGGCAATATAAGTTAGATTAGACAGAAAAAAACAAACAAAAAAAATGATGTTATAGCCCTAAAAAGGGCTTTTTGGGGTGCTGTGTTTACAGCAGAGATCTGATGAGTCCTTCAGCACTGCACTGGACACTGAATAAACTTCCCTAGCTATTGATTTCCCTATTCAATCAGCAGCACCTACACTCAGCCTCCTCTCAGTAAGACTGCAAGTTAGTTATGATTCCAAAATGGTTGCTGTCTATGAGGTAGAAGGCTCTGGAAGGGAGTGTATGCTGCTTATTGGCTGAAATGTGTCTGCTGACTATGAGTTGCAGGGTCAAAGTTTGCTCAATGATAAAGTATAGGGGGGCGGGTCGAATATCGCATATGTTTGCTTTTCGCCGCGAACGCGAACATACTATGTTCGCCGGGAACAGTCCGCCGGCAAACTATTCGCAACATCTCTACATATCCCATTTTTTTCACACACGGAGAGGCAGGTTGGCAACCAAAATTAACACTTCCAAGTTACCCAAATGCTAATGCCAGAATCTGAAATAATGTTTCTATGCTTGAATTTAAAGTAGCTCAAATTGCCATTCGAAATACATTTAATCCAATTTTATGTGGTGGAAAACAAACACAACAATGGATTATTGATTCATATTTGCAAGTTGAGGCCAATAATTTAAACTTTATAAAATATCAACAAGATAAACTACGTGTAGAACAATATTCGGGACTTATGGACTATGTTGCTGACGTGGCTACAAGCAGAGACATGACAGCTGGCAAAGCCATCATTTTACCATCCTCCTTTCAAGGATCTCCTCGAAATATGAGAGAAAGATACAATGATGCTATGGATATTGTCACCAAATTTGACAAACCTTATTTATTTCTTACATTTACATGTAATCCACAATGGCCAGAAATTACACAAAATTTACTTCTTGGACAAAGTGCTTCCGATAGACCAGATTTAGTAGCCAGAGTTTTTAAGATTAAATTAAATTAATTAATACGTGACATCACTATCAGTCAGTTATTTGACAAATGTCTTGCTTATGTATATACCATTGAATTTCAAAAAAGAGGACTTCCACATGCACATCTTTTGATTGTACTTCAAGAAAAAGATAAATTATATACTTCTGACAAAGTGGATGCAGTCATTGTTGCTGAACTACCAGATCCAGAACTATATGGTAGACTATATGAGATTGTTACTCATCACATGATTCATGGACCCTGTGGTGAGCTTAATCCACAATCACCATGTATGCAAAATAATAAATGTTCCAAAGAATTTCCAAAAGATTATAGAGACAAAACCTATGCCAATTGTGATGGCTATCCACTTTATAAAAGAAGAGAAGGAGATAGTGCCATTATTCGTGGAAAAAAAATTGGCAATAGATATGTAGTACCCTACAATCCACATTTACTCATGAAGTACAATGCCCATATCAACGTAGAAGCCTGCACTTCCATCAAATCAATTAAATATGTCTATAAATATATGTACAAAGGCTACGATGCAGCTACTGTAGTCGTCAAAAGTGCAGACAACCCTGAAAATAGTGAGTTAGTACATGATGAACTTGCATCTCATGTAGATGCTCGCTATGTCAGTGAGCCAGAAGCTATGTGGTTGCTTTTAAAATTTGAAATGCATCATAGATCACATGCAGTATATAGATTAGCAGTACATTTGCCACAAAGACATTTAGTGTATTTCCATGCTGGAAATGAAATGAATGCATTGGCCCAAAGTGAAGATCGTCACACTACATTAACTGCATGGTTTGAATTAAATCCCACACATTCACAAGCAACACAATTCTTATATATTGAAATTACATATCACAATGTTTTTGTGAATGGATTATGGAGACCGAGAAAAAGCAGAGGCAATAAAATAATCCCAAGAATTTACACAGTCAGTCCAAGAGATGTTGAATGTTTTTGCTTACGGATATTACTTATAAATGTTCCTGGAGCACAAAGTTTTGAACACTTAAGAACTGTTAATGACATTGTATATGAATCCTTCCATTTAGCTGCAAGACATAGAAACTTACTAGCTGATGATACAGAATGGGAAAGATGTTTAGAAGAAGCAGCACAATGTCAAATGCAAAGGCAGATGAGAGAACAATTTGCATTTATTTGTATCTTCTCAAATGCTCCAAATGCATTAGCTTTGTGGGAGAGATTTAAAAGTAATATGGCTGATGACTTTATGCGACGATACAATGAACCCATTACACACTTAAAAGTGTTATTGGAAATCCAAGAAGTATTTTTAACTCATGGATTAAGTTGTGCAAGTTTTAATTTGCCTGATCCAGGTCTTATAGATGACATACACTTTGAAGACTATGACATTCAACTACAAGCAGAAAGAACAGAAGAAAGACTTGCAAATTTAAATACCTTACAATTGCAAGCATTTAATGCCATTAAAAATGCAATAGATGATGACATGGTGACAGAGCATTATTTCTATCTTGATGGACCTGGCGGATCAGGAAAAACCTATCTATATAATTTATTAATGAGTTCGGTACGAGCACAAGGTCAAATAGCAATGGCGTTTGCCACTACTGGAATTGCTGCACTTTTGTTAGAAGGTGGAAGAACTGTTCATAGTGGATTTAAACTGCCAGTGCCTATTTTAGAAACTTCTGTGTCAGATATTCGCATGACATCATTACAAGCAAAGAAATTGAACAAATGTAAATTAATTATAATAGATGAGGCCACAATGATGTCATGCTATGCCCTCCAATGTATTGACCCTTTGCTTCGTGAAGTCATGGATAATACTTTTCCATTTGGTGGAAAGGTAATGTTGTTAGGTGGCGATTTTAGACAAACATTACCTGTCGTTGTACATGGAAATCGAACTGACATTATCGAAACCTGTATAACGTCAAGCACACTGTGGAAACATTTTACCCATCTTCAACTGCAACAAAATATGAGATCAGAAGGCCAAACTGATTTCAATGATTGGCTTATTACAATTGGAGAAGGCAGAACAGAAAAAATACTACATTTACCTGACGACACTGTAGAGATCCCACCTCATATGATTTGTCACCAAGATATTATATCGGCTATATTTGAAGGTAGCATAAATAACCAGGAATATTCTGAGCTTGCCAACCAAGTCATACTAACGTGTAAAAATAAGGATGCATTAATCCTCAATAATGAAATCTTTAAAAAAATGAATGCACCACATATAAATTATCACAGTGCTGATTCTGTACTTACTGATGACAATGAAAGTCAGGCCAACTTTTCTACTGAATTCATAAACTTACTACCTCCTTCTGGAATGCCACCACATATTTTGCATCTAAATAAAGGTGCAATTATCATGTTACTGTGAAATATGAACCATAAAAAAGGCCTATGCAATGGGACAAGATTAATTGTTCAACAATTAAAGGACCATTTTATAGATGCTGAAATTTTAACTGGTACCATAAAGTAGAGAGAGTTTTCATACCAAGAATAGATTTAGCACCAAGTGAAAGTAGTCTCCCTTTTATACTTCAAAGAAGACAATTTCCCATTATTATGGCATTTGCCATGACCATTAATAAATCACAAGGTCAAACGTTCAAATCTGTGGGTATTTTCTTGGAAGAAACAGTATTTGCACATGGTCAATTGTACGTTGCGTTGTCACAGTGCAAAAATCCACAGGCTATTAAAGTTTACATTGAAAAGAATGAAAGTCAAGGTGATTTATTAGAAGATGGACGTATTTTTACTAAAAACATTGTCTACTATGAAGTACTATAACTTTTCATTAAAGAAATAAAACCCATGCAAAACAAATTTAAAAGCATTCAAAAATACAAAAAAAAGAAACAATTCAGTCATAATTCATGGAAGTACTGTTAATGGATGATTCGCCTCACAAAATACTTGCCTTGCATTTTTTTGACAAATTATGTTAAAATGTTAATAAACTATGTTACTGTTTCTAATGTTACAAGTTTGAAAACAATATTTTCAAGTTCTTTAATTCAACATATTACAAAGTTCATGTTAACAGCTCAACCACGTTTTAAGTCACAATGTAAATATTGTCTGTTATCTTAAGATTACTCCCTGGATTAATGTTTATAGCCAGTTCATGGGGTCAGTAAGGAATTAATTTAATTGGGTACGTTTTAAGGAGAGTTTTTACTGTTTGCCTTCCTCTGCATTCAATGTATATTGAAGTTAACAATTATTCTGATAGAAATTGCATGTTAATACTGATTAGTTTAAAGTTCAACTGTTTTTTACATTCAAATGTTAATACTTTTAATACAAAATTATGTTTAAATATTAATTCCCTATGTTACTGTTTATAATGTTCCAAGTTGTAAAAATGTTTTTTTCAAGTTTCTTAGTTACATAGATAAGAAACTTCAAGTTTAAAAAAATATTATCTCAAGTTTCTGACTTAAACATATTACAAAGTTCATGTTAAAATTGGGTACGTTTAAAGGAGGGTTTTTAATGTTTGTCTTACTCTGGATTAAATGTATATTGAAGTTAACAATTCTTCAGATAGAAATTGCATGTTAAAAAACCATTACCTCAAGTTTACAATACTGATTAGTTTAAAGTTCAACTGTTTTTACATTCAACTGTTAATACTTTTAATACAAAATTATGTTAAAAAATGTATTACTATGTTACTGTTTATAATGTTCCAAGTTCTAAAAATGTTTTGTCAAGTTCCAAAGTTACACAGATAATAAAGTTCAAGTTTCAAAAAATATACTTTCAAGCTTCTTACTTACATATATTTCAAACTTCATGTTAAAATTGTGTATGTTTGAACAAGGGTTTTTACTCTTTCCTCTGGATTCAATGTATATTGAAGTTAACAATTCTTCAGATACAAATTGCATGTTAAAAAAACATTACCTCAACTTTACAATACTGATTAATTTAAAGTTCAACTGTTCTTACATTCAAATGTTAATACTTTTAATACAAAATGCTTTAAGAGTCATTGTTCACCAAGAGAAAATTTTACAAAAATACACATGTTTAATATCACAATACTTACAAGTGTCAAATATGTATATTAATAACTAAACAACTTTACAAACATACACATCACATTGCTGTCATTTTTTGACAGACAAGTCGCTAGTTCTATCTAAAACTCATTGAGACACATCTGATAAAACCTACATGTTATCTGTGTGCTATCATTTGTGCCAAAGAAGGTAAAGACAGAGAGAAGAAGGTGGATAACAGGTGTTTGCCCCAGGGTCTGTGCTGTTCCTAGCAGTGGAGAAAATCCTGCTTTCTAACAATACAGCAATGTACTTTATGGTAAATTAACAAAATATTTCACTAATTGTAATGAAAAGAAATATAGAGAAAATAAAGACTGATACAATAACCAATTCCAATGTCTTGTGCTTGGTTCCATCAAATTACGAGTGAGCTGTGAAAGTTTCTTTGTAGCTTCTGGAGTATACATTTTTTGTTTCCCAAGTATGCAATCTAAATGTGTTTCCAAATGTCTGTCCTCAATGAAGTGTGCTCTCTTAGGCCTCCCTGCCATTTTTCCTCTGCCATCTCTTCTCTCCTTCTATCATCCTTCTTGTTTTGAAGGACAAGGTCACTTTAGGAAACACAATAAATTATTTTAAGATAATCAATGGTATTTTTAGATAAATATATGATATTTGAGTTCAAGAAATAAATAATGTTGAGGGCTATTAAGTTTATTTACATTTGTGAGGATGCCATTTTTTTGTGATGTGGGGGACTATATGGAACTAGCTATTTATCTTTATATAACAGTACTGTGCAAGGCTATATGATCAGTGCCTAGTGTGGGTCCCATTCATTTATTTTTTATTTTTGCTGCTATTGTTTAGGTTGTTAAATCTCTTGACCAATAAAGAGCAGATCAGAACTGTAGAAAACCCACATGCTTAATGTAGTTCAAGATGTCTTAGATATGTTTACAAATAAAGACAGATTAAACCACAGAGCTAAAACTTGGCTTGTATTGACAAACATAAAATTACAAAGAGCATCATTAATATTACTTAGAACAAGACAAAATCTCTGATACAGAGTTGCTCAGGTGCCTGTTTAGGAGAGATATCTATAGAGACTGGATGACAATGTAAAGAGTTAATGTTTTCCACAGTGTCCTTTACAAATGTTGCAAAAAATGAATAAGGGAAAAACACAAGGCACACATAACTATTTACATAGGGCACTCTATACAAGGACAAGACAGACATTCTGACACATGATAAATTGACTCTGCTCCTGAGAGCTTACTGTTTAAAGGAGATAGAGAAGCTACACAAGAGGGTCAGAGTCTCATGGACTATGATCCAGTCAGCAGGCAGGACACACTGGAAGCAGTGGCTGCGTGTCTAGTAGAGTCTTTGAATATTTAATACTGTTTGGGATTTTTCTGCATATATCAAGTTAGGAAGTTAGGATTTGTGAGGTTGTGTTCATCCTCCAGGAGAGTATTTGTTTTTTTACTTGGACAGTTGCATTATACTGACAAAATGCAGAGTCTCTAGTCTTAGTGAGTGATTGCATATTACAAACATGCTGTCTCCAATTTCATTTTACACAGCTAAGATCAAGTCAGTAATAGTCTATCTGAATGGAGGAGAAGAGATGTACCGGAAGAACTCGTGGATAACTCCTAATGTTCTTAATTGTTATAATTGTAAGCGGTGAAAGCGACCGTGTTTTTTCTGTTTATCTGTTTCTTCAATTGGCAAGAAACATTGAATGCAGAAAAAAGAAAAACTGCAATAATCTATTAAGAACCTAAAGCAGGACCCTTAGGCCTCCATTCAATTCAGCCCAGTTGTAGTTTGAAGAGCCTGTAATGGAGCCCGTAAAATAATTTGCTATTCAATTGGCGTCTTTTAGCTACCCGCAATCAGTTTGCGGGTTAGAAGCTAAAAATCCCTGCTGTTGTCAAAATTGTAACTCTGACCCATCTAAGCCTTTGATCTTTCAAGCCCGTAAATGTTACAAAGCAAATCACTATTAAATTGCTACAATTCCTCAAGCCCGCAATTGAATTTGAAACCTTCAATGGTAAATGTAAAAGAAAAACCTACGAGTACCAGATAGGATTCACGATGGGGTTAAACACCTGTTCGTAGCACTGTAAAAGCAAATAAATAATCAATACGGCACTTTAAAAGATAGGGAAAGTGATGAGAATTAATTGTACAACAGTCTTAAGCTTGCACATCTGCAATACAAAATTAGTTATTTTACGTTTTATTTCTGCGTTATATCAATCTTGGTAAACAAGGAGGTAATGCATATCAGGCCACCCATATGGACTAGAACAGTATCGTCATTCATTTTTATTATTTTGTACACTGCCGGATTGCGGGTCTGATCACATATTGGACTTCTAAAAGCTAACTGATTGACGTTTAAATGGCATGTTTTACTGATATCATGATGACGGTCTCATTTACTATTGGCTGTTTCTAAATTGGTAGTTACAGTCTTGTTAAACTTATCATGATCATGGCCTGAAATGCTACTTATGGGTGCATGGTTTACGGGTTAGGCTTTCGGCCATGTAGCTGCGGGCTTGATTAATTGAGTCGCTCTGAAACTGTTGCTTAATTGAATGGAGGCCTTAGTGTTAAATACTTGCAGCAGGACTAATGGAATTATAAGTCTACAAAGTCCCTTCTTGCTGAGAAAGCAGCTACACAATCAAGACAATAACTACCCTAAATAAAGAATAATTGCATTTGATAGGTAATAAATTAAAGGCTGTGCCCACTTCTATTTCTTCAAATGAGTAATTATTAATATAGGGCTACAGTATACCTTTAAGATATTGCCTTGCAGTTCCTACATCTTTTTAGTAATTGTGTTTTATGATGTCATCCATTGAGAAATTTGATACAGTGTTGAGAATAGGTGTTTGCAATTATTAGGGAGCTGGTAGTGGGCTCCGGTACTGCCACCTTAGCTTGTTGTAAGAAAATTAACTAATAACTAAATAATTAATGTATAATTTCTACAAGTAATAAGTTCTTTTGGACAAATCAATAAACGAACATATGAATAAGTTTATAATTAAGATATATTTTACATAAATCAAGATACAGTTACACAAAGGGTTTTAGACAAAACAGATAACAGACAAGAAGTATTAAGACAATATTTACAAATACAATACTGATATGAATTCTACATTATGTAATATAAAGAAAGATACAGGATAATACCACTTGTGGTCAGTTTTGGAAATTCAGCCTCCATCAGGTTTCTCTTTGGTCAGGATCTGCTCAGCTGGGCTCAGCTGGCACACTTCTCTCTGGACTGCATGAAGTCTCCTTCAACCTGGGCCAACCGGGACCTCTGCTGGTTGCCTGCTGGTTGTCATCTCTTCCATAGATTCTTGGCTTTTTATATCATATTGTAGCTCATGACCCACGCTCTCTATACGTCATACATGGCTATAAGTTGAAATTAGACTGTTGGTTTCTATACAGGTGGTAATATTACACTCATATACACCCATCTAGAGTCTTGTATTCAGCTGTCTACAAATGTACACTTAAGATTTGCTGTTTTCACTGTAAGACCTTTGTGATTCTCTGAGTTATTTTGAGTGGGGCTACTCACACCTGTAGTCTTTTCCCACACACAGACTTGGTTTTTAGCTAATTACATACACATATAGGTAGCTAATTTATACACATCTATAATATATATACATATATTTGTGGGAATAATAAAAAGACCTGAAGTATAATGTCTTGATATAAACACACAATTGTTATAACAAATTATTAACACTAGATTTCTTACAGTTGTATATAATAAGTTATATTTATAAAATACACATTAAAGTCATGTTAATAGTTGTCTGTATATAAGCCATATTTTTACATTGTTGTAGGGTACAATCATAGGATTTCGGCAGGCTCATTGTGAATATATAACTTTTTAATATCATTTCATGGTGATGGTGTGGGATTTATAATGTATGGATTTTTTTAATTTAAGTTTAAATATGTACAATACTTTATAGATGAGAATTGAATATTGCTATTCTTATAGACACATATTTATTTTGTATTTATATACAGTATATATATAAGGACATAGCTCTTTATGGTTATTAATCATCTGATTGTACAGTTTGTTATATAGACACACTTGAATTAATTATTACTGTTTCTCTTGTATATACAGTACACACACACATATATATATATATATATATATATATTTATTTATATATATATATATATATATATGTATATATATATATATATATATATATATAGTAATTATATATACAGGGAGTGCAGAATTATTAGGCAAATGAGTATTTTGACCACATCATCCTCTTTATGCATGTTGTCTTACTCCAAGCTGTATAGGCTCGAAAGCCTACTACCAATTAAGCATATTAGGTGATGTGCATCTCTGTAATGAGAAGGGGTGTGGTCTAATTACATCAACACCCTATATCAGGTGTGCATAATTATTAGGCAACTTCCTTTCCTTTGGCAAAATGGGTCAAAAGAAGGACTTGACAGGCTCAGAAAAGTCAAAAATAGTGAGATATCTTGTAGAGGGATGCAGCACTCTTAAAATTGCAAAGCTTCTGAAGCGTGATCATCGAACAATCAAGCGTTTCATTCAAAATAGTCAACAGGGTCGCAAGAAGCGTGTGGAAAAACCAAGGCGCAAAATAACTGCCCATGAACTGAGAAAAGTCAAGCGTGCAGCTGCCACGATGCCACTTGCCACCAGTTTGGCCATATTTCAGAGCTGCAACATCACTGGAGTGCCCAAAAGCACAAGGTGTGCAATACTCAGAGACATGGCCAAGGTAAGAAAGGCTGAAAGATGACCACCACTGAACAAGACACACAAGCTGAAACGTCAAGACTGGGCCAAGAAATAGCTCAAGACTGATTTTTCTAAGGTTTTATGGACTGATGAAATGAGAGTGAGTCTTGATGGGCCAGGTGGATGGGCCCGTGGCTGTATTGGTAAAGGGCAGAGAGCTCCAGTCCGACTCAGACGCCAGCAAGGTGGAGGTGGAGTACTGGTTTGGGCTGGTATCATCAAAGATGAGCTTGTGGGGCCTTTTCGGATTGAGGATGGAGTCAAGCTCAACTCCCAGTCCTACTGCCAGTTCCTGGAAGACACCTTCTTCAAGCAGTGGTACAGGAAGAAGTCTGCATCCTTCAAGAAAAACATGATTTTTATGCAGGACAATGCTCCATCACACGTGTCCAAGTACTCCACATCGTGGCTGGCAAGAAAGGGTATAAAAGAAGAAAATCTAATGACATGGCCTCCTTGTTCACCTGATCTGAACCCCATTGAGAACCTGTGGTCCATCATCAAATGTGAGATTTACAAGGAGGGAAAACAGTACACCTCTCTGAACAGTGTCTGGGAGGCTGTGGTTGCTGCTGCACGCAATGTTGATGGTGAAACAGATCAAAACACTGACAGAATCCACGGATGGCAGGCTTTTGAGTGTCCTTGCAAAGAAAGGTGGCTATATTGGTCACTGATTTGTTTTTGTTTTGTTTTTGAATGTCAGAAATGTATATTTGTGAATGTTGAGATGTTATATTGGTTTCACTGGTAAAAATAAATAATTGAAATGGGTATATATTTGTTTTTTGTTAAGTTGCCTAATAATTATGCACAGTAATAGTCACCTGCACACACAGATATCCCCCTAAAATAGCTAAAACTAAAAACAAACTAAAAACTACTTCCAAAAATATTCAGCTTTGATATTAATGAGTTTTTTGGGTTCATTGAGAACATGGTTGTTGTTCAATAATAAAATTAATCCTCAGAAATACAACTTGCCTAATAATTCTGCACTCCCTGTATACTAGCGAATTGCCCGTCAAAAAAATACGGCAATGAAATTGTAAGTGAGCTAATGCTGTTTGGTGTATAATAATAAAATAAATAATACATTAACAAAGTAATATACTTTACCTATTTTCAAGTAATATATGGAGGAAGCATTCTGTTGAAGAGCTGGCAATCTGTTTTGATGTTCCTGCAGCATTAGTGCTGTGGAGCTGGTGTGTAAGCGTGATGAATGTGTTCAGTGTAATAGTGTGCGTACGCGAGGCAAATCCGTTAGCGTAGCTGTGTACTTCCGCATTGTATAAGTTATTGTTCTAAAATGGCTTTTAATGTGTTGTATGCGGCTGTGGCGGAATATCCGTAGCTGTTTTGTGGTGTTTTGTGTGTTTATTGTGGTATTTTGCGTGTTTAGAGTCCTGTAGCCTTGTTTTCGTTTTGTTCGGCGGCCATTTTTTCTCTCGCTTAGGTGATTTTCAGGTGTTTAAACTCCGAAATTTGTACTTAAATCGAGGTGTAACTTTAATTCCAGAGGTCCTGGGTGCACCACCTTGCTGTGGGTAAGCTTTTTATGTTTGTTGTCCTCAGTTGCTGGCTTCGCGAGGGCCGCAGGCTCGCTATGAGAGCCTGCAAGAGTTAGCAACAGCTCGCATGCTCACAACTATATATGTGATATGATTGCACAATGTGTTATATTTCAATAAGGGGGTGGGTGACCTGGGCCGCATGGCCCACTCGCCCAGGGAAAGTGTATGTGCAATAAATCACCTATCCTTTTCCGGTGTAGTAATTGCTGCGTGACCACTGGCTGGCTTGCCAATCAGGAGGTCATTGCATATGGTCTCTCCTACATTACTGTGTCCATAGCAACACCTTTTTGTTGGTGCCCTTCGTTTTCACAGAGCTTGCTACGTTATGGCAAACGAATGTCTGGCGGTATAACCAGATGTGTAGGCTGGACTCGTTAGCCTTGATTGGCAGCCAGGCTAGGAGAAGGAAAACTAGGATTTAAAACCTGGGCAGATGCAGCTTGTTAGCCCATCCATCTAGGAGAAGGACACTCCAATATAACACCTACGACTAGAGGATCTTACTGTCACCGTCTAAGCTTGCTAGGCTATGACAGATGAACCTCCAGTTTAAAGGGTGGGACCAGTACTGCGCACACTGCATCTCACCTAAAAACTCCATTGCCCAGGCCCAAGGGGGCACGTCTGGAAGGTGGAAGATGTCACTGGAAGCCGCAGTCTCAATCCTGCATGCAGGCAGTTGAGGTGTATGGGTCACCTGATGCTGACCCAGGAGACAACGGCATAATTCGGCAGCACCCTGAACGACCAAGCAGCCTTCTCTAGGGACAGCACTGCTAGCTCCACATGGAGAGGGACCTAGAAAAGGTGGCCTAAAGAAAGCTCATCTCTACTTCACCCAGTTGGATAGCCGCAGTATATGGGTATCTCCAAATGCAGTCGAAACTTAGTAAAAAAGAAAATGCTCACGCCTGCCTCACAAGGTGTACTTGGACTGAAACTCGCATGTTGGAACATCAGAACTATGCTTGACACAATAGACAGCGGTCACCCAGAATGACTCACTGCTCTAGTAGCCCACAAACTATCAAGGCTTGCTATTGACATTGCTGCCCTCAGTGAAGTCCACCTCCCACAGGAAGGAAGTCTTCAGGAACATACAGCAGGCTATACCCTCTACTTGTCAGGGAAGCCAGAAAATGAGATACGTCTCCCTGGTGTGGTCTTCATAATTAGGAACCATATAACCTTCTAACTTGATAAACTGCAAAAGGGTCACTCTGACCGCATCATTTTTATGTGCCTCCCAGTTCAAAACAAACAGCATGCTAATATTTTCAGTGTCTATGCCCCAACTCTTCAAGCGGAACCTGCAGAAAAGGACAGGTTTCACACCGACCTGTGCAATCTTGTACAAAACGTAATTGCAGACGACAAGGTCATCATCCTTGGTGATTTCAATGCCAGAGTAGGCAAGGATTCAGAAACTTTGAAAGGCAATCACAGTGTTGGAAACTACAATGACAATGGGCGCCCTCTGCTAGAGTTTTGCACTGAGCAGAAACTCACCATCATTAATACAGTTTTCCAGAAGAAAGACAGACTAAAGACAACCTTTCTGCATCCTTGGTCCAAGCACTGGCATCTTATAGACAGCGAGACCTTCAAGATGTCCTGCTCACCCGAATGATGCCCAAAGTTCGACTCCACTTCAACCCTAAAGCAAAGAGGAAAGTAGCCCCAAAGAAGAACTTACAGATCGGTAACCTCCAGTCAGCTGAAGTAAAGGCCACCTTCCAGGCGAATCTCCAGTCAAGACTAGAATATTGTAGATGCTTCACAGATCCCTCCTCAGATGCTCTATGGGAACATCTCAAAACCAGCATCCTCCATACCTCTGAAGAGGTCCCAGGTTTGACAAAGACTGGTTTGACAAAAACAGTCCAAAAGACTGAAGTTTTACATTCAACTGACTCTTGAAGAGACTGTAAAAGCCATTGAGCAGCTAAAAAATTGTAAGGCTGCAGAAGTTGATAGGATCCCAGCTGAGATCTGGAAACATGGGGGCCCAGCATTCCACCCTAAATTCCATGACCTCTTTGTTTACGGCTGGCACCAAGGCAAACTGCCACAGTATCATCATCACCCTGTACAAGAAGAAGGGAGAAAAGTCAGACTGCTCCAATTACTGGGGGATAACTCTGCTCTCCATCGCACATCCTCACATGAGTACTCTTCAACAGACTGGTGCCCACTATCGCAGAACAACTCCTCCCCGAGAGTCAGTGTGTCTTTAGAGCCAACAGGAGCACCACTGACATGGTTTTGTTCTCAGGCAGCTCCAAGAGAAATGCAGAGAAGAGAAAAAGGGACTTTATGGGATGTTTGTCGACTTTACCAAAGCGTTTAACACTGTGAGCAGGAAGGGTTTGTGGCAAATCCTGAAATGTATAGGATGTCCTCCCAAGTACCTCAACATGACCATTCAGCTACACGACCAGCATGGCCAAGTTATGAACAACAATGAGCTTTCTGAGCCCTTCCCAATAAGCAACGGTGTGAAGCAGGGCTGTGTCTTTGCACCCAGACTTTTCACGCTATTCTTCAGTATGATGCTGCAAAGGGCCACAGTAGACCTTGATGTTGTGGATAGACTCTGCATCCAATTCTGCACAGATGGCAGTCTGTTCAACCTGAAGTGACTAAAGGCCCACACCAAGACAGTGGAATGACTCATTCGAGAGCTACTCTTTGCCGACGATGCTGCCCTTGTTTCCCATACGGCTACAGCTTTGCAGCAAATGACATTGTGCTTCGTTGAGACTGCCGAGCTCTTCGGTCTAGAAGTCAGTTTGAAGAAGACTGAAGTTTTCCATCCAACAGTTTCCTACCTGGGTTGCATTATCTCCTTGGACGCAATGGTTGACAAGGAAATTGACAACAGACTGGCAAATAGTGCATTTGGCAAGTTATATAAAAGTGTTTGGAAAAACAAGCATCTTAACAAGTGCACAAAGGTCAATGTGTACGGAGATGTTGTGCTGACCAACCTTCTGTACAGTTCTGAGTCTTGGGTTACCTACCCCCACCACCTACGACTTCTTGAGCTCTTTCATCAACGCAGCCTCCGCACCGTCCACAACATTTACTGGAATGACCGCATCCCAAACAGTGAAGTCCTAGAAGAGGCAGGAATCACGAGGATTGAGGCCATACTGTTGAAGAAGCAGTTACGCTGGGCAGGACACATCTTTTGTGCATATGGTGAGATTAACACTGGAAGTCGTGACAGAGGAGGGCCAAAGAAGAGGTACAAGGATTCACTGAAACAGTCCCTTGATGCCTGTCATATTTACCATTGTCGATGGTCCGCATTTGCTTCAGACCAAAAGGCATGGAGAAGTATCTTGTTTTTATAATTTTTATACAACGTATTTTTGAGTTTATTTTAATGTATATCAATAAAAATATGCTTTTATGTAAACAGTTTCTATCTACATTACTGGTAAAGTAGTATCTAGATACATATATATTGAGCAAATGGAAAGGCATTAGTCAATTCATGAAATAAGTTTATTTTTTTGTTTTTTTGAGTTATGTTATTAACTTCAATTAATGAATATTGGAATTGATTATGATTGTTGGTATTATTATATTTTATATATAGTATAAATATGATACTTTTATATCCATAAACCAGGATGTACAAGAGACTGCAGGGTTAGTGTCCAGGGTTAGTTATTTTTTTCCTTGGGAAGTTGACAGCACAACTCTGGTACACATTATTATTATTATTATAGTTTATTTATAACGCGCCGACATATTACGTAGCGCTGTACATAAATTAGGTTCAGACAATGATAAATACAGATTAACATTTAGCAAAGGAAGGAAGGCATTAAGACATGTCTCACTCAATTTTTACCTAGTGATTACACACACTGAAAAAAATGCCTGCCATGCCATATAAAGGGCAGGTCTGGCCATACACTGAATAATGTCTGTACTCACACATAAATAAGTCGAAGAAAAGATATATACTAACCTGACAGACCTATCTCCTTACAGATGGAATTACTCCTCATTCATATTTATAGATTTGGTGACCTTGTAAAGATGTTGTATTTCCCAGGGTTCAATACAAATGCAGAATATTGTAAATGGCACTATAAACACATGAGACTAATAACTATTTACAAGGAATACTCTGAATGAAAATGGCAGACGTTCAGACACATGAGGATTTGACGACCCTGCTCTTGGGAGCTTACCGTGTAGATGAAATGGAGAATTAACACAAGAGGAGGAGGGAGAAGAACTTGTGGATATTTCCAAATATTCTCAAATATTTTTCTCTTATTACTTAATTCTTCATTTAATGCCAGAGAAAGTAGAGAATATTTCAGGAAACTGAATTCATTTCAATTTGCATTGTATTCCTTGTAAGTCTTGTGGTTCCATTCTGTAGAGAAGAAAAAACAAAGTTAAAGAACAATGGAATTTTATCACAACATTTGATCACATTTATTATTTTACTGAAGATAAGGGTGTGTTTGATCTGTCATGGAGATGGATAGCTGAATTGGTAATAGTATATTTTTCAGTTGATTCCCTAATATAGTATCCAATCAAAAATGACACTGTCACTTCTGCAGTGGCGTAGTTAGAGCTTTTACCGCCCATGGCTACCATGGAGTTTGACGCCCCCCTCCATCAAACTCAGGGGCAGAGCACACACAGACACACACACTCACAGACTTACAGACACACACACTCACATAGACACACACTCACTCACAAACACTCTCACACACACTCACTCACAGACACACACTCCCACTCATGCACACACTTTCTCACAGACACTCACAGAAACACACTCACAGACACACTGATAGACACACACTCACTCACACTCAGACACACAGACACACACTCACTCACTTACACAGACACACACTTACAGACACACATAATCGCAGACACACACACTCACACAGACACACATACTAACATACACTCACACTCACATACACACTCACACAAACACTCTCACAGACACACACTCACTCACTCTCAGACACACACATTTACAGACACCCTCATTCACACTCACAGACACACACTGACTTACACCCACTCACACATACACTCACTCACTCACACTCATTCACCCACTTACTCACAAACACTCAATGACAGACTTACACACACTTACTCACACAGACACACACTCACTCACACTCATTCACACACTTACTCACAGACACTCCCTCACAGACACATACACTCACACAGACATACAATCACACAAACTCACAGACTTACACACACACTCACACACACAGAGGAACACACTGACACAGACACAACACATACAGACACACACACGCACCTGGGGGCGGCATTAGCAGCTACTGACCGGCATTCTTGCCACAGCTCATGATGCCCCCAAGGAGGTTGCGCCTGGGGTGACCCCCAATACCCCTCCCATCCTACGCCTGTGCTCTTCTCCAGTTCTGGGTTTTTAAGAACATTAGGACCTACAACCTTTTGAAATCTCATTTATAAAATGCTATTGTTAAAATCTACACTTCATAATGGGCAAAATATTTGGAAAACTCTTTTCAATTTTACAGGTGTACTGTCGTTGGAGCCATTACTTCTAAAACTTAGAAACATTGAATGAAAAGGAAAATGGGTAATCCTTAGTGTAAGTTGTTCCACAAAGTCCTTTCTTTTGATAAACCACATACACATTTAAGTCAATGACTGCCACAAGCATGGCTTTAGAGGCCAAAGAAAATATGGGGGGATATTGCATATAGTATAAAAATACCACACAAATGCTTCTCTACACATAAACACACACTTTGAAAAATCTGGGGGGATTTGCAACCCACCCCCAGTTCCTATACCCATGGCCCCAAGGAATAACAATTGCATATGATAAATAATGGCTATAATTTGCTCATTACCAAAGTCAGTTACTTCAAGAGTATACTGTAAATAAGGAGATACAATGCACAATGTGTCTCTTTAAGGTTTTTGTACATTAGACATATTGATTTGCAGACATTCTGTCCCTACATCTGTATTGTGACTGGGCTTTTTGGAGTCATCTATTTTGATATATGATGCTTTTATATACATATACAGAGATACACAAGAAACTACAGTTAACTTTCTCTGGTGGGTGCATTGTTTCCTGAGGAAGTTGACAACACAACTTTGATATTCATGAAGATAATACTCCTCACATAATTACTCACATGAGACTATACATACTGAAAAACTGTCAATACTCACACATTTGTTAATGTGACAACACCTTCCCTTTAATTGGGGATGTACTGAAAAATACATATTGCAGGGCTGCTTTATAACTAAGTTTGTCCCTGCCATGACAATTAACATACATCCACTGAAGTCTATACTTACACATAAATAAACTAAAGCAAGTTGCATACTCACCTCAGTGCTGGTCCTACCTCCTCACAGGTAGAATCATTAATTAATTAATTAATTAATTAATTAATTAATGTTATACTGTGCTACCATTGTTTGCAGATTAATGCAAGAGGGACACAGTAAATACATAGGACTTGTGTCAGTTATACCGGTTAAATCATACAGTAATAGTACGCTTCAAGAAGTAACAGAGACTACACATGTGTTATAAAATTAAAAAATGTAATATATTACCTCAATTGGTATAATCTACTGTTCTGTCTGTACATTTAACCTGATTCCCCAGTTATTAAATCTTACCTTTATCCATGCAATCTCTCTCAGTCTCCATGTGCAAGGTAGATTTTCCTTCTTTAAGGCTTCCAGTAGTCAACAGGCACATGATTATTTAGCTGCTCATCTTTATGCTGTGAATGGCTTTGCCTACCAACAGAGCTCATTATATAGTGAATGATCTCTGTGACATCATCTATTATGACACCTCACTGATGTGTCATAATAGATGACATAGTTGTCTAATGGCCAATATCACAAGGCTGAGGGCCCAGCTCTGCCATTAGACAACTTATCAAAGTGGCTCTGAAAATATCCCTGAGATTTGCTGAGACAGAGAGAAAAATGCAGTGGGCCTGAGAAGTGGAAGTGATGATTGTATTGTGAAGGTTATTTGAGAAGCTATAGTATATGGTTTGGAGATTAGGAGCTCAGTTTTTGAAATGTTGAGTTTGAGTTGATAGGGAACATCCAGGACCATGAGCTTGTGAGGTATTTTGCAACATATTCTAGAAGAGAGAGGATTAGGTCTGGTGCCAAGAGATAGATTTCAGTATTATCTGTGTATAAACCATTCTGAAATCCAAATTTTTTTATTAGGGTTCATGGGAGGATGCATAGATAAGAGAAGTGGGTCTAGGGGCTGAATGTTGGGGTACGTATCAGTCATACTGAATGGGGAAAGAGAACTACCAGAGAAGGAGACAAGAATGTTTCTATTTTGTAGATAGGATGCAAAGAATGAGGAAACTGTATCATTGATACCAAGGGAAGGTTGGTCAACTGTATCAAAGGCAGCTGAGAGATCCAGGAGAATCGGTAGAGAGAAGTGACCCTTTAACTTGGCTGTAAGCAAGTCACTTTTGTGAGAACTGGATCTGTAGAGTGTTGGGTTTGGAAGCCATACTGAAGGGAGAGAGTAGGAGGAAAGGAATTGGATATGGTGATTGCAGAAGAGCCACTTAAGTAGTTTTGAAGCCAAGGAAAATAGAGAGATAGGATAATAGTTGGGTGCAGAACCTGGGTCAGATAAGGGTTTCTTAATGATGGGTGTAATTAAGGCAAGTTTTTTTTAATATAGGATAGAGATTATAGGAACTTGATGGTGTTTAGGGAGACGTAATTCTCCTTTACAGGGTCAAAGAAGCCCATTGTAGATGTGGGATTGGGAAAGGGCAAAGCCTGGGTGTTTCAGGTTTGTTGAGTGGAGTATGTGGTCCACTTCAAAAGAAAAGTTCCTTTAGAGTATTACCAGTTGTATTCTTAAAGTGGCTGGCAAAGTCTTCTACTGTGAGAGAGGAAAGGATAGAAGGTGGGGGTTGGAAGAGAAGAATACTAAGTATTGAACAGATGTTTGGGGTTGAGGGCAAAGTTGATATTAACAATTAAAAGTGGTGTTCTTTGGTAAGATTGAGGGCAGAGAAATAAGAGAGCAGAATAAATGTGTAATGCAAGAAATCTCAACATAACAAACAGGAACGCAATGTCTACACATACATTAATAATGCTGGCTCTATGTTATATTTTACCCAAATATAGTATGGCTAAATAGCACTTAATCAGCTGGCAATTCTGGCTTAAGAAGATGGAGGTTGCTTTGGGAGATGAAAATTAAATTTTATTTAGTACTTACCTAAGAGGGAGTAATAGTAATTTTCCAGACTTTAGATCAATTGTTCTTGTTACAACAAAAATGATTAAAATTATTTACAATATGCTTATTTCAATGCATGATAGATATTTTTTGTAAATACAATGATGCTTTAAGCAAACTATTGCTGCTTTAATTCATAGTTGGTTTGAATACCAACAACTCGGTTCTAATCCACATTCCCCAGATCCCTTTACATAACAGACTGCTGTACAACCAATTTAAAGTATAGCAAAGCCACTAAATCTTCCTATATATGTATATATATATATATATATATATATATATACATACACTATCTTCACATAGCACCCAATCCCTCTCAACATCCATCCCCGCAACTAATAAGTCATGAACAACTAATGTGTAGAAAAATATTTCACTTTAACTTATAATATGTGTCTCATTCTTTGTCATACGAAATATGAACTATTTCTAATTTACTATATATTCAGTGTCAAAAAATGGTTGTCTAAATAATGAATTATCTTGTTAATAAGGTTATTAATTGTTTTTTTAATGAGAACTAAAATTCTTCCAGATATAGTTTAAAATAATACAACTTGTGGACATTCATACAATGTTTTTCAGTTCTCCTCCTAGATCTGATTTTACATTAACCTCATAATGAATAGGAAATTAATATAGCATAATACCGTTAAATTAAATTATTGTGCAAAGATTGGAAATATGTCTAAAAATACACAAAAAGACTTCACCCTTTTTGTTTTTGACTTTTCTTTTCATTAAATCTCTGTTTTTAGTATCTTTATTCAATAAAATTATGTAAATATATTTTATATACTTATATGTAAATTATATAAGATGTCAAATTTTTGTGGAAGTTTAATGTTTGAAAAAAATACATTACTGTGTTTCAACATGCTGATTATCATCCTCATTAAATTAGCCCTCATAGTTCCCTCGGTACTCGCAAAAGACAGATTTTGCTGTTTGAAATGACTGATTCCTAAATATGTCCCTTGCAGCCTCTTTTGCGAAATGAGACCCCAAAACGTCCGAGAATAGGCTCCGGGAGAGCTACGTAGTAACACTCAGCTATAAATCTTTGGGTGAACCTTGCACCTCGGAAGAATCGCTACGGGCACAAAAAAGTGCTCACAAGTGCTCTATCCAGAACCCCATGAGACTAAAATTAACCCTATAGCTCATGGGGCTTTATACAGAGCCAACAGGCACCTAAAATTAACCCCACCACTCATGGGGGTCAATACAGAGCCCCATGAGCACTTTAATTAACCCTATAACCCATGCGGCTCTATACAGAGCCCCATGAGCACTTCATTAACTCTATATCTCATGCGGCTCTATACAGAGCCCCATGAGGCTAAAATTAACCCCATCACAAATGGGGGTCAGTAAAGAGCCCCATGAGCACTTAATTAACTCTGCCACTCATAGGGGTCAATACAGACCCCCATAAGCTCTCAATTAACCCTATAACTCATGGGGCTCTATATAGATCCCCATGAGACTAAAATTAACCCCATCACTCATGGGGCTCTAAAAAGAGCCCCATGAGCACTTAATTAACTCTATATCTCATGGGGCTCTATACAGAGCCCCATGAGACTAAAATTAACCCCATCACAAAGGGGGGTCAATACAGATGTTCTTTTTTATTAACCTAGGTTTTTTTTTTTTTTTTAAAGCCTTAGCTTTTTTTATTGTGTGTTATTAGTGGGGTGGGGTGTTTAATAGGGGGTTAGGTAGTGTTAGGTAGGTAGGGGTTAATAGGTTAGGGTAGAGGGGGATTATTTTAGATTTAGTGGTTTATTGGGGGGAATAGTGTAGTGTATTGTTTGTACTTAGTGTCATGAAGGTCCTGGAGGACCCTTGTGGTACTTATGGGGTAAATAATAGCTTTCTCATTGTCCTATGAGGGTCTTCATAGACCCTTATGGTACTGATTGGGTTAAATAGTGGCTTACGGGGGTCTGTATAGACCCCCATTAGGAATGGGGTTAGATGGAGGCTTATGGGGGTCTGTATATACCCCCCATAACTGATGGGATTAAATAGGTCTTGATGGGGTTAAATAGGCCCAGTTAGGGGTTATTAGTTCCAGATAGGTTCAAATAGGCCCAGATAGCGTTAGACTAGCACAGTAAGCTTTAGATAGGCCCAGTAAGGATTATTAGGACCAGATATGGGTAGATAAGCCCAGGTAGGGTTAGATAGGGTTTAGTATGGGTTAATGGGGTATAGTTAGGTTTAAGGGGTTAATGTAGTATAGTGAGGGTTAATAGTGTATTGTAGTGCTTAAACTTTAGGCTTAGTGCTTAGAGCCCCATGAGTTATAGAGTTAATTAAGGGCTCATGGGACTCTGTTTAGAGCCTCATGAGTTACAGAGTTAATTAAGGGCTTCTGGGGGGCTGTATTGACCCAACATGAGTAACATGGTTAATTAAGGGCTTCTGGGGTTCTGTATTGACCCCCATGAGTGATGGGGTTAATTAATGGCTTATGGGGGTCTGTATTCACCCCCATGAGTGACAGGGTTAATTAAGGGCTTATGGTGCTCTGTATAGATCTCCATGAGTTATAGGGTTAATTAAGTGCTCATGGGTCCCTGTTTAGAGCCCCATGAGTGATGGGGTTAATTTTAGTCTCATGGGGCTCTGTATATTGCCCCATGAGTTATAGAGTCAATTAAGTGCTCTTTGGGCTCTATTTAGATACCCACGAGTAATGGGGTTAATTTTAGTCTCATGGGGCTCTGTATAGAGCCCCATGAGTTATAGGGTCAATTAAGTGCTCATTGGGCTCTGTTTAGAGACCCATGAGTAATAGGGTTCATTTTAGTCTCATGGGGCTTTGTATAGAGCCCCATGAGTTATTGGGTTAATTAAGAGCTCATAGGGTCTGTTTAAAGCTAAACCCTATTGAGCATCTGTGGGGCATCCTCAAACGCAAGGTGGAGAAGTGCAAGGTCTCTAACATCCACCAGCTCTGTGATATCATCACGGACGAGTGGAAGAGGACTCCAGTGGCAACCTGTGAGGGTTATGGCAGTGCTTGAAAATAATGGTGGCCACACAAAATATTGACACTTTGGGCCCAGTTTGGACATTTCCACTTACTGTTGCCAGTTGTTTAGGCATTTATGGCTGCCTGTTGAGTTATTTTGAAGGGACAGCGAGTTTACACTGTTATACAGGCTGTACACTTACTACTTTACATTGTACCAGAGTGTCATTTCTTCAGTGTTGTCACATGAAAAGATATAATAAAATATTTGCAAACATGTGAGGGGTGAACTGACTTTCATGAGATACTGTACATACATTAACTTTTTACATTAAACTTTTGTCACTATTATTACAACACTTTTATTTAGCTTATTAACCTTTGGCATCTACTATATTCTTTCACTATATGCACATATGTGTTTATTTTAATTTATTATAAGGTATCACTAAGTAAAGTAATTCTAGCATATAAATATATACTACTTTTTACAATTATGTTTTAATTTTACATGAATCTATTTACTCACTTTATTCTGTAAACCCTTTATTAAACAATTGGTATGGTAACTTTGAGGGGTATAACCATTGTATTCTACTTTAATATAGTTTATTCTTCAGATTTTCCTTAAATTATAATCTTTATATTCACTATTGTTGCATTTTTACAATTCATATTACACCTACAGTTTTAAAAACGCAGAGCCCACTTATGACTCTAGGTTTAGATTTGCGTTAGAGTCATTATAACCCTTACATGAGTTCTGTCCCTATATATGTTTGTATCGTTGGAAGTCACAATTTAGTCCCAATGGTGTGATTTTTGTTAGCGATATAGTTAGTGTCAAATTAGTGTGATTTTGATTCTAATTGGTTCTAATAAAGCTTTAAGTGTATTTGTTTGCTTTATATTGCATTTTGGGTGTTCAAACACCATGGAAATATTTTTCTAAAAAATATAATTTTGTCATCATTTATATATTTTTATTATCCACCTGTAACAGTTACACTGCAAAACACATTCTGCATATAAAATAACTTTTCAAAAATGCAAAAACACCCAGAGACCTATAGGCTCAAATGACCTGGTTAAATGGGGTCTCAGGAACCCAGGGCATACAACTACATATTTTTTTGAAATCTTCCATTCTAAAAGCCACTGGGTCAGCTAGCCACATAGCTAGTGTCTATCCAAGTCCAGCTGCCATTTTGAAAGTCCATGAGTTCATTGGGTTATGACATGTATATATTTAAATCTATATATGTATTGTATTAAAAAGGGGCTGTTATATCCCTTGGGGATATAACAAATTCCCTAAACCTTAACTGAAATAATGTTCCAATTAAGGTATAACTTCAATGGTAATGCATATTTACTAAGGGTATACAATGCTCTCTTCAATCTTAGCCACCTAATGTATTCTACCCAATTATGGACCACATTCAATTGCAAGCCTGCATCTCACAAGATCCAGAACGTATGTCTGCGGGTGTGCTGCGGCCTCCATTTGTCTCAGATTCCAAAGCTATTCAATTGATCAAGCACGTAAGTTACTGGCCCAAAGCCAACTCCGTAAACCATGCACTGCTTCGTAGCATTTCAGGGCTGGAACATGATCAATTAGGCAAGACCGTAATCTCCCATTTCAAATCAGCCAATAGAAAATGACATTATAACGGCAGTAAAATATGAGGTTACATCTCAATCAATTAGGTTCGGGGGTCCGATATGCGATCAGACTCGCAAAACCACAAAATACAGAATTATGAAAATGAATGCCAATACTGTTCTAGTCCATATGGGTGGCCTGATATGCATTACCTCCTTGTTTACCAAGATTGATATAACACAGAAATAAAATGTAAAATAACTAATTTTGTATTGCAGATGTGCAAGCTTAAGGACTGTTGTACAATTAAATCTCATCACTTTCCCTATCTTTTAAAGTGCAGTATTGATTATTTATTTGCTTTTACAGTGCTACGAACAGGTGTTTAACCCCATTGTGAATCCTATCTGGTACTCGTAGGTTTTTCTTTTACATTTACCATTGAAGGTTTCGAATTCAATTGCGGGCTTGAGGAATTGTAGCAATTTAATAGTGATTTGCTTTGTAACATTTACGGGCTTGAAAGATCAAAGGCTTAGATGGGTCAGAGTTACAATTTTGACAACAGCAGGGATTTTTAGCTTCTAACCCGCAAACTGATTGTAGTCCACAAAAAGATGCCAATGGAATAACAAATTAACTCTACGGCCTCACTACGTGATACAGTAACTTGCGATAGCTCAATTGAATCAGGCTCTATGTCTTCTGCATACAAGTAGTGCCTTTTCCAGAGGTGGGAAGTTAAACCCACATGAAAGGACATCATTTCATTGGATGGATCAAACCATCCTCTTGACCATAGTGGGCCCACCGACTAAAACCCTAATGTGATTGGGTTAGGACCACCCTTTTCTGTTATATTAAAAAAAAATTTGAACCACAGCGCTTATAAAAATATATTCCTTTAAAACGGAATGAAATTTTGGACTTTAACACAAACCAGACATCCAAAGTCAAAAGAAAAAAAATGGGGATTCGGAGGGAGCCTGTGGAAAGAGATAGCATATAAGATAAGTCCTACAATCTCGATGGATCCTCCTACCTAAAAGGCTCTCTAACAAATGCCCCAAAGCTTACTAAATATCCTACTATAGATAGAAGGAAACAGAAAACTTGGATCTATGAGCATTTTTGAAAGTCCTTTAATTGAAAAAGAAATGGAAAATAGGGTAGATTAAAATCAAAGAATGTGTCTGCACATACTGTATAGTATCATCTTTGGAAGTGCTCTGCTGTCAGTTTTCAATAGATAAATCATTTTCTTGCAGGCTGTTACATTCAGGAATGGTATTGCTTAGCCCTTTCTAATGCCCATTTTGATGAACCTCACAAGTGTATCTATTGTATCCATAATAACTGAACTTGCTAGAGAAACTTATTTAGCAAAAAGCCTGAAGGCTGTTTCAGCACTGTTGTGGTTTCTTCAGAGGTTATGTGTATATACAAGGTTTTTATGTTCCCTACTTGCACTGTTAATATAAAAGTACTAGAGAATTGCCCGTCAAAAAATGACAGCAATGAAATTGTAAGGTTAGTAATGCTGTTTGGTGTGTAGTACTGAAATATATAATACATTAAGGAAATTAATATACTTTACCTATTTGAAGCATTGTGTTGAAGAGCTGTCAATCTGTTTTGATGTTGCTGCAGCATTAGTGGTGTGGAGCTGCTGTGTAAGCGTGGTGAATGTGTGCAGTGTAATAGTGTGCGTGCACGAGATGAAACTGTTAGCGTAGTGGTGTACTTCTGGATTGTTCTAAAATGGCGGGTAATGTGTGGTATGCGTCTTAGCGGAATATCCGTAGGTGTTTTGCGTGTTTAGAGTGCTGTAGCCTCGTTTTGGGGTTTTGCAGCCATTTTTTCTCTCGCTTAGAGAATTTTTGAGTGTCTAAACTCTTTTATTTTGAGCTAAATTAAGGTGTAACTTCATTTTTTGAGGTCCTGGATGCTCCCTCTTGCTGTAGGTAAGCTTTTTATGTATGTGCTGTGTGTATGTATTGTGTTTTTAAATGTTTCCTGGCTGCGGGTTGCGGTCCGATTTTTGCGAGTCCGTATTGAGTGGTAACGTCATCGTATGTTGTTTTGCATATGCAAGGGTAAAGTTTGCTAGTGTCCGCAGTTGATGTGTCCAACTGCGACCCTCGCAAGCGTTAGCAACAACTCGTACGCTCACAACTATATATGTGATGGGCCTTGTGAAAACCTATAACCATCTTTGGAGAATATATGTGTGAGTGTTATATTTCCTGGCTAGGAAGCTAGCACAGAGCGGTTGTCCTTGTTGCTTTGAGAGTAATGTTAATTCGGTACACCATGGGTTCCTGATCTTGCTAAGCTCAGAGCTAACACCTTGAGATCTAGAGCAGAGGGCTAGTTTATCCTGTTCCCTGGCATATGAGTTAATTGGTTTCCGAGAATTCATAGGAGATGTTGTGTAAGAATATCCAAACATGGGCTAAGTATGGAGTTTTACTAGGAATAATGTGAAAATCACAGTGCAAACTTTTAGGATTTTTTCTATCATTATTTTTTACATTTCTTGAAAATGAATTATTTATATTATTTATCTATATTAAAATGTAAAAAATATGAATTTAATATATCCATGTATTTGACATAGACCTATCTTAATATGTGATCCTGCATTTCTCAGTTCTGGAGATCTCTGGTTTTGGCAAAGCTTACCTTAAACTAACTAATCCTTCTCAATCATAAATCTACAGATCATGTACTGTTTTGCCAACCTTCAGTACAGAGTGCATTTTTGTGCCACATCTATCAGAAACAGAGGACCTTCTGAAGGAGAAAGATAATCGTTTAATCCAAAACCCACATTAATGGGATTGTAAAAGCAGTATGTAGTTCATATTTTATTATTATTATTATTATTATTATTATTATTATTACTTTTATTGCTAAAGAGCCAGCCTTTTTTGTAACACTATTTACAAAGTTACTATACAGAGGGTACAGCAAGTTACAACGGTAAAATAATAATTTATAAGGTTTGCAGAAATATAACACAATGAGGCAACAAACAATTTGGTGCAATAGAGTTGAAGGTACCTACTCAAGGGAGCTTATTATACAGAAAGAAGGTGCAGCTCGAGGAACAGTCTTGAGAATGCGAATGAGAGAGTAAACAGGAGCAGGTTATTTGTAGGGCAAAGGGGGCATAAATAACACTGTCTTAAATTTGAACATGGAGTTAGAAATGGAGTGCAGTATGCGAAAGTAGGCATTTTAATAATATGCAATGTTCTGTCAGAATAATTTCTACAGGGCTTTTATTCACTGCTGAATTCATTGTCTATTCATCTTTGCTGGCTGCGGTGTAATTCATTTGCAAGCATTTGAAAGAGCTAATATACAACAGATTTAACAATGACTTACCAAAGTAAATACATTTGTAAGAGTATTTTCTAAGTGTGTTTTGAACCATAACTTGGGAGACATAGAAAATTTAAAAGAGAGCCCTGAAGGTTTAAGATATATGCCTTTACTACGGCTCATAGCTCACAAACCTGGCTTTGCTGGAATATAGTACATTTCTCTGCACACTGATAAAATGCTTACAGAGTCACTCAACCTAAATCACTAATATTTCTTTCCATGCTGTAGCCAAAAATGTGTATGTATGCTATAAAAGTGTGTAAATATTTCACACAGCCCTAAGTGCATTTTAGTTGCTTAGCTCCATACATATATCGTGCCTGACAAATCTCATTTACTACAGGAAACCTCTATGAAATATTTAAAGTTTGCCCTTGAGGGAGAAAATGATTTGGGTCACAAAGATTGAGATGAATTTAATAATCCTAGAAGTGCATTTATTTTGAATTAATGCACTCTGACTGTTGAGTGGTAAAGTAACTGTGGTTTTTAGAGCATAAGATCAGCTACATTTCAGTTTACCATGATAAGATTGTTTCCAAATGGCTAATGAATTAATCATAGTGTTCACAACGTTGATAGTGCACATTATACAAAATACAATAATTAAAAAAATAGAGTTTTCATTCAATGTATATCATGCGAAAAATAACTTTCAGCAACGGAGTGATCAGACTTCATTACTATGCAAGTTAGTTATTTATGTAATGCCAAGTACAAAGCACATTATTTATAATTCTCAAAAAAAACAACCTTTTTCTGAAATGCCAATGTAAAGATTATCAGCTTGATTTAATTTCCAAAGTACTATATAAATATAGAATAAGTGAAGTTAGAACTAATTTCCCCCAAGCCCTTTCAAATTAACTGTTTGAAGCAAAATAGCATTGAATTATTTATTTGTGCAGTATAAATATCTAATTTACATCTTTCTATCTTTCCATAAATGTTTCACACATTTACTCGTACTGTGAGTTATAAAATAAAGGCTGGCTTTTTTCGCCTCACTTAATTTACATACATATTTGCCTAGGAGCACCTGTCTTCTTCAACTGCATCTATTGTGTAATATCACAGAACTCATTCATGTACAGTATTATTTTGACAGCTCCATTTTCCATTGTTGTTTTTGCTGCAGTGGAAATCATGGGGAGATGTTGTGAGTGAAATGAATGCAATCACCTATTTGCATTTCAGTTTTCTACTCATCCTTCAACTGCAAGGCAGGAACTTGTGTATTATTTGATGGTTCAATACATGACCTTTATGTATTTGCAAAATGCAGTCACCAGTTCTGTTTTTACGTTTACAGGATTTTAAAGAGACATGGAACACAACATTTTTCAACTATTTTTTTGCATGGAAATAGATTAAGTAAAGTCTGTTTAAACTTAATTGAAACTAACAAGAAATGCAAAGAACATTTCTGAATAAATTTTCATGCTGTGATATCTTTATTTGAAAAAAGAAAACTATGATATATTATCAAATACTAATTTTCTGATGCAACATAGAAAAAAATACATCCATGTCCCTTTAAGAACACTTCTGTTGCAACTTGAATGATAAATAAATTTGACAAACACACCCAGAATCTAAATAGTAAATTGTGATCTTGCAGATCACAATGACAGAAATGAAAAATAGCAAATGCATAACTGTCTATGTGTTGAAATCAACACAAAGGATTTCACAGTTCATGAAAAGAAAATTAATATTCTTGTCAGTACCTGGGCAAGTTCAACCTAAACTTATTTATTTTGTGTAAAGCAATGTTATAGATTAACTGTCTATGTAATGTCTATGTAATTGTCCATGTAATGATAAAGTTAACTGTCTACTTAACGTTTGTGGGGAGTGGAAGCTGACATTTTAAGTTTGATTTTTGTCATTGACTGAATGTAGAGCTGACTGCCACCATTTCATGAGTCTATCAAACTGAACCTGAGTTCTAAACTGTTCTATGGTTTTCATCTTGTAGCAATAAAAGGAAAGTGCTAAAATGTTTGCACATATACTGTATCTGAAGTGTATTAAATCAACTTATATTTAGATGTTTATTTATATTAGACCATTTTTACTTTTATGTTTTCCAGATTACAGAAGATGTCTTGGAGAATGCAGAAAAATTCAAGATCCAATGTGGGAAAACTGAAAGATATACAGTGCCTTGCTAAAGTATTCACCCCCCTTGCCACTTTTCCTGTTTTATTGCCTCACAACCTGTAATTAACATGGATTGTTTAAGGATTTGCATCATTTAATTTACTGAACATGCCCACAACTTTGAAGATGTTTTTTTTTTTTTTTTTATTGTGAAGCAAACAACAAATAGGACAAAATAAAAGAAAAAGTCAATGTGCATAACTATTCACCCCCCTAAAGTCAATACTTTGTAGAGCCACCTTTTGCGGCAATCACAGTTCCAAGTCGCTTTGGATATGTCTCTATGAGCTTGCCACATCTTACCACTGGGATTTTTGCTCATTCCTCCTTGCAAAACTGCTCCAGCTCCTTCAAGTTTAATGGTTTGCACTTGTGAAAAGCAATCTTTAAGTCTAACCACAGATTTTCTATTGGATTGCGGTCTGGGCTTTGACCAGGCCATTCCAACACATTTACCATGTTTCCCTTAAACCACTCAAAGTTTTGCTTTAGCAGTGTGTTTGGGGTCATTGTCCTGCTGGAAGGTGAATCTCCGTCCTAGCCTCAAATCACACACAGAGTGGTACAGGTTTTGCTCAAGAATATCCCTGTATTTAGCACCATCCATCTTTCCCTCAACTCTGACCAGTTTCCCAGTCTCAACTGCTAAAAAACATCCCTACAGCATGATGCTGCCACCACCATGTTTCACTATGGGGATGGTGTTCTTTGGGTGATGTGATGTGTTGGGTTTGCTCCATAGCGTTTTCTTTGATGGCCGAAAAAGTTCAATTTTAGTCTCATCAGACCAGAGCACCTTCCTCCATACATTTTGGGAGTCTCCCATACGGCCTTTTTTGCAAACTCAAAGCGTGCCATTTAGTTTTTTGCCGAAAGTAATGGCTTTCTTCTGGCCACTCTCACACACACTCCAGTCTCTGCTGTGGAAATCTGCAGCTCCGCCAGGGTTACCTTAGGTCTCTGTGCTGCCTCTCTGATTAATGCCCTCTTTGCCCGGTCCGTAAGTTTTGGTGGGCGGCCATCTCTTGGCAGGTTTGCTGTTGGGCCATGTTCTTTCCATTTGGTTATGATAGATTTGATGGTGCTCCTTGGGATCATCAAAGATTTGGATATTTTTTTTATTACCTAACCCTGACTTGTACTTCTCAACAACATTTTCCCTTACTGTTTGGAGACCTTTCTTGGTCTTCATGGCAGTGTTTGGTTAGTGGTGCCTCTTGCTTAGGTATTGCAGTCTCTGGGGCCTTTCAAAAATGGTGTGCATATGTAATGACAGATCATATGACACTTAGATAGCACACAGGTGGACATCATTTCATTAATTATATGACTTCTGAAGGAAATTGGTTTCACCAGAGCTTTATATGGGCTTCATAACAAAGGGGGTGAATACATACGAGCATGCCAATTGTCGGTTTTCTATTTCTTAAAAATAGTTTTATGTATATATTTTTCTCATTTCACTTCACAAACTTGGACTATTGTGTTCTGATCCATCACATAAAATTCAGATTAACAAAACATTGAACATAAGGCTGTAATGTAACAAAATAAGTAACAAGTAAAGGGGGTGAATACTTTTGCAAGGCACTGTATGCATCAATTTCATAGCTCCCATAAGAATTGAATTGAGTGAAGTTCACTTGTAAATTACCATTAAGCTATCACATCGCACATAAATGTAATCTCTGAGAAATGCCATCTGAGTGCTTCAAATGTTCCTAATAGCCCTTTTCTTGAGTACCTGTCTCATAAATATTTTAAAAATCTTGATTACATGCCTCTTGTAATAATATCTGATCTTGCTGAAGTTTACTCAGAAGTCTTTCTGAGTGCCTCAAATTTTAGAAAAAGTCTATGGCTACTCCCAAACCCCAAGAAGGCCATAAAGATGCCTCAGAAAAGACTGGGATGCTTCAAATCCATTGCTATGAAGAAGTTTACCCCTTAAATTTGATTGTTCAAATCCAACACAAATAAGAGGTAAAAGCCAGGGAATTCCCCCAGAACTCCCCTTAATACTCTCTAACTCCATGAGTCCAGGTATCCCCCATATGGACCCCAATGGCACTAAATACTAACCAATTATCATGTGGGTCACTATGAACCACATGGTAATCTAAGGTATAACCATGGACCCCCAATACTAAAGTATGACAATTGGGGTTTTCATGGACAACCATGGCAGCTAAATGTAACCCCTATACCATCAGGTAAAGGACACCCATGGCACCCTTCCTACCACATCAGGAGTCCATACTGACCCCCACAGTGCCTACTACCAAAAATAAAAAACAATATAACCTGTAAGGGGAAAAATTGGACCTAAAATTACTTATGCAATTGATGCCCGCCAGAAGCGATCATCAAACCCTTGTCATCACTATTAAGCCCTGGATAAGCAGGCAATTCCATGATGATGGAAGAATCAATGCTCTTCTTTCTTGATTGAAGCCCTTGGTCCTCATCTTTGGCCCCCTAAAATACTGTAACCTCATCTAAATAAAGCCATGTAGGGTCACCCAAGATGGACAAGTCATAGCAGAGAAGTCAGACAAATTGCGGTCCACTGGAGAAGGAACTAGTAACCCAATCTAATATCTTTGTCTAGAAAACCATATGAATAAGCATGACCAGAAACAAAGACAGATGTGCCTGGCGTGCTGCGTCCATATGGTCACCGAGAGTTGGACATGACTGAAGGACTGAACAACAAATGCTATTTTATACTAAATAAGTCCACTGAAATAACCAAGCCACACCTAACAGCTGACACAAGCTGTATGGCATCTTTGAGTACAGCCTAGAGGAACCCCTGCCAGTATACTTTAAGACTTTAAACAACATATTTTCAGAAATTACAGAGGACATTTTGTCCTCTATCCAGATTTAAATAATACTAGATTTTTAATGATACTATATTTATTTTGAAAGCCTTACACTATGCAAAACTTTTATTGCTATATCACAATGTTTGATGAGAATTATTCTTACCTAAACTCAGAAGCCTAGTTACATAGAGTGGTTTTATTCTGAAAAAGAATTATAGAGATGCACTGTTTCAGCGCTATGCCATTAAAATGTAGCCGTTTAGCGCTGATTCACATAGCGTTCCTGCATGCAGGAACACATGTGCAGTGCTAAACGGGGTATTCCTGTATAAATATATCTAAATATATCCATATATTATGTGTATATATATATATACTATATATATTTATATATATATATATATATATATATATATATATATATATATATATATATATATACAGTGGATATAAAAGTCTACATCACCCTTGTTAAAAATGTCAGGGTTCTGTGCTGTAAAAAAAATGAAGACAACGATAAATCATTTCAGAACTTTTTCCACCTTTAATGTGACCTATAAACTGTACAACTCAATTGAAAAACAAACTGAAATCTTTTAGGTGGAGGGAAGAAAAATAAAAAATAAAAATAATGTGGTTGCATAAGTCTGCACACCCTCTTATAACTGGGGATGTAGCTGTGTTCAGAATTAAGCAATCACATTCCAAATTGTGTTAAATAGTAGTCAACATACACCTGCCATCATTTAAAGTGCCTCTGATTAACCCAAATAAAGTTCAGCTGCTTTAGTTGGTCTTTCCTGAAATTTGCTTAGTCGCATCCCACAGCAAAAGCCATGGTCCACAGAGAGCTTCCAAAGCATCAGACGGATCTCATTGTTAAAAGGTATCAGTCAGGAGAAGGGTACAAAATAATTTCAAGGCATTAGATATACCATGGAACACAGTGAAGACAGTCATCATCAAGTGGAGAAAATATGGCACAACAGTAACATTACCAAGAACTGGAGCTCCCTCAAAATTGATGAAAAGACGAGAAGAAAACTGGTCTGGGAGGCTACCAAGAGGCCTACAGCAACATTAAAGGAGCTGCAGGAGTATCTGGCAAGTACCTGGCTGTGTGGTACATGTGACAACAATCTCCCGTATTCTTTACATGTCTGGGCTATGGTGTAGAGAGGCAAGACAAAAGCCTTCTTCTTACAAGAAAAACATCCAAGCCATGCTACATTTTGCAAAAACACATCTGAAGTCTCCCAAAAGCAGTGGGAAAAGGTGTTATGGTCTGATGAAACCAAGGTTGAACTTTTTGGCCATAATTCCAAAAGATATGTTTGGCGCAAAAACAACACTGCACATCACCAAAAGAACACCATACCCACAGTGAAGCATGGTGGTGGCTAGCATCATGCTTTGGGGCTGTTTTTCTTCGCTGGAACTGGGGCCTTAGTTTAAGATAGAGGGAATATGAACAGTTCCAAATACCAGTCAATATTGGCACAAAACCTTCAGGGCGTCTGCTAGAAAGCTGAACATGAAGAGGAACTTCATCTTTCAGCATGACAACGACCCAAAGCATACATCCAAATCAACCAAAGGAATGGCTTCACCAGAAGAAGATTAAAGTTTTGGAATGGCCCAGCAAGAGCCCAGACCTGAATCCGAATGAAATCTGTGGGGTGATCTGAAGAGGGATGTGCACAGGAGATGCCCTCGCAATCTGACAGATTTGGAGTGTTTTTGCAAAGAAGAGTGGGCAAATCTTGCCAAGTCAAAATGTGCCATGCTGATAGACTCATACCAAAAAAGACAGTGCTCTAATAAAATCATAAGGTGCTTCAACAAAGTATTAGTTTAAGGGTGTGCATACTTATGCAACCATATTATTTAATTTTTATATTTTTTTTTCCCTCTACCTAAAAGATTTCAGTTTGTTTTTCAATTGAGTTGTACAGTTTATAGGTCACATTAAAGGTGGAAAAAGTTCTGAAATGATTTTATCTTTGTCTCATTTTTTTACAGCACAGAAACCTGACATTTTAACAGGGTGGTGTGTAGACTTTTTATATCCACTGTATATATATACACAGATAGTGCTCAAAGGTTTTCAGACCCTTGGTGATTTGGTAATATATGTACCATTTTTAAAGAAAAAATGACCCCATTCAAAAGTTTGCATACCCTTAGTTCTTAATACAGTGTATTTCCCCCTTAGCATCAATGACAGTGTGCAGTCTTTTGTAATAGTTGTCCTATGAGGCCTTTAATTCTTGCAGGTGGTATAGCTTCCATTCGTCTTGGTAAAATGCCTCCAGGTCATGCAAAGTCTTTGGTCGTCTTGCATGAACCGCACGTTTGAGATCTGCCCAGGGTGGTTCCATGATATTAAGGTCAGGAGACTGTGATGGCCACTCCACAAGCTTAACCTTTTTCTGCTGTAACCACTACTGGAGGTTCAACTTGGTCTTGTGCTTAGTGTCATTTTAATGCTGAAAAGTCCAAGAGCGTCCCATGCATAGCCTTCGTGCAGAAGAATGCAAATTGTCTGCCAGTATTTCTGATAACATTCTGCATTCATCTTGCCATCAGTTTTCACAAGATTCCCGGTGCCTTTAGAGATCACCCCCCCCCCCAAAAAAAAAAAAACATCAATGAGCCACCACCATTCTTCACAGTGGGCATGTTATTCCTTCATTATAGGCCTTGTTGACCCCTCTCCAAACATAGCCCTTATGGTTGTGACCATGAAGTTCTATTTTAGCCTCATCACTCCAAATTAGTGTGCCAGAAGCTGTGAGGTGTGTCATGGTGTTAGGCATATTGTAACCAGGCTTTTTTTGTGGGCATTGGTGCAGTAAAGGCTGCTTCTAGCAAACTCAACCTTGCAGCTAATTTTTGTTTAAGTATTGTCATATTATGCTCCCTTGAAACAACCACACCATCTTTTTCCAGAGCAACCTGTATTTATCCTGAGGTTACCTGCATTTTTTTCTTTTGTATTCTCGAACAATTATTCTGGCAGTTGTGGCTTAAATCTTCTCTGGTCTACCTGACCTTGGCATCAAGTGATCCCTGAAATTTTCCACTTCTTAAAAGTGATTGTAAAGTACTGACTGCATTTTCAAGGCTTTGGATATATTTTTATATCCTTTTCCGTCAAACTGCCCTTCACGTTCTCTACTTTTGGCCGTTATCTGTTATATTATTTTTATAACACCATCTCACAGGAGTCTTCAATGCATTACATACTTTGTATTGTTTCCTTCGCCAGTGCCCTTTAAACTCTGGATTTCAGGATTCCTAGTCTGTGGTCTTTGCTAACTAGCTTGCCCCAACTTTAGTCTTTCTGAGTCTGGATCTTTCTCTCCAGCTCAGAGTCCTTCAGCTCCAATGCAATTCTAGCAGCCACCTTTGAGAAACTATCTCTGTCTCCGCTGCAACACTGCTCCTCTGGGTTCTAGGCTGCAACTCTTCCTCAGAGTTGCAACACTTCTCTGGCCCAGATCCAAAACACTGCCTCTCTAGGCTCTAGCTGCAACTGAACTTTAACCAAACTATCCTAGCCTGTTCACAGCTGCAGCCACATTATGATGTAATAGGCCTTTCTTAACACCTGCAGGCTGGATTGCGCAAATGCTCTATCCAGCCTCAGGCTTACATATCTGCCCTCCAGGACTCCACCATACATCTGCATGACTTTGTCACAATATCACATATATAGTTGTGGATCTTGCGGATGTTGGTGACGTTTGCAATGTTGGTAATGCACTTGCGGCCCCGCGCAAAGCAAGGCGCGCCATTGAAGCATGGCGTTCATTGCACTGCAAACCTCACAAGCGATGTGAGCTGTTGAAGCAATGGCGCTCATTGCAGTTGAGACGCTCATTGCACTAAGAGCCAACGCGTAGCAAGGCGAGCCAGTTGAAGCACGCGGGACTCGGCTGCATGAAGCTCCACAAGGCCAACGGCACTTATTGCACTCGCAAGACTCACAAAGCGAGGCCAGCAGTGAAGCACGTGGGGACTTATAAACAGCATCGACATGAGCACACAAGGCGCTCATGTCGATGCCCTGATAGGGCCCTGAAAATGGAGCCTGAAGCAAGCGAAGACTTAACACACAAGGCGTCATTGTTGATGCCCCAATAGGCCACAAAAATTGCAGACACTATGGCGCTCAGAGAGAGGCATGCACGGATACTAATTTAATGCTCCGAAATTGATTCAAGCACGTAAGGTTGAAAAAAAAAAAAAACACCAAATCAATCCACAAAAAAAAAAAAAACACACACACAGAACAGGGGGACACCCAGGAAAACTATGAACTGAGGTTGCAAGCAAATTTGAGGCATAATGCCGTTTATCGTCGATCGAAAATCGGCTAAGTGATGGGAAAATTACCCCTGAAAAAATGTAAAATTCTGAAACAGGCTGGAAAATGAGGCTCAGCAATGCTCATGCACGAGAGCTTAAAAAGTAAACCAGCACCAAAGACAGTAACAAACCCGAACAACATGGGTTTTAGATAATACACAATGGCGAAAACACTAACACTCATTGAAGACACTCATTGCGAGGGACGTAACATCGTCCATTTTGCATTGAAGGAACGTAAGTCGCAAATATTAAGATTTAAAAATAAAAAAATTGGATAAATTGTACATTTTAGTGATGACATCATTTAACACATGCTACGATAAATGAGATGTTTTTTTTTAAATACAGAGAAGGATTACAGGCTAACTTTTATTAGTCATTCATTGATTAATTGATTTATTAACAGAAAAAAAATATATATATATATTATAATTTAACCTGACATAACGTAACACATTGTAAGCTGTATATCTTTGTATTGTATAAAATTATAGTTCATTACTGGAATATGATTTTAACACTTTGAAGGTGGTCTGACATATTTCATAGTGACACTGAATGTGCCTGTTGTTGCTGCTTATTAACAAACTAACACATGTGCATGAAGTAAAAGACAGTTACTTAGAAGGACCATTTTACAGTATATTTCATTACATTAAATGACTGAATATTTCTTACATATTATATTACTAGCGACTTGCCGTCAAAAATGACAGCAATAAAATTTGAAGCCTTGCAATGCTGTTTGTCACACAATGAGAGCCTCTCCCCCTCTACTTTACTCGCTTTTGGCACTCATCACAGGCCTCGCAATGATTGCCTTTGGTGCTCATTGCGACCCTCTCCCCTCCTCAACCTCTCCCACCCTCTACTTGACAGGAGGCGCTCATTGCGAGCCTCTCCCCCCTCTATTTTACTGGCCTCGTGATGAGCACCTTTGGCGCTCATCACATGCCTTGCAATGAGCGCCTTTGGTGCTCATCACGGGCCTCGCAATGGGCGCCTTTGGTGCTCATCACGGGCCTCGCAATGAGCGCCTTTGGTGCTCATCATGGGCCTCGCAATGAGCGCCCTTGGCGCTTATTGCAAATCACTCCCCCTTGTCTACTTCCTCCGCTTGTGTCTCTTTCCCCCCCTGTCCCTCCCCCTTTCATGTCTCTCCCCTTCCCTGTGTCTGTTCCCCCTCCCCTGTGTCTGTCCCTCCTCCTTTCCTTCCCCTGTGTCTCTTTTACCCCCTGTGTCTCTACTCCCCCTCCCTCGTGTCTCTTTCCCCCTCATCTCCCTCCCCTGTGTCTCTTCCCCCTCCTCTCACTCCCTTGTGTCTCTCCCTCTCCTCTCCCTCCCCTGTGTCTCCCCCTCCTCTGTGTCTCAACCCCTCCTCTCCCTCCTCTGTGTCTCCCCCATCCTCCTCCACCCCTGTGTCTCTCCCCTCCTCTCCCTCCTCTATGTCTCCCTTTTCCACTCCCACCCCTGTGTGTCTCCCCCACCTCTCCCACTCCTGTGTATCTCCCCCTCCCCTGTGTCTCTTTCCCCCTCCTCTGTGTCTCTTCTCCTCTCCTCTCACTCTCCTCCTCTCTCTCCCATGTGTCTCTTCCCCCCTCCTCTGTGTCTCTTCCCCCTCCTCTCACTCCTCTGTGTGTCTCTCCCCCTCCTCTCTCTCCCATGTGTCACTTCCCCCTCCTCTGTGTCTCCCCCTCCCCTGCTCTCCCTCCTCTGTGAAACACTATATGAAATTGTAACGCATTCTATGATTCATGGCCTATGCGGAGAGCTAAATCCACAATCATTGTGTATGGGAAATAAAAATTGCACCAAAGATTTCCCAAAAGAATTTAGAGATCAAACTTTTGCTAATTGTGATGGCTATTCATTTTATAGACTAACAAAAAGTCCAAAGGCAATAATTTGAGGAAAAGATGTAGATAACACGTATGTGGTGTCATATAATCCACATCTCTTAATGAAGTATAATTCACACATAAATGTGGAAGCTTGCACTTCCATTAAAACAATTAAATATGTCTACAAATATATTTATAAAGGATATGATGCTGCAACTGTCATTATAAAATGTGGCCCAAATAAACAAGAAAATGAGTTATTGCATTATGAACTGACATCTCATGTAGATGCTCGCTATGTCAGTTCGCCAGAAGCAATGTGGCGACTTCTGAAATTTGAAATGCATTTTCGATCACATGCAGTATATCGATTAGCTATACATTTGCCACAAAGACAATTAGTTTACTTTCATACTGACAATGAAGAAATGCTCTGACACAAAATGTACATCGTCAAACCACACTTACTGATTGGTTTATCCTAAACTAAAACAATATTGAGGCAAGGGAATACTTATACAATGAGATTCCATATCATTATGTTTTTGTCAATGGATTATTGAAACGTAGACAAAAGGGTGGTAATAAAATTATTACCAGAATGTATAAGGTAAGTCCACGAGACATTGAACGTTTCTGCTTACTTGTACTATTTTTAAATGTTCCCGGGTGCACAAAGTTTTGAAGACTTGAGAACTGTCAATGACACAGTTTATGACACCTTTCAATTAGCTGCGTGACATAGAATGGGAGAGATGTCTAGCAGAAGCAGCTCTATCTGGAATGCCACACCAGATGAGGGAACAAATTTCATACATTTGCATATTTTGCAATGTTCTAAATGCATTGGCTTTGTGGGAAACATTTAAAATACATATGTATGAAGATTTTTTTTTAAACGGTAAATGACTCCATAGCTCAATTAAAAGCATTAATTCCACATCCAGGAATTACAGAAGATATAAACTTGGACGTCTATAACGCTGATGTTGAGAAACGAAAAACAGAAGAAAAAATTGCCAGTTTAAATGATTTGCAATTTCAAGCATTTAATGCAATACAAAAAACACTAGATGATGACTTGCTCAAAGAGCATTATTTTTATCTAGATGGACCCGGTGGGTCTGGAAAAACGTATCTATATAATTTGTTGATGAGTTCAATTAGAGGTAAAGGTGAAATAGCACTTCCCTTTGCAACAACTGGAGTTGCTGCACTACTGTTAGAAGGTGGCAGAACAGTACATAGTGGATTTAAGCTTCCAAATCCGATTTTGGAAACATCAGTGTCTGATATTAGAATGAAATCATCTCAAGCAAAAAATTTATGAGGCCACTATGATGTCATGCCGTGCTCTGCAATGTATTGATCGTTTATTGCGTGAAGTCATGGGTAATGATTTGCCTTTTGGAGGAAAAGTCATGTTGTTAGGTGGAGATTTCAGGCAAACATTACCTGTGGTTGTACGTGGAAATCGCACAGACATTGTGGAAACATGTATAAAGTCAAGTCCACTATGGAAAGAATTTATACAACTTAAATTAGAAAAACATATAAGATCTGAAGGCCAAATTTTTTTTAATGATTGGCTAATTCAAATTGCAAAAGGAAAAACAGAGTTAATAAATAATTTACCCAATGATACTGTGGAAATACCAGCAGAAATTATTTGCAAGGATTCACTCATATCAGCTATATTCACAAATGGAAACTATGGAAAATTCTTCTGACCTTGCACAGAAAGTAATATTAACATCAAAAAATAAAGATGCTTTGGATCTGAATAATGACATTTTAAAATGAATAGATGGCACGCAAAAAAATTATTACAGTGCATATTCTGTTCTGGCTGATGACAAACAGAGTGAATCAAATGTTATCACTGAATGTATAAATTCGTTAACTCCATCTGGAATGCCACCACATATTTTGAAACTCAAAAATTGAGCTATTCTCATGTTACTGAGAAATATGAACCCAAAAAAGGGACGTTGTAATGGGACCAGACTAATTGTTCAGGATTTAAAAGACCATTTTATACATGCAGGAATTCTGAATGGTACCCATAAAGGTGAGCAAGTTTTCATACCAAGAATTGATTTGGCTCCAAGTGAGATGAGCTTGCCTTTTGTACTTCAAAGAAGACAATTTCCCATTATCATGGCATTTGCTATGACTATTAATAAATCACAAGGACAAACGTTTAACTCTGTTGGCCTATTTTTAGAACAATCAGTATTTGCCCATGAACAACTCTATGTGGAATTTTCAAGATGCAAACAAAAAGAAGAAATTAAAGTTTTCATTAAAAAAAACGAAAGTCTGGGTGAATTATTAGATGATGGTCTCATTTTTACTAAAAAATATAGTATACTATGAGGGGTTGTAAATTCTAAACAAAATAAAAAATAAAAAAAACAGTCTTTCAAAAAAATGTAATTATTCAAAATAATGTTTACATCCCAAAGAAATAAATTCAACATCTGTTGGGCTCTTTTTAGAGGACCACTATTTCACATAGAGAACTCTATGTGCCAATATCAACAACTGCAAAACAAAAACAAAACAAAAAATGGGGTTTTATCTCGAGGACAAATTTTTATGTCACTTTGGCTCTATTTAGAGGACCACTAGTTCACATAGACAACTCTATATGCCATTTTCAAGAACTGCAAAAAACATCAAGACCTGTGGTTTTATCTCAAGGACGAACTTTTATGTCACTTGGGCTCTTTATAGAGGACCACTATTTCACATAGACAACTCTATATGCCATTCACAACAACCGAAACCCCCCTCCCCCCACACACACAAAACAAAGGTTTTATCTTGAGGACGAAGTTTTATGTCACTTGGGCCCTTTTTAGAGGGCCACTATCTGACATAGACACCTCTGTGTAACAGACCTTCACAAAACTTGTGAGTGCACTCAACATTTTTTTTTATACTTATTGGTTTTATTGAATATAGTTAGTATTTTCACTGTATGTACTTACCACTTTTCATGTATGTACATGCACTTTTCTGTTCCTGTTGTTCTCCGTTTCATTGAATTTAATTATCACTTGAATATAAGGTTTAATGTATGTATTTAGGGATTTTGACCTCTTTGTGTATAAGTACAGACAGTGTATTGATCCAGGGAGTAGTCTGTTCGCCAGTATCTGGGGTCAGGAAGGAATTCATTTTTTTTTCCAAATTTAAACAAAATACATTTTAATTGGATTTTTCATGTTTGCCTTCCTCTACATTCAATAACAACAGTTACAAATGTTTGAAATAACATGTAAGCCTTTAAAGACTATTGATCCAGGGAGTAATCTGATCACCATTATCTGGGGTCAGGGGGGTTTTGTTTTTTCCATTTGAGACAATTGGCTTAATTTTAACTTGTTTTTTTTCTGTTTGCCTTCCTCTGGATTCAATAACAAAATTTACATTTGTGTTAATTAAATGTAATATGTTACAATATAGATATGATTTAAAACCGCATTTCAAATGTCTTATAATATTAATGTAGACGTTGCAATAAAAAATGTTACAAAGTTAAAAAAACCTGGCTGCTCAGTTGCTGACAGATATAACTATACAAGTTGGATATTATAATAATAAACACATTACGTACTAAAACAATACATTGTTGTCCTTTTTAATACATATGTATTATTACATTGAAAAACAAAACATTTAAAAAACAAAATATTGAAGAAGGGGGAGAGACTTGCATTGGGTGGCAAACAGCTTTTCCAGGCTTCAAATTTGACTCCCGTCATTTTTGACGGGCAAGTTCCTAGTATATATATATATATATATACATATATAGATATAGACATATATATTTGCACCGGGGCCCCCCATGCACTAGCTCCGCCACTGAACATTGTATAAGATGATTAAATTAATATACCTAGTTCACATACACATGATTATTTCTTAAGGGTAATAGTGCTGCTAGTAGTTGATTTTCTTCATACTCTAACACTCAGTCTTTTCGGTTCTTTGAAAACAATCCTCCTATGCTTTTCCTAATGAACTGCCTCCATCATCAAGGATGATCACCCTACAGAAGGATGCATACATTTATATATATTTATCTAAGTGCATTCTGAATTATTATGTTGTGGTAGTATTTAATCTTTAATTGCAGTGTATAAAACATGCTGACGGTAACACAACACAGAAGAGTTTTTATTTCAAAGTCCCTAAAGGATCAAATTGTTTTGTATGATCTGTTGTGACTAGTGACAGGAAATGGTCTAGAAATGTTGTTACCCCTCAGGGTGTTTTTAAACCGCGAAGTAGTACCGGAGAAGAGTCCCATAGGATCAGTCCTTTTGTTTGTATACATCAGTTTAATGTAATTAAAGGGGATAGTGCTGAGAGGCAGCTTCCAGACAGTATGCAGCAATAATGACATGTTTAATACACTTTTATAGCACTTGTTGTTGTTTAGTCATTCAGTCGTGTCCAACTCTCTGTGACTCTATGGACTGCAGCCCACCAGGCATATCTATGTTCTTTTGGCACAGATACTGGAGTCTGTTGCCAGTTCCTTCTCCAGTGGATCGCAATTTGTCTGACCTCTCTGTTATGACCTGACTCTACATGGTATAGCTCACAGCTTCATTGAAGTACACAAGCCCTTTCCCCACGACAATGTAGTGATCCAGAAAGGGTTTATAGCAGTAGAGAATATATATTTTTTAAATTTATACAGTCAGATTACTTAACATGATGTAACATATAATGTTGATATAGTATAGTATATTGTTTTAGATGGTACTTTTGCTTGTGTTGCTGCTGTATGGAATCACAAACAATGTAATATAGTCCTAAACTCACATTAAAACATTTTAATTACAATATTCGATTATACTTTATGTTATACACAATCAACTGATCTGATATCTGTAAAATATATATTGTGATTTTTTTGTGTAGCATTAAATATTATTATACTTAAATTTTACAATTTGTTCACCAATTTGGTTGTAAAAAAAAGTCATCAAATCTCAAAAGAATGTGCAAACAAAGATTAAATATATTTAATAAAACCTTACTGAAAACTACATTTTAATAAAACCTTACGGAAATAATATCTTTCTGAAAAAATAATAATAAGACAGAATAATAATAAGAATAACAACAAAAAAAAACACCGGAAAAAGTTAAAAATTGATTTGTAGGTCAATGAGGGAAATAAGTATTTCACCCCTTCAACTTAGCACTTGGTGGCAAAACCCTTGTTGGCAATCACAGAGGTCAGACTTTTCTTGTACTTGGCCACCAGGTTTGCACACATTTCAGGAGGGATTTTGTCCCACTCCTCTTTGTAGATCCTCTCCAAGTCATTAAGGTTTTGAGGCTGATGTTTGGTAACTCGAACCTTCAGCTCCCTCCACAGATTTTCTATGAGTTTAAGGTTTGGAGACTGGCTAGGCTACTCCAGGACCTTAATGTGCTTCATTATGATCCACTCCTCTGTTGCCTTGGCTGTGTGTTTTGGGTCATTGTCATGCTGGAATACCCATCCATGACCCATTGTCAATGCCCTAGGTGAGGGAAGGAGGTTCTCATCCAAGGTTTGACAGTACATAGCCCTATCCATCATCCCTTTAATGTGGTGCAATTGTCCTGTCCCCTTAGCAGAAAAACACTTCCAAAGCATAATGTTTCCACCTCCATGTTTGACGGTGGGGATGGTGTTCTTGGGATTATAGGTAGCATTCCTCCTCCTCCAAACACGGCGAGTCAAGTTGATGCCAAATAGATTGATTTTGGTCTTATCAGACCACTACACTTTCACCCAGTTCTCCTCTGAATTATTCAGGTGTTCATTGGCAAACTTCAGATGGGCCTGTACATGTGCGTTCCTGAGCAGGAGGATCTTGTGGGTACTGCAGGATTTCAGTCCTTCACGGCGTAGTGTGTTACCAACTGTTTTCTTGGTGACTATGGTCCCAGCTGCCTTGAGATCATTAACAAGATCCTCCCGTGTAATTCTGGGCTGATTTCTCACTGTTCTCATGATCATTGAAACTCCACGAGGTGAGATCTTGCATGGGGCACCAGACTGACAGTTATTTTGTGTTTCTTCCATTTGCAATGAATCGCACCAACTGTTGTCACCTTTTCACCAAGCTGCTTGGGGATGGTCTTGTAGCCCATTCCAGCATTGTGTAGGTCTACAATCTTGTCCCTGACATCCTTGGACAGGTCTTTGGTCTTGGCCATGGTGGAGAGTTTGGAATCTGATTGATTGATTGCTTCTGTGGACAGGTGTCTTTTATACAGGTAACAAGGTGAAATTAAGATCACTACTTTTAAGAGAGTGCTCCTAATCTCATCTCGTTACCGGTATAAAGACACCCAGGAGCCAGAAATCTTGCTGATTAATAGGGGATCAAATACTTATTTCCCTCACTGACCTGCAAATCAATTTATATATTTTTTTACATCCCCAGAACATGATCCCCTCCCTTTGGAGACCGGGCAGCAGGGCGGTATTCCATCATGATAACGACCCCAAACACACCTCCAAGATGACCACTGCCTTGCTAAAGGACCTGAAGGTGAAGGTGATGGACTGGCCATGCATGTCTCCAGACCTAAACCCCATTGAGCATCTGTGGGGCATCCTCAAACGGAACGTGGGGGAGTGCAAGGATCCACCAGCTCTGTGATGTCATCATGGAGGAGTGGAAGAGGACTCAAGTGGCCACCTGTGAAGCTCTGGTGAACTCCATGCCAATGAGGGTTAAGGCAGTGCTGGAAAATAATGGTGGCCACACAAAATATTGACACTTTGGGCCTAATTTGGACATTTCCACTTAGACATTAATGGCTGTGTGTTGAGTTATTTTGAGGGGACAGCAAATTGACACTGTTATACACGCTGTACACTTACTACTTTACATTGTAGTAGTGTTGTCACATTAAACAGCACATTTAATAGGATATTCATTATTTCACATGTGTTCTTGAAAACTGGATATTTTCTGCATTAAACCTAAATACTTATTCATAATATTGCTGCAAAGTTGGAAAGGATGATCTCATATACATTTTACTGTTATTTTTTACTAGTGCCATGTAATATCTTTATTAATTATGATGACAAGATTGCCTTATAAATCATTGTCTCAAAAATGTATATATAAATATAAATATATATATATATATTATATATATATATATATATATATACTAGCAATATACTAGCGACTTGCCCGTCAAAAATGAAGGGGCAATAAAAAAAATTGTGGAAATGCTGTTTGTCACACAATGTGAGTGTACTTTGTGCCTCAACTATATAGACCCTAATAACACACTAATGAACGCATGTAATAACACTATAAGTGCCATGAGGGTCATCCAGGACCCTCATGACCCAAAGTGTAAGCACAACACCATTTTAACCTGGTCTCTTATGGGGGTCTATACAGACCCTCATAAGCCTCTATTTAACCCCATTAGTCCCATAAGGGTATTTAAAGACCCTCATGGGACAGTTAGAAGCCTTACATTACCCCGTAAGTGCTATGAGGGTTCTCCAGCACCCTCATGACACTAAGTATAAACACCACACTGCACTATAGCCCCCCAATAAACCATTACATCTAAACTAACCACCCTCTACACTAACCTATTAACACCTACACTACCTACCTTCACCGCCTACCTGCCCCACAATAACCCCCTTCACCACTCTAATTACAGAAAATAAAAAAAACTAAAGTCACCAAAAATAAAAAATCTACATTACATAAAATAAAATAAACCTAAGTCACCAAAAAGAAAAAATCTACATTACAGAAAAGAAAAAAAACTAAGTCACCAAACATAAAAAAGAACATTACAGAAAATAAAAAAATACATTATAACCCCCCCCCCACTACAGAAAAAAAAATTACACACCTGAAAAGGAAATATATATATAATACATACAATACAATACAATACAAATAACATACAATACAATTCCCCCCTATCTAGCATACAATCAATACTATCTATCTAAAATACATACCCTAACATACATACAATACTATATAATATACAATACATCCTATCTATCTAAAATACATCCCACAATCTAATTTACAATACTATATAATATACAATACATCCTATCTATCTAAAATCCATCCCCAATGTAATATACAATAAAACCTAACTATCTAAATTACATCCCCCAATCTAACATAGAATACTATATAATATGCAATACACTAAATCTATCTAAAATACATCCCCAAATCTAATATACAATAAATCCTAACTATGTAAAATACATCCCCCTATCTAACATACAATAAATGCTATCTCTATATACAAACCCTAAATCTAAGCTAAAATAAAATAATTAAGACCACTTACCTTTTCAGATGTCCCTTCAGATCAGCAACCTAGGGATCTGAAGGCATTGTCGCCTTCTGATTGGCTGAATTTGATAGACAGCGTTTTCAACCAATCAGAAGGCGCCATTGCCTATTTTCGTCCGAAAAAGGCTCTTTTTTCCAGGGAGGGGTAGAAGAGGAGGAGGTAAGTACAATGTAGATTATGTTTATTTTATTTTGTTTTATGTTTTATATGTATTTGTACTAATGTAATGTTTTTTTTTTTAACAGGGGCAGCGCCGGAGAAGAAGAAAAGAAGAAGTACAGGGACATGCTGGGAAGGTGAGTAGAATATTTAGAATGTTTATTTATTTTCTGTATATGTGTTGTACTAATATTTTTTTTCCTAGGTTGCTGATCTTAAGGGACATTTGCAAAGGTAAGTGGTCTTAATTATTTTATTTTAGCTTAGAATTAGAGTTTGTATATAGAGATGTATTTTAGATAGATAGGATGTATTGTATATTATATAGTATTGTATATTAGATTGTGGGATGTATTTTAGATAGATAGGATGTATTGTATATTAGATAGATTGGGTGATGTATTTTACATCGATAGGATGTATTGTATATTAGATAAATTAGATAAATTGGGTGATGTATTTTAGATAGTTAGGATTTATTGTATATTAGATTGTGGCATGTATTTTAGATAAATAGGATGTATTGTATATTAGATAGTTTGGGTGATGTATTTTAGATAGATAGGATTGATTGTATGTTAGATAGATAGGTGGTATTGTATTTTATTTGTATTTTATTGTATTGTGTTGTATTCTATGTATTTCCTTTTCAGGTGTGTAATAATTTTTTTCTCTGTAGTGGGGGGGGGGGGGGGGGGGGGGTTGTAATGTATTTTTTTATTTTCTGTAATGGTCCTTTTTTGTGACTTAGGTTTTTTTATTTTCTGTAATGTAGATTTTTTTGTGATTTAGTTTTCTTTATTTTATGTAATGTAGATTTTTGATTTTTGGTGACTTTTTATTTTTTTAATTTATGTAATTAGAGTGTTGGGGGGTTTATTAGGGGGTAGGTAGGTAGTGTAGGTAGGTAGTGTAGGTCTTAATAGGGTAGTGTAGGGGGTTAGTTTAGATTTAATGTTTTATTGGGGGGTATAGTGCAGTGTAGTGTTTATACTTAGTGTCATGGTGGTCCTTGAGGATTATGTGGTTAATGTTGGTTTGTAACAGCCCCATAATGGTCATAATATACCCTTATGGGACTGATGGTGTTAAATAGAGGCTTATGAGGGTCTGTATTGACCCCCATGAGTGACAGGGTTATTTATTGGCTTATGGAGGTCTCTATTGACCCCCATGAGTGACTGTGTTAATTAAGTGCTTATGGGGGTCTGTATTGACCCCATGAGTGACAGGGTTAATCATAAGTTTATGGGGGTCTGTATTGACCCTCATGAGTGACAGGGTTAATTAAGGGTTTATGGGGGTCTGTATTGACCCCCATGAGTGACAGGGTTAATTTAAGGGCTTATGGGGTCTGAATTGACCCTCATGAGTGACGGGGTTAATTAAGGTTTATGGGGGGTCTGTATTGACCCCCATGAGTGACAGGGTGAATTATGGGTTTATGGGGGTCTGTATTGACCCCCATGAGTGAGGAGGTTCATTAAGTGCTTATGGGGGTCTGTATTGACCCTCATGAGTGACAGGGTTAATTAAGGGTTTATGGGGGTCTGTATTGATCCCCATGAGTGACAGAGTTAATTAATGTATTATGGGGGTCTGCATTGATCCTATGAATGACAGAGTTAATTAAGCGTTTATGGGGGTCTGTATTGATCCCCATGAGTGACAGAGTTAATTAATGTATTATGGGGGTCTGTATTGACCCCCATGAGTGCCAGGGTTATTTATTGGCTTATGGGGTCTGTATTGACCCTCATGAGTGACAGGGTGAATTATGGGTTTATGGGGGTCTGTATTGACCCCCATGAGTGAGGAGGTTCATTAAGTGCTTATGGGGGTCTGTATTGACCCCCATGAGTGACAGGATTAATGAAGGGCTTATGGGGGTCTGTATTGAAACCCATGAGTGACAGGGTTAATTAAGGGCTTATGTGGGTCTGTATTAACCCCCATGAGTGACAGGGTTAATTAAGGGTTTATGGGTATCTGGGTTGACCCCCATGAGTGACAGGGTTTTTTAGGGGTTGGTGGGACTCTGTATAGAGCCCCATGAGTGATAGGGATACTTTTTTTTATTACGGGTCCTTTAGGGACCTTTACAGTCCTTTAAGGACCCATTAGGCGGGAAATTTGAATTTTCATTGCAGCGGGGGTCCCCGATCGCGTGCGACCAGGGACACCCACAGCAAGGGTTAATGAGGTGTAACTTCACTTGCAGAGGTCCTCGTGCCCCCCTTTGCTGTGGGTAAGCTTTGTATGTGTTTGTTATGTGTATTTAATGTGTTTTTAATGTTTTCAGTTGCGCGCTGTTCAGCTGTTGAGGTCGTATTTTTGCAAGGTGATAATGTTTTTTTTTTCTAAGTCCCCATCTCGTATATTTTTGTGTTAGTCCGTATATAGTGATTGCGTGTTAGATTTATTTTGGTAGTGCTGCTTGTGTGGGTGTTTGTAACCGCGTGTGGGTGCTTGTAACAGCGCAAGGGTCCGCATTTGTGGCCTGCAATGTGTCTTCAGCTCATTACAGTCGACGTTAAGAGTTAGCTGTGCAAAAATTGCAATGGTTAAACCCGTAACTTGCATCCTCCCGAAGCCTTTGATCTTTCACTTTTGCAAGAGTTACGATGGCTAAAATCGCAAATTGCTCTTCAATTGATCAATTTCCCCAAGCCAGCAAATGTTTTAACACCTGTAAATGGCAAAAAAAGGAGAAAATTCTATGAGTGCTAGAGAGGACCCTAAAGTATGTTAAACACCTATTCGTAGCACTGTAAATGCCAAGAAAAAATCAATACTGCACTTTAAATAACGGAAAAAGCGATGATAGACATTAGAATTAATTGCACAACAGTCTCAAGCTCACAAGTCGGCAGTAAATGTAATGTATTTGTATGTTTAATTTCAGAGTTAAATTGATCTCATGAATCAATGAGTTGATACGTATCAGGACACCCATATGGACTAGAACAGTATTGGCAGTGATTTTTATAATACTATATTTTGCAATTTTGCAAGTGTGACCGCATATCGACCCCCGAACCTAATTGATTGACATGTAACCTCCATGTTTTACTGCCGTAATAATGACTGTCTCATTTTCTATTGGCTGATTCGAAATGGGAGTTTACAGGCTTGCTTAATTGATCATGTTCCCGCCCTGAACTGCTACGAACCAGTGCATGGTTTATGCTTTTGGCTTTGGGACAGTAACTTGCGGGCTTGAGCAATTAAATAGCATCGTAACCGGCTGACCCACAGACATACGGCCTACTACGACCCAGTTGCGGGCTTCCAATTGAATCAGACCCATGATCTGCATTTTATATATGTACTTGAATATGTGTATATCTGAAGATAGATAGATACATAGAAAGATAGCTAGATGTTGCGTGTTAGATGCTCCTAGGGGCCCTTTAGAGTTCACTGCCCAAGGGCTCCATAAAGGTTAATCCACCCCTGGTTATGGAAACCATTGTTTATATTTTAAATAACCACTGTCTTACTGTGATGCATTCCTCCTGTTTCTAAATTAATACGGTATTGTTTCAGAAAGCAAAAATTGGGATTCCTATTCAAGATGAGGTCTTACCAAACATGTATGTAGCAACAGTATACTACCTAAAAGGTCCACATAGATGGTCGATTTTTCATGGCTTTTAAATAGTAAAAATCAGTCCAAAACCTTTTCAATAATGAAAAAGCTGATGATTTATGATAAACATTAGTAAAAAAAAATGCTGTTTTTTCCACAAATGATTTGGCAAGACCTCCTCTCACTTCTTTTGAGCTGTGGAAAAGTGTGCAGCAGACTTTCCTGCAATGTCCTATTTGCTGCTTAATTTTAGTGTCAGATGGCAGCAAATGTGTTGTACATTCTGCAACAGTATGAAAAGGATTGAAGTAGCTCCAACCTAAAAAAAGAAATGAAAAACTAAGTTTTTAGTTTTTTAATTAAGATAAACTAAAAACTTGTTTATACTGATCTGTACTACTTAAAGTTTGGTGATAAGTTTATATATACTCTTTTGTAAAGTAAAAAAAAATGCTACGAGCTTGAAACTTGTTTTATATGCAATTATGCTGCAATTACATCGACACTTTTGGTCGAGTTGTCTGCACAATGGAAATGTGGCAGCTAAAGCTCCTAATGCTTTCAGTTGGATGTAAAGCTCATAAAAAATATTCTCAATATTTAATTTACATTATGGAAAAAAATTATACATATGCCTTCATCCACAGATTTACAAATATGTGAACAAAAACATATGATGCACTAAGAGCAATAGATTATACTAATCACCCTTTAGACTATAACAACCTTTCTTCTTCTTTATATTCTTTCTTTCAGTTTTTTTCCACTGTGACAAACATAAAAATTAGGTTCATCCAGTACTCAATATGAACTGTTTAATGTTATAATGTACATTTTGTGCTGATTTCTGAAGTATTTTGCTTTTATGTAACCTTTGTAACCAACTTCCCCTGCTTGTCTGGCTGCCGTTTCTTGAGAAATGTTGAACTTACTGAATGCAATAAATTTTTAAGAATTTTAGATGTTTTACAAACTTTGGGCCATATTAAATTGTCAAAATCTGAAATACTGAAGCTTGTAATGTTGCCCGCAAAAGTTACTGCTGTTTAATAGGCCTCTTCTAGTTACAGGCTGAAAATTCCTGCGGTTGTCAAAATCGTAACTCCAACCCATCTAAGCCTTTGATCGTTCCAGTCTGCAAATGTTACAATCGCTAAAATAAAATAAAAAATAGATTTAATTGCAACAATTCCCCAAGCCCGCAATTGCCTTCAAACCCATAAATGGCAAATCTAGATAAAAATTCTACAACTACTAGAGAGAACTCGCAAGGGGATTAAACACCTGTTCTTAACACTATAAAAGCAAATAAAAAAACAATACTGGTCCTTAAAATAAGGGTAAAGCGATGAAAGACATTAGAATTAATTGCACAACACTCTCAAGCTTGCAAATCTGCAATAAAAAAATATTTATTTATGTTTATTTTCTATGCTATATCAATCTGGGGAATCAAAGAGTTAATACATATTAGGCCACCCACATTGACAATAACAGTTTCTACATTCATTTTTATTGATTTTTAAATTGCTGGTTTGCAAGCCTGATCGCATATCGGACGGCTAAACACTAATTGATTGAGGTTTAAACGCAATGTTTTACTGTTGTCATGATGACGGACTGATTTACTATTGGCTGTTTCTAAATCTGTACTTACGACTTGCTTAATTGATTATGATCATGCCCCGAAATACTACGTACGGTTGCATGGTTTATGGATTTGGCTTTCAGCCATGTACTTGTGGGCTTGTTCAATTAAATCACTCTGTAATTTAATGAGGCCCAATGTGATGTCTAGCAGGTTAGTCCTTAACTAGAATGGGTCTATGAGAAGAATCTTCCAATGTTTCTATACAATGTCTCTAACAAAATGTGTTTTACAATTACATACATAAATAATCTTACACTTTGAAGACATTGGGAAATATATTTCAATCTAGCTGTAGGCAATTCTTAGAAGAAAGTTATATCTACCATTCCAGTAGCTTCAGTGTTTTGTTTGTCTAACTAGCATTGGAACATATCTCTATTACTATGTTTTTTTAATGTTAGGTTTGTTAACTGACAATCCGGTGGTGTGAAATTTGTATGTACACCCAGGATCAGATTTATCATTAAGTAGAGTAGGCGGGTGTCAAGGTATGCCTGTAGGGACACTATGAGCCCGATTCAATTGCAAGCCTGCATCTCACAGGATCCAGGCCGTATGTCTGCGGGTGTGCTGCGGGCTCCCGTTCATTTCCGATTTCAGAGCTATTCAATTGATCAAGCCAGCAAGTTACTGGCCCAAAGCCAACTCCGTAAACCATGCACTGGTTCGTAGCAGTTCAAGGCGGGAACATGGTCAATTAAGCAAGACTGTCACCTCCCCTTTCATATCAGCCAATAGAAAATTAGACTGTCATTATTATGACAGTAAAACATGGAGATTACATGTCAATCAATTAGGATCAGGAGTCCGATATGCGATCAGACTCGCAAAATCGCAAAATATATTATTAGGAAAATGAATCCCAATACTGTTCTAGTCCATATGGGTGGCCTGATATGTATTAACTCATTGATTCCCAAGATCGATATAACCCTGAAATGAAACATAAAAATACATTTTATTTACTGCCGAATTGGGAGCTTGAGACTGTTGTGCAATTATTTCTAATGTCTTTCATCGCTTTCCCAGTTTTTTACAGTGCAGTATTGATTTTTTATTTGCATTTACAGTGCTACGAATAGGTGTTTAACCCCCTTGCAGGTCCCCTTTTGCCATAGTAACTCTTGCAGAATTGAAAGATCAAAGGCATCAGGAGGCTGTAAGTTACAGGTTTAACCATTGCAAAGTTTTCAAGGCCATAACCATAACCCGCTTGGAGTCCGCAGAAAATGCCAATTGAATAGCAAATTAACTTGCGGCCTCACTTATGGGCTACAGTAACTTGCGATAGCTCAATTGAATCAGGCTCTATGTTTTTGGATTGGAAATGTGTTAAAATCAAAACAGACACTGTGGTTTACACAGTGATCCTCATAGAAAATTAAATGGATTGTGGGTAGGAATAGCAAAGCACCTATCTAATTCTTAAATGTCCTTTTCAAGAAATGTCTCTCTTCTTTACATCACATGCTAGGAAGTGTAATTTTGTGTTAATTAAATTGATACCAAGTACAGATAAACTAACATCTCCCACAATTTTGCACTCTGAGGGCACTGTTTTAGGGAGGTCACATGCATTTCATATGAGAGAGTGACATCCAGTAAGGTAATTGCAAAAACATCTTAACAACATCCCTGGTTATGTTAACGTCAGACCATTGACCTTGTCTCCTTTAAACTTTGCCCTATATCTCAATTCTCAGTTTTCCCTTTCGTCTTTCTCACCACCATCTCCCAACCTGCAGTCTCTCTACTACACCCACACCACCCCTATCCTCTCAGTTTCCATGAACCTATAGATATCTCACTTTTACTGACCCCCAACAACTTACAAACACAATAAAGCCACTCCTCTCTGATATAACCACAATTGCCATAGCATTACTGCTTTACAAAACAGACATGTACATTCTTCTGCACGTGACAAAACTGCTTGACATAAATGCCCCAGTGTCATTCAAAGCAAACATACTACATTTAAAAATGTTTCTGCACTGCTGAATGCCACTGGAGGAAGACTTCCTGCACTATAAATTATTTATTTGATCCTACAGTGCTGGCATCTACTTCTACTTCAGTGCTGGCATACTTTAATAACTACTTTATCACTCAAGCCGAAATACCTACAGTGGATATAAAAAGTCTACACACCCCTGTTAAAATGTCAGGTTTCTGTGCTGTAAACAAATGAGACAACGATAAATCATTTCAGAACTTGTTCCACCTTTAATGTGATGAATAAACTGTACAACTCAATTGAAAAACAAACTAAAATCTTTTAGGTAGAGGGAAGAAAAAATATAAAAATAAAATAATATGGTTGCGTAAGTATGCACACCCTTAAACTAATAGTTTGTTGAAGCACATTTTGATTTTATTACAGCACTCAGTCTTTTTGGGTATGAGTCTATCAGCTTGGCACATTTTGACTTGGCAAGATTTGCCCACTCTTCTTTGCAAAAACACTCCAAATCTGTCAGATTGCGAGGGCATCTCCTGTGCACAGCCCTCTTCAGATCACCCCACAGATTTTCAATCAGATTCAGGTCTGGGCTCTGGCTGGGCCATTCCAAAACTTTAATCTTCTTCTGGTGAAGCTATTCCTTTGTTGATTTAGATGTATGCTTTGGGTCGTTGTCATGCTGAATTATCTTTGTCTTTTTTACAGTAAATAGGTTCTATGACCTGGGATTTTCCCTAGTGGGTAACACTAAATTTCGTATAAGGTAATAGTTTAATCAGGGAAAGGAATAATAAAACTGGAAAAAACCGTGGTGTGTGGAATAATAAAAGGAACTGGCTACCTTAATAATCTGAAGTAAGGCCAACTGTAATCTATAAATTTTAAGATACATTTCTCAATATATGTAAATATAGATATAGATAAATAAGTTCAATAAGATGTTGGCCAATGAAATGTTGACAATAGTCATATAATATTCATGCAATCCTCATATGTCAATAAAGGCTGTTAATCACAGGATCACTTGTGAGCATATTATCAATAAAATCAAGGGGCTAGATATATATTATGTGAATGAATCACACCAAGTGAATTTAAAAGACAAAAACAAAAAAACAGAGAACAAAGAAGAGGATGATGTGCAGAAATAATGATTATTAATTTGTATATGACATATATGACATATGTGGGAAATAAAATTGAGAAAAATGGACTGGTGGAAGTAATCATATACCATGTAACACCTATTTAATTAGTATCCATCATTAAACCGAAAATGTATGGTTTTGCTGAACAAAAAGGTGTACATATCTGTATATATTAAAAAAAGAGAGAGCCACTCATGCCCAATACTTGCAATTTATGGCCTCCACATCAAGTGAAAAGGATCCTCCATATGCCTGGTCTGCACATCACCTTCTCTATGTTTGTCCCGACGGTCCGTTTGCTCTTTATGAGAGCTTCCTCCACAGCGATTTTTCCAGTCATTTTTACAGCACAGAAACCTGACATTTTAACAGGGGTGTGTAGACTTTTTATATCCACTGTACTTCCCCCATCTCCCACCATGACCTTTTTAGTCCAAGACATTGCTGTACAAGAATACAAATTATACAAGACATCTCCTTATATCACACTGCAAAGTATACACTTCTGGCAAACTCCCATGCCACAGCCTCAATAAGGCTTGTTACACTAATCACATGGATGATGAGGTAGCTTCAGTCCTCTTAGCCTCTCATTTTACTACCTGTTCACCTTACCCTATTCCCCCCTCAGCACATTCCCTCCATCTTTGCTATCTATCACCAGCTGTAATCTACATTTTCAATGTCTCCCTTAAAACTGGCACATTTCCCTTTCCTTTCAAAAAGGTCACTCATTATGATCATTGTAAATAGGCCCTTTCTTGATCCATCTCTGTAATTACCATCTATTTCACTTCTTACATTTGCTTCAAAATTAGAACAACTTGGTAACACTACCCTATCCTTGTTCCTGTCTTATCTATCTGCACCTTTAGCATCTCAAACTTGGGCACACCCTCATAACCACTACTACTCCTTTTGGGGTACTAGAAGACTCAGTTATACTCTTCTTACTCTACATTGCATCCCTTGGCATACTAATATGCTTTCTTGGGTCCCAGTATTATCTGGGTCCCTTGTTTGCATTTTAAGGAAATTAACTGCATTTATATCTATTTTAGAAAATGAAACACATAACATAAGCCAAAGAACCCCCTCCCCAGCATCATGCTGTGGGGATGTTTTTCAGCAGCCGGGACTGGGAAACTAGTTAGAGTTGAGGGAAAGATGGATGGTGCTTAATACAGGGATATTCTTGAGCAAAAACTGTACCACTCTGTGCGTGATTTGAGGCTAGGACGGAGGTTCACCTTCCAGCAGGACAAAGACCCCCAAAATACTGCTAAAGCAACAATTGAGTGGTTTAAGGGGAAATCTGTAAATGTGTAGGAATGGCCTAGTCAAAGCCCAGACCTCAATCCAATAGAAAATCTGTGGTCAGACTTGCTGTTCACAAGCGCAAACCATTTAACTTGAAGGAGCTGGGGCAGTTTTGCAAGGAGGAATGGGCAAAATTCCCAGTGGTAAGATGTGGCAAGCTCATAGAGACGTATCCAAATCGAGCTGTGATTGCTGCAAAAGGTGGCTCTACAAAGTGTTGACTTTAGGGGGGTGAATAGTTATTCACATTGACGTTTTATGCTATTTTGTCCTATTTGTTGTTTGCTTTACAATAAAAAAAAATAAAAAAACATCTTTAAAGTTGTGGGCATGTTCTGTAAATTAAATGATGCAAATCCTCAAACAATCCATGTTAATTCTGGATTGTGAGGCAACAAAACACGAAAAATGCCAAGGGGGGTGAATACTTTTGCAACGCACTGTAAATGGACCACAGTATTTATATTACAAAACTACATATAAAAAATGTATAAAAATATCAGGCATGTTTATCATGGCTTTAATCAACAGTTTATTCATTTAAATATTTGACTGCATTTTTATATGTTCACTTTTCTATGTACTATGTGCTCATGTGTTATTTGAGTTAAGGGTAGGTGCAAATTTGCCTCAATATTACTGTTGTATAATTGTTACAGCATTCTTGGTTTATTATTAATATCCTTTTTTGTAATATGCCAACATATTCTGTGGCACTATTTGGGCACTGTAATTTCCAGAAATATTGGATACATTTGTTAACATCTGCATTCAATACTCACAAAATTCAGGTCCTTACACATGATATTTCTTAACCATGGATGGTCATTTTTTTGTACAGAGAACACCCTTACAGTATTTCTAATATTACTTATTTATAAATTTATCCACCTAGAAATCATACACTTCTAACCCTGCAGTACAATTCGGAAGCATCTATTATACAGCAAGTGTGCCTTATTATTACAGCAAACCTTCAGAAAAAGCCAGTAGGATGTTTAATCTCCACAAATTCCACCCTACACATTCTTTGTCTACAGTTATGTCTCACCTAGAATGTGATGTGCAGTTAACTAGACCATATGTCTAAACTTATAATAACAAAACAGAAAATGTCTCAATGAAGGTGACAAAAATCCTAACATGTTTCTACGTGTTCAACGTCTTTTTCAAAGGATTAAGATACACACTTATTCATTAAGGTTCCCCCTTCCCACTGATGCTGCTCCATCCACTATGCTAATAATATATATGGCCCATTTCTTTCTTTTTTCAGTCCTTTCCTGCCATACATACTTTCACTCATAGGGTTAATTTAGGTGTAGCAATCAGGTAGTCCAGGTTACCATGGCTACCATATGCTTAAAATAGCTTCCTGTCCCTACACACGCCTTAATCCTTTGAAAAAGACGTTGAACACGTAGAAACATGTTAGGGTGTAGGCTAGCGTAACGTGAAGTTATTACGCACGATGCAACTAGGCAGCGCGAATCTCCCCAGCACAGGGAGACGCTGTTATACTATATGCGAGTATACAGAGAGTGAGCTTGTTCAGAATGGCCCAAATTATGCTTACACCACCAAAATAGGTGTGGTGTGATACTCTAACAAGAGGTAATGCAATATCTGGACATTTAAGAGCCATATTGTTTGAATGGTTGATTTATACCTATATCATTCAAATAATAGGGGCATTGTACCCTAATAAGAGGCAATGAAGTACCTGGTGATCTAAGAGCCAAACTGAGGATTTTTTGTATGCAAAGAAATCTGTTGTTTAGAAGCATACTACCAAGCTACCTATATCTTCCTTATGTTGTTATACTAGGTTTCACAACCGTACTGGGGAGAGATATATAGTTATAGCACAAGGTAATTTAGGAAGGTTTGGCCCACTATTCTAATGATTTACACCTTTTGTTGCATAGTACTACAAGCTTATACATAGACACTCTCTGTGTCTCATTTATAATACTGCTCAAACCCCACTTAATGAGTGACAGTTGTCCAGTGGTCATTAGGTTTGCAGTTTTTCTGTTCAAAGGTATTTGTACAGTTTTTATTCTTTCCCTTTTTAAAGTTTTAATCGTCGGTTTTTCCAACCAATAAAGTTTACATTTTACTATTGCCCACTTTTTTTGTTATATATATTTAGAGTGTTATGCACTAATGGGCTTTATTCCCTAAAGATTTTTTCTGCTTGTTGAATAGGTGGTTCAATCCACATTTAGGGTTACTAACTAACAAGTCTACACTTTAACCCTTATATCCAAATTTCCAAGTAATAACATGGCAGGATCTAACATCACCAATCTGGATTTTACACAATTACAAATAGAGGCAGAGGCTACTTTTCTGCCCTCTACACAACCCAGAATAGAAAATAAAGATGTTAATTCAGCATTTTATGAACTTCAAAAAAATATGAGAAAACAAATTAAATCCATTTGGGAAATATCCAGTTTACAAAATTACATAAAAAATAAATTGATCACTAGAGGCCTTAGAACTAACATCACACCAGCCTTAAATATACATGATGAAATTTTCATGTCCAAGTGGAAGGATATCCTTTTTAAATGTTCTATGGAACTTATGTCATTAATTATTGAAACCCACCAAAGTAATCTTGAAGACATCAAAAAAACTGTGGTACTTAACCAAGTGGAAGTTGACAAATTTAGAGATATCTCTGACTTTGAGAATTTATGCACTAAATTGAACTCAAATATAGAAAAGTTCAAAAAGGACATTAAAGATAGAAAACATAGGAAATTCCTAAGAGATCAAAATGATTTCAAAATAGGAAGAATATACAAAAGATTACCATCTAATCCTCAATATCTAACAGGATCTGAGTTAAGTTTGTCTGATTATGACACCTCAGATATAGAAGATCATACTACCAGAAAGAATGTTAGGGGTGCAAGAACCTATCCAAAAAGAGGAATGTATAAAGATAGGAATCCCAACTGGAAGCTGAGAACAATATGAACTACGCTCCAGAAGAAACCAATATGATTCTGATAGACAGACAGGATTACATCCTATGTATGATAATGAAACTCCCTCATATCCTTTTTTAGGGAGAGGACGATCTCAAACAAGGAGATCAATACAGATCAATACCAATCAGTTCCTTTAGATACTGAAAAGTCAGAGGATACTCTGAGAATTATAAACCTATCCCACTTTGTTTTACATAAAGACCATATCACAGTTTTAAGTAAAGGCCTTACATTTGTACCAACATCTAAGGCAAATATCTTTACTCACATCAAAGATTTAAATCTTTTCTCTAGGAAACTAGCTCTTCACAAATTTTATAAGAGGAAACGAGATAGAGAAATTATGAGCCTGGGAGTCCCACAAGATGACATAGAAATAGTACAAGGCCTTATAGAGCTTTTGGAGGAAAATTGCACTCCAATCATAGAACCAAAGAAATGGAAGATTAAAAGCACTTTTACTCCTCCACTTAAAGACTATGCAAATATTTGGGTTTTCCTACAGCAAGTCTCTAAGGACATAGAGGAAATTGACTACAGGAGTTACAAAAAAGAATATAACCTCACTAAGCCGGAATATCAAGCTCTTATAGAACTTAGGGATGATGTGTCTATACACATCAGGCCAGCAGACAAGGGAGGCAATATAGTCCTCATGGATAATGATGACTATAAGGAGATGTGTATGAGAATTTTAAAGGATAAAACTACTTACAACATCATTACAAAAGATCCGACTCCTGAATTCAAATTGAGACTTAAAAACATCCTAGTAGATGTAAAAAATAAGGGAATAATTGTTGAGCAGACTTTTCTATTTCTATTTCCCAAATTCCCTATGGTCTCAGTGTTCTATTCTCTCCCTAAAGTTCACAAGAAAACCTATCCCATCCCAGGTAGACCTATAGTCTCCGGGACTAATAATCTTTCCCAAAACTGCAGTATATTTGTGGATTATCATCTTAGGGAATTTGTGATGGGCTTACCATCCTATGTCAGGGACACTCCTGATATTCTCAGGCAATTAGAAGATCTATCTGTACCTCCTGAATCATGGCTGGTGTGTATTGATGTTGAGGCCTTATACAGCAGCATTCCACATAACTTTGGAATCAATGCAGTAAAATACTTTTTACAGATGAAAGGTTCTCCTTTTGATGAACTAAACATGTTGCTAATAGCACTATTGGAATATGTTTTAAAACACAACTTCTTCCTATTCAACCAAAAATGGTACCACCAACAACAGGGAACAGCTATGGGTACACCATGTGCCCCTAGCTATGCGAACTTGTTTCTGGGGTGGTGGGAAGACAAATACATATATGATGACAACGCACATCCCTTTGGAGCAAATATACTTGTCTGGAGGAGATTTATAGATGATATTATCCTGGTCTGGACTGGTAACAGACAGGAATTGAGTTCATTTATACAATTTCTGAACACTAATGAATTAGGCCTCAAATTTACCTTTGAGACCAGTCAGAGTGAGATCTCTTTTTTGGATCTAATAATTAAAAAGGATGAAAGAGGGAAAATATGTACATCTACATTTAGAAAAGAAACAGCATCTAATACTCTGCTGAAATGGGAGAGCCAACACTTTGAGCCACTTAAGAGAGGAATTCCTAAGGGACAATACCTCAGGATCCGGAGGAATTGCAGTTCAGAGGAAGAATTTAAAATTGAAGCGAACAAACTTAGGGAACGTTTTAAAGCAAGAGGTTACCCTAATAGAAGCCTTAAGTTGGCTTATAAACATGCTATGAACTGCAATAGAACCGATCTGCTAAATGTAAATAGAAAAGCTCAAGGTAAAATGGATACCCCCACTAACAGGACTATATCTAATGAATCTAAGATTACTAGATGTATAATGACATTTGGTCATGACTCTGAAATAATCAGAAACATCCTTTCTAAACACTGGCATCTCCTCACAAGTGATAAAGATCTTAAAGACACCCTCACGTCCAAAGCAAGTATCACTTATAGAAGAGGAAAGAACATTAAGGATATGCTTGTACATAGTGTATATACAGACAAGATATCTGAACCTAAAACTTGGCTCCAACCACTGAAGGGAATGTATAAGTGTGGGAACTGTAAATTTTGCAAATTTGTGAGACCATGCAAACATTATATACATCCGACAAATGGTGCTATTTTTGATATTGATAATTTTTTCAACTGTAAATCATCAGGAGTTATATATATAGCTACTTGTTTATGTAACAAGATCTATGTAGGGAAAACCTGCAGGGAATTCCGTCGAAGATTGGGGGAACATATATATTCTATTAAAAACTAATATGACACTCCCATAGCAAGACATGTGAAATACTGTCACAACAACAATCCGGAAGTACTAAAATTTTGTATTATTGATTCTGTGAAAACTGGACCTAGAAGGGGTGATTTTCAAAATAAATTACTACAGCGTGAATCGCAATGGATTTATAAATTAAGAGCACAGGTACCTGATGGCCTGAATGAAGGCTTTTCCTATACTGCCTTCATATAGTCTTGTTGTAATTTTATCTTACATAAGTTGTCTATACAGGCCTTTTTCTGGGCCCTAGATTTGGACCCTCTAACTATATGAGAAATACCACCTAGTAATTCCTGAATCAGGATCATGATATATGCACTTTAATTTTACTTCATATATGTCTCATCTTTGCATAATATAATTTTTGCTTTATTTATAATTTTTTTCAGGTAGATGTGGCCCACTCATGTGTCACATCTTACCTGAAATAGAATTATTCTTTTCACTTTTGGTCTCACGTGACCATCATTTTTATTTTAGTGGTCAACACTACTCACCCTCACATTCCTAGTTATAATATATATGGCCATACTAGATTTTTCTTGCCATTTATTCATTCATGCACTTAGTCACTTTTCACTATGGTCTCAATATGTCAATTTTTGACCTAATTATGGTTTACATACAGGGTCTTTATACCCTGGCTATTTTATGCCCTTATACAGGGGTTTTAATTCATCTAGTTATTTTCATGCACAATATGCACTTTTTCTCTTTGCACATCATGATACTTATATATATTCTCTTTTCAGTATCCTGTATCCAGATACACACTTATTCATTAAGGTTCCCCCTTCCCACTGATGTTGCTCCATCCACTATGCTAATAATATATATGGCCCATTTCTTTCTTTTTTCAGTCCTTTCCTGCCATACATACTTTCACTCATAGGGTTAATTTAGGTGTAGCAATCAGGTAGTCCAGGTTACCATGGCTACCACATGCTTTAAATTGCTTCCTGTCCCTACACACGCCTTAATCCTTTGAAAAAGACGTTGAACACGTAGAAACATGTTAGGATGTAGGCTAGCGTAACGTGAGGTTATTACGCACGACGCAACTAGGCAGCGCGAATCTCCCCAGCACAGGGAGACGCTGTTATACTATATGCGAGTATACAGAGAGTGAGCTTGTTCAGAATGGCCCAAATTATGCTTACACCACCAAAATAGGTGTGGTGTGATACTCTAACAAGAGGTAATGCAATATCTGGACATTTAAGAGCCATATTGTTTTAATGGTTGATTTATACCTATATCATTCAAATAATAGGGGCATTGTACCCTAATAAGAGGCAATGAAGTACCTGGTGATCTAAGAGCCAAACTGAGGATTTTTTGTATGCAAAGAAATCTGTTGTTTAGAAGCATACTACCAAGCTACCTATATCTTCCTTATGTTGTTATACTAGGTTTCACAACCGTTACTGGGGAGAGATATATAGTTATAGCACAAGGTAATTTAGGAAGGTTTGGCCCACTATTCTAATGATTTACACCTTTTGTTGCATAGTACTACAAGCTTATACATAGACACTCTCTGTGTCTCATTTATAATACTGCTCAAACCCCACTTAATGAGTGACAGTTGTCCAGTGGTCATTAGGTTTGCAGTTTTTCTGTTCAAAGGTATTTGTACAGTTTTTATTCTTTCCCTTTTTAAAGTTTTAATCGTCGGTTTTTCCAACCAATAAAGTTTACATTTTACTATTGCCCACTTTTTTTGTTATATATATTTAGAGTGTTATGCACTAATGGGCTTTATTCCCTAAAGATTTTTTCTGCTTGTTGAATAGGTGGTTCAATCCACATTTAGGGTTACTAACTAACAAGTCTACACTTTAACCCTTATATCCAAATTTCCAAGTAATAACATGGCAGGATCTAACATCACCAATCTGGATTTTACACAATTACAAATAGAGGCAGAGGCTACTTTTCTGCCCTCTACACAACCCAGAATAGAAAATAAAGATGTTAATTCAGCATTTTATGAACTTCAAAAAAATATGAGAAAACAAATTAAATCCATTTGGGAAATATCCAGTTTACAAAATTACATAAAAAATAAATTGATCACTAGAGGCCTTAGAACTAACATCACACCAGCCTTAAATATACATGATGAAATTTTCATGTCCAAGTGGAAGGATATCCTTTTTAAATGTTCTATGGAACTTATGTCATTAATTATTGAAACCCACCAAAGTAATCTTGAAGACATCAAAAAAAACTGTGGTACTTAACCAAGTGGAAGTTGACAAATTTAGAGATATCTCTGACTTTGAGAATTTATGCACTAAATTGAACTCAAATATAGAAAAGTTCAAAAAGGACATTAAAGATAGAAAACATAGGAAATTCCTAAGAGATCAAAATGATTTCAAAATAGGAAGAATATACAAAAGATTACCATCTAATCCTCAATATCTAACAGGATCTGAGTTAAGTTTGTCTGATTATGACACCTCAGATATAGAAGATCATACTACCAGAAAGAATGTTAGGGGTGCAAGAACCTATCCAAAAAGAGGAATGTATAAAGATAGGAATCCCAACTGGAAGCGAGAACAATATGAACTACGCTCCAGAAGAAACCAATATGATTCTGATAGACAGACAGGATTACATCCTATGTATGATAATGAAACTCCCTCATATCCTTTTTTAGGGAGAGGACGATCTCAAACAAGGAGATCAATACAGATCAATACCAATCAGTTCCTTTAGATACTGAAAAGTCAGAGGATACTCTGAGAATTATAAACCTATCCCACTTTGTTTTACATAAAGACCATATCACAGTTTTAAGTAAAGGCCTTACATTTGTACCAACATCTAAGGCAAATATCTTTACTCACATCAAAGATTTAAATCTTTTCTCTAGGAAACTAGCTCTTCACAAATTTTATAAGAGGAAACGAGATAGAGAAATTATGAGCCTGGGAGTCCCACAAGATGACATAGAAATAGTACAAGGCCTTATAGAGCTTTTGGAGGAAAATTGCACTCCAATCATAGAACCAAAGAAATGGAAGATTAAAAGCACTTTTACTCCTCCACTTAAAGACTATGCAAATATTTGGGTTTTCCTACAGCAAGTCTCTAAGGACATAGAGGAAATTGACTACAGGAGTTACAAAAAAGAATATAACCTCACTAAGCCGGAATATCAAGCTCTTATAGAACTTAGGGATGATGTGTCTATACACATCAGGCCAGCAGACAAGGGAGGCAATATAGTCCTCATGGATAATGATGACTATAAGGAGATGTGTATGAGAATTTTAAAGGATAAAACTACTTACAACATCATTACAAAAGATCCGACTCCTGAATTCAAATTGAGACTTAAAAACATCCTAGTAGATGTAAAAAATAAGGGAATAATTGTTGAGCAGACTTTTCTATTTCTATTTCCCAAATTCCCTATGGTCTCAGTGTTCTATTCTCTCCCTAAAGTTCACAAGAAAACCTATCCCATCCCAGGTAGACCTATAGTCTCCGGGACTAATAATCTTTCCCAAAACTGCAGTATATTTGTGGATTATCATCTTAGGGAATTTGTGATGGGCTTACCATCCTATGTCAGGGACACTCCTGATATTCTCAGGCAATTAGAAGATCTATCTGTACCTCCTGAATCATGGCTGGTGTGTATTGATGTTGAGGCCTTATACAGCAGCATTCCACATAACTTTGGAATCAATGCAGTAAAATACTTTTTACAGATGAAAGGTTCTCCTTTTGATGAACTAAACATGTTGCTAATAGCACTATTGGAATATGTTTTAAAACACAACTTCTTCCTATTCAACCAAAAATGGTACCACCAACAACAGGGAACAGCTATGGGTACACCATGTGCCCCTAGCTATGCGAACTTGTTTCTGGGGTGGTGGGAAGACAAATACATATATGATGACAACGCACATCCCTTTGGAGCAAATATACTTGTCTGGAGGAGATTTATAGATGATATTATCCTGGTCTGGACTGGTAACAGACAGGAATTGAGTTCATTTATACAATTTCTGAACACTAATGAATTAGGCCTCAAATTTACCTTTGAGACCAGTCAGAGTGAGATCTCTTTTTTGGATCTAATAATTAAAAAGGATGAAAGAGGGAAAATATGTACATCTACATTTAGAAAAGAAACAGCATCTAATACTCTGCTGAAATGGGAGAGCCAACACTTTGAGCCACTTAAGAGAGGAATTCCTAAGGGACAATACCTCAGGATCCGGAGGAATTGCAGTTCAGAGGAAGAATTTAAAATTGAAGCGAACAAACTTAGGGAACGTTTTAAAGCAAGAGGTTACCCTAATAGAAGCCTTAAGTTGGCTTATAAACATGCTATGAACTGCAATAGAACCGATCTGCTAAATGTAAATAGAAAAGCTCAAGGTAAAATGGATACCCCCACTAACAGGACTATATCTAATGAATCTAAGATTACTAGATGTATAATGACATTTGGTCATGACTCTGAAATAATCAGAAACATCCTTTCTAAACACTGGCATCTCCTCACAAGTGATAAAGATCTTAAAGACACCCTCACGTCCAAAGCAAGTATCACTTATAGAAGAGGAAAGAACATTAAGGATATGCTTGTACATAGTGTATATACAGACAAGATATCTGAACCTAAAACTTGGCTCCAACCACTGAAGGGAATGTATAAGTGTGGGAACTGTAAATTTTGCAAATTTGTGAGACCATGCAAACATTATATACATCCGACAAATGGTGCTATTTTTGATATTGATAATTTTTTCAACTGTAAATCATCAGGAGTTATATATATAGCTACTTGTTTATGTAACAAGATCTATGTAGGGAAAACCTGCAGGGAATTCCGTCGAAGATTGGGGGAACATATATATTCTATTAAAAACTAATATGACACTCCCATAGCAAGACATGTGAAATACTGTCACAACAACAATCCGGAAGTACTAAAATTTTGTATTATTGATTCTGTGAAAACTGGACCTAGAAGGGGTGATTTTCAAAATAAATTACTACAGCGTGAATCGCAATGGATTTATAAATTAAGAGCACAGGTACCTGATGGCCTGAATGAAGGCTTTTCCTATACTGCCTTCATATAGTCTTGTGTAATTTTATCTTACATAAGTTGTCTATACAGGCCTTTTTCTGGGCCCTAGATTTGGACCCTCTAACTATATGAGAAATACCACCTAGTAATTCCTGAATCAGGATCATGATATATGCACTTTAATTTTACTTCATATATGTCTCATCTTTGCATAATATAATTTTTGCTTTATTTATAATTTTTTTCAGGTAGATGTGGCCCACTCATGTGTCACATCTTACCTGAAATAGAATTATTCTTTTCACTTTTGGTCTCACGTGACCATCATTTTTATTTTAGTGGTCAACACTACTCACCCTCACATTCCTAGTTATAATATATATGGCCATACTAGATTTTTCTTGCCATTTATTCATTCATGCACTTAGTCACTTTTCACTATGGTCTCAATATGTCAATTTTTGACCTAATTATGGTTTACATACAGGGTCTTTATACCCTGGCTATTTTATGCCCTTATACAGGGGTTTTAATTCATCTAGTTATTTTCATGCACAATATGCACTTTTTCTCTTTGCACATCATGATACTTATATATATTCTCTTTTCAGTATCCTGTATCCAGATACACACTTATTCATTAAGGTTCCCCCTTCCCACTGATGTTGCTCCATCCACTATGCTAATAATATATATGGCCCATTTCTTTCTTTTTTCAGTCCTTTCCTGCCATACATACTTTCACTCATAGGGTTAATTTAGGTGTAGCAATCAGGTAGTGCAGGTTACCATGGCTACCACATGCTTTAAATTGCTTCCTGTCCCTACACACGCCTTAATCCTTTGAAAAAGACGTTGAACACGTAGAAACATGTTAGGATGTAGGCTAGCGTAACGTGAGGTTATTACGCACGACGCAACTAGGCAGCGCGAATCTCCCCAGCACAGGGAGACGCTGTTATACTATATGCGAGTATACAGAGAGTGAGCTTGTTCAGAATGGCCCAAATTATGCTTACACCACCAAAATAGGTGTGGTGTGATACTCTAACAAGAGGTAATGCAATATCTGGACATTTAAGAGCCATATTGTTTGAATGGTTGATTTATACCTATATCATTCAAATAATAGGGGCATTGTACCCTAATAAGAGGCAATGAAGTACCTGGTGATCTAAGAGCCAAACTGAGGATTTTTTGTATGCAAAGAAATCTGTTGTTTAGAAGCATACTACCAAGCTACCTATATCTTCCTTATGTTGTTATACTAGGTTTCACAACCGTTACTGGGGAGAGATATATAGTTATAGCACAAGGTAATTTAGGAAGGTTTGGCCCACTATTCTAATGATTTACACCTTTTGTTGCATAGTACTACAAGCTTATACATAGACACTCTCTGTGTCTCATTTATAATACTGCTCAAACCCCACTTAATGAGTGACAGTTGTCCAGTGGTCATTAGGTTTGCAGTTTTTCTGTTCAAAGGTATTTGTACAGTTTTTATTCTTTCCCTTTTTAAAGTTTTAATCGTCGGTTTTTCCAACCAATAAAGTTTACATTTTACTATTGCCCACTTTTTTTGTTATATATATTTAGAGTGTTATGCACTAATGGGCTTTATTCCCTAAAGATTTTTTCTGTTTACTGGAATGAGAAAGATTTGCATCTAACACTACCTATGCATTGAATATGACATTATCAATATTATTATTATTACTAGTCAATTGCCCGTCATAAATGACGGGGTAACATTGGTGCTTCCCTCCATTCCCATCCCCTCCCTCCCCTGTATCTCTTCCCCCCTCTCCCTCCCCTGTGTTTCTTTCCCCCTATCCCTCCATTCTCTCTCTTTCTCTCTTTTCCCCCTCTCTCCTTCCCCTTTGTCTCTCCCCCCCTCCCTCCCTGTGTCTCTTTCCCATCTCTCTTTCTCCTTCCTTCCTATGTCCTCTCTCCCTCTTCTCCCCTCCTTCTCTCGTCTTCCCCCTCCTCTAGGATGCTTGCAATAAGTGCCTTTAGCTATGCGCATGTGCAATTTGCCAATGTTGGCACCCATTGCGTGCTTCGTCATTCATTGCGGGCCTCAGCATGCCCTATGCGCGTTCGCAGATCCCAACTTTGCAAGCTTTAATACCTCCCTGGATCAATACTGCATCTTTAACTATCCAGTATAATCCTGAATGCCCTTTTTATTTAAAATATATATCCAATCCCTTTTTAAAGATATATATCGAATCTGATGTCACCACCTCCTTTGGTAGAGAATTTCACAGTTTAAACATTTTTACTCTGAAGGACCCTTTTCTTTTTATAAAGTGAAATATTTGTCAGTTGAAAATCTCTTGACATAAAAAAAATCACTTGGCAAAGCCTTGTATTGGCCCTTGATACATTTATATAAGGTAATCATATCCCCTCTTAGACACCTTTTTTCTTGAGAAAGTAAGATTAATTTGGTTAGTTTTTCTTCATAAATTAGCCCCTTCATTCCCCTGATTAGTTTTGTTGTACTTTTTTCAGCTCTAAAATGTCATTTTTATGAAGGGGCACCCAAAATTGTACTCCATATTCCAAATGTGGACGTACTAGGGATTTGTATAGTGGCAGAATTATATTTACATCCCTTGCTTCTATACCCTTCTTAATAATTGCTAATCTTTTATTTGCACTGAGCACTGTTATTTAGGTGGTTGTCCACAAGCACTCCCAAATCCCTTTCAATATCTGATACCCCTAGATTTGTTCCATTAGGATTATAAATTGCATGGCTATTTTTTCTTCCCAGATACATAATTTTACATTTATTCATATTAAATCTCATCTGCCATTTAGTTGACCATTCCTCCGATTTTATGCAATTCCCTTTAGATGGAAAGTACATCATTATCTGATTTAATTACCTTGCAAAACTTAGTGTCATTAGCAAAGATGGAGTCAATATGTTCCAATCCTACTTCTAAATCATTAATAAATATGTTTAAAATTAGAGAACCTAATACTAAAGCCTGAGGAGCCCACTTACTACATTAGTCCAATCTGAGTATGTTCCATTTACAACAAACCTTTGCTTGCTATCTTTTCGCCAGCTCTCAATCCATGAGCAGATATTTACTACAATTCCTGTATCCCCTATTTTGCACAATAGTCTCACATGTGGCACTGTAGCAAAATAATTAGCAAAACCCAAAAAGACTACATTCACTGAGTTGCCTTGATCCAAGATCCTACTAACCTCCTCATAGAAACTAATTAGATTTGTTTGACATGACCTATCCTTAATAAATCTATGTTGATTCCTACTTATAATCTTATTTTAATAGACATATTCTTGTATACTATCCCTTATTAACCCTTCTAAAAGCTTTCCCTCTACAGAAATGAGGCTTACAGGTCTATAATTTCCTTGCTCCCTTCCTAAACATAGGTATCACATCTGCTTTTATCCAGTCATCTGGGAGAGATCCTGTGTCAAGTGAATCTTGAAAAATTAGATATACCTGTTTGGCAATTACAGAGACAGGTTCCCTCCGTACCCTTGGATGTATTCCATCATGACCTGTGGCTTTATTAACATTTATTTTTTCAGCCTCTTTTTGATTTGTTCCTGCGTTAATCAATTGTTTGGTGAAGGTAGCGTAGCCCTATTTTGTATTGGTACCTCCCTTGTTTATACCGAAGAAAATCACCTATTTAGCTCACCTGCCTTTTATTGGTCACTAATTGTGAGATAGCCTGTTTCACATTGTAATATTCCTTTAGCTTCCTTCCTCGCCTTATTCCCATTAATATATTTAAAAAATATTTTAGGATTAGTCTTGCTTCCTTTGCAACTAACTTTTCATTTTCTATTTTAGCCAGTCTAATCGTCCTTTTGCAAGCCCTGTTGATTTCCTTGTACTCACGTAAAGCAGTCTCTGCCCCCTCTTTTTTGTATAATTTAAATGCCTGTTTTTTTCTCCGTATCTTGATCTTTAAATCATTGTTAAGCCATATGGGACGTGATTTACTCCTTCTACTTTTAGTTCCACATGGTATATGTGATAAGTATGTATATTTAGTAATGATTTGAATGTTGTCCATTTATTATCAGTATTTTTACCTGTCAGTTCTTTGTCCCAGTCTACAATTTATATTGCTGCCTTTAGACCGTTAAATCTGCCCTTTTAAAATTGAAAGTTTTTGTTGGCCCCTTACAGTTCTGTTTTTTTTCTTTCAATCTCAAATGTGACCACCGTTTCTCAAGGCTTGCTCTAGCCTCATTTCTAGTAGGCTCCTGTATAATCTTGGCCAGATAATAATCTCTGAGTGTACTCAAGAACCTGCTCCCCTTTGCTGAACTGCTAGTCTCATTCATCCAGTTTATTTCAGAGTAGTTAAAATCTCACATTATTCAAACTTGCCCATGCTTTGTTGCATTTCCAATCTGTAACAATAATTGCAGTTCCTCACTTTAAATTATATTTGGGGGTTTATATCTTACTCCTTCTAATATTATTTTAGAATTAGCTTCTTCACTATTTAACTCTACCTACAAGCATTCAATATTAGTGCTGGTTTAAGCATAAATATCTTCTCTGACTATGGGCTTAAATTCAGGCTTAACATACAGATAAACCCCTCCTCCTCTTTTGCCATTACCTCTATTTTTTCTAAATAGGTTATAACCATCTAGTTCAACAGACAAGTCATGGGAGTTGTCCCACCATGTTTCAGTAATGCCTAATAATTTTAATTTCTCCTTATCTGCTAATTATTCTAACTTCCCTTTTTTTCCTGGCAAGGTTCTGGCATTAGCAAGCATACACCATATGTTATGAGTCTGTAGTTTTAAAGTGCCTGCCAATGTACTTAGTTACTTAGCAATACCTCCCTATTGACTATACTAACCCTCCCCATCTCCTCCCCCTTGACTAGTTAATTTGTTCTTTACTCCCTCTACACTTTCCACCCCATTACTTCTATCTAGTCCTCCCCATCTAGTTATTTAGCAATACCTCCATATTGACTATACTAACCCTCACCCATCTCCTCCCCCTTGACTAGTTAATTTGTTCTTTACTCCCTCTACACTTTCTACCCCATTACTTCTATCTAGTCCTCCCCACCTACTAGTTTAGAAACTACTCCAGCCTTTCTACCAGCCTTTACCCTAGCACACCAGCTCCCTCTTAAAATGCAATCCATCCATGCTATAGAGATTGTACTTAAGTGCTCTATAAACCCCAAAACCTCCTTAATGTGCCACATTTTTAGCCAAGCATTAACCTCCCTAAGCTCCTTCTGTCTCTTTCTGACTCCTTAGGCTAACAAGTGGCACTGGTAGTATCTCAGGAAATAAGACATGGGAGGTCCTTGACTTCAGCTTATTCCCTAGTTCGCTAAAATCATTCTTTAGGACTCTCCATCATCCACTAACTTTGTCATTGGTACCAATATGTACCATTTCCAACCCCTCCCAATAATTTATCTACCTGTTCCACAACATGCCGATTCTAAGCACCCGGGAGACAGTAAACTGTTGAACAGTTTGCTGGCATCTGAGTGACAAATCACCCTGTCTGCCTTCCTAATAATAGACTCCTCTCCCACTAAAACCTTTCTCTTGCTCTGCCTATGCTGCCCTCCCTCTCCTCCAGTAGAACTGTTCTTCCGGCTGTTAAAGGGAACAGCTCTATCTGGCATTACAATTCCTGAATGGACTTTTCGAACAGTGTCACTCAAACTTGCAAATCTGTCTGTGTTTGCCAACCCAAAACTAACCTGCCTCCTCCTTCTGTTCTCCCTGCTTCCCCTTGTAACTGTAACCCAGCTACCTCCCTAGACATCCTCACTAACTGCATTTCCACCATCCATGCTAGGCACAGCTAAACTGTGCTCTGTGAGCACCAACTACCTTTCTGTTCGCGCAATGTCACTAAGTGCTATAATTCTTCTCTCCAGTTCTCCAATGTGAGCTTCAAAGTAGGCAACATGCTCACAACTCTCAAAGAGGCAACAACTCTCAAAGAGACTTACCCATAATTACTAATTACAGCGGTGTGGGGGGGGGGCTATTTGTATAAGCAATACAATGTGCCCTCTTTTTTAATTGAACTCCCTCATTTTATTTAAACTCCCTTATTTAAACTAGAACTGCACTTGAACTAGAAGTGTTTGCAAGCTCACAGATTCGCTCCTCCCCCTGCTTATATAAGGTTCTTACTACTCACCTGCCCACTAATCACTGCACAAATACAAAAGCACATGTTACTGTTCTGGAGAAATCACAGAACAGAGGCAAACAGACCAGTACATTAGGCAATGTTGAGCAATATACTTGAAGTCACTACTCCAAAGAAATTACAATCTAAAAGGTAAGTTTGATCTTTGGGAAAGTAGGGTAATTGATGCATGATAGCAATGCTAAAGGCAATAGGCTGCAGACTATGGAGGTGTTTGTATATTACACCATATGTTATGTGTGTGAGCAGATTGTGCATGTTGAGTCTGTAGGTCAGTGATTCGCAAACCTCTCCTCAATGACCAGTCAGGCTAAGGGTTAACTCTGTGTGATTAAAGGTGAGGCAGTTAGATGTTCAATGGCCTGTTAAATATTAACTGCCTCACCTGTGTTCACATCGTTTTAAACCTAAAAAATGACCTTCCTGTGGGTACATGAGAAGAGGTTTCAAAATCACTACTGTTGGTGATAAGCATTTTATGCCTTTTATAGTAAACGTTTGAAGCTGGAGGAGCAAAGAAAGAAGTTCATCTCAACAGAAGTGCTATAGGCCAGAGTGAGAGAAGTTAACAAAAAAGAAGAAAAAAAAGCAAGTCACTTGCAAAACTAGTAAAAACAAGAACATTTGAAATTTTTACTCCGTTAACCCCAAAAAGAGTCCACAGTGTGTCAATTCTGAAAAGACACTCTATTGTAAATGTTGTAGCAACTGAAACTATAGATCTTCATTAGTAATAGACAAAAAATATAATAAACTATATGTGCAGACAAAAATATTATTAAATATATATGTACAAATATACAGTGCATAAAAACAAGGTCTCAAGTGCTGTGTGTTTATAGAGGACTGCAATATATCTCCTGTTAAGTACCCAAAAATACAGATAATTAGAATCCCTCTAAAAATAGATAGGTAGATGAAAACACATCTACAGAAATGTATATAGTGAACTCAACAGCTCTCTACTGGACGATGCTTAGTTGTTAAACACATGGTTGAGCTAAGTTGCTAAATTTTTGTCCTCATATATATATATATTGAGGATTTTACACGTGAGTGTGAATACTACTTATTTTGATTCAATAAACATTATTGATTTGCACAATCAGGACTTTTTTGCGCTTCTTTACCCCCTTCCCTTCTTGTTTTTTATACATTGAGACTACACCAGAGAACAGTGTTTATATTTAAGAAGCTGCGGATTTTCCTGGATTCTCAGGCGAAAATCCCTGTTAGAATTTTGAATAATTAGTGGTCATTGGACTTCCTTCATATAATAAGGTACTTTATCATTTTTATTCCTATAGACGCCTTACAGGTGATATAAGAATTGAGTCTTATTTTTTATATTGGTGTTTATCATCCATTATTCAATCACATATATAGTTGTGAGCGTACGAGTTGTTGCTAACGCTGCGGGCTCGCGTAGCGAGTCGCGGGCCTCGCGTAGCGAGGGCCGCGGCTCGCGCAGCGAGACGCGTGCCTCGCGAAGCAAGGGCAATGTGCCAGGTTCTCAGTTGCTGGCATGGAGCGCCGCATGCCAGCACCTGAGGACCTCGCAAAGCGAGGTCTTCAGTTGCAGCAACTGCGACCCTTGCAAAATTTCAAAAAAAGTTCACGTCGCAACACATTACGACACTCGCAAACAACATACAACACACGTTCACACACATTACGACACTCGCAAACAACATACGACACACGTTCACACACATTACGACCTCGCAACACTCGGACGCAACTCGCGAACATTACAAAATTAAAAACACAATACATACACACAGCACATACATAAAAACCTTACCTACACAAACAGGAAGCACCCAGGACCTCAAAAATGCAACTTACAACTTAATTGCACTCAAAATAAAAGAGTTTAGACACTAAATAGTTTGTTAAGCGACACAAAAAATGGCCGACGAATAAAACGAAAATGAGGCTACACACGCAAACACCATACGAGACACGTTACCACACATTACGACTTCGCAAACATCGGACGCAACACGCCGACATACAAACATTTAAAACTTAAGAAAGACACACAACAAACACATAAAAAGCTTACCTACAGCAAGAGGAACCAGCCAGCACCTCAAAAAAACAAGTTACACCTACATTTAAATCAAAATAAAACACTTTAGACACTAATACCATCGCTAAGCGACAGAAAAAATGGCCGACTAACAAAACGAAAACGAGGCTTCAGACGTAACTACACTACACTTACTCGCAATAATGAAACACATACTATGCGGAACGTATCACAATCATATTAAACACCATTTTGAACAGTAATACGCAGAAAATGGCGGATGGAACGCAAATTGTAAGCTGGAACGCAAATAGCACATGCGTATTGCGTTCTAACGGTCTCACTTTCCAGAACTTTCTACAAGTTTATAAATACTGCCTATTTCAAACAAAAAAATACATTTCTCCTCAGGTGATCAACGGAGTGACTTCTGAGATAACTGCTGCTTTTACTTGAGAAGACAATTCTTTACTAATTTACTACTTTGCATTGTGCAAATTACAACTGAGAGGTAAGCTATAATATATTACATTTTATTATCAGGACAGGTCAAACAAATAAAAAAAAAAAATAGGATTTATGTAGTGACATATATGGCACATTTATGTGTATAGGCTCAAAAAAAAAATACGGTTCATTTAACAAAACAAAAAAACATAATTCAATATTAAACAGAGGTTTATGTATAGTGACATGTGACACGCACATATATGTCTATAATGTATAGTGACATCTGACACGCACATATATGTCTATAATGTATAGTGACATCTGACACGCACATATATGTATAGAATGTATAGTGGCATGTGACACGCACATTTATGTGTATTGCCCCTGCATAGTGACATGTGACACGGACATATATGTGTATCATGTATATTGACATGTGACACACACATTTATGTGTACTGCCCCTTCATAGTGACATGTGACACGGACATATATGTGTATAATGTATAGTGACATGTGACACGCACATTTCTGTGTATTGCCCCTTCATAGTGACATGTGACACGGACATATATGTGTATAATGTATAGTGACATGTCACACGCACATTTCTGTGTATTGCCCCTTCATAGTGACATGTGACACAGACATATATGTGTATAATGTATAGTGACATGTGACACGCACATTTCTGTGTATTGCCCCTTCATAGTGACATGTGACACGGACATATATGTGTATAATGTATAGTGACATGTCACACGCACATTTATGTGTATTGCCACTGCAACAAAATTAGCTTAAAACAAAATCAGTAAACAACTACATTTAAATGACATTATATGTCATGTATACTGATATGTCACACGCACATATATGTGTATCATCTATAGTTACATCTCACACACACACATTTATGTGTGTTGGAAAAAAAAATATAAGGTTAATTTAACCATTTAAATATGAGTCATGTATACTGATATGTCACACGTACACAAAATAATTACATTAAACTATGGAATGTGCTTCATGTATGTGACATATGTGTGTAGCCCCCAACAAAAAATAAGGTCAATTGAAAAAAATTACAGAAGTATATTTAAATGACATTCATTTACTGCAATTCAATAGATCATATAAAGCTGAATCTTTTTATTTCTTTGAATATTCAAACAGACTCTGCATCAACAGCGTCTCTCAACAATTTGCACCGTGCACTGTGAAGCACAATCCCTTTAAAGAACACCAACAAAGAAGAAGAGGTAAGATACAACAAGACATTACATGCTCAAAAGGCCATGCTTTGCTAGATGAAAAATTATAAATATACAAATAACTATTTCACTTTCTTTTTCAAACAGACACTACAAGAAGACCGGCGGATTAAGATTGGCAGGAGGGGACCGTCTGTCATTCCAAACTTCAATCAAGGTAAAGTATTAAGTATAAACAAGAAAGAACCATGAGCCTTATTCAATTGCGACTTCCTCAATTGAATAGGGCTCTATATAAGCACATAACATATTTTTTATACAGAACTTTTTAGTTACTGAACTTCTAACCACAATCAAGGTTTTCAATAACTAAAAACTTTGCTCAATAAATATGTTATGTGATTATATAGAGCCCTCTTCAATTGGCAAAATTGCAATTCAATGAGGACCTATATATCTTTAATGGCCAAGGGCCTCACTCAAATGTGATTTGCCCATTTCAATAGGGCTCTATATAAGCACAGAGCATATTTTTTAAAGGAACTTTTTATTTTGTGAACACGTTGCTTTTGGATACAAGTTCACTAAATACAAAATTCCGTAAAAAAATATGCTCTGTGCTGATATTGAGCTCTATTCCATTGCCCAAAACACAATTGAATGAGGAGCTCACAATATAACAAATGCAGTAACCAAAGGCCCTCATTCAATTGCTATTTTGGACAATTAAATATGGCTATAAATAAGCACTTTTAGGCCCTTATTCTATTTTAACAAATATATGTGATGTGCTTATTTACAACCCTATTCAATTTTCAACATTGCAATTCAATGACGGCCTTAGAGTACTATTACATTGTAAAAAATGCAATTGAATGAGGGGCAAACTATGCAACATATGGTACACACAAAGGCCCTCATTCAATTGCAATTTGCCCAATTGAATAGGGCTCTAAATAACAACATAACAATTTTTTTAAAAGAAGTTTTTAGTTACTAAAAATCTATCCAAAATAAAGTTTTTAAATGACTAAAAACTTCTTTAAAAAAATATGCTATGTGCTTATTTAGGGCACGATTCAATTAGCCAAATCGCAATTGAATGAGACACAAACTGCTACACACAGAATTTCTTATTCAATGTTTAACAACCTATAAGCCTTACAAAGAAGCAAAAATAAGAATAACAAAAGTGTTGCGCACCTAATAGCATTGTACAAAAAATCACACAAACTCATAGGAAACTACATTAACATTCGTCTTTAATGTTTAACAACCTATAACCAGTACAATCAAGAATAAATAAGTTTTGCACAAGTGGTGCGCACCAAACAGGATTGTCAAAAACTAACACAAACACATAGCAAACTACATTAATTATATTATTTCATGTTTCACTAACTATAAGCATCCCAATAAAGGTTAAATAAGTATACCACAAGTGGTGTGCACAAAACAGGATTGTACAAAAAATAACATAATCACATAGCAAAATAAATTTATATTCTTATTTAATATATCACAACCCACAAGCCTTACTAAGAACCTTAAATAAGAATAACAAAAGTCGTGGGATTGTATAGAAAGTAAAAAAAAAAATATATAGAAAAAAATAACCATAACTCATACAATACAGCCAAATTCATAAATTTTTAAATTATTTAAAAGACATTTCACTCAAACAACATTTTCTATTTTATATTACAACAGATACTGCGTGAAGACAATCGGACGAGGACTTTCTCCACAGGACCGGACCATCGGACGAGGACTCAGACCAGACCAGCAGACGAGGAATTTCAACACAGGACCAGACCAGCAGACGAGGACTTTCACCAAAGGACCACAACATCAGACGAGGGCTATTGCCACAGGACCACAACATCGGACGAGGGCTATCGCCACAGGACCACACCATCGGACGAGGACTTCCAACAGAGGACCACACCATTGGACAACGATTTTGAACCGAGGACCAACAAACATTCAGATTTAAATCACACTTCAACCAAGGTAAAGTATAATAAGTACTAAAGTATAAAACTAAAGAAACTGCTTTCAGTTGCATCCGTGTCAACAGAAAAATAAAAAAATTAATTTACTATCTCCCTTATTTTATTTAAATTGCTACTATGCAATACATAGCTCAATAACTACATCACTTTTTTTTTTAGCAAAGAAGTTTTGCACTGGTAAATATCTATCCACAAACAACGTTTTTAATAAATAAAACCATTATTTTAAAAAAATATGTTACATGCTTATTTACAGCAGTATTCCATTGGCCAAATTCTTAGCCAGTGAGGACAGGAATTATAAATTTAACTAAATATAAATGATACATTAATGATTTGCCTTTTATTTCACCAATTGTGCACACGAATCTTTAACAGGAATTACAAATTAAAATATACACAATTACATTTATTTTTTTTCCTTTACAGATTAATATGGCTGATAACGAGACCAAAGAAGAGAAGAAAATACGTCAAACTAGAGAAAGACAAGAGAGATGGGCCGCCCAGCAGACACCGGAGGAGAAAGAAATTCGACGAGAAAAAGAACTCAAAAGACTTGCAAATAAAAGAATATAAGCTGCAAAAATGAAAGATACAACCAAAAAAAAAAAAACGATAATAAAGCATTTACAAACTGTTCCTAAAACATCAGATGACATTTTACAAGATACCAGTCAAGACAGACCAAAAAAAGCAACTACAAAAACAAAGCATTTACAAACTCTTACTAAAAACTTACAGGACATTTCAACCAAACAAGGACAACATATACCAAGAAAATCCACGAAAAAAACTAAACATTTAGAACCTGTTGTTGAAACATTTCATGACTTTTCATCTGATGAATATGAAAGTCAACATCCGATATGCTTTGCAAATTGTCCTTTACTGAAGTCTTTAGCAGTAGAGGTTCATAGTTGTGGGGACATGACTACTCAATGTCAATTTTGTGAGGCTTATTATTTTAAACAGGAGAGACCCAGAGATGGACAATTTATTAGTTGTTGTCAAAAAGGAAAGTTCAAACTTCCAGAAAGGAAACAATTTCCAACCTATTTACAAAATATTATGACTGAACCTACTTTTCCAAATTACAAAATTTTTAAGACAAACATAAGATCCTAAAATAGTGCCATATCATTTGCATCTATGGGGGCAACATTGGCTGCTAATGTACCAGGACATGGTCCTTACTGTTTTAAAGTCCAAGGACAAATTTATCATCGGACTTCACATTTACATCCAGAGGAAGGAGAGCAAAGAAAATTCGCTCAACTATATGTCCTAGATACAATGGAAGCTGTTGACCAACGTATGCAGATGGAAGAAAATAAAAAATGCTTACCCAGTGTTTTTATAGAGCTAAATAACATTATGGACAACAATCCCTACAGTAAAGCTTACAAAAAATTGGCAGAAGTAGAAAATGAACAACTACTTCATGCACAAAGACATCAATTACCCATGCCGAAGGTTAATATGGTGCTTAAAAGAGACAGACATACTGATAAACGTCGTTATAACTTGCCAACATCAAATGAGGTTGCAATGGTCTTTCAGAATGATGAAGGAGAACCACCATTTCAAAGAGACATTAGAGTATATCCCAGAAATGAGGAGCAACCATTTATTAATATTAATATCTTAAGTCCAAATTTAGATCCAATGACATATCCCATCTTTTTCCCACATGGAGAAGCAGGTTGGCAACCAAAATTAACCCTTCCCAGTTACCCAAATGCTAAAGCCAGAATCCGAAATAATGTTTCTATGCTTGAATTTTAAGTTGCTCAAATTGCCATTAGAGATGAATTTAATCCAATTTTATGTGGTGGGAAACTAACACAACAATGGATTATTGATTCATTTTTGCAAGTTGAGGCAAATAATTTAAACTTTATAAAATATCAACAAGATAAACTATGTGTAGAACAATATTGTGGACTCATGGACTATGTTGCTGACGTGGCTACAAGCAGAGACATGACAGCTGGCAAAGCCATCATTTTACCATCTTCCTTTCAAGGATCTCCTCGAAATATGAGAGAAAGATACAATGATGCTATGGCTATTGTGACAACATTTGGAAAACCAGATTTATTTGTGACATTTACATGTAATCCACAATGGCCAGAAATTAATCAAAATCTACTTCTTGGACAAAGTGCTTCAGATCGACCAGATTTAGTAGCCAGAGTTTTTAAGATAAAATTAAATGAATTAATACGTGACTTTACTATAAATCAGTTATTTGGCAAATGTCTTGCTTATGTATATACCATTGAATTTCAAAAAAGAGGCCTTCCACATGCACATCTTCTCATAATACTTCAAGAGAAAGATAAATTAGATACTTCGGACAAAGTGGATGCAGTCATAGTTGCTGAACTACCGGATCCAGAACTATATGGTAGACTATATGAGATTGTTACTCATCGCATGATTCATGGACCCTGTGGAGACCTTAATCCACAATCACCATGTATGGAAAATAATCAATGTTCAAAAGATTTTCCAAAAGATTATAGAGACAAAACATATGCAAATTGTGATGGATATCCACTTTATAAAAGAAGAGAAGGAGATAGTGCCATTATTCGTGGAAAAAAAGTGGACAATAGATATGTAGTACCCTACAATCCACATTTACTCATGAAGTACAACGCCCACATCAACGTAGAAGCCTGCACTTCCATCAAATCCATTAAATATGTCTACAAATATATTTACAAAGGTTACGATGCAGCTACTGTAGTCGTCAAAAGTGCAGACAACCCTGAAAGTAGTGAGTTAGTACATGATGAACTTGCATCTCATGTAGATGCTCGCTATGTCAGTGCGCCAGAAGCTATGTGGCGTCTTTTAAAATTTGAAATGCATGATAGATCACATGCAGTATATAGGTTAGCAGTACATTTGCCACAACGACATTTAGTCTATTTCCATGCTGGAAATGAAATGAATGCATTGGTCCAAAGTGAAGATCGTCACACTACACTAACTGCATGGTTTGCATTAAATTCCACTGATGCTGAAGCAACACAATATTTATATATTGAAATTCCATATCACTATGTTTTTGTAAATGGATTATGGAGAGCAAGAAAAACCAGAGGCAATAAAATTATTCCACGAATTTACACAGTCAGTCCAAGAGATGTTGAACGTTTTTGCTTACGGATATTACTTTTAAATGTTCCAGGAGCACAAAGTTTTGAACAATTAAGAACTGTTAATGACATTGTATATGAATCCTTCCATTTAGCTGCAAGACATAGAAACTTACTCGCTGATGATACAGAGTGGGAAAGATGTTCAGAAGAAGCAGCACAATGTCAAATGCCACGACAGATGAGAGAACAATTTGCTTTTATTTGTATCTTCTCAAATGCTCCAAATGCATTAGCTTTGTGGGAGACTTTTAAAAGTAATATGGCTGAAGACTTTATGCGACGATACAATGAACCCATTGCACACTTAAAAGCGTTAATGGAAATTCAAGAAGTCTTTTTAACTCATGGATTAAGTTGTGCAAGTTTTCATTTGCCTGATCCAGGTCTTATAGATGACATTAACTTTGAAGACTATGACATTCAACTACAAGCAGAAAGAACAGAAGAAAGACTTGCAACTTTAAATACACTACAATTGCAAGCATTTCATGCCATTAAAAATGCTATAGATGATGACATGGTGACAGAGCATTATTTCTATCTTGATGGACCTGGCGGATCAGGGAAAACATATTTGTACAATTTATTAATGAGTTCAGTACGAGCACAAGGAAAAATAGCAATGGCGTTTGCCACTACTGGAATTGCTGCACTTTTATTAGAAGGTGGAAGAACTGTTCATAGTGGATTTAAACTGCCAGTGCCTATTTTAGAAAATTCTGTGTCAGATATTCGCATGACATCCTTACAAGCAAAGAAATTGAAGAAATGTAAATTAATTATAATAGATGAGGCCACAATGATGTCATGCTATGCCCTCCAATGTATTGACCGTTTGCTTCGTGAAGTCATGGATAATATTTTTCCATTTGGTGGAAAGGTAATGTTGTTGGGTGGCGATTTTAGACAAACATTACCTGTCGTTGTACATGGAAATCGAACAGACATTATTGAAACATGTATAAAGTCAAGTACAGTATGGAAACATTTTACCCATCTTCAACTGCAACAAAATATGAGATCAGAAGGCCAAACTGATTTCAATGATTGGCTTATTAAAATTGGAGAAGGCAGAACAGAAAAAATACTACATTTACCTGACGACACTGTAGAGATCCCACCCCATATGATTTGTCAACAAGATATTATATCGGCTATATTTGAAGGGAGCATAAATAACGAAGAATATTCCGAGCTTGCCAACCAAGTTATACTGACGTGTAAAAATAAAGATGCATTAATACTCAATAATGAAATCTTTAAAAAAATTAATGCACCACAAAGAAATTATCACAGTGCTGATTCTGTACTTGCTGATGACAATGAAAGTCAGGCAAACTTTTCAACTGAATTCATTAACTCTTTAACTCCTTCTGGAATGCCACCACATATTTTGCAGCTAAAGAAAGGTGCAATTATCATGTTACTGCGAAATATGAACCCCAAAAAAGGCCTATGCAATGGGACAAGATTAATTGTTCAACAATTAAAGGACCATTTTATAGATGCTGAAATTTTAACTGGGACCCATAAAGGACAGAGAGTTTTCATACCAAGAATAGATTTAGCACCAAGTGAAAGTAGTCTCCCTTTTATACTTCAAAGAAGACAATTTCCCATTATTATGGCATTTGCCATGACCATTAATAAATCACAAGGTCAAACTTTCAAATCTGTGGGTATTTACTTGGAAGAACCAGTTTTTGCACATGGTCAATTGTACGTTGCGTTGTCACGCTGCAAAAATCCACAGGCTATTAAAGTTTACATTGAAAACAATGAAAGTCAAGGTGATTTATTAGAAGATGGACGTATTTTTACTAAAAACATTGTCTACTATGAAGTATTATAACTTTGCAGGATACAAACTAAAGCCATGCAAACATTTTGGAAAAACATTCAAAAATACAAAACAATTGGTTGTTTAATTCAGTCATAATTAATGGAAGTCATGTTTATGGATAATTCGCCTCACAAAATACTTGCCTTGCATTTCTATGAAAAATTATGTTAAAATGTTAAGTCACTATGTTAATGTTTCTAATGTTACAAGTTTAAAAACAATATTTTCAAGTTATTTCATTCAACATATTACAAAGTTCATGTTAAGAGCTCAAGCACCTTTTAAGTCACAATGTAAATATTCTCTGTTATCTTAAGATTACTACCTACATTAATGTTTATCGCCAGTTTATGTGCTCAGTAATGAATTACTTTAATTACGTACGGTTTAAGGAGAGTTTTTACTGTATGCCTTCCTCTACATTCAATGTATATTAAACTTAACAATTATTCTGATACAAATTGCATGTTAATACTGATTAATTTAAAGTTAAACTGTTTTTACATTCAAATGTTAATACTTTTAATTCAAAATTATGTTACAAAATGTATTTACTATGTTTCTGTTTATAATGTTCAAAATTAGACAAATGTTTTGCAAAAATTCCAAAGTTACATAAAAAATAAAGTTCAATTTTAAAAATATATACTTTCAAGGTTATTGCTTACATATATTTTAAACTTCATGTTCAAATTCGACACGTTTCAAAAAGTCTTTTTACTTTTTACTTTTCTCTGGATTCTATGTATATTAAAGTGAACTATTCTTCAGATACAAATTTCATTTTAAAAAACCATTACATCAACGTTTTACAAAAATACATGTTCATATCACAATACTTACAAGGGTCAAAAATATATTTAAATAACTAAACAACTTTCCAAACATATACATCTCATTGCCGTCATTTTTTGACGGGCAAGTCGCTAGTATATAATATTATTTGTGTCTATTATAACAGTGTTATTAGTGCTACGGATTCTTGTCAGACACTCTTGTTTTGATTTTTGACCATTGATATATTTATTTTAACCATTTATTTTTCTTTATCTAACAGAAATGCTAGGAAAAATGTGCTAAATCTAACAGCACAAGTAATAAATATAAAAATGGAGAATTTCACTAAACGTAATATTTATTTTATTTTAGGAAAGTTCTGTCTTACTTTGTTCTATCCACTGCATCAGTATCTCTTTTCATGACCTCTAAAGTAAATAGACAGGTGTTAAAATGCACAGCATAGCAGTCAATGTCACACATTCAAATTAAATCATTCAGTGCTTGAATGGCTGTGGCATGCTAGAAAGTGACTGTTGCTTTTCTGGCACTGAGGAGAATGCAAAATAAATTGTGCAAATAATTTCCAATAAGTCAGATTTAGATACTTAAATAATGCAAATACAAGTTGCTTTAATATTTCTAGTACAGTTTAGCTTTACATCAACTGATAACAATTTTGCAAGAATATTTAGATTCTATATATTATGTCTTATTTATCATATTTAAATATATATGATCACATATAATAGTTTTAATAGTGTGAAAACTATTATGCAAAGCAAAGCGCGCAGTGTTTGCCGCCGGTGTGCATTGCCCATGCCTGTGTGAAAATGCGCAGTGTGTGCCAATGTGCGGGATTGCCGTGCATGCACTTTGCGCGGTGGCGAGGAACTGGGTGAGAAAAACACAGGGGAGGGAAAAAGTGAGAAAGACACATCGGAGGGGAGAAAGAGACACAGGGTAGGAAGGAGGGGGGGGGGGGGGAGACACATGGTAGGGAGGAGGGGGGGGGAAGAGACACACGGGAGGGCGGAAAGAAACACAGGGGAGGGAGGAGGGAGGAAAAGAGACAGAGGGGATGGAGAGGGGAATAGACACAGGGGAGGGGGAGGGATACAGGAGAGAGAGGAAAAGACACATGGCAGGGATGGAGGAGGAGAAAAAGGCACAGGGGAGAGTGGAAAGAGACACAGGGGAGGGAGGAGGCAGGGAAAGAGACACAAGAGAGTGGGGAGAGACACAGGGGAGAGAGGAGAGGGGAAGAGGCACACAGGAGGGAGTGGGGGAAAGAGACACAATGGAGGGGTAGACAAAGGGGAGGGCTGAAGAGGACACAGGGGAGAGGGAGAGACACATGGGAGGGGGGGTAGACACAGGGGATGGGGAAAGAGACACAGGGTATGGAGTGGGGGGAAAGAAAAACAGGGAGTTAGGAGGAGGGAGAAAGAGAGGGGGAGACACAGGGCAGGGGGGAAGAGACATGCAGGAAAGAGACACAAGGGAGGTGGGAAGAGACACATTGGAGGGGGAGAGAAATAGGGGAGGAAAAGTGATACAGGGGATAGAGGGGGGAAGATACACAGGGGAGGGGGAGAGGAAGAGACACATGGCAGGGAGGGAGGAGGTGAGAAAGACACAGGGGAGAGGGGAGAGACACAGTTGAGAAAGGAGAAAGAATGTGTTTTTCAAACTTAGTTGCATGATCACATTCGGATCTAGTCTATTTGGAAGCCGCATCCCGTCAGAACACTGGGGTGTGTGGCTGCTCCACATCACCACCTGTTGCAGGCAAATAACTATTCCATTCTCCGACGTGCCGCCACACCACCGGCGATAAGTTGACAGCAAGGCCATCGCTATGTTTGGCGCGGGCACTCGGCACCCCAGCTCCCCAGTCCCCCTCATAGCTTAAGGCCTCTTCTGTCAGCGCGCCTTATGAGCCAGATTGGAGGATGGAATAGTTATTTGCCTGCAGTACATTTTTTACACCCCCAGGTGATGCTGTGGCGCAGTCGCACACCCCAGTGTTTTGATGGGATGCAGCTTTGAAATAGACTAGGACCTCACATTCTGTCAAACTATATACATTTTTTAGCCTGGTAGCACTAGTTTATGTAAATTGTCCTACCGAACAAAATACACGGCAGGCTAAAGTCAGCTTCTATATTGTCCTATATATTCTCATGATCTCCTGCGCATAATAGGTTTGTGCTATAGAGTTTACTCTCAAATAATTTATCATTTTACTGGTACATCTTGGTAAAGGGAACCTGATGAATGCCTCATGATTTGCTAAGGAGAAGGTGACTGAGGTTCTGGTGATGACTGTGCACACTTGATGATCAATGGAAATATGAGTAGGTATGGACTTATCAATGGTTCTGGACTGTGTGCTAATATATATAGCCCCTCCGGACTCATATGACCCACCCAGGATGGATTAAGTTTTTTAAAACAGGCCATTACAGTACCAGGTGGTTAATACTGCATGTTCAGTTATGTCTGGAACATGAGGGGTTAACTGACAGAATGAGGGGTTAACTGACGGTTAACTGACAGTTATGGCTGGATCATGAGGGGTTAACTGACAGTCATCTGTAACTGTCATGTATAGAGTCAGTTATGCTCCAGACTTGATAAAGTGAGGGTAGCAGATATCATATACAACATTAATGGACTTCTATTCCCAGGTGCCTAACACCTATTAAATACACCATAATTGAAGTGGGTATCACATATATAGTTGTGAGCATACGAGCCGTTGCTCACGCTTGCAGGCTCGCGCGAAGCGAGGGGGCCGCATTTGCGGAAGGTGGAGGCTCAAAGGCGCCTCACAGGCGGTTAAAAACACGCACGACTCTGAACACGCAAAAAACGGCCAAAAACGGTGCGCATGAAAACATCACAAACATAATAAGTAAACACAACGAACACATAAAAAGCTTACTTACAGCAAGGGGGGGCATCCAGCACCTCAAAAAGTGAATTTACACGTCCATTTAAGTCCCAAAAAACTAGTGTAAACTGCCGAAAATTACCTAAGCGAGAGAAAAAATGGCCGCCGAACAAAACGAAAACGAGGCTACAGACGCAACAATACTACAGTGACTCGCAAAACTGAAACAACGCTACAGTCAACTTTACGAGGTACGTAAGACATACTATGCGGCACGTACCACACTGATATTAACCACCATTTTGAAAACTACTATGCATAAAGTGGCGGATGGAATGCAAATTGTATGCTGGAACTCAAATAGCGCATGTGTATTGCGTTCTAACGGTCTGAGGCACCTCAAAGTTTATAAATACTGCCTACTTTCCAGAAAATTCTACATTTCTACTCAGGTGATGAACGGAGTGACTGGATAGTTAACTGCTGCTGTTACTTGAGAAGAGAATTATTTCCTAATTTCCTACTTTACACTGTGCAAATTACAACTGAGAGGTAAGCTAGAATATATTACATTTTATTACCAAGACAGCAAAAAAAAAAAAAAAATACCAACTTTAACTATGAAAATGTGATTCATGTATAGTGACATGTGACACGCACCTTTATGTGTATAGGCCCTACAACAAACTAATGTTAACCGAAACTAATTAAACAAGTATATTTAAATGACATTAATTTACTCATAGCAAAACATAATATGACACTAATACATATGTAACTTGAAGCTGAATCTTTGCCCTTTTTTTCACTATTCAAACAGACTCTGCATCAACAGCGTCACTCAAGAATTTGCACCGTGGTCTGTAAAAGAGAATTACTTTTAAAGAACACAAAGAAAGAAGAGGTAAGATAGAAAAATACATTACATGTTGAAAAAGACCATGCTTTGCTAAATCAAAAAGAAGAAATATACAATTAACCATTTAACTTTCTTTTTCAAACAGACACTACAAGAAGACTGGAGGATTAAGATTGGCAGGAGGGGACCCTCTGTTATTCGGACAAGAACAACACTTCAATCAAGGTATAGTATAAGAAGTAGAAAAAAAAAAGGAAATATATGTTTAATGGCCGCCAATATAAAAATTCAAAGTAAAAAATAAAAAATAAATACAAATTTAATAAAGACTAAAACAACACAGTTCAAAAACTTCACAAACACCTATACAATTTACAAAGAAAGACAGTTTCAGAGAAAAAAACAAACAAACAAAAGATGTGGCCACAAAACAGGATAGCATCCGAAACATTAGCAACATACATAAAACAAAAGTATTCCTCCTCTTTACTGTAAAATAACCTCCAACCATCACCCATAAGCCAAATGCAGCAACCAAAAAGTGGTGAACACAAAACAGGATAAAACAAAAAAGCCTACCATGATATAGAAAAGGCAATTAACATTCATTTTTACTGTCCAACATCATTTAATACTCATTAAGAAGACTAATTAAGCAAATAAAGTATGCAAAATATGGTGGACCCAAAACAGGATTGTACCAAAAATCACACAAACAGATAGAAAAGTTAAATAATATTCTTCTTTACTGTTTAAGAACCTATAAGCCTTACAAAGAAGCCTAAATAAGCATACCAAAAGTGGTGGACACAAAACAGGATAATGCTAAAAACATTGTGAGCATATCCAAAATAGAAGACTAATTAAGCAAACAAAGTATGCAAAATATGGTGGACACAAAGCAGGATTGTACCAAAAATCACACAAGCAGAGAAAAAAGTTAAATAATATTCTTCTTTACTGTTTAGGAACCTATAAGCCTTACAAAGAAGCCTAAATAAGCATACCAAAAGTGGTGGACACAAAACAGGATAATGCTAAAAACATTGTGAGCATATCCAAAATAGAAGACTAATTAAGCAAATAAAGTATGCAAAATATGGTGGACACCAAACAGGATTGTACCAAACATCACACAAACAGATAGAAAAATTAATATATATTCTTCTTTACTGTTTAAGCACCTATAAGCATTACAAAGAAGTCTTCATAAGCATACCAAAAGTGGTGGACACAAAACAGGATAATGCTCAAAACATTGTGATCATATCCAAAATAGTAAAAACATTAATAATTACAGTAAAAAAAAAGGATAACTGTAATATACATATACAATTAAAGTATTTTAAAAGGTTGCACAAAAAACAGCATAGCAGAAAAATTCACCATAACAGATAGAATAGACCAAAACAATGAAATATGCTATTCATTACAAATACACTAAAATAAAATAAAATGTTTCTTTTTCTTTTACAACAGACACTGCTTGAAGAGCATCGGACGAAGACTTACAACAGCGGACCAACAAAGATTCTGCTTGAAATCACACTTCAACCAAGGTACAGTATAACAAGTAAAAAAAGAGAAAACTAAATAAACATGTTTGCTCTGCATCCATGTCAACAGAAAAAAAAAAAAAACAATAACAACCACTAACTATAACCTTTACCAAAATATAACTGACACATTTCTCATTTACCTCTTATTTGTCTTTTACGGACAACAATGTTTAACAGTAAATCCAAACTCCAATCTAGCCAAAAAAAAAAAAAAACAGAAAACAGCATAGTCCACAAAAGTCTCAAAACACAGTCTAAATAAAAAATTTCATTCTCAATTACCAGTCCTAATGTACAATATTAAGCATAAAACTTAACCACACACATAGAATACAATCCTACAACAAATAATACTAACACCGGAAAAAAAAACAATAGAAACATTTTTACAGCCCCAACATATAAGTCTTTAAATAAAATATAAAAATACTATTATAACAATCCCCTGTACGATAAATTACAAAGACTAATTTCTGCCCTCTACTATGCCTATAAGCCAAAAGTACAATAAAAAAATTAATTACCAAACCAAAGAAATTATCGATTTCAATTAACACTATACACCTACTACATGTAGAAGCAGCTATAGTGTAATTACCTTGAGTGTGCTGTGCATGTAAGGCAAAAATTACAAACTACGACAGAAAGTAAAAGCAGAAAAATAAAAAACACTTATTTAACAATACAAAGAAAGTACCGTTACAATGAACTACAATCAGATAGAAACAAACTGTTGATAATAAAAAATGTAAAAAACAAACTTAACATCTCAAAATAAAGTAATGATACATTATATTTTTTTACAGATTAACATGGCTGATAACGATAGCAAACAAGAAAAGATAAGATGGCAAGCTAGAGAACGACAAAAGAGACACCGGAGCAGAAGGAAATTCGACGAGAAAAAGAATTGCAAGCAAAAATACTATCACCTTCTAAAATTAAAGATACACCAAAAAAAGCTACTAATCAAACAAAGCATTTAGAACCTGTTCCTGAAACATAAGATGACATTTTACCTGAAAAATTCAAAGATATACCAAAAAAAACCACCAAAAAAACAAAGCATTTAGAACCTGTTCCTGAAACATTACATGACATTTTACCTAAACAAATAAAAGATATACCAAAAAAGCCACCAAAAAAACAAAGCATTTAGAACCTGTTCCTGAAACATCACATGACATTTCCCCTGATGAGTTTGAAAATGAAACTGATATATGCTTTGCAAATTGTCCTTTACTCAAGTCTTTAGCAGTAGAGTTTCATAATTGTGGGGACATGAATACTCAATGTCAGTTTTGTGAGGCTTATCATTTTAAACAGGAGAGACCCAGAGATGGCCAATTTATTAGTTGCTGTCAAAAAGGCAAGGACAAACTTCCAGAAAGAAAAGAATTTCCAATCTATTTATAAAACATTAGGACTGAACCTACTTTTCCAAACTACAAAAATTTGAAGACAAACATAAGATCCTACAATAGTGCCATATCCTTTGCATCTATTGGGGCAACATTAGCTGATAATGTACCAGGACATGGTCCTTACTGTTTTAAAGTCCAAGGCCAAATTTACCATCGGACTTCACATTTACATCCAGAGGAAGGAGAGCAAAGAAAATTTGCTCAACTATATGTCCTAGATACAATGGAAGCTGTTGACCAACGTATGCAGCTGCAAGAACATAAAAAATGCTTACCCAGTGTTTTTATAGAGCTAGATAACATTATGGCCAATAATAACTACACTAAAGCTTATAAAAAAATGGCAGAAGTAGAAAATGAACAACTTCATGCATAAAGATATCAATTACCAATCCCAAAGTTTGGCAACCAAAATTAACACTTCCCAGTTACCCAAATGCTAAAGCCAGAATCAGAAATAATGTTTCTATGCTTGAACTTAAAGTAGCTCAAATTGCCATTTGAAATACATTTAATTAAATTTTATGTGGTGGAAAACTAACACAACAATGGATTTTTGATTCCTATTTGCAAGTTGAGGCCAAAAATTTAAACTTTATAAAATATCAACAAAACAAGGTAAGTCAGAGGTGCTCATCACAGAACGAACGAACCTTAATAGGTTAGTTCTATAGCCATGATAAGCCACTCTGAGAGCAACCTCTTTTAGCTCACGTGTGCCCTTTACAGGGAGAAATATCCTGTAGTATATCAGTCTGGTCCCACTCAAAATAGTGACCCAGCCCCGAAATACCAGGCAATTCTACCCTTAACAGGAGAAGCCTTAGGGAGTTCAGCTGCACCTCACTGACGAGGCCCATAAAGGCTGAAACGCGTCTGGGGTTTGCTGTTTCTCCTGTTCAGGGTAGAATTGTCTGGTATTTCGGTTCTGGTTCAGTCTTCTGAGTGGGACCAGACGGATATACTTAAAGATATTTCTCCCTGTGAAGGGCACAAGTGAGCTAAAAGAGGTTGCTCTCAGAGTGGCTTATAATGGCCATAGAACTGATCTATTAAGGTTGGTTCGTTCTCTGATGAGTGCCTCTGACTTAGTGTTTTTGTTTATAAAATATCAACAAGATAAACTACGTGTAGAACAATATTGTGGACTAATGGACTATATTGCTGAGGTGGCTACAAGCAGAGACATGACAGCTGGCAAAGCCATCATTTTACCATCTTCTTTTCAAGTATCTCCTCAAAATATGAGAGAAAGATACAATGATGCTATGGCTATTGTCACCAAATTTGGCAAACCCTATTTATTAATTACATTTACATGTAATCCACAATGGCCAGAAATTACACAAAATTTACTTCTTCCCCAAAGTCCTTCCGATAGACCAGATTAAGTAGCCAGAGTTTTTAAGATTAAATTAAATGAATTAATACGTGACATCACTATCAGTCACTTATTTGGCAAATGTCTTGCTTATGTATATACCATTGAATTTAAAAAAAGAGGCCTTCCACATGCACATCTTCTCATAATACTTCAAGAAAAAGATAAATTAGATACTGGTGACAAAGTGGATGCAGTCATTGTTGCTGAACTACCAGATCCAGAACTATATGGTAGACTATATGAGATTGCTACTCATTGCATGATTCATGGACCCTGCGGTGAGCTTAATCCACAATCACCATGTATGGAAAATAATAAATGTTCCAAAGATTTTCCAAAAGATTATAGAGACAAAACGTATGCCAATTGTGATGGCTATCCACTTTATAAAAGAAGAAAAGGAGATAGTGCCATTATTCGTGGCAAAAAAGTTGACAATAGATATGTAGTACCCTACAATCCACATTTACTGATGAAGTAAAATGCACACATTAATGTAGAAGCCTGCACTTCCATCAAATCCATTAAATATGTGTACAAATATATTTACAAAGACTATGATGTAGCTACATTAGTCGTCAAAAGTGCAAACAACCCTGAAACCAATGAGTTAGTACATGATGAACTGGCATCTCATGTAGATGCTCGCTATGAAAGTGCACCAGAAGCTATGTGGCGCCTTTTAAAATTTGAAATGCATGATAGATCACATGCAGTATATAGATTAGCAGTACATTTGCCACAAAGGCATTTAGTGTATTTCCATGCTGGAAATGAAAGTAATGCATTGGCCCAAAGTGAACATCATCACACTACACTAACTGCATGGTTTGAATTAAATTCCACAGATTCAGAAGCAACACAATTCTTATATATTGAAATTCCATATCACTATGTTTTTGTGAATGGATTATGGAGACCTAGAAAAAGCAGAGGAAATAAAATAATCCCAAGAATTTACACAGTCAGTCCAAGAGATCTTGAACGTTTCTGCTTACGACTATTACTTTTAAATGTTCCTGGAGCACAAAGCTTTGAACACTTAAGAACTGTTAATGACATAGTATATGAATCCTTCCATTTAGCTGCAAGACATAGAAACTTACTAGCTGATGATACAGTATGGGAAAGATGTCTAGAAAAAGCAGCACTATGTCAAATGTCATGGCAGATGAGAGAACAATTTGCATTTATTTGTATCTTCTCAAATGCTCCAAATGCATTAGCTTTGTGGGACACATTTAAAAGTAATATGGCTGAAGACTTTATGCAACGATACAATGAACCTATTGCACACTTAAAAGCGTTAATGGAAATCCAAGAAGTATTTTTAACTCATTGATTAAGTTGTGCAAGTTTTAATTTGCCTGATCCAGGTCTTATAGATGACATAAACTTTGAAGACTATGACATTCGTCCGTTTGTTTTGTGAAGTCATGGATAATACTTTTCCATTTGGTGGAAAGGTAATGTTGTTAGGTGTTGATTTTAGACAAACATTACCTGTCGTTGTACATGGAAATCGAACAGACATCGAAACCTGTATAAAGTCAAGCACACTATGGAAACATTTTACACATCTTCAACTGCAACAAAATATCAGAAGATCAGAAGGCCAAACTGATTTCAATAATTGGCATATTAAAATTGGAGAAGGCAGAACAGAACAAATACCATGATTTGTCACCAAAGATCTTATATCGGCTATATTTGAAGGTAGCATAAATAACCAGGAATATTCAGAGCTTGCCAACCAAGTCATCCTAACATGTAAAAATAAGGATGCATTAATCCTCAATAATGAAATCCTAAAAAAAATTAATGCACCCCAAAGAAATTATCACAGTGCTGATTCTGTACTTGCTGATGACAAAGAAAGTCAGGCAAACTTTTCAACTGAATTCATAAACTCACTAACTCCTTCTGGAATGCCACCACATATTTTACAGCTAAAGAAAGGTGCAATTGTCATGTTACTGCGAAATATGAACCCGAAAAAAGGCCTATGCAATGGGACAAGATTAATTGTTTAACAATTAAAGGACTATTTCATAGATGCTGAAATTTTAACTGGTACCCATAAAGGAGAGAGGGTTTTCATACCAAGAATAGATTTAGCTCCAAGTGAAAGTAGTCTCCCTTTTATGCTTCAAAGAAGACAATTTCCCATCATTATGGCATTTGCCATGACCATTAATAAATCACAAGGACAAACTTTCAAATCTGTGGGTATTTTCTTAGAACACCTAGTATTTGCACATGGCCAATTATACGTTGCCTTATCACGATGCAAAAATCTACAGGCTATTAAAGTTTACATTGAAAAGAATGAAAGTCATCAAGGTGATTTATTAGAAGATGGACGTATTTTTACTAAAAACATTGTCTACTATGAAGTACTCTAACTTTTCATTAAACAAACAAAAGCCATGCAAAACAAATTTAAAATCAAATGCAAAAATTTCAAAAACCACAATATAACCACCAATTTTGCAAAAGAAATACACATAAATGTCCCTTACCTTAAAAAGCTCATTATTATGCAACAGAAATTACATTTACAAAAACAATATTTTCCTGTTAAACTACATTAAATTGTCAATTGTTAATTAACTATGTTACTGTTTATAATGTTACAAGTTTGAAAAAAATATTTTAAAGTTCTTTACTTATACATATTCTAAAGTTCATGTTAAGAGATTAACCACGTTTTAAGTCACAATGTATATGTTGTCTTTTATGTTAAACATTATTCCAGGGAGTAATCTGATCTGCAGTTAATGGGGTCAGGAAGGAATTAATTGTTTCCCCTCTTTGATACAATTGGATACGTTTCAAGGAGGGTTTTTACTGTTTGCCTTCCTCTGGATTCAATGTATATTTAAGTTAACAATTCTTGAGATAGAACTTGCATGTTAAAAAACCATTACCTCAAATACTGATTAATTTAAACTTCAACTGTTCTTACATTCAAATGTTAATACTTTTAATACAAAATACTTTAACAGTTACTGTTCAACAAAAGAACATTTTACAAAAATAAGCATGTTTAATAACACAATAGTACCGTATTTATCGGCGTATAACACACACTTTTTCTCCCTGAAAATAGGGGGCAAATGATAGGTGCGTGTTATACGCCGATATTCCCTCCCCCTCCTCATCCTCAACCTCCCTCCTCATTCTAAACCCCCCTCTGCATTCTAACCCCCCCTCCTCAACCTAAACCCCCCTAAATACCTCCCCCTCACTTACCTGCTTCTGCTCCAGCCTCCGCTCCGCTCCTTGACCCGGCGCGCATATGACATCACATGCGTGTTACGTCATTAGCATATACCGGGTGCATACACCCGGTATATGCTAATGACGTGGCGCGCATGTGTGCCAAAATGAATGGATGGAAATTTTGGACATTAAAGAAGAACTTGGATTTTATAGAGAACCCTAAATGATAAAATATTACCAAAGTAAACACACAGATAATTAAATAGCATCATCATAGGACAAAATGGCTCTTCTGCCAGCTATCGAGATTTAATTATGATCATCGTTATTTAAGTGCACGTGTAACTTTGTATTTAAAAATAAACAGCCAACAAATGATTCTGTATGTGCAATATTGAAATGCACCCATAACTTAGAATCTCGAAATAGATAACAAATAATTAGTAATTCACATATAACAATATGGCAATATCAACAATTGAAGGTGTATTAGTGCAGACCACAAGCAATCTGTGCCATCTGCCTGTCCACTGGCAGTGACCCTGAGGAAGGGCTACTGCCCGACCTGTTGGAACCAGCACAGCATTCATGGCAGGTGGATCCCCCGAAAAAACAGTCAAAAGTGCGCCGTCAACAGCGATCCGACACATGCATGCACCGACTAATGTGTGCCCGACAATATCGCGCACCTACAATTGCACATGGAACTGCTGTGCCGGACTACAGGTAAGGTGGTGTTAAGGTTACAGGTTTTACGGTCTTAGGGTTGGTTTAGGGGGTCTTTGGGTTAGAGATTTAAGGGTTAGGGGGTCTTAGAGTTAGGGGTATAGGTTTTAGGGGTCTTAGAGTTAGGGTTACAGGTTTTAGGGTTAGGGTTCTTAGTGTTAGCGGTAGAGGTTTTAGGGTTAGGCTAAGGGGGTCTTAGGGTTAGTGGTTTTAGGGTTAGGGGTCTTAGGGTTAGGGGTAGAGGTTTTAGGGTTAGGCTAAGGGAGTCTTAGGGTTAGAGGTTTTAGGGTTAGGGGGTATTAGGTTAGGGTTACAGGTCTTAGGGTTAGGGGGTCTTAGGGTTAGGGGTAGAGGTGTTAGTGTCTTAGGGTTCTTTCCCCCTCCCTTATCACCCTCTTCAAACCCCCTCCTCGTCCTCCCTCCTCAACCCCCCTCCTCAACCTCCCTCCTCAACCCCCCTCCTCAACCTCCCTCCTCAACCCCACTTCTCAACCCCCCTCAACCCCCTTCCGAATCCTCAACCCCCCTCCTCAACCCCCATCCTCATCCTCAACCTCCCTCCTTAACTATCCTCCCCCCTCCTAAACCCCCCCTTCAACCTCAACCCCCCCATCCGCAAACTCAACCCCCATCCTGATCCTCAACCCCCCATCCTCAACCCCCCATCCTCACCCTAACCCGCCCCATCCTCAACCCCCCATCCTCAACCACCCTCCTCATCCTCAACCCTCCTCCTCAACCCCCCTCCTCATCCTTAACCTCCCCCCTCAACCCTCCTTCCACCTCCTAAACCCCCTCCTCAACCCACTCCTCAACTCCCCTCCTAAACCTCTCTTCTCAACCTCAACCCTCCCATCCTCATCCTCAACCTCCCATCCTTATCCTCACCCCCCTTTACTTTACCCCTCTAATTACCTTCCCTCTCCCTTTCACCTCACTTACCTTCCATCTCCATCTGCAACTGCTTCTCCGCACTTCTTCTGGCTGCGTCAGGAACCGTTCAATGCTAATGACGTGACGCGCATGTGTCACTGCAGCTAGTACCGCCCCCAAGGTGAGTACGTGCGTTTTCTCAGAACAACGTCATCAGTGGAAGTACCAACATGTAAGGAGTGCGCCATATAAAATGTCAAATATGCGCCAGCTGTGTTAATTGAATAAGACAGACATGAGTGTATCAATGTGGCAACAATTCAAAGACAAAGGCAAGGCTTTTAGCAATGATTGGGATTGGGGTGAGTATAACGTGACTAGGGTGTACATACAGTTTGAATGTGCCAAAATGAATGGATGGAAATTTGGGACATTAAAGAAGAACTTGGATTTTATAGAGAACCCTAAATGATAAAATATTACCAAAGTAAACACACAGATAATTAAATAGCATCATCATAGGACAAAATGGTTCTTCTGCCAACTATCGAGATTTTATTCTGTTCATTGTTATTTAAGTGCTCGTGTAACTTTGTATTTAAAAATAAACAGCAAACAAATAATTATGTATGTGCAATATTGAAATGCACCCATAACTTAGAATCTCAAAATAGATAACAAATAATTTGTAATTCACATATTACATATAACAATATGGCAATATAAACATTAAATTGCAAACATTGTAATACTTAAATAAAGTGTATCTGGAGCCATGCAGACTGCAGTGCATCCAACTGCTCCTGAAGAGTCCAATTTGGATATGGTGATCAAGGTGGTTCCACAGGTGCTCCAAGGGGTTCCACTGAATTTGTAGGCCAGGGAAGTTCTTGGAAGTCTTCATCATGCTCCTCCAACCACTTTAGGCCATATGTTACATAGTAGTTACATAGTAATTAAGGTTGAAAAAAGACTTTCAGTCCATCAAGTTCAACCTGTTAAGATCTCCTCTGATCTGCAATATGCGGATTAGTTATTAATTAAATTATTGATTAAATAATTATTAATAGTATAGTATTAGAGAATGAATAAAGAGTTAGTCCATCAAGTTCAACCTTTTTAGATCTCTATTGATCTTTTTAATTTGGACTATTTATTATTATTGTTAATTGTTAATTATTGTTAATTGATCCAGAGGAAGGCAAACATAAAAAAAAAAAACCATTGAAACTTTGCCAATTGTCTCATACGGGAAAAAAAAAAGCAAAATTCCTTCCTGACCCCAGAAACTGACGATCAAATGTCTCCCTGGATCAATATTCCTTGCTAGTTATCTAGGATAGCCTTGAATGCCCTCTTTATTCAGAAATATATCTAACCCCTTTTTGAAGTTGTCTATCGAATTCGCTGTCACCACCTCCTTTGGTAGAGAATTCCACAGTTTAACCACCCTAACTGTGAAGAACCCTTTTCTTTGTTTAAGGTGAAATCTTTTTTCCTCTAACCTCAACGGATGTCCTCTTGTCAGTTGAAAATCTCTTGCTACAAAAAGTTCACTTGACAAAGCCTTATATTGACCCTGCATGTATTTAAATAACGTAATCATATCTCCTCTTAGACGCCTTTTTTCTAGCGAAAATAAGTTTAATTTTGCTAGTCTTTCTTCATAACTTAGCCCCTCCATTCCCCTTATTAGTTTTGTAGCCCTTCTCTGTACTTTTTCCAGCTCTAAAATGTCTTTTTTGTGAGGTGGTGCCCAAAATTGTACTCCATATTCCAAATGAGGGCGTACTAGAGATTTGTATAGTGGCAGAATTATATCTTCTTCCCTGGCTTCTATACCCTTCCTAATACATGCTAATATTTTATTTGCCTTTGCAGCCGCTGCTTGGCTTTGAGCGCTGTTACCTAGGTGGTTGTCCACTAGTACTCCCAAATCCCTTTCAATATCTGATACCCCTAGATTTGCTCCATTAAGATTATAGATTGCTTGGCTATTGTTCCTTCCCAAATGCATAACCTTACATTTATTTGTATTAAATCTCATCTGCCATTTAGCCGCCCATTTCTCTAATTTATGCAAATCCTTTTGTAGGGAACGTACATCATTATCTGATTTTATTACCTTGCACAACTTAGTGTCATCAGCAAAAATGGAGACACTACATTCGAGTCCTACTTCAATGTCATTAATAAATATGTTAAAAAGGAGAGGACCCAATACTGAGCCCTGAGGAACCCCACTTATCACATTAGACCAATCGGAGTATGTTCCATTTACAACAACCCTTTGCTTCCTGTCTTTTAGCCAGCTCTCGATCCATGAGCAGATATTTACTGCAATTCCTGTATCCCTTAGTTTGCTCACTAGTCTTCCATGTGGCACTGTATCAAATGCCTTTGAAAAATCTAAAAAGACTACATCCACTGAGTTGCCCTGATCCAAGTTCCTACTAACCTTTTCATAAAAACTAATTAGATTGGTCTGACACGACCTTTCCTTCATAAATCCATGTTGACTGCTACCTATGATCCTGTTCAAATAGACATATTCTTGTATTCTGTCCCTTATTAACCCTTCTAAAAGCTTCCCAACTACAGAAGTGAGGCTCACTGGTCTATAATTCCCCGGATTTGCTCTAGATCCCTTCTTAAATATAGGTATCACCTCTGCTTTTCTCCAGTCATCTGGTAGAGACCCTGTGGTGAGCGAGTCTTTAAAGATTAGATATAATGGTTTGGCTATTACAGAACCCAGCTCCCTCAGTACCCTTGGATGTATTCCATCAGGACCTGGGGCTTTATTAACATTTATTTTCTCCAACCTCTTTTGTATTTCTTCCTGCGTTAACCAATTATTTAGTGAAGGTAGTGTAGCCCCATTATGTTGCAGTGTCCCAACCACTGGTACCTCCCTTGTGTAAACCGACGAAAAGAACCTATTTATCTCATCTGCCTTTTCCTGGTCACTAATTATCAGATGGCCTGTGTCACATTGTAATGGTCCTATCGATTCCTTCCTGGCCTTCTTCCCATTAATATATTTATAAAATATTTTAGGGTTAGTCTTACTTTCCATTGCAACTGACTTCTCATTTTCTATTTTAGTCAGTCTAATAGCCCTTTTGCAAGCCTTGTTGATTTCCTTATAGTCACATAAAGATGCCTCTGTTCCCTCCTTCTTGTATAATTTAAATGCATATTTCTTTTTCCTTATCATGATCTTTAAGTCATTGTTAAGCCACATGGGATGTGATTTACTCCTATTTATTTTATTTCCACATGGTACATGCTGATGAGTATGTTTATTTACTAAGGATTTGAATGTTGTCCATTTATTTTCAGTATTCTTCCCTGTAAGTTCTTTGTCCCAGTCTATATGTTGTATTGCTGCCCGTAGCCCATTAAAGTTAGCCCTTTTAAAATTTAGAGTTTTTGTTGGCCCCTTACAACTTTGTTTTTTGTATTCAATCTCAAATGAGACTGTGTTGTGATCACTGTTCCCCAAGGGTTCCCCTATTTTTACATTTGATATTATATCAATATTACTTGTGATGACTAAATCCAAGATGGCCCCATTTCTAGTAGGTTCTTGTATTACCTGGGCTAGATAATGATCCCTGAGTGTACTCAAGAACCTGCTCCCCTTAGCTGAGCTGCTGGTCTCGTTCATCCAGTTTATATCAGGGTAATTAAAGTCTCCCATTATTAGAACTTGCCCATGCTTAGCTGCATTTCCAATCTGTAACAATAATTGTATTTCCTCACTTTCAGCTATATTTGGGGGTTTATAGCATACTCCCACCAATATGCATTTAGAATTAGCTCCTCCACTATTTAGCTCAACCCACAGGGATTCAATGATGCCGTTAGTGCCAGCATAAATATCTTCTCTAACTATAGGCTTAAATTCAGGCTTAACATAAAGACAGATCCCTCCTCCTCTTTTACCATTTCCCCTATCTTTCCTAAATAGGTTATAACCATCCAGATTAACAGTCCAGTCATGAGATTCATCCCACCATGTTTCCGTAATGCCTATTAAGCCCCATTTTTCTTGTACTGCTAATATTTCTAGCTCATCCATTTTCCCAGGCAAACTTCTTGCGTTTGCAATCATACACTTTATGTTGCTATGGCTCTGCTGATGTGAAGTGCCTGCCACTGTATTTGAGGCCCCTATTAATATCTCCCTACTTTCTATTGTAACCTTCCCCCCTTCTCCTCCCCCATGGGTAAATAATTCATCCCTTTCCCTCTCTACCCTATTTACCCCAATACTTCTATATAGTCCCTCCCCCCCACCTACAAGTTTAAAAACTCCCCCAGCCGTTCTACCATCCTATTCCCTAGCACAAAAGCGCCCTCATCATTAAGGTGCAATCCATCCCTGCTATAGAGATTGTACCCAAGTGAGAAGTCAGCCCAGTGCTCTAAAAACCCAAAACCCTCTGCACTGCACCACTTTTTTAGCCACGCATTAACCTCCCTAAGCTCCTTCTGCCTCCCTGGGCTAGCACGTGGCACTGGTAGTATCTCAGAAAATACTACCTTGGAGGTCCTTGCTTTAAGCTTATTCCCTAATTCTCTAAAATCATTCTTTAGGACGCTCCATCTTCCACTAACTTTGTCATTGGTACCAATGTGTACCAAGACCGCCGGTTCATTACCAGCCCCTCCCAATAATTTATCCACCCGATCCACAACATGCCGAACCCGAGCACCCGGGAGACAGCAAACTGTTCGATTGCTGGGATCTGGGTGACAAATTACCCTGTCTACCTTCCTAATAATAGAGTCCCCTACCACCAAAACATGTCTGTTGCTCTGCCTATTCTGCCCTCCCTCTTCTCCAGTAGAGCTGTTCGCCCGGCTGTTAGAGGGAACAGCTCTATCTGGCATTGCCATTCCTGAATGGACATTGCCAACAGTTTCACTCAATCTGGCAAATCTGTTGTTGTTTGCCAACTCAGAACTGGCCTGCCTCCTCCTGTACCCTCTGATTCCCCTTCTAACTGTAACCCAGCTACCTCCCTGGCCATCCTCACTGGCCATCCTCATGTTGCATTGTCCTATTGGAAGATCCCATCCACTCCAGGGGAAGACAGTCAACATGTAAGGGTGTACTTAAGGACTTGGAGGAAGGGAATGCCTTTCTTAGGGAATGGAATCTTCCTCATATGGTATACAGATGATTTAAAAAAATATAAACTACAAACTTTATGACTAAAGAGACAGTAAATAAACTTTAGAAAGGGAAGGTGAAGAAGGGGACATGAGAGGGAGAACACAATATCTTCAATTGATGTCAAATTCTTACACATATTAGTCAATAGCCTACTGGGTTATACCTTTGGCTGATTCATGATAAAGTGCCCATTGAACACATAGGATATAGTTAATTAGAACAGGGTTATGCCGTGTATGAGGGAGATAGTATATGATATACTCTTAGATTGGTTTAGTATATACAATTGGTAAATATTTTTTTTTGCCTTTAAAGGAAATAGTTAAAATTAACACTCAACACATAAATCCATATTTCTTAAGGTTCTGCGAACTTGTTTTTTTTTTTTTTTTAAAGCACATAATGAATGCACACAACCTAGTAATTAGTCAAAGATAATACATTTCATAATTAAAATAAATTTATAATTTGAAGTGGCTTATAAATTAGGGGAAGATACTATAGATAGAGTTCATTGTATTCCCTAGCCTAAATTAATAGGAATGGAAACTCAAAGAGATGTTATAGTAAGGATTCATGATTATGCATATAAAAAATTGATAACTAAAAAGGCGGATCAAAAACATATATTCTCTCAGCCATACGACCAATTACAGATTTTTTATGATTTATCTGGGGAAACCCTCGCAAAACGTATAGAACTTAATTTTCTCATGAAGAACTTGAGAGATAATCTTATAATATATAAATGGGTTTCCCCCTCTAAGTTATTAATCACATATTATAGTTGTCAAACTGCGAGTCGTTGTCACACTTTGCATGGCAGTTCTGGCCGCAAATGCGGAGGTGGAGGCTCCAACGTTGGCTGCAATGAGACAAAGCGAGGGGCAGCATTTGCGGAGGTGGAGGTTCTACGCAGCCTCACTCCTGGTAAACCACCCACCACCCCCAACGGTGCGACTTTGAAAAAAAAAAAAACACGCCGCGGGAAAAAAAACGCTAATGCATAAAGATGAAATACGGACTCACACAAAAAAAAAATACAACCCACAGGACTTTAAAAAAAAAATACGAGGTCACAAGAATACGAACTTAACGGCCGAAACGCGTAGAAACAGAGAGAAATTTATTGTGTGAGGAGATAAAGAATTTTTATGATATTAATCAACATTCGGTTACTTCGAGAATTACTCTATGGAATGCTCAGAAGGCCTTTATTAGAGGCATTTTGATAAAGCGTAATAATTGTATTAAAAGACAGAGAGGGTTTTCCATACAATCTTTAGATATAAAACTTTCCCAATTACAATCTGAAAATAAATTAAAGCTTAATAGAACGTTAATTGATGAGTTTAAGAAGATTCAAGGTCAAATAAAACAAATAAGAAAATATCTGATGAATCCCTTTGATGATCACAGCAGAATCTGTTCCATTATAAAAATAAATCAGGGAAAATGTTGGCAAAAAAATGTAAGGGTAATATGAAAAACAATAGGAAAGGAGCTATCCGTCAAGAACAAGAAATAATATCAACTCCAAAAGGTATAGCAGAAGCTTTTGCAAATTATTAGGAAAAATTATATAACCTGGAACAAGACGGTACCAGCAATATCTATAGTAGAGAGTTTTTTTAAAGATTTAACGTTCCAAGGATTTAGGACCAGGAATTGGAAACTTTAAAATAGAACGATTACTGTAGAGGAAATTTGGCAGTTAAAAATTTAAAATCACATTCAGCCCTGGGGTCAGATGGCTTCAATCAATTTTACAAAATATGTTTACCCGTGATTATTGAACATTTGAGGGACATGCTTAATGAAATTAAAGAAACGGGGGTAGCTCCCTCAGAAATGCTTTCTGCTAATATTATAACTTTACCCAAATCGGAACAAGATTCAATTCTCTGCAGGAATTATAGGCCCATTTCCCTACTGAATTCAGATGTGAAGGTCTACGCAAAAATGTTGGCATCTAGGTTGAATTTGGTAACTAAAAAATCAATTTCTCCGGATCAGATGGGCTTCATGGTGGGTAGACAGGGAGAGGACAACTGTAGGGGATTGTTGAATCTGATTTAATTTTCTAAGTTACTGAGAATTCCTAAAGTTTTCCTCTCTCTTGACGAGGAAAAGGAATTTGATCGTTTGAGTTGGAAATACATGTACCAAACCTTGGACAAATTTGTCTTTCAGGAATTTGGTAGGAGACCAGTTGGTGCTTTATATTAAAATCTGACTGCTTCTGTAATGGGGCCAGGATATATTTCTAGAGCTTTCCATATTACTAATGGAATGAGACAGAGCTGACCCACTGTCACCTTTACTGTTGGCCCTTATGATTGAACCCCTGGTTGAAGAAATAAGGGCTTCCGATGAAATAAAGGGGTTGATTATAGGGAAGCAGGAACATAAAACACTTATGTTTGCTGATGATTTTGTTTTGTGTATGACCAATCCAACGGAATCTCTAAGAGCTCTCCAGAGAGTTTTGAATGTGTACAGTTCAGTGTCTCATTATGAGGTAAATATTATAAAGTCTGAGGTTTTGGCTATTAATTTACCACTCGAGCTGAAAAACACCCTTTCAGAAAAATATCTCTATAAGTGGTTTAAAAATAACACACTTGGGAATACATTTTACTTCAAATCTGAGAGTAATACTTGCTAACAACTATAATAGACTCTATCACAAGATTAATGCTTTGATAATTGCATGGAAGGATAAGAAAGGTCAATTCGCTGCCAGGATTGCCATACCAAAAATGTCTTTGCTCCAAAAGATAAATTATGTGTTTTGGTGTATCCTCTTAAAATTGGCTATTTAAGTAATAAAAAAACTTCAGCTTTTAATTGACATATATATATATATATATCAAGATAAGCCAGTTAGAGTTAAGAGGGCCATTATGTTTAATTTGAGAAAGTAGGTTTTGGCTATCCAAACTTAAAAACTTTATTACGTAGCTACAATGATGTTACATATTGTCCGGTGGTTTGATCCAATTGTCAGTTATGCATGGAATCAGATGGAAAATGAAATGATTAAGGGGAATGATCTTAAGAAATTGATTTTCTTGGAATGTTCAAATAAAGATCTGGAACTAGGAGAAACAGTTTTGGGCGATTTGCTATTAATAATAAATATGTTCTGATGTCTTCTCCTAGCCCTATAATGCCACTTCATCTTATGGTAAATGAGTTACCATATCTACTTCAGCAGATTTCCTCCACTACAAATTTATGCTACGCTCCTATTCCTCTGCCCTTAACCTTGCCAAAGAGCAGTACTTTACAACACTAATATCAACTCTGTCCTCTAACCCCAAACGTCTGTTTGCCACTTTCAATACTCTCCTCCGCCCACCACCTCCTCCTATCCCTTCCTCTCTCACAGCTGAAGACTTTGCCAACCATTTTATTTATAAAATTCAAAACATCCGCAATGAACTCTTATCTCATAGTGGTTTACATACTCCACCCTCTCAACTAACCAACAACACCCAGTCTTCACCCTTCCCCAATCCCACTGCCACTTTGAACTGCTTTGATCCGGCTACAGAGGATGAAGTCTCCAAACTGCTATCATCCACTTACCTCACTACCTGTCCCCAGGATCCTATTCCATCTCAGCTCATATCTCCCCTCTCTATTACACTAATCCCAGCTCTCACACATATTTTCAACCTCTCCCTTACTACTGGCATGTTTCCGTCTTCTCTGAAACATGCCATAGTTATACCCACCCTCAAAAAACCCTCATCTGACACTGACGTTGCATTTAACTACCACCCTATCTCTCTGCTCCCCCTGGCTTCCAAACTGCTGGAGCGGCTAGTCTATAACCGCCTTAAAAGCTTTATTTCCTTTAACTCCCTTCTTGACACCTTCCAATCCGACTTTTGGCCCCAACACTCCACTGAGACAGCTCTCACTAAAGTCACCAATGACCTGCTTACCGCCAAGTCAAAAGGTCACTTCTCAATTATTATTCTTCTAGATCTCTCTGCTGCCTTTGACACTGTCGACCATCCACTTCTACTCCATATCCTCTTCTCCCTTGGTATTCCAGACACTGCTCTCTCCTGATTCTCATCATACCTACAAAATTGATCATTCAATATCTTCTTCTCTGACACCTCTTCTTCTTCTCACTCCCTGTATGTTGGTGTACCCCAAGAATCTGTCCTTGCCCCCCCCCCTCCTCTTCTCCATCTACACTTCCTCACTTGGTAACCTCATAAACTCTTTTGAGCTTCATTATCATCTCTATGCAGATGACACCCAAATCTACCTCTCCGCACCAGAACTATCCCCCTCTCTTCTAACACACGTCTCCAACTGCCTCTCTAGCATATCCTCTTGGATGTCCACCCACCATCTCAAACTCAACATGTCTAAAACTGAACTCCTAATCTTCCCTCCCTCTCCCACAGCATCAATTCCTCACATCTCTCTCACTTTCAACAACAACATCATCACCCCTCCTCCCAAGCCCATTGTCTTGGAGTTCTACTGGACCCTGCTCTGTCTTTCATCTCTCACATACAATCACTAACTAAATCTTGTCTTCTCCATCTAAAAAACATCTCCAGAATTCGTCACTATCTTACACAAGACACAACTAAAATCCTTATACACTCTCATCATCTCTCGACTAGACTACTGCAACTCGCTTCTTGTTGGCCTACCTACCACCCGACTGTCTCCACTTCAATCCATTATGAATGCCTCTGCTAGACTCATCTTCCATACACAACGTTCAGTGTCGGCATCACCTCTCTGTCAATCACTCCACTGGCTTCCCTTAGCCTCAAGAATAACATTTAAATCATGACCCTAACTTACAAAGCCCTCAATAATAATGCTCCCTCTTACATCTCTGCTCTCATCTCCAAATACTTCCCCACCTGCCCTCTTTGTTCTGCTAATGACCTTCTTCTTTCTACAACTCTTGTCACCTACTCTCACTCCCGCCTCCAGGACTTTTCTCGTGCTGCCCCTAGTCTCTGGAACTCATTGCCTCGCTCCACCAGATTATCCCCTTGCCTCAAAACATTTAAAACCTCACCCTAACACACTTATCACATCTCTCTCCCTCTTTTACCACTCACTATCCCTTAGATTGTAAGTCTGCGAGTTTCTGTCCTAAGTACTTTGGGAATTCACCATGGACATTGGATTCCTAGCTCAAAGACAGGGCCCTCCTTCCTTTGCAAAATATTTATCTGTATTTATCACTGTCTGAACCTAATTTATGTACAGCGCTACAGAATATGTTGGCACATTATACATTATAATAATAATAATAATGATACTACAATCAAACTTTGGTCAAATTGGGGATTGACAAATTTACAAGATCTCTACATTTGAGCAATTAACAAAAAAGTATGGTTTCCCTAAGAGATTTTGGTTGGTTCATATCAAAATAAAAATGTTCTTCAGTAAAAAGAAATATAACCTTGGGACTAAGTTGGCTGCTAAACCCTTGGTGGCTTTGATAGATTATATAGATTGGAGCCATTTGATATCCAAGTGCTTCAATGTTTTGAAAACCTCGACAATGGAGTCCTGGGATGAAAATATAGATTGTGTTTGGCCAGTGGAGATGTGGTATAGAGCATTTAGTAATACAAAGAGGTATATAAAGAATGCCTCCCATAGGAAAGTATTTTCTAAAGGTCTAAATAAAGGGTATATGGCTCCAGCTAAAATTGGTAAATTTGCTCGTGATGAGAAAATTATGCAATGTTGGAGAAATTGTGGACATATTGGTTCCCACCTCCACGTAAGGTTGTAAAGAGACACAGGTTGTAATGTTCTATGATTCAGGACTATTAGAGCATGTGTTCTGGACAAATTTCGAGACTTCTGAAAGAGAAAGTAACTCTGAAAGCTGAAAATGTTATCTTACATATTTTTTTTTTGCAGAAATGCCCTTAAGATATACAGGCATTTATCATGCCGATTTTGATTGTATCCAAATGGCTAGTAGTGAGATGCTGGAAGCAAGAAAATATTCCAAATTGGATAGAGTTAGTTGGTATTATATCTCAGAATCGTCAATTTGATAAGTATCTATTGGCAGTGAATATTACTAAACATAACAGGAATAAATGGAAACTTTGGGACTTCATTCTCAAGATATATTGTTAAATCAAATTATTGCCTCCTATCTCAAATTATCCTCACTTTTTCTCTCATCAATGTGTATTTTGTATTGTTTAATGTTTTTTCTTTGTTTTCTGTAGTCCTTGTCTCTTAGTTTGTTATGTAAGTGTTGAGAAAATTTGTATCTACATATGAATATTTATATATATATATATATATATATATATATATATATATTTATATATACATGCTTGAATGTTATTTAATTTTTTGCACTGAATGTAATATGTTGCATATTTCTATTTTCATAAATAAAAAATAAAAATAAAAAAACATGTAAGGGTGTGCTTGATCTGCAAGTATGGATAGATAACCAATTGGTTGAGAGTGCCTTCCAGAGGTATGAGAGGACCCAGACAATGCCAAGAACACATTCCCCAGACCATAACGTTGCCACCACCAGCTTGTGTTCTTCTAACAATGGTTGCAGAGTGCTTGTTCTCTAAGGTTTCGCACCTGACACGTTGATGGAGCAGAAAATGTGACTTATCAGAGAAGGCAACCCTTTGCCAATCAGAAGAGGTCAAATTTCAGGATTGTTGTGCAAATTGAAGCCATTTATGATAATTAACCCTCATCAGCATGGGTGCAGTGACCAGCCAACCCATAAGCAACAGGGTTGGCTGTACTGTCATTTAGATGCATGTCTGGTAGCCCCCTGATTTGTTTGCCCCTCACATACCTTCGTAGCCAATGTTTACCTGTGACATCAATGGCACTTGGTGCTTTGCAGTTTCCATTCTGTTTATCCTCATTGGTGCCGTTTGTCCAGTCATGGTACACTTTAACTACAGTAGCATGCGAAAAGTTCACAAACTGCTCTGTTTCAGAAATACTGCCACCCTTGGCCTGCAAGCCAATGATCATCTCCTTTTCAAAGTCGGATACATCTTACGTTATATCCACCAAGACAGATCAGTGGCTACATGCTGCTGACGTCAAAAGCAGTAATAATGTGATTCAACCCTATATATATACATTGCATTGTGGTATTCAGTACTTCCTGCAATTAAATTATCTGAAATGAGAATCTTTGCAAGCCTGTTCATCTGAAATAAGAGGGCCGGAAATGTAGAAACTGGCTAAAAGATTGTACTGGGATTTTTCTAAGTCTTTACACTTTTCATAAAATCTACAATATTGTTGTGATGCAAGATCTCTCATACTGTTTATCTGAATTTATGAGATAAGTCATTAATGTCATAAACTTCAGTATGGTTCCTTGTATAAATGAAATAAGTGCATATTTGACTTCCTTAGACTTTAAGCTAACATTTAAGCTAACATCTGCTGTATGATATGTAACTGCATGCACAGCTTCACTTTTTGGCCCAGATGAAATATGAAATTACCCGAATCTGTCAGATGTAGGCTGCTAATATTCCGATTAGAGCAGCAGGTGCAGCCTGAACTAGTATTTTACCTGTTTTGGTAATCTATACTACAGGTTTTAGTAATCTATACTACATTCTGTTTAAATGGGCCTATATGTGTGGTGCTCTATGTGATTATGGAATAATATACATGGCTCTGTCTGTATTGTTGTTGTCGTGAAAATGTAGATAATTTTGATTCATTTCGAAACTGTTGCAAGCGTAGTTTACATGTTAGTTTTGAATCATGATCTACAATTTGTGCCTAGGTTTGCCTATGACTATAATCACAATTTGAATTTATTGCATCATAAGAAAGTACGGGTTTATACCCACCATCTCATAAGAGAGTGAGAGCAGTCTAGTACTAAAGGCTGAAGTTGTTTTTGCTAGGCAGAATTTATATATTATTCTATTCTGTGTAAACAGAGATGATTATTGAATAAACTCCTACAAAAAACTTAGTATATGGTAAAGTTGCTGAGGTGAAACTGAAATCAATCCCCCCCTGCCTTACTGGCCTCGCGATGAGCGCCTTCTGCGCTCATCACGGGCATTGCAATGAGTGCCTTTGTCGCTCATTGCGAGCCTCTCCCTCCCTCTACTTTCCTGGCCTTGCGATGAGCGCTTTTGGCACTCATCACTGGCATCGCAATCAGAGCCTTTGGCACTCATTGCAAGCTTCTCCCCCCTCTATCTTTACCCCCTCTACTTGATGTGAGGCGCTCATTGCGAGCCTCTCCCACCTCTACTTCCTCTCCTGTGTCTCTTACCCCCTCTCCCTCCCCCTGTGTCTCTCCCCCCCCTCCCCTGTGTATTTCCATTCCATTTCTGTTTCCCAATCTACCTCTCCTGTGTCTCTTTCCCCCCCTCTCCCTCCCCTGTGTATCTCCCCCTGTCCCTCCCATGTGTCTCTTTGCCCCCCTCTCCCTCCCTTGTGTCTCTTCCCCCCCCTCTTCCTCCCTTGTGTTTCTTCCCCCTCCCTCCCCTGTGTTGCTTCCGCCCCTCTCCCTACCCTGTGTCACTTCCCCCGTCTCTTCCCCCCTCTCCCTACCCTTTGTCTCTCCCTCCTCTCCCTCCCCTGTTTCTCTTCCCCCTCCTCCCTCCCCTTTGTCTATTCCGCCCTCCTTTGTGTATATATACTGTATATAATTATATATTTAATTGGCACCATTGGGAGGGCCAGGGGTGGGGGTGGGCAAAAACTTTTTTTTTTGCACTAGGGCCCTCCACTCACTAGCTCCTCCACTGCTTTACACCATTCGATAGGGGGTAAAAAAAGATGTAGTAAAACTTTTTTTCCTTTTTAAAATTGATTTTGAATTCATGGAGCTTTGTTCAAAAGAAGTAAGAAGATTTTAGTGTGTTGTCTCTGCTTGAATGAGTAATGAGCTTTTTTAACCCGATTGTAATTAATTTGAATGAGTATCAGGTGCAGAGCCATTAAATCAGACATTGGCTGTATCATATGTAAATACTTGTATTCTAGCAGCCAATTGCTTAACTAAACAAATAGCATAGAAACTTATTCTTAATACTGTGGGAATTAGGAGCCCTAGTTTAAGTCCTCATATAACATATATATTTATTTTGTTGTTTAAAACTCAGAAATATGTTATTTAGGTTATATAATAAAGCAAATGTTATTATGAAGTAAACTGTATTTTTCATTGGGGTTTTATAATAATTTTTGATATACCGTATTGGTCCGAATATAAGCCGCACCTTTTTTCCGTTTTTTGAGCTTGCGAGTTACGGGTGCAGTTTATATTCGCAACCGTAAAAAAAATCATTGCCGATTTGCGAACTTTGCTTGTTACGTGTGCGGCTTCTATTTGCGAACACAAAATTACTGCCGATTTGCGCGATTGCGAGTTAAGGGTGCCGATTTCCCCTTGAACTTTACGGGTGCGGCTTATATGCGGGTGCTGCTTATATTCGGACCAATACGGTACATTGAATAATTATTTCACATCATTATTCAAAATAATTATTTTAAAAGCACCACAAAACCAATAATTTAATTAACATTAACTTTTTCTTTACTATACATCCTAAATAATAAATGTCTTATTTTTAAACATCGACAAAACAGTCTGTTATTTGTGATTTGTATTTTTTGTACAGTAATAACAATCTCAGGTAGTAATTTGGTGTAGTGTTTTTATTTCAATTCTAAATCTATGGTTCTTATCTAATCCAATGCCTTCCACTTACTTTTTTATTTACTATGAGCCTCATTCAATTGCGATTTGGCCAATTGAATAGGGCTTTTTATAAGCACAGAGCATATATTTTTTAGAGAAGTTTTTAGTTAGTGAAGACCTTACTTTTTGATAGAAGTTCACTAACTAAAAACGTCTGTAAAAAAAATATGCTCTGTGCTTATAAAAAGCCCTATTCAATTGGCCAAATGCCAATTGAATGAGGCCCTAACTATTTATTTTCATGCATATTATACACATATATAAATTAATATATTTGTTAACAAATAAATACTCTAGTTGAACAAAAAGCTTGAAGGCATGTGATTCATGCCAAGGTGTTAACAGTATAAAAACAGTTTTACGGCTACACCAACACACTATTACTTGGAAAAAATGAATTTGTCTAGGACAGGATATGTAGCAGTTATGTGCAGTATTCTTATTATTTATGCAGATTATTTTAGGATTAATTAAATGGCTATACAAATAATAACTAAAAGGGCAATATCTAAGTCAATTTTCAAAAATGTAAACAACTTTTACACATTATTTTACTTACTCTAGCTGATGATACAGAGCAAATATGGTAACTTCAGTGGTCCTGTGTGTGCTCCTCTAGAAAAAAAATTGCTGGACATTCAAGCTGCTGGCACTAGAGTAGTTTGAAGATAATTCAAATAAATTATGGGTTAGAGAAGTTTGCTTTCATGGGCAGGTGCTGGAAGCTGACCTGAGAAAAATCAAGGCAATACTGGGGAAACCACAAAAAATAATTAATCTGCAGTTAAAATGGTGAAGAATCTATGAAAATGAGCTAAATATGACAGCAAGGACCAAGGGAAAGCAATCTTTCATTGGAGGAATATGCAAACTGAAGGCATATAGGGTAGTTGATCAGTTACTGATGTTAAGGAAACTGAACACCAGTAGCAAACACGATGTTCAAACCATGATGTTCAATGCAAGGTGTGCTGGAGAAACTGCGTAGAAGGGGACACATTTCCAAATTGACATATGAAGTGTCTGCCAAAGACATACCAGAACTGAACACAGACATATGAATCAACTCCCCAGAGAGTATTGAGTTAGAGTCAGTCTCTTGAGTTAGAGTTGATCTACAAATGGTAGAACACACACAAATGGCCAGTCTATGCATAACCCAACACAAGTATTCACTGACCCTAGTATTTCTAGTCTTAGTAAAGGGAGATAAAACTACTGCCGTACCAGAAAACAATAATGATGAAGACTATACAGAAGTTAGCACACCAGCTTTAGAAGAATGCAGCTCCTTATCCATGGCACATGGTTGTTTAGTCTTGATGTTATAAGTTCATGGGTCAGTATGTTTTCCCTTAGTATCCCTTACAGGACTATAAAAGAAAATGGACAACATATGAAAAAGGGAGATGTTATAGAGTTCTTATGCAATGGGTTGCCATCCTGTGGTTGTTACAGTACATTATCTTGTAAGTGTTTCATGTTTCACCTTTGATCTGGTAGTACTTCTGGTGTTCTCAACATGGCTCTATACGCTGGAAGCTTGCAGTTTCTTTATTGTTATCAGTAAAACAAAGTGCACATTGATTAATGGTTGAATAGGTTGCTGTAATAGATGCAGGAGCCTTTTAGTGCACAGTTCTTTGGATTAATGTTACAGTATACAGGGTTATGTGATCTTGTGTCACATACAAGTATATCAGTATATCTTGCAACATCATTTTTCGAAAATGAAATAAACATTAGCAGAGAAACATAATTGAGATAACGGATGAGCTTAATTTCATAGGTCAAAGATATCTACAATGTAACATTTTTAGATTCTACATTTTATTGTTATGCTTGAACTTACAAACATCAGCTTTTTATTTCTGCAGAATATGAAAGCTAAAATAGTCTGTTGCTAGGCATCATGCTTTAGAAACTTCAATGCAGCACTTAAGTGTTTTAATGTAGCAGCCATAATAGTAAGGTCACAATGAAGCCACATGATCTGTCAAAAAGCTTGGTCTCCACTTTTTGATTTAATGTCTGCTCATACTGCTGTGTGAGCAGCTTAGGAAAGTCAGTTGCTGTAAGAAATACTTATCTTAGTGCTGGGTGTTTGTCTGTCACTCCAAATGTATCTTATGCATTTTCCTTGTTTTTTTTCCTGTCTGTGTTTTCACATTTGCTGAGTACACAAAAATACAGGTGAGAAAGCTCTATTGACTTTTTTCTGTCTGTCCATTGCTATTACCAGGAAAAAACTGAATTTACTCTGCAAGACCAGACATGGGAACCGTGTTTTAATTTAAGTGCTTTAAAAAAAAAGTGTTTGGTTGAACTATTAGGGTTTCTCAGTCTGTCAAATGAGAAATGGAAATTAATTATTTGAACTAAATTATTTTAGGTGGTATACTGTTGGGGCCTCATTATATTATCGGCCGTAGGAGATGCAGGGTGCAAGGACCTATTTGCCTATTCTATTCCCTTCCGGCCAGGGGCTCCGGCAGGCTTGCGGCCGACGCCTTGTTATCCCTTGCGGCCGCACGCGCAGCAGGAAAGCCTTTGGTTGCTATGAAAACCCCGGTTGCTATTCAATTGCTACGGGAACCCTCTCGGCAAGGCTAAAACCGAGCCGCAGCTTACTTGCACCAAAAAGGTCCAGCAAGCACACAATTAAGCACATAATAAAGCCATCCTGCACTCTGATGAGACAATAAAGTGATTGGTGGTGTTAGCATTCATAGCACAACATTCCCCTACACTCAAATCTAAAAATCATTTTTATTTTAATTCATGCCAAAAGTCCCGAGGGCTTGGAGCACCTCAGACCCACAAAGGCTGCGGGATTAGCCTCCGTCAAGTCCGTAAATGGGTAAAATAGACCTACGGGTCGTAAAGGGCTTACTTACAAGTCGTAGCATAGAAAAGCCATCCTGTACTTTTATTAGAAGTGAAAGTGATGTTTGGTTTTAGAATTAATAGCTCAACATTCCCCTACTCTCAAATCCGCAAATAGAGATATTTAACTTCATGTTCAATCTTCGTGTTTTATCTATCATGCAAGCCCGCACGGGTTTGAATAACGAGCTACGGGCTTGGAGGGCAATCATCCGCCAAACCCGTACGTGCTTCACCAAGAAGCTACGGTCGTGAGTTACGGCCATTCTCAAGCCCGTAATCCTGGTTTTCCTGGCGCCAGCTGAAATCAATTAACCAATAGGAAGACGACAATCAAGACCACAAATAGTTTAAAAGTGAGGGAAACTCGTAAATCTGTGACTGTGTTATATGCTGTGCAAGTGGACACACAGGTCTTAGAGTTTAAGGGTTTTGAGAGAGAGCAAGAGAAAGAGTGAGGAGAGGAGGAGAGATGGAGGGAGAGAGAGAAGGCAGTGAAGAGAGAGGCCAGGGAGAGCAGGGCCCCCAGCCACAGGCTGGCCAGCAAGCTGCTGCTGCTGCCAGAAAAAGGGCAGCAAACTTTAATCAGGATGAGATTGAAACTCTCATAAGAGGAGTTCAAGCCCACCACTCCATCTTAACCGGTGGGAGCGAGGTGAGGCCCAGGCATCTGACAGATGCCTGGAGGGCAGTCACAGCTGAGGTACCTTTGCTGGGTTATGCAAATCGGACCTGGCAGTCTGTCCAGCACCGGTACCAAGACTGCCGCATTAAGGCCACAGTGCGAGACATGATCCAGCCAGCGGCAGTCGTGGGCCTCCTTGGCCTGGTGGACAATGGTGGGTCAGAAAGCCTGCAATGTGAGTACCATGTACACCTTAACACCCTCATATGTACGCACATGTACCCCACACAGATAGATAACTGACGTTGAATTGCACTGTAAGATATCTGGTTGTGACTACAGATATATGAGGCAGCAAAAATCATGTAAATCCAGTGTAAAGAAATATTCTTGTCAGAATTGTTAGCAATGAAATATATGTCCAATACCTCCTCCCACAACTGATTATGATACCGTTGTGCAAATCTATTGATGTTACTGTTATGTTTGCTGTTGGAGATTATATAATCATGCAGATTTAGTGGGTTATGGTGTTGTTAAGGTAAGAGTTTTGGATTAGGGTGAGGGCTAGTGCTTTTGGGCTTGTGTGTAAGATGAAAATTATGTATATAACAGCGGCAGCGCCATCTATCAGCCCCTTGGTCCATCTGCTGCTGCCAGCAGTCGCTGTCACATAACAGGAAAGATCCCAGCCAGGATCCACAATACTAATGATGCAGATCAATTTTTATTTGCGTCAAACATTCACAGCCAATTACAAGTCACTATGATCTCAGAGATATGGAAACACACATCAATCAATTTTCAGAACAACAGTACTCAAATACAAATCTTGTCTCATTTCAGTACCAGCCAGGCGTACCCTGCCTCCTCAGGGACCTGAAATATCGGGCCCTGCACCATGCCAAGATGCAGGACCACCTGCAGCAAGACCACCTGCATCAGGACCACCTGCAGCAGGACATGTTGCAGAAAGTCCACCTGGGCCCTCCACAAGATGCCAGCTATTGGCTCCAGCCCCTCCAGCCAGGATGATAATGGCGCCACCTGGCTCACAGTCAATGTGGGCTGGCCAAATGTGGGGACAGCCAATGTGGTCCCATCCCTGTTGGGCCCACAGTATGGAGCTACAGGTAATGGTGCCCTGGAGCATGGGTCCCCGGCAGGACATGTGGCTCCCACAGGCCCCGCAGGCTACTCTGGCCCCGCTGGCCACTCCGGCCCCACAGGCCCTGCTGGCCACTTCGGCCCCACAGGCCCCGCCGGCCACTCTGGCTCCACAGGCCCTGCAGGCCCCGCTGGTCACTCCGGCCCCACAGGCCCCGCTGCCAACTCCGGCCCCACAGGCCCCACTGGCCACTCTGGCCCCACAGGCCCCGCAGGCCCCTCTGGTCACTCCGGCCCCACAGGCCCCACAGGCCTCGCTGCCCACTCTGCCCCACAGGCCCCGCTGGTCACTCCAGCCCCAGAGGCCCTGCTGGTCACTCCGGCCCCACAGGCCCTGCAGGCCCCGCAGGCCACTCCAGACCGGCAGGCCCCGCAGGCCACTCCGGACCGGCAGGCCACTCCGGCCCGGCAGGACACTCCACTCATCCGTGCCTCCACCCAGAGGACAAAATGGTCTGGGTACGCGCCAGGTAGTCCGACGCTGTCAGCGGCCCAGTGCCACGATTTCCTCGCTCATCTCCAGCATGAGCGGGAGCAAAATCAAGAGTTCATGCTGGAGATGAGACGGCATAATGACCGGGTGTTTCAAGAGTTAAGGCAGCATCACCAGGTCATGGAGATGGGACAGCAAAATGAGCAGGTGTTGCAAGAGTTAAGGCGGCATCACCAGGTCATGGAGATGGGACAGCAAAATGAGTAGGCGTTGCAAGAGTTAAGGCGGGTAATGGACCACCAGGTAATGGAGGAATATGCACGAAGGGCCGAAATGGCCCGAGAAGGCCATCCAGAAGAACAGGCTACCCCTTCAACCTCCCAGACCGTGCCCCCAGCATCCAGGGTAGAAGAGCCGCCAACCCATCCAAGAGGTCGTGGCCGGCCTAGGACAAAGGTTGGCAAAGGCCAGGAGGGTCATGAACAACACAAGCGAAAGCGGAAATAGGTGAGAACATGTTCATGTTGCATATAGAAGCAATTGATGTCCAAGATCTATTGGCGTTGAGGTGTTGCAGCCAATGCGTATATTGTTCTAATTAATGTCTTGTTCTTATCTCTTTAGGTTCAAATCGACAGACGGAATGTTTGCCTCAAATTTTAATTTTTTGGTTCTATAATTTGCAAACATAAGAATAAATATTATGTATTGCTCACATTATCATTGTTTGTTTTCGTTTGTACTGTATCATGATTGTTAAACACCAGATGAATGCTACACAACAACGTTATTGTATTAGTACATACATCTTCCTTCAATATACCAGCCCTGTGTTAATGTAGGGTTGGGGTAACAGCCACTAGTGCAGCTGAGGGTGGAGGTAATATTCCTGAGTTTGATTGCAGTAACGGCGATGCATGATATTCGTGTTTCTGACACATGGAGATATTCATTCAGGGTAAATATCAAAAGTGAGTACACCCCTAAGTGAAAGTGTAAATATTTTCATGCACTGACTTAACCCTCATGGGGATGGAGTTCACCAGAGCTTCACAGGTTGCCACTGGAGTCCTCTTCCACTCCTTCATGATGATATCATGGAGCTGGTGGATGTTAGAGACCTTGCACTCCCCACCTTCCATTTGAGGATGCCCCCACAGATGCTCGATAGGGTTTAGGTCTGGTGACCTACTTTGCCAGTCCATCAACTTTTTACCTTCAGCTTCTTTAGCCAGGCAGTGGTCGGCTTGGAGGTGTGTTTGGGGTCGTTATCATGTTGGCATACTGTCATGCGGCCCAGTCTCCGAAGGGAGGGATCATGCTCTGCTTCAGTATGTCACAGTACGTGTTGGCATTCATGGGTTCCCTCAAAGAACTGTAGCTCCTCAGTGCTGGCAGCATGCATGCAGGCCCAGACCAAACATATATGCATGTCTATATATGTTTTATATAACATGTTGTGTGGATTCCCTTTATATGTTTTTACCTAATGATGTCAGATGCTGCCTCCCCTCTCTCTGCATCACTGTTTAGGTTCAAAATGAGGGTTTCATCTCATATCAATGTTTTTGTGTTCGTTGTGACTTATCCATTTATCTGTAATTTAGGTATTATTTCAACTACTTTTGCTCAGTATAGATGTATACTTTTGGTGGTGGGAGTGTCATGGTCGGGGCCTGCGTGACTGCTGCCGGCACTGGGGAGCTACAGTTCATTGAGGGAACCATGAATGCAAACATGTACTGTGACATACTGAAGCAGAACATGATCCCCTCCCTTGGGAGACTGGGCTGCAGGGCAACATAACATAACGACCCTAAACACCGCCAAGACGACACTGCCTTGCTAAAGAAGGTAAAGGTGATGGACTGGCCAAGCTTGTCGCCAGACCTAAACCATATTGAGCATCTGTGGGGCATCCTCAAACTGAAGGTGGGGGAGTGCAAGGTCTCTAGCATCAACCAGCTCTGATGTATCATTAAGGAGGGGAAGAGGACTCCAGTGGCAACCTGGGAAGCACGGGTGAACTCCCTGGCCATGAGGGTTAAGGCAGTTCTGGCAAATAATGGTGGCCACACATAATTGACATTTAGTGCCAATTTGGACATTTCAAATTAGGGGTGTACTCACTTTTGTTGCCAATGGATTAGACATTAATGGCTGTGTATTGAGTTATTGATGGGTCAGCAAACTTACTTTACATTGTAGCAGAGTGTCATTTCTTCAGTGTTGTCACATGAAAAGATATACTAAAATATTAACAACAATGTGACGGGTGTACTCACTTCTGTTAGATACTGTATGTTCACTATTAGGATGTGAGCCACTTACCTGTCTCATTTGTCTGTTTCTGTGTCATATAGATTGTTAATACCAACCGTCCCTCATGGTTGAAATCAGTAATGCAAACACACTGTGAGAATTCTCTTGACACCCCTAACTGATGGTGCAGAGCACAGAAGTGGAGTATGAAGGTCCTTTCATTGATGTTACAGAAATGCTATGGTAACAACATTGACGAGGCAGACACAAACAACATCTCGGATAAATCATATTTACTATTTACAGAAATTAACAAAGCAAGCTTGCCACAAAGCCACAGGTTGACTAATCATCATCATGGTGGGGGGGGGGGGGGGGGGGTAGAATACAAAATCCAAGTACCACAGGGATATGAGAGCAGAATGCAGGCAAGGGAAATTACATTAATATAGATGATCATGGGATTTACAGTGTATCACCCAACATTAGGCAATATAATATATCTCATTATTGTTACTACATATATATAACAGTCAATAAGGAAAGACCACAATAATCCAGAATAAGGTGATATACATATGGGGAGAGCAAAATGTATGCTTGTGTGTTAAACGGACACTCTGATGCAACATCAGAAGTATAAGTGCTCAATCAGTGAATGCTATGATCCCATGAGGTCAGTTCTCATGCAACAATAAACAGCCCCTACATAGATAACCTTGGTCAAAAAGATGGGGCCTGACCAGGACCATATCAGTCAGATGTTACTTATTCCAGAGAACTCACAACAAACCAGGCAATATCAAGGGTAGTTTGTTCTCTGATTGAGCATCTATACTCACTGTTGTTGCATATGCATAACTGAAGATTAACGTAACCTCATAAACTGTTAAGTCCCAAGCCTGGATTTACTCTTCCCAATATGCACAGGGAGGGTCACATCAGCACTGAAGAAAAGATGTGGAAGGGTTTGTGCTGCAGGCTTCACAACAGTCCAAGTAGAGGAGAGGATAGAATGTCTAAACCAATAGATACATATGAATTGAGGTAGACTATATGAGCATACACATGCTGTGCATATATCAGGAACATCAGCTGACAGATGTCACATCACATCTGCATTGTATAGTGGAATTGTCTCGTGACACATATCGGCTATTCAGTCAAGGTAATCAGATATCACACTGGATCCAACAATGCAATGAAACGGACACATGCACATACATGACGACATTGACATGGCCATGGAATGTCATGATGTTCATCGTCATGCCTTGTTCTGACCGTGATCTGGAATACAAACACACAAATAATATATTAGTGGAAACCTTACATATGCCATATGAGCAGCCACCAACAGATGCAGGTATGTCGGCACACATGTTATGCATTGGGATCTCGTACAAGCTAACCATCTGTCAGATGATAATGATGGCCCAGACTAATTTGTCCGGATGTGGGAATATTATTAGTCTAATTAGCATTTATTTGTATTGTGCAAACATATTCTGTGGCGCTATATACATATACAGTATTTAATATTGCCAATGGCAGAAAATGGAGGGCCCTGTTTTGAGCGTATAGTCTGGTGATAACTGATTTCTTCCCAAAGGCCCCCACAAGATTAGAAAATCACCACTTCCAAGCTAAAGGTAATGGACATGGGGATGAGTAGATAAGGAATAGCAAGGTTAATAAGTAAGTGAGAGATACATAGGAAGGAAGTTGTGTCAAGTTATGCATTAGTCGGAGAGGAAAGGGATCAGATGTAAAGTGCGATGCACTATTATGTAATAAGGTATTTGCCCCATGTGGACAGATAATGTAATCTGCAGATGGGACAGTCAGGAGACACAGCTTGAGTAAGATTAGCTGATGGGCGAATAAAAGGAGAGAGGTGGGCATGAGAGTTGAAATGAAAATGTTGGAGACAAAAAGGGGAGAAGTAAAGAAGAGTCTGAGGAAAAGGCAGTGGATGTGAGGAAGAAGACAAGAGAAAACATAGTGTAAAGGGTTAATTGGGATAGTTAGCAGAAGTTGCTAATTGGTCAGGTGTCGAAGACTTGTGTGACTCAATAAATTAAGGGTAAACAGGGGTGGGTGAGGAGAGAGACAGACAGACAGACAGACAGACAGAGAGACAGAGAGAGACAGAGAGACCAGTGCAGCCTGTAATAGAAATGGAAGATCTCAATTATCACTCATTGATACATGTTCGGACATCCACATGTGGTTCTCTACCTTGGACAGATCAAGTGGAGTATTCAACGAAGAGATCTGTTCCCCCAGGACACGTCTGAATGGTCCAATAAACTTTTCTGACCGCTTCAGCAATACATAGGGGATGTCTTGGGGAAAAGAAAGTTCGGCCTACATTAATGGAGTTATTAGTCATTTCCTCTCATGCATACATGCACATGTTTCCCGCAAATACTCACTTACAATGTAGACAACATTGATGTAGCTGATGTTCTGTTGCTGTACAGGTCGTTTCCCATGTCTGTGTGGGTAAACAATGTGTTGACACACGGCAGCAGTTCTGTAATGGCAATATGATGATATGAGTCACACAATCCATATGATTTATTGCACAATGATTCCTAGTTAACACATCCTTGAGACTATTCCTGTTAACTGACTGAGAATGCTTTTACCAGCATTCGCTGACAAAGAACAGGAGGGATCCCCTCTTTGCATCCCATGAGGTATATTTATTATGGTTTACAATATGCTGGTATGTTCATATATCCAGATTGCTATGAATTGCATTGACCTCCATGGGATGTGGAATAGCATGATCAGACAATGGGAACATTACTGTTCTGTGAAGATGTTTTCAAATACGATTGTGAGGCCTATATCCATTGACATTGTGGAATACATCAGACCATGCATTTAGCTTAGCTTCTGGAGGTTGGCAGATATCAATATATATGATGTGTATGGGAATGTGCGCATACTTACCAGTAACGGATATCAGAGCAGGCTGTATTTGATCCAGTATTAAGAATGCGTCACGAGACATATGTTACATCACAAAGCTATCCTCTACTGTGGACTGTTGGATATTCTGTATGACAATGGGGAAGGAGAAAAGAGATGTATTAGTAACCTTAATCAAGGTACATTATAGTTGGTTGTTATTAGTTTCAGACTTACATGGGAAGTACTCCTGAATGATGTGGGCACGTAGTCGTGACCCCTGAACGTTATCCTCACCAGGGGGAGGTTCTGGACGCTCCGCCGGTTCAAGCGGAGCATCATCAATGTTCCCCAGACAGTTTGCCTGTACTGCTATATTGTACAGACAACAGCAGGCCAGGATGATGTGACAAACCTTCACTGGTGTATACTGTAGCTCCCCGCCAGTGGAATGTAAACATCTGAAGCGCATCTTCAGGAGTCCAAAGGTGCGCTCTATTACATTCCGGGTTCTGGCATGGGCCGCATTGTACCACTCCTCCCCCTCTGTGCGTGGATTGTTCACAGGGGTCAACAACCACGGCAAACACCTATATCCTTCATCACCTGAAGGAAACAAAAATGGGAGATGTAGATATAAATGTGAGGTTGTGCTGCTCGTTACAGCATCTGTAAATATACACAATGATTAATGTGACGTTAGTTTAGGGATCTCTGGGTTGGAACTTCCTACTCCTATGAGCAGGTCACATCGGGTTAGGCACAGCAACAAACTACAATGCAATGGCTCAGTCGGCACACCTTCTTTAGGGCACACGGAAAATGAGCGCGGACAATACGGCGCTGACAGAAGCCGGCGACAGTAGCGCACTGTTGAAAATTGTGTGGCAAAATGTGCATCGATCAAAGAGTGCAAGTTGTAGAATCTATTGCCTAATGGGCCAAAACCCTCTAACCCGAGCCTTCAGACCCCATACCTAACCCGAACCACTGAGACCCCATGCCTAACACTAACACTCAGAATCCAAAGCCTTAGCCCAAAGACCCCTAACCCTAAAACCCCTAAGTCCACCCTTAAGTCCTTATCTCAACTCCTGCGCGCAGATGTTGTGCGCGCTATTGAGGGACTCTATTTTGTCTGTTGGCGCATGCGTCGTTGCACATTTTTCACGCAACAATGGAAAAGCATTACAGTGGAACATGATGTATATGTTAGGGGATCCTTTATGGGTACTCACCCAGTAGCCACCCAGGTGAAGCTTGTCCAGACTCAAAATAACGATGGGTGGATGACTGACGCAGGATATGGGCATCATGAGTACTTCCCGGGAAGCCTGCAACCACATTTTGTATGCGCATGCCTGCATCACAAACAACCTGTACATTGATGGAATGATAGTGTTTGCTATTTCTGAACAGTGCTTCTTGCTCTCTAGGAGGTATCAATGCTACATGTGTACAATCTATAGCACCGAGCACATTGGGGATACCTCCCATTCAAAAGAAATCTGCTTTCTCCTTCCAGATCTCTTCCCCAGTGTGGGGAAAACTGATGTATCTGGCAGCTTTCGGAACGATAGCATGGAGGAATGTGCTCAGGCACCTTGAAAGGCTTGCCTGAGACATTCCTCCTACTATGCTAGCAGTGTTCTGAAAATTACCAGATGATAGGATGTGTATGGCGGCTAACATCTGTGTCATGCCTGCGATGGCTCTATTGGTCCGTGAGGAAGGCTCCATGTCCTCCCTCAGGACCGCATAGAGCTCCTCCAGGCTGGCACGGGTTAGCCTAAAACGCTCATACACTTCCACATCAGTTAACCCCTCTAATGTGACTCTCTCCCTGTACACCCTGGGTGCAGGAAGCCTCCTGGCAGGCTCCTGGGCCTGCTCACCCCCCTGTGGGGCTGGCTGTGCAGGAGCCCCCACTTCATGTGCCACACCCTCTAGGGGTCTCTCATCTGGCCCCCCCATCAGCTGATCACCCACATCAAGGTCCTCCTCCCTGTCTGCAGGTGCCCTCCCCCTATCAAGCTGTATTTTATTTGTATGTTTTGCCAATTTCTATATTTACTGAATACACTGGCGGGAAGTACAATTGTGTTTACTTTTTGGGTTGGCTTATAGGTTTGGAGAGTTTTTTTGTGTGGGGAGAGGAGTTTGGTGGAGGGAGGTAAGTTTTTTTTTTTTTAATGTTTCGTATTATATCTGGATATCTCTCTCTCTCTCTCTCTCTCTAGATATATATATATATATATATATATATATATTGAGAGAGAGATTGAGAGAGAGAGATTGAGAGAGAGAGATTGAGAGAGAGAGATTGAGAGATTGAGAGCGAGAGATTGAGTTTGATTGCGTTAGATTGAGTTTGATTGAGTTTGAGTTTGATTGAGTTTGATTGAGTTTGATTGTGTTTGAGTTTGATTGAGTTTGATTGAGTTTGATTGAGTTTGAGTTTGATTGAGTTTGATTGAGTTTGATTGAGTTTGAGTTTGATTGATTTTGAGTTTGATTGAGTTTGATTGAGTTTGAGTTTGATTGAGTTTGATTGAGTTTGATTGAGTTTGAGTTTAATTGAGTTTGAGTTTGATTGAGTTTGAGTTTGATTGAGTTTGATTGAGTTTGAGTTTGATTGAGTTTGATTAAGTTTGAGTTTGATTGAGTTTGATTGAGTTTGATTGAGTTTGATTGAGTTTGAGTTTGATTGAGTTTGAGTTTGATTGAGTTTGATTGAGCTTGAGTTTGATTGAGTTTGAGTTTGATTGAGTTTAATTGAGTTTGATTGAGTTTGATTGAGTTTGAGTTTGATTGAGTTTGATTGAGTTTGAGTTTGATTGTGTTTGAATGAGTTTGATTGAGTTTGATTGAGTTTGAGTTTGATTGAGTTTGATTTAGTTTGATTGAGTTTGAGTTTGATTGAGTTTGAGTTCGATTGAGTTTGATTGAGTTTGATTGAGTTTAATTGAGTTTGATTGAGTTTGATTGAGTTTGAGTTTGATTGAGTTTGATTGAGTTTGATTGAGTTTGAGTTTGATTGAGTTTGCTTGAGTTTGAGTTTGATTGAGTTTGATTGAGTTTGATTGAGTTTGAGTTTGATTGAGTTTGAGTTTGAGTTTGATTGAGTTTGAGTTTGATTGAGTTTGATTGAGTTTGATTGAGATTTCTACACATATTTGCAATACACATAGGTGTTCCAAACTGCTTCTTCAATGGGGCTTCACAAGAACTTATTTTCAGCCTAGTCCAGCAGGACCATGTAGTTCCTACTACCTCTGGTACAGAAGATGGCTTCAGGATATGTACCACGCCCAGAGTATAATGCAGATAGGATATTAGTGGACTCAGACATGGGCCACTCCACACACATGATAGAAGCACACAGTAAATAGCCGCATACCTTGTATATATGCAAACTGTAACTGACCCTTCCACATTGTTTAGGAAAGTATTGATCTAGCGTGTTTCATCAGCACCACTCAGGTCCAGAGTGAAAGGTGCTGTACACCCCTCCCACTGCTGTCACAGGCTCTGTCCACTTAAGGTTGATTACTGCAATTAGTTACAACATTGATATCCAAGCAGAAAGAATGTTATAGGCGAAATAGGCATAATAGGAAAACCCACTAAAACATTTCTTAATTTCTCTTTCTTTTCTTTTCAGGTGGTGATGGAGGGAGAGGAGCAGAGGGGAGAGGAGTGGCAGGGAGTCCCGGGGCGTGGAGGTGGGGAAGAGGAGGGGAGGAGTGAGGAGGAGGAGGTAGTAGTTGAGGAGGGGGAGGTAGTTGAGGAGGGGGAGGAAGTTGAGGAGGAGGAGGAGGGAGGAGAGGAGGAGGAGGAGGGAGGAGAGGAGGAGGGAGGAGAGAAGGAGGGAGGAGAGGAGGGAGGAGAGGAGAAGGAGGGAGGAGAGGGGAGAGGAGGAGGAGGAAGGGAGAGGAGGAAGGAGGGAGGGGAGGAGGAGAAGGAGGGAGGCGAGGAGGAGAGGAGAGTAAGGAGGGAGGAGAGGAGGGAAGGAGGAAAGAGGGAGGAGAGAAGAGGAAGGAGAGAGGAGAGGAGAGAAGGAGGGAGGAGGGAGGAGAGTAGAGGGAGGAGGGAGGAGAGTAGAGGAAGGAGGGAGGATCGAGAGGAGAGTAGGAGGAGGAAGGAGGAGGAGGAGGGAGGGAGGAGAGAGGAGGAGAGTGGAGAGGGTCCTCAACCCCAGTCTGGAGAGCAAGAGGCTGGCGGCAGGTCCAGGGCCCACAATTATAGCCGGGAGGAAAACATGGTCCTCCTGGAGGCCATCCGTGCCCGCCCTGTCGGGGGGTAGGGAAGTCAAGGCTGGGCCCAGGGCTAATGCTTGGCAGCAGGTGGTAGATCTGGTTAATGATGTGGCGGGCTGTGGACGGAGTCTGCGGTCTATTAAGCACCGGTTTGACGACATCAGGGTCGCGGTGAGGAAGAAGTTGGTGCACCCCTGTAATAGAGAGTCCATGTATTGGTGTGCCCGTTCAGCCTATGTAGTTACAGACAGCAGCCGTAATACAGATAGCGTTGTGAGCCGAGAACCATCAAGAACAGAAACCTAAGAATAGATAACAGCTAGTATAAGATAGCTAATCAGAGTTGCAAAGAGAAGAATCATCCATATTCAAGGCTAGATGTCAGATAATTAGAAATGAACACATATTAATGCGCTAATCAACATACTAATGGCATGTACCTTTCTTCTCTATCTCTCAGCATCCAGGAGGAGCTCTGGGTCCTGTGACCAGGCAGAGGAGGCGGGGCCATCGGCCCCATACCAGGATCTTCCAGCACAGTGGGAGGAGGAAGGAAGATCGGAGGGCCCTGGGTGGTAGGATGGGCTGGTCATTGACCTTGCCAGTTCTACTGGTACAAGCCCTGCGACTATGTCCATCCTCCAAAGACTTGCTCTGGGTCCCTCCCACGCCCTTGGGACAGCACCTCCTTCCCCACACAGTGTGCTGGCCTGGTCACCACCGGGCGCATTGTCACCCCAGGCTCCAGCTGTGGACCTCCCCACTACACCTCACCAGGACCACCCAGGGGTGTCGTCGCCGCAGAGCCTGGATGTGCTGGGGGAGATGCTGGCTGTCATGAAGGAGCAGCTGGCAAGCTCACAAATGATTAAGGCGAGAATGCAAGAGTTGACGACCAGCTAGCTCCGGATGGAGGCCAGCATCTCTGGCCTCCAGTCGCATATGACCCACAGACCTGGCCAGGCTGTCCAGGGAGGTGAGGAGGAACCACATGACAGCGGAACACCTTCAGGTCAGGCTGCTCAGACAGGAGATGGTCCCCAGTCTGACATCAACGTGGATCTCCCAATCCCCGAGTCAAGAGCAGCCTGGCCCCTCCTCTCCCCCTATGTGTCCGCCACCGGCCTGGCACCGCCCGCCCCCCCAACCATCACCACCAGAGGGGAGACGGAGGATAGGCACAGGTGATGTGGGTCCTGGGCCCAAGCGGAGGAGGACATAGGGCCTCATTCAATTGCAATGTAGCCGATTGCTAAGGGTTCAATTTTAGCACAGAGCATATTTTTTACAGATGTTTGTAGTTAGTGAACTTCTATCCAAAAGCAAGGTCTTCACTAACTACAAACGTCTGTAACTAAATATATGCTCTGTGCTTATATAGAGCCCTTTTCAATTGGCCAAATCGCAATTGAATGACGCCCATAGGGTCTGCAGACATGTTTTTGCCTTCTCAACAGCACTCCTCAGTGACCATCAATTGGTGACAGGTTAAACAGAACACAAAGGGCCTCATTAAAATGTGATTTGGTCAATTGAATAGGGCTCTTTATAAGCACATGGCATATATTTTTAAACAAAGTTTTTAGTTAGTGAACTTCTATCCAAAAGCAAGGTCTTCACTAACTAAAAACTTCAGTAAAAATTATGCTCTGTGCTTATATTCAATTGTCCAAATTGCAATAGAATCAGGCCCAAAATATACCATCACATAGGCCAAGATCCAAAGATCTGGAGCTGGGCTAGATTTAGTTAGTAGTGTGACCAATAAATTGTCACTAAGGAGTGCTGTTGAGAAGAGATGCTGCAGGCCCTATGATGTTTTCAGGCCTTATTTCGTAGGTTTTGTCTTTTTTTGCTTCTTTCTTTTTTTTTTTTTTTTAGGTCCATGAAGGCATCTCCTGCATCTGCAAGCATTGTGTAGGAATTATATGAGGTGTAAGGTTTTCCCAGTGCCTCTCAGGTAGACATGCCCATATTTCTGATTATCCACAGACCTAGCTAGTTATTAGGTAGTAATGCTTGCAGATGGGGATCAGGTGAGTTGGTATATTGGTACAGTATTTAGAACTGTACTGTACATACATCGTGATTATAATTTTTTTTTGGGATCCTCCTCCGCCTTTTTTTATTGGACCACTTATTTCAGATTTTTGTTTGGTCAACACACTGTATGTGTGAAACTGGATTGGATTACACAGTCCAAATGTTGAATCATCTGTTTCATTGAGCAGATCTAGTTACAAGTTGTAAGTGCTATGCACATAAATGGTTTCTTCAGTTAAATGGAGAGATTTCTGGTTCCGGTTGCAGCGGTGTAGTGCCCGCATGTGACCGTGGTAGGTGCTATGCATCATGCTTATTCTAGACTATTAGATTGACCCCTGTAGGTTTCCCCTTTTTTCCAGCCTCTTGCTCTTCGAGGACCCGCCCACACCACACCCATGATATTAATGCAGTTTTGACCACTGCTGATTGTGGTCTGTCTAGCAAATAAAGCTTTGTTATACTGTTATGTGAATGCACAATCTTGACCACTGTTGATTGTGGTCTGTCTAGCAAATAAAGCTATGTTATACTGTTATGTGAATGCACAATCTTGACCACTGCTGATTGTGGTCTGTCTAGCAAATAAAGCTTTGTTATACTGTTATGTGAATGCACACTCTTAACCACTGCTGATTGTGGTCTGTGTAAAAAATAAAGCTTTGTTAGACCTTTCTGACTGCATCAGTGTTATGAATATTTTTGGTTCTGTGTCACATTCCTATAAATGTAAAATGATGAGCCATAGTTAACATGCAATAGATCAATACATATAAAACTGTTGAAGAGTCAGAATAGCTTTAGATATCATATGATCCCAAATATCATATCTACTACTAATATAGGGTTAATACCCATGACAAGTCTGATTAGCGATACTGTGGAGTAGGAACATTCCCCTGAGGGCCTACAACGAATAGGACAGGTGACACTGGAGTGGTTTTCCAGTTCCTTCTCTAGTTGATTGGGATTAGTCTGACCTCTCTGATAAGACGTACCCCCCTACACTGGCCCTATGTAGTATAGCTCACAGCTTCATTGAAGTACACAAACCCCTTCACCAACATCACTTAGCATATGTATGAATACAGTTAGTTGCCCAATAATGAACATACATTGGCTAAATATCCTTTGGTTATCATATGTTGTAATGGCCATGCACATGCCAATATGACAAACCATGCTGCAACATGCATAATATGATTAAAGCCACACTACCCAATTCAATAGCAAGAGTAAAACATGAGTCAGGTCATATGAACCCCTTGCCACGCACATGAGCTCTATTGTGATCCCTTAAATCTCTATCTAACTGCATATACATCTCGCTCATCACATCTACATTTGATAACACAATTATTTTGCTAATTACACCGCCACATGGCATGTATCATGTAGCAGAGAAACATGTTAATGTTTGTTGTTCAGTTCTTCAGTTGTGTCTGACTCTCTGTGATCCTATGAGCTGCAGCACATTCAGCTAGGTCTCTGCCTGTGCTGTTATCCACGGTTTGCATGCTAAATATACTGATGTGGTTTGTCAGTTCCTTCTCAAGTGGATTGGACCTTGTCTGATCTCTCTGCTATGATGTGCCCATCTACAGTGGCCCTACATGTTATAGCTCACAGCTTCATTCAGGTACACAAGCCCCTTCACACGACTTAGCAATGCTGAAGGGGACCAGGGGAACATACACCACACATATCTACTCTGACCCATCAGGAAGGGCCGCAAGCTCTGGGATCGACAGCAAACTCACTAACCTCTGCTACGCCCATCCTGGTGGGAGCCATGTGCCAGGTGTCTTGGTATTCCCATTTGGTGAACTTCCAAACTGTTCTGCTGTTTATCAGTTTACATGGGTGAGGGTTGCTAAGTGGTGGTGGTGGTGAAGCAGCTTGTGTACCTAAATGAAGCTGTGAGCTACTGTAGGTGGGCAGGTCATAGCAGAGAGATCAGACAAATCCCAATCCACTAGAGGAGGAACTGACAACCCACTCCAATCTCTTTGGCCTTCAAACTTTGGAGAACAGCACAGGCAGAGACCTAGCTGAATGTGCTGCAGTCCATAGGGTCACAGAGAGTCGGACACAACTGAAGAACTTAACCACATATATTGAAATATTCCCCTGGTACTTGATATAGGCCAAGTGGCGGTCTGATTAGGCCACTATTTGTATTCTCTAATGTGGATGTGATGAGCGAGATGTGTATTCTATCGTTGATCAACAATATAGCGTGCATCGAATGTGCGCTGTCATCTGCGCACCGACACATGCGCGCATCAACAACAGCAGGCCCGACAGGAGGCTAGCGGATCTAATGACTAGGATTAGGCTGTGGGGTGTAAGGGTTAGGATTAGACTGCGGCTACAAGGGTTAGAAGGGTTTATGGCATTAGGTCATATCACTTGCGCCCTTTCATCAACGCGCAGTAGTCAAAAACAGAACTGCACAATGATGTGGGCCCGCTCATGTCAGCTACATGTTGTCAAAACACATTTGCTGTGCACGCCAATGTTGGGGTGACATATTCTATTATAGGGCTGTTTTAGAGGCTACAATGGAACCTGTATGTGTGTTGACAAATCAAACATATGAGGAATATTAAACTAATTTGAACAATTGTTAATTTGGAGGCTGTAATGCTTGGGCCTCCATTTTAGGGTTACAGGCTTAAACCATGCAGACTGCAAAAAACGTAACAAAATGGATACCGTTAACCGCACGGGCTTGAATAAGGAGCTACAGGCTTGATCATTGAAGTCCGTGGGACTTGGACAGAATTTAAAATCAAAGTAAAATTTGGCGATGTGCAAGCTTGAGAATGTTTTGCTATTAATCCTCATCCCCCCCCCCCCCCCACACACATTATGTTCCCCATCATTTACAGTGCTTTGCAGTGCTGGATTGAATATATATTGGCTTCTACAATGCTTTGTTTGCGGCCCTCCACCTCCGAACCCGTACAGGTTTTAACAAGGACGAGCCCGCGGGACTACGGGACGGAAAGTAAACCGTAAATTATATATCGGATTTGGGCGATGTGCAAGCTTGAGAGGGTGTTGCTATTAATCCTCATGTCCCCCATTATGATGCCTAGCATTTACGGAGCTTTACAGTGCTATCTTTAATTTATATTTGCATTTACAGTTTTCTGACAAGATTTACGGGCACTGGAAAAACGCTTGCGGCCGTTTGCATGATATGCGGCGGCCGGAAGGGGGATATCCTTGCAGGGCCGTCCATTTGAATTGCAAGGTAAAGGTAGATCTACACGGGCCGTAAGACGGCCGCAAGGAGTCGCAGCTTTGCGGACGTTTTACGTCCGATAATAGAATGAGGCCCTTGGGGTTTAGAGTCAACACTGAAATTTATGTCAAGGGAAAATTATTTGCAATTCTAAATATTTTTTTGACTGATGATTATCAATTACTGTTTTGTATGTAACACAATATACTCTCTTTGCATGTACTTTAATTAATCCAAATATGTGTATAGAGCATAATTTATTTTTAATGTCTTTTTTAAATGAGCCGTTGTTAGACCAGGGGTCACAAATCTATGGCTCGCGGGTCAGTTCTGGCTCTTCAAAAAGTAATTTATGGCTCTATAACCCGTAGAGTGTCAGGTATTCTTTAAAACTGTTTTTAATGAGCAAGGAAAAAGCATGTGTTGACAATATTCAGTACCTAAGCCAAGTAACATATATATCTGATAGAAGCATGCCTATAACAACTAAATCATTCCCAAACACCAGGCTTCCTAAACTTTTCCTTACCAAACTTAAGAAGCTTATGATTAAGACTTCTAATTGAAGAAGGAATGGAACAAAGGGGAGGAACAGCAAGGCAGGGAGGGTATAGGGTAGGCAGGACCGGATTAACCATTAGATAAACTAGGCAGCTGCCTAAGGGTGCTTCCTTGTGGGGGGCACTCATTTTTTTAGCTTAAAACAACTTAAAAATAACTTTCTTTGGCTTAAAAATAAAATGCTGCAGTTCACAGACTGGATACTAGGTGGAGCATGCCTGGAACTAGAGTATAGAGTTTTCACTGTTCCCTCATCACATACGTTTCCTGCTGTAGTGTACAGGAAGGAACTGCACTAGTTGAACAGAGGTAGGCTTAAGCCATTACTTTTATATGTACATTTATATATTGTTATGCTAATTATAGGTGACCCTTGCTGAATGAGTACATTTGAATAATTATAATTGATCCTGGTTATTTATATATATTTATTTATGTATTTGTATTAAGATTATTGGTGACCCTGTCTGGATATGTGTACATTTCTGTGCCTTTAGCTGCAGCTGATTAAATATATTTATGTGTTTATATTATAATTATGGTTTATCCTGGGTGAGTATATGTAAATGTATAGGATTTTAGAGAGCACTGGCTGAATATCTCTTTAGAAAATAAAAATAGGGGCTCTGGAGGAATTATGATTATAGATGACCCTGATTAAATATGTATATGTTTATAATTATAGGTGAACATAACTGAATATGTATACATTCATGTGCTTATAGGTGAAACTACCTGAATATGTATACATTCATATGATTATAGGTGAACCTACCTAAATATATGTATACATTTATATAATAATTGACAACTGAGGTTGAATATTTATGTATATAGGAGACTTTGGCTGAATATGTGTTTGTATGAGACACTGACTAAACATTTATATACTAGATTACTATGATGATTCCAGGTGACCCTCTCTGAATATTTATACGTTAATATGATTATAGGAGACCCTGGCTGAATATGTGTTCATATGTGGTATTAGAGGAGACCTAAATATGTAAATATGCACATATTTATTTGATTGCACAGGATCATGGCTGAATATGTGTACACTTATGTGTACATTTTAATGTAGGGATGTAGATGATTATGTATATATTTTTATTATCATTATAGTGGCAAATACATTTGGATACCTCTTCTGGGCCCTGGCAAAATCCATCATATATATATATATATATATATATATATATATATATATATATATAGTTGAATAATCAGAGTATTGTAGTGTATGGTGATACCTTTTTTATTGGACAAACATATTCAATTATTATGACAAGCTTTTGAAAATTAACTTACTGAGAGATGTACCAGAGAAAGTTCATATGTGTTCACAGTTTAGGATGGGACACAGACAAGTACCATAAATAATGTCCTGTGAGTCTTTAGATCAGGTTTAGATAACAACATAGCAGAACCCTAATTAAGGGCAGTATATGTCACCACAGTATGGGGAAAGGGAAACATCAACTGAACATGTGGAATGTGGTATAAAACATGAGTCACACAACATTTTGGTAATGAGATAAGAATCCCAAATCCATATTTAAACCAGTATGTTTTGAATCAAAAAATGAAATCATTTTTAATTCAAAGGTATGAGTATGACTTTTTTCCTGATTACTTATGCTCTTACTAAAGTCTAGTTCTAAAGTATACCACCCTCCCAGTTTAACATTTTAGCAGTCTGGATTAATTTTACTCATACAATCTAAATACATTAGCCCAGGACCTCTTATATACTCTTAGTTTGACTCATTTTTTTAAAACAATTTCTGTTTTCATTGTGCAGTGGTCCTTTAACTCTCATAATTACAGTTTTTATGTTCGATACAAGTGATCATGATTTGTGTTTGTGTAACAAATTCTTACTGCCCTCCCATAGAAAAATATATATAATAGTGATTTAATAAACAAGTAATTGCTCAGAATGTATGAGTAGTTATGTTGTAAAAATGTCTGTTATGGGCAAATGTCTGTGATTTCCTCACAGTGCAAGAGAGCGATATACATACACAGAAAATGGAAAAATGGATGTGTGCATACCTTGCGCACATACTCGCAGATGCTCCTCCACTTCACTGCCTAAGGGCTTCAAAAAGGTAGATCCGGCACTGCGGGTATGGCATGTTCATAGTACCACATTATTGCTAGTATTATTATGAAGTTAACAACACAGAAATAACAATTAACAAATAACAATTAAAATAAGAAAGTATTTGAGATATCTTATCCATGTCACATGTCAAGATATCATTTAATGCTCAAAATGTTATAGGTAGGGTTTCACCACCGCTGTCACCCCTTTCCAGCTGCAAAGACTTAATGACATGTCTAGCAGTGTCATAGTAAATATCTTTATGAGGCCTCATTTGCATGTCCCGCCCAGTTTTCCCAGATTGCAGTGCATATACTGTGTTTCTGAGAAATTTGAGCAGGAAATAAGTTTTTATCAACTTATTTTTAGACATTCAAGTGGAACCACTAATATATATATATATATATATATATATATATATATATATATATATATATTGTGATCCTGTTAAAACTACTTGGCTTATCCTAATAACATCAGTATGTAAACATTCATGAAGGTGGTACCAGTGATTTGTGGTAATCAATAGAAAACTTTTCTCCAGAACCTTTGCATTTTTGTAGCTGTTTAAATTAAATGAATGGAGTTTTAATTTGACCTATTGCACTTAAGAAAGTGATTGGAATGTTCTGGTTGAAATTTTGAGAGGATGTTAGGTGTTAACGTTCAATCACATATATAGTTGTGAGCAAGCGGGCTGTTGCAAACGCGAAGCGCTCCTTGCCAGCAACTTCGAACCTTGCAAAATTTACGTAGATACGAAAGCAAAATACAAGACACGTTACGACCCATTACGACCTCGCAAACATCGTCCGAAACCTGCGCACATGAAAACATGAAAAACACAATAAATACACACAACAAATACATAAAAAGCTTACCTACAGCAAGGGGGGCACCCAGGACCTCGAAAACTGAAGTTACACCTCAATTTAACTCCAAATAAAAGAGTTTAGACACTAAAAAATTCTCTAAGCGAGAGAAAAAATGGCCGCTGAAAAAAACGAAAACGAGGCTACAGCAGTCTAAAGACGCAAAACACCACCAAACACTTACAGATTTACCGAAAAAGACGTACGAGATTCGAAAACTAGGATGCAACCCGCGCGACCCCAAAAACATTAGAAACACAATAAATACACACAGCAAACACATAAAAAGTTTACACACAGCAAGGTGGTGCACCCAGGACCTCTGCAAGTGAAGTTACAACTCGATTTAACTCCAAATTTTGGAGTTTAGACACCAGAAACTCACCTAAGCGAGAGAAAAAATGGCCGCGAACAAAATGAAAACGAGGCTAAAGGACCCTAAACACGCAAAACACCACCAAACAGCTACAGATATTCCAAAAAAGTCAGACGACATCCGAAACGAACAACGCTAAATCAGCCACAGCCGCATACCACACATTAGCCGCCATTTTAGAACAATAACTTATACGGATTTGCCTCGTGCATGCACACTATTACACTGTACACATTAATCACGCTTACACAGCAGCTCCACAGCACTGAAAACACACATTGTTTGCTGCAGCAACATCAAAACAGATTGCCAGCTCTTCAACACAATGCTTCCTGCATGTATTACTTGAAAATAGGTAAAGTATATTACTTTATTAATGTATTATTCATTTCATTACCATACACCAAACAGCATTAGCTCACTTACAATTTCATTGCCGTAATTTTTTGACGGGCAATATTCTACTAACAAATATAAACAAGATGCCAACCTGAGACATTACTGACAGTAACTCATGTTTTGTGTTCCTTTGTCAAATGACAATGTATAGTGACAATCTTTCAATAAAACTAATCAAGATCTAGACTGAATTCTTCATTTTTTCCATGTCTCCCAGCTGTCTAATCTTTTTAGGAACAAAGGCAAATGTCTACTCCTATAAAAACAAACCCGAATGAAGTAGTTACAAATGAAAAGCTGGATTTATTTTAGACGATATACAAACATAACCAAAATCATAGAAAGTGTATACTACCAATATAACACTTCAGTAGTCCTTTAAATTTAAAACAGAGTATAGAATTCACAATAAGGAACTCAAACACATCTTAGGACAAATACATTGAGAATGGGGGTGAGAAAAGGAAAGGGGGCTGATTGGAAGAATATTCTTTAGATGTGGAATATTAATGGGAAAATGGCTTTCAGCACTTGGCAGTCAACTTGTAATAAGTGCTAAGAATTCTCTCTTTAGTCCTTGAAAAAGGACATTTAAAAAAAATAAAATAACTTAAAATAAAGCTAGCAAAGCTATTAATGACCTGCTCTTATGATTAGCTTCACCCATTGAATTACCTTTTCATGATGTAAATGCAGTTATGTTGCTAATTCAGTTTTAATGAATCAGAGTAACAGATACAGGGCCTCATTAAATTCCAGCCTCGTAAATAAGAGGCTTCTACTTAAGCCCTACGTACTGCAAAGTTTCTCTAACTTACAATGCTATTAAATTAGCCCTGCTGCGAGCAACGTATGAGCTACGCAGCAGGCCCGTACGTATCTACACTGCGTAAATGTACATGAGGAGTGACAGCCTGCGAGATGATATCGCAGGCTCCCACTCCTCATCAAGTGCTGCGGGGGTCCTAAAAGGGACCTCCGCGGCAGTCCCCCACATAAGCATTGCCGTGGGGGGTACTCCAAACCCCCCCCAGGCACCTAAAATGAACCCCCCCTCAATGCGGGGGTCCCTGTCGGGACCCCCGAAGTGTCCTCACATGAACACCTTGCTGCAGGGGTCCATAGGAACCCCCGCAGCCCCCACACATTAACCCCTTGCAGCGGGGGTCCCCGATCGGCACTGATCAGGCCCCCGCTGCATTTAAAACTTTTAAATTCCCCGCCGCGGCTCCTTAAAGGGGCCGCGGCACACTATTACCCAATCCCGGCCGCGGCACTTAAAATTAACCCCCCTCTATGCTGGGGGTCCCCATCGGGACCCCCGAAGTGTCCCCACATAAACCCATTGCAGGGGGGGGTCCCCGATCTGCATAGATCAGGCCCCCCGCAGCATTTAAAACTTTTAAATTCCCCGCCGCGGCTCCTTAAAGGGGCCGCGGCACACTATTACCCAATCCCGGCCGCGGCACTTAAAATTAACCCCCCTCTATGCTGGGGGTCCCCATCGGGACCCCCGAAGTGTCCCCATATAAACCCCCTGCAGCGGGGGGCCCCGATCGGCACCGATCGTGACCCTGCTGCAATTCAATTTTAAATTTCCCGCCTCGCGGGTCCTCAAAGGACCGTAAAGGTCCTGAAAGGACTCGCACTAAAAATAATAACCCCAGGCAACTATAATTACCCCATTAACTCATGGTGGTCAATCCAGACCACCATAAGACCTAAATTAACCCATTAACTCATGATGGTCAATCCAGACCACCATAAGGCCTAAATTAACCCATTAACTCATGGTGGTCAATCCAGACCACCATAAGACCTAAATTACCCCATTAACTCATGGTGGTCAATCCAGACCACCATAAGACCTAAATTAACCCATTAACTCATGGTGGTCAATCCAGACCACCATAAGACCTAAATTAACCCATTAACTCATGATGGTCAATCCAGACCACCATAAGACCTAAATTAACCCATTAACTCATGGTGGTCAATCCAGACCACCATAAGACCTAAATTAACCCATTAACTCATGGTGGTCAATCCAGACCACCATAAGACCTAAATTAACCCATTAACTCATGGTGGTCAATCCAGATCACCATAAGACCTAAATTAACCCATTAACTCATGGTGGTCAATCCAGACCACCATAAGACCTAAATTAACCCATTAACTCATGGTGGTCAATCCAGACCACCATAAGACCTAAATTAACCCATTAACTCATGGTGGTCAATCCAGACCACCATAAGACCTAAATTAACCCATTAACTCATGGTGGTCAATCCAGACCACCATAAGACCTAAATTAACCCATTAACTCATGATGGTCAATCCAGACCAGCATAAGGCTCTATTTAACCCCATCAGTCCCATAAGGGTATATTATTACCATTATGGGCCTGTTACAACCCAACATTAACCACATAAGTGCCATGATGGTCCTCAAGGACCATCATGACACTAACTACAAACACTACACTATAACCCCCAATAAACCATTTAATCTAAACTAACCCCCCTCTACACTAATCTATTAACACTTACACTACCTACCTACACTACCTACCCCCTAATAAACCTCCCCAACACTCTAATTACAAAAAACAAAAAACCTACAGTACAAAAAACAAAAAAACCTACAGTACAGAAAACAAAAAAAAATTACAACCCCACCCCCCACTACAGAAAACAAAAAAATACATTACAACCCCACCCCCCACTACAGAAAATAAAAAAATTACACACCTGAAAAGGAAAGACAGATAAACACAATACAATAATACATATAATACATTACATACATTACATACAATACATGACATTACATATAATATATTAAATATAATATATTAAATATAATATATTACATATAATATATTACATATAGTCCTAATCAAATACCCCCTATCTATCTAACATACAATCTATTTAATTTAAAATAAATCCTAACTATATCAAATACATCCCCCTATCTATCTAATATACAAAAAATCCTAACTACATACACAGACCCTTATTCTAAAATAAAATAAAATAATTACAGTCCTAACTACATACACAGACCCTAATTCTAAGCTAAAATCAATAAATTAAGACCACTTACCTTTAAGATGTTGCTTCAGATCACTAACCTATGGGTCAAACAAAAAAAAAAATTAGTACAAAACATTAACATCAAATAAATAAACATTATATACATTCTACATATTCAACTCACCTTTACAGCATGTCCAGTCACTGTTAAGCTCTTCCGGCGCGGCCCTGTTAAAAAAAAAAAACACAATACATGAATACATGAATACAATATATAAACAATAAATAAAATACACAAATAAACATCTAAATATACATTTAACTTACCTCCCCGCGATGTCCCCGGCCTTCTCTCCTTCAGCCCCGGCTGGGCCGCGGAACCATCCGCGCTCTAAAAAAAAAAAAGAAAAAAAACTAACGGAGGTCTGCACTGGCAGACCTCCCCGACGCTACTGAACCTCCCGGAGTCGTTTCCGGGAGGAAATTGGCATTGTCGGCTTGTGATTGGCTGAAAAAGCTGTCAGCCAATCAAAAGTCGTCAATGTAGGAGCCAATCAGGATGCGCAGATGTCTTCTACCAATCACTCCGTGGGGGTGTATCCCATAGTGATTGGCTGAAGGCATCTGAGCGTTGTGATTGGTTCCCAGAAAGATAGACAAGTGTTTTAGCCAATCAGGGTGGGATATTGGGGTGTATCCCATCCTGATTGGCTCACACATTGACGACTTTTGATTGGCTGAAATTGATAGACAGCTTTTTCAGCCAATCACAAGCCGCCAATGCCAATTTCCTCCCGGAAACGACTCCGGGAGGTTCAGTAGCGTCGGGGAGGTCTGCCAGTGCAGACCTCCGTTAGTTTTTTTTCTTTTTTTTTTTTAGAGCGCGGATGGTTCCGCGGCCCAGCCGGGGCTGAAGGAGAGAAGGCCGGGGACATCGCGGGGAGGTAAGTTAAATGTATATTTAGATGTTTATTTGTGTATTTTATTTATTGTTTATATATTGTATTCATGTATTCATGTATTGTGTTTTTTTTTTTTAACAGGGCCGCGCCGGAAGAGCTTAACAGTGACTGGACATGCTGTAAAGGTGAGTTGAATATGTAGAATGTATATAATGTTTATTTATTTGATGTTAATGTTTTGTACTAATTTTTTTTTTTGTTTGACCCATAGGTTAGTGATCTGAAGCAACATCTTAAAGGTAAGTGGTCTTAATTTATTGATTTTAGCTTAGAATTAGGGTCTGTGTATGTAGTTAGGACTGTAATTATTTTATTTTATTTTAGAATAAGGGTCTGTGTATGTAGTTAGGATTTTTTGTATATTAGATAGATAGGGGGATGTATTTGATATAGTTAGGATTTATTTTAAATTAAATAGATTGTATGTTAGATAGATAGGGGGTATTTGATTAGGACTATATGTAATATATTATATGTAATATATTATATTTAATATATTATATGTAATGTCATGTATTGTATGTAATGTATGTAATGTATTATATGTAATATATTATATGTAATATATTATATTTAATATATTATATGTAATGTCATGTATTGTATGTAATGTATGTAATGTATTATATGTAATATATTATATTTAATATATTATATTTAATATATTATATGTAATGTCATGTATTGTATGTAATGTATGTAATGTATTATATGTAATATATTATATTTAATATATTATATTTAATATATTATATGTAATGTCATGTATTGTATGTAATGTATGTAATGTATTATATGTAATATATTATATTTAATATATTATATTTAATATATTATATGTAATGTCATGTATTGTATGTAATGTATGTAATGTATTATATGTATTATTGTATTGTGTTTATCTGTCTTTCCTTTTCAGGTGTGTAATTTTTTTATTTTCTGTAGTGGGGGGTGGGGTTGTAATGTATTTTTTTGTTTTCTGTAGTGGGGGGTGGGGTTGTAATTTTTTTTTGTTTTCTGTACTGTAGGTTTTTTTGTTTTTTGTACTGTAGGTTTTTTGTTTTTTGTAATTAGAGTGTTGGGGAGGTTTATTAGGGGGTAGGTAGTGTAGGTAGGTAGTGTAAGTGTTAATAGATTAGTGTAGAGGGGGGTTAGTTTAGATTAAATGGTTTATTGGGGGTTATAGTGTAGTGTTTGTAGTTAGTGTCATGATGGTCCTTGAGGACCATCATGGCACTTATGTGGTTAATGTTGGGTTGTAACAGGCCCATAATGGTAATAATATACCCTTATGGGACTGATGGGGTTAAATAGAGCCTTATGCTGGTCTGGATTGACCATCATGAGTTAATGGGTTAATTTAGGTCTTATGGTGGTCTGGATTGACCACCATGAGTTAATGGGTTAATTTAGGCCTTATGGTGGTCTGGATTGACCATCATGAGTTAATGGGTTAATTTAGGTCTTATGGTGGTCTGGATTGACCACCATGAGTTAATGGGTTAATTTAGGTCTTATGGTGGTCTGGATTGACCACCATGAGTTAATGGGTTAATTTAGGTCTTATGGTGGTCTGGATTGACCACCATGAGTTAATGGGTTAATTTAGGTCTTATGGTGGTCTGGATTGACCACCATGAGTTAATGGGTTAATTTAGGTCTTATGGTGGTCTGGATTGACCACCATGAGTTAATGGGTTAATTTAGGTCTTATGGTGGTCTGGATTGACCACCATGAGTTAATGGGTTAATTTAGGTCTTATGGTGGTCTGGATTGACCATCATGAGTTAATGGGTTAATTTAGGTCTTATGGTGGTCTGGATTGACCATCATGAGTTAATGGGTTAATTTAGGTCTTATGGTGGTCTGGATTGACCACCATGAGTTAATGGGTTAATTTAGGTCTTATGGTGGTCTGGATTGACCACCATGAGTTAATGGGGTAATTTAGGTCTTATGGTGGTCTGGATTGACCACCATGAGTTAATGGGTTAATTTAGGTCTTATGGTGGTCTGGATTGACCACCATGAGTTAATGGGGTAATTTAGGTCTTATGGTGGTCTGGATTGACCACCATGAGTTAATGGGGTAATTATAGTTGCCTGGGGTTATTATTTTTAGTGCGAGTCCTTTCAGGACCTTTACGGTCCTTTGAGGACCCGCGAGGCGGGAAATTTAAAATTGAATTGCAGCAGGGTCACGATCGGTGCCGATCGGGGCCCCCCGCTGCAGGGGGTTTATATGGGGACACTTCGGGGGTCCCGATGGGGACCCCCAGCATAGAGGGGGGTTAATTTTAAGTGCCGCGGCCGGGATTGGGTAATAGTGTGCCGCGGCCCCTTTAAGGAGCCGCGGCGGGGAATTTAAAAGTTTTAAATGCTGCGGGGGGCCTGATCTATGCAGATCGGGGACCCCCCCCCTGCAATGGGTTTATGTGGGGACACTTCGGGGGTCCCGATGGGGACCCCCAGCATAGAGGGGGGTTAATTTTAAGTGCCGCGGCCGGGATTGGGTAATAGTGTGCCGCGGCCCCTTTAAGGAGCCGCGGCGGGGAATTTAAAAGTTTTAAATGCTGCGGGGGGCCTGATCTATGCAGATCGGGGACCCCCCCCTGCAATGGGTTTATGTGGGGACACTTCGGGGGTCCCGATGGGGACCCCCAGCATAGAGGGGGGTTAATTTTAAGTGCCGCGGCCGGGATTGGCTAATAGTGTGCCGCGGCCCCTTTAAGGAGCCGCGGCGGGGAATTTAAAAGTTTTAAATGCAGCGGGGGGCCTGATCTATGCAGATCGGGGACCCCCGCTGCAAGGGGTTAATGTGGGGGTGCGGCAGGGGTCCGGATAGAGACCCCTGCAGCATGGGGATGTGTATAGGGTGCAGGGGGGAGCCTCACGCTGCTGTCTCGGGCTGTTCCGAGGCAGCACGTAGAGGCTTTCGGATCCCTTGCGTGGACTTTTTGTCCACGTAGGGATTCTTACGATATGCGAGACTCGTGCATAGATTTAAGGCTACGTAGCTCTCTCGGAGCCTATTCTCGGCCATTTTCTCGCAGTCATATCGTAAAGCAGGCTGCGAGAGATTCGGTTCTCGCAAACAGCAGGAAAACTGCCTTTTGCGAGCACCGAGAGAACTACGAGGGAGAATTTAATAGGGCCCACAGCTAGCAAACAGTCCTTTTAAATTGTAGCCCGTAATTCCAAATGTACGGGGTTACGGGTATTAAATTAGCCCTGTAACGTTGCTCGCAGGACGTCCGAGAATAGGCTACGTGCTGAACAACGTTGAACTTTGCGCACGTAAATCCTTTTGATCCGTCATGCCTGTAACTGATACTTGTTCAATTCAGCAATTAAATTGCAACGTGGTCACTCAAGAGCAAGCACGTAACACGCAAATAGAACCCAAAGGCCAATGTGTGCTCTTCAGCACCCGCAAGGGGGGTAAAGTCCAAATGTAGCACTTCTTAATCAAATAAAAACACACGACTAAAATTTTATTAACAGGGAAAGTGATGTTAGCACAACATTCTCAAGCTCTCAAATCGGCCCCAAAAAATACTTTATTTCATATTTATATTTTGTGTTATATCGATCCCTGCAATCAATGTGTTAAGACATATACTGTAACTCGCATGTAAGAGAATATCCTATTTACTGCTTTATTAATATTGCATTATATCTGGCCCGTGGGTCAGATCGCAGACTGGATTTGAAGCCCTTAGGACTTCGAAATCTACCCTCCCCTTTTTCAGTGAAGTAACGCTTACAATCTCTTTTTCCATTTGCTCCATCTGAACCCATAACTACGTATTTGCTTAATTGTTTGAGTTTGAGCATGCAATTCCGACGGCCGCAAACTGGTTTACAAAATAGCCTCTCTCGCTCGTAACTCACAGACCTTTTTAATTTAATAGCAACGTAAGTGGGGCAAATTGTTGGACTTATGTTATTTGCTTCATGTTGGACTTACAAGGCTGGAATTTAATATGGCCCTAAATTAGTCAGTTAGAGAAGAATGAGGCTCCAATCATTAAAAATTAAAAAATGGCTAAAGACAAAACACATAAAATCAGTGCAGGTTCATGTGACAAGAGACTTAAGAAAACATTTAAGAACCAATTTGCTTGAGTAACAGATGTTTTTGAGGCATTTCACACAGTTTCATAGCAGAACTTATACACAAATACATAAGAAGATGAACTGACTTTATGGAGTTCTAAATGTCCATTATGAACCAAGCACATTATATCAGAATACCACTAATAAAAAAGTTTAAACAAACTAAGGTAAGATGATAAGATGTTGCAAGGGGCCTTCACATTTTGGTACCATCTCATTTGGCATGCTCCTGAGACATTTTCTTTAATATACATGAAAGGGAGGGGTTAAATCCCATGGTTACTGAGAATATACATCAGAGTGGCCAGCCCATGGCCATCTTTAAAACATGTTATCAAAAAAAAGGGGGAAAATATATTTACAACATAATTATAATACTTTATTGTTACATATAATGGACAGTGGCGCACACACAAAAGTTTAAAAAATATTAAAAACATTTACCAGGGGAATGTATCATCCTTTGTAGACTGTAATGAAGTGTAAGGAATCCTTTATTATTTTTCTCAATGAATCAGAGGTGGTTTACTTTATTTGAATGTATTGATTTTTCTTTTTACCACCTCTTGTTCCAATCACTGCTACTCTTTATTTCTAGATACAGAGCCTTAGCAAAAAAAGAACTAAATGTATAGAGCTTACTTGGTGGTAGATTTCTTAAAATTAAATTATAAATTAATTTTATTATTCAAACATTATAATCACTCATTTGCTCCAAACACTTGTAAGTGTGTTGATTTTTGTGAGGCTGACTTGGCATTAATACTAGGCTTGATCCATCTTGGTAATTGTAATTATATATATATATATATATATATATATATATATATATATATAAAACAGAGCAATTGAACATTTATTTAGGTGAGGTACTGTTTATCATAATTATATGAATACTCAAATTACGGCATGAATGTGTTTTGTACATTGTGTTTCTGTGTGTTTATCTTTTTTGATGTCCCAAATACATAATCAATCATTCAACCTTTATGTTATTTTTTTTTCTCCAAGCCAATGACCAATAGTTTTATTTTAAACAGCAAACATTTATTAATTTTTACTAAATATGAATTTTGTAATAATGTTACACCATTTTTTTACATGTCATATTCAATTTATTTGTTTTTTGCAATAACACTCTGTTAAACCACTAACTCTGTTAAACCACCAACTTTTAACTTACACATGGCAAAATGTGATAATAAATAATAGTAACACCTGTTAAATATACTGTATTCATACAATTTATTTGTTTTTATCCAATGAGACTAAATATTTTAGTTATGCTAAGTTCTAATTTACACATGAACAAATATCTTTTAATCTTCCAAATAATACTAATACATGTTAAATATATACAAACAATGTTTTTTTTTTTATTCAATCAGACTGAACATTTGGTTTATGCTAAACCACTAACTTCTAATTTACACATGAACAACTATATTTTAATCTTCCAAATAATACTAATACATGTTAAATATATACATCCAATTTATGTTTTTTTATCCATTAAGACTAAACATTTTCTATATGCTATACCATAAGTTTTTAATTTTCACCTGACAAGATTTCCTTTAATCTTCCAAATAATACAAACACATGTCAAATATATAAATATGAACTATTTATGTCCATTACATATATTCTTTAAGTGAACCTCACCATTGTGGATATATAGTTATCATTTTACAACACCTCATCATATACAATATTTTTTGTAAATACTTTGCCATCCTCTAATAACTCACCATCTTGAAAATGCGACATACAGTTGTCCATGGGCAAATACAGGTTCCTCTAAAAACAGCCCAAACTTGCACACAATTATTCTGGTCCTATTACAACGTCCTTTTTTTGGGTTCACGTTTCTCAGTAACATGACAATTGCCCCCTTTTAAGCTGTAAAATATGTGGTGGCATTCCAGATGGTGTTAAAGAATTGATAAATTCAGTGGTAAAGTTGGCCTAACAACCTATCAATACATTTGAGAGCACGTCAAGACATCATTGTCGCCTCATCATTTCTAACGGGTACTTTAAAAAAAAGATTTTTGCTTGAAATTATGTCATCCTAATATCGGATACTGAAGTTTGCAAAACTGGAACTGGTAGTTTAAATCCACTATGCATAGTTCTACCATCTTCCAACAAAAGGGCAGCAATTCCAGTAGTTGCAAAGGAAACAACTATTTCCCCTTGACTTCTAATTAAATTTATCAATAAATTATATAGATAAGTTTTGCCAGATCAACTGGGTCCATCTAAATAGAAATAATGCTCCTTGAGCATATTATCATCTATTGATTTTTTCATGGTGGCAAATGCTTCCAATTACAATGTATTTAAAGTGGCAATTTTTTCTTCCGCTTTTTCTTTTTCCACATAAGCGTCATACTGTTCAAAATGTATGTCATCTATAATACCCGAAACTGGTAGATTAAAATTTGCACAACTTACTCCATAGCAAAGAAAAACGTCTTGAATTTTCATTAAGGCTTTTAATTCTGCAATTGATTCACTGTATTTTTTTATGAAGTCTTCACACATGTTTGTTTTCAATTTGTTCCACAAAGATAATGCATCAGGTACATTACAAAATATGCAAATGAATGAGAACTGTTCTCTCGTCGGCCTTGGCATTTGACATAGTGCTGCTTCTTCTAGACATCTCTCCCATTCAGTATCATCTGCAAGGAAGTTTCGATGTTGTGCAGCTAATTGAAGGGTATCATAAACTATGTCATTCACAGTGCATAACGTTCATAACTTTACGCACCTGGAACATTTAGAAGGAGTAATCTTAAACCAAAACGTTCAATGTCTCTTGGACTAATAGTATAAATTCTTGGGATCATTTTATTGCCACTTTTTTTTCTTTGTTGTCATATTTCACTTATGAAAACATAATGATATGGGATTTCAATGTATAAGAATTTTCTTGCCTCACTATATTTATACACATATTTTATGGATTTTATAGAAGTGCAAGCTTCCACATTTATGTGTGCATTGTACGTCATCAGCAAATGTGGATTTTTTCCAAGAATAATTGCAGTTTGGCCTTCTCATTGTCTATACAAAAGATATCCATCACAATTAGCATATGTTTCCCATCAAAATTATTTTGGGAATTCTTTGGTGCATTTCTTATTTTCCAAACATGGTGAATGTGGCTTTATATCTACACATGGACCATGAATCATTTGATGTGTTACAATTTCGTAAAGTTTGGAATGTTTATCTGGATCTGCTAGATCAGCACAAATCACTGAATCCCCTCGCTCAGCCGTATTCAATGTATCTTTTTCTTGGAGTATTATAAGTATATGTGCATGTGGAAGTCCTCTTTTTTGAAATTCAATGGTATAAACAAAAGCCATACATTTCCCAAATAATTGTTCGATTGTTATGTCATGTATCAATGCTGTAAGTTTTATTTTAAAGACTCAAGCCACTAAATCTAGTCTATCTGAAGCATTTTGTCCATGTTTCAAATTGTCAACTATCTCTGGCCACTGTGGATTACATTTAAATGTAATGAATAAATAAATATGGTTTTCCAAACTTAGTCACAATAGCCATTGCATCATTGTATCTTTTTCATATATTGCGAGGAGATCCTTGGAAAGAAGATGGCAAAATTATAGCTCAGCCAGCTGAAATTTCTCTATTTGTAGCTAATTCAGCTACATAATCCATCGGTCCACAATATTGTTCTACACAAAGCTTATTTGTTGAAATTTGATAACATTTTGATTATTTCCTTCAACTTGTAGATATTAATCAATGATCCATAGTTGTGTGAGTTTCCTGCCAAATAAAATTAAACTCATCACAAATAGAAGTTTGTGTCACTTTATATTCCAGCATGGAAATATTGTTTCTGAACTTTACTATTTTTATAACCTTACATGTGGATAAAAAAAAAAGGATATGTCATTGGATCCAAATTGCTATTTAATATATTTATGTTTATGAAAGGTTTCTGTTCATTTCTTGGATATATTCTAATATCCCGTTCAAATGTGGTTCACCATCATCATTTTGAAACACTATGGCAACCTTATTTGATGTTGGTAAATTGTAATGTCTTTGATCACAATGTCTATCTCTTTTAAGAACCATATTGACTCTTGGCATTGGCAACTGATTTTCTTCAGAATGCCTCTGTTGCTCTCTTTCTACTTCAGTTATTTTTTTATAGGCTTGAGTATATGGGTTGTTGGCCATAATGTTATGCAGCTCTGTAAAAACTATTGCTAAGCATTTTTTATTTTCGGTAAGCCTCATAAGTTGTTCAACTGCTTCCATTGTAGCTAGGACATATAACTGTGCAAATTTCCTTTGCTCTCCTGCTTGTGGGTGTAAATGTGAAATACGATGGTAAATTTGTCCTTCTACTTTAAAACAGTACAGGCCATGTCCTGGCACATTTTCTGCTAATGTTGCACCCATTGAAGCAAATGAAAACTGCACTGTTATAAGACCTGATGTTTTGTTTAAAATTCTTATAATTTGGAAATGTTGGATCACTCATTATACTTTGCAAATATTGTGGAAACAGGTATGTTTGTGGCAGCCTTACCTTTCCTTTCTGACAACAACTATTAAACTAACAATCTCTTGGTCTTTCCTTTTGAAAATGATAAGCCCCATAGAACTGAGAAACTTTATTCAACATACCACAATTGTGAGGCTCTACTGTTAGACATGTAAATAATGGACTATCATGTGAACATATATCAATTGTACTATCTACATCAACATTAATATCATGACTACATTGTCCACATTCATCAGGTTTTTTTTTTTATTGTTAGCCATCTTACGCTGAGTTTTTCTTCTCTTGGCAATTCTTTGATGGTCTTCTTTTTGTATTCTTTCCTTTGTTTCTGTTGACTGTCGATCTCTCCATCTTTGTTTGCGTTCCCTGCCAGAGTTTTTTTTTTCTTTGATATTTTCTGCATTGTCCACTATTGTAATCTGTAAATGTAAATGCATCTTTAATTTTTGTCCATTTTTTTTTGTTCATTCATTCTTTCTTTTCAAGATCAAACATCACACATGACATTACTAATATTTGTATTTAGCTTACCTGAACTTTTAATCTATTAACTTCTTTTCCACTTCTGCTGATATTTGAAGTATGTCCGTTTCTTTGCAATCTGTAAAGGAAATGTAAGTTAAATGTGTTATGCACTTGAATTCATAAAATTTTATTTAAATTATTCATTAATTAATTGTATCCTAAAGTATTACATTATTAATATCTGCACCATACTCCCTATAATTATTCATTTGTCTATTAATATACTTTCACTAAAGCACAATCCCAAACATTAATTTGTGTTCTTTAAATTAAATTTCAGTTAATTTTAATTATTTTAAATTATTTACTAAATAATATAAATAATTGAATGAATAAATATACTTTACCTATTCTATGCAATTTTCTGACAGGGAATTCTGCTGAGATGTCAGTGTTCCAAAACAGCAACTGAATATATGTCTGTGACACTTTCTTCATGCAGTGTCTTTTGAAAGTGACAGAGACCTGTAAATAAGTGAAATCATCAGACAATAATTACTCTCAAAGTTTATTTTTTACCTCGGTCCTATCTAAGTATGCAATAGTTTGTTGTATGGCAATAAGGAATTTAAAAACAGCTGGTTTATGTTCATGATCTAGCCATTTTTTCGAGTTGGTGTACAGAAGTCTTGCTCAGAAGGAGGGGTGTGTATGTCATTGTAACATTGCATCATTCGAGCTACAAGTTTATCTGGGCAAGCTTGCAAATTTATGTGTGGAATGCTAGCTTTGCAGTAGTTCCAAATAAATATTATTTTTCCCACAAATTTAGAAGGAGTGATACTATATTAATTTGCAATGTGAAGAATCTGTCTATTGAGGATATGGGATATTCTGTGCTCAAGGAATTCCATGTGCTATGGTCCGAGGTAAGTTTTATACCCAGACAGGGAATTTCATTGGGTTCAATTTAAATGTAAAGTTTTTTTTTTTTTGCAGATTTTGTATAAAGTTGGTAGCATGATTGCAGAGAATAAGAACTAGAGAAATTAATTTGCAGACGAGAAGGACCCAAATAATTTCAAAAGGTTAAAGCAATTGGGAAAAGAGATATGTTGATTTGTTAGGTATAGAACTATGTCATCTGCATTTAATTGTGATTTAAATTACCTGGATTTCTTTTATATATACAGATTCACAGATACATTTTGTATTTGGCTTGATACAAAGTGTGTAAAATAAGGGGCAACCCTGTCATGTGCCATCCTGGACAACAAGGACACTAGGCTGAAAAAGCAGATGTGAGCTATATGATTGCTATATAAGGTTTTGATGGGGGTGAGAATTTTCAAGGGGGAAATTAAAGTATTCTAATAAATGTAGGTCCAAATGCCCCAGTCAAAAGCATTGTGGGTGTCCAAGAAACATATGATTGTAAAGATGTTTGTGCTAGAAAAAATATTAGATTAGGTTGCTAATCTGCTTTATATTATACTAGAGACTTGCCCATCAAAAAATGATGGCAAAACAATTGTAAGCCTGGCAATGATGTTTACCACACAATGCAAGGCTCTCCCCCTGTCTACTTTACATGCTTTGCCGCTCATTGTAGGCCTTAGCCAACCCGCCACTTTTATGCTTCGCAATGAGTGCCTTCAGCACTCATCACAAGCCCCTTGATGAGCGAACTAAGTCGCTCATTGCAAGCATCTCCCCCCCCTCTACTTTACGGGGCTTGAGATGAGCGCCAAATGCTTTGCCTCTCACTGTAGTCGTCATCCAACCCTCAACTTTTGGGCCCCGCAATGATCGCCTTCAGCACTCATAGCAAGCCCAGCGATGAGCACCTTCGGCCTTCTGCGTTGATTGCAAGCCTCTCCCCACGCTCTCATCCCTGTGCCTCTTTCCCCCCTCTCCCTTCCTTGTGTCCCCTCTCCCTGCCCTGTGGTTTTATTTCCCTTAAAAAAAAATTAAGTCTTTATGGATGCCATTTTTTTTCTCACTTAGGCGTTTTCAGATCCCCAAAAACACCAATTGACTAACAAATTATCTTTCAACCTCACTTACAGACTCCCTAACTCTCCCCTTGTGCTGTGTGTGAGGTTGTCAGTTAATTTTTTAATCAATTGGTGTCTTTTGGGGGCCTTTGAACGGCTTCCGAGTTAAGGGTTTGAAAAAAATTTCGTCCTTAAAGCCTTGTGGGCCTTCGGCGCTCATTGCTGGCCTCACAATGAGCGCCTCTGGTGCTCATTGCAATATTTTTTCAAAGTCTTGCCGGCCTCGTGATGAGCGCCTCATTGCAGCCCCTGTCAGACCCGTAACTTTCGGGCCTCCAGATGAGCGCATGAGCAAGCCTGTATATTTTATCATTGCATGACGACGACTCGTAAGTATGACAATCTTTACATGTGATATATATTATATAAATATAAATATATATATATATATATATATATATATATATATATACACACACACACACATACTAGCGACTTGCCCGTCAAAAAATGACGGTCAATAAAAGAAAGTGTGTTGAAATGCTGTTTGTCACACAATGTGAGTGTACTGTGTGCCTCAACTATATAGACCCCTCTAACACACTTATGAATGCATGTAATAACACTATAAGTGCCATGAGGGTCATCCAGGACCCTCATGACCCAAAGTGTAAGCACTACACCATTTTAACCCGGTCAATTATGGCGGTCTATTCAGACCCTCATAAGCCTCTATTTAACTTCATCAGTCCCATAAGGGTATATTATGACCATTATGGGCCTGTTACAATGCAACATTAACCACATAAGTGCCATGACAGTCCTCGGGGACCATCTTGACACTAAGTATAAACAATACACTGCACTATGCCCCCCCACTAAAACATTAAATATCAACTAAACACCCTCTACACTAACCTATTAACACCTACACTACCTACCCCCTAATAACCCCCACCACTCTAATTACAGAAATCAAAATAACTAAATTCATCAAAAAGTAGAAATCTACATTACATAAACAAAAAAAAACTCAAATCACCAAAAATAAAAAATGTACATTATAGAACACAAAAAAACCTAAGTGACAAAAAATAAAAAAGGATCATTACAGAAAATAAAAAAACTACATTACAACCCCCCCCCCCCACCCACTACATTTAAAAAAAAATTACACACCTAAAAAGGAAATACACATAATACATACAATACAATACAATTAAATACAATACTATTCATCCTCCTATCTAATATACATCCCCCTATGTAACATACATCCCCCTATGTAATATACATCCCACTATGTAATGTAATATACATCCCACTATCTAATATACAATACTATTGTAATGATATTGGAATCACAAAGTTGTGGAGACCAGTAGCCAAGGTCAGCAATAATCTGGTTCAGCAACTTGTAGGTTAAACAGGAACAAGCTTTTATTGAAGGGATTAGGAACCAACAATAATCTGGCAAGGTACATTTGACAGGAAGTGCCTTATATAGGCCAAGGACCAGACACCTGACCAGACACAGCTGAAGAGACTTAGGTACTGATAAAATTGCTAGCAGAGTCAAGCTTATAAGGTGTAATGATATAGAAATCACAAAGTTGTGGAGACCAGTAGCCAAGGTCAGCAATAATCCAGTTCCGCAAACTTGTAGGTGAAAACAGGAACAAGGTTTATTGAAGTGATCAGAAACCACACAATAATCTGGCAAGGATCAATAGATAGGAAGTGCCTTATATAGGCCAAGGACCAGACACAGCTGAAGAGACTTAGGTACTGATACAATTGCTAGCAGAGTCAAGCTTATAAGGTCTCAATAGAATTCACAACAGGCAGGCTGGCGAGTGGTAGGGAAGAGGTATAGCAGCCTGGGGACCATGGTTCAAAACACAGCAGAGTCAATTCCTCACATAAGGTCTCAATGGAATTCACAAAAGGCAGGCTTGGGCAGTGGTAGGGAAGAGTTATAGCAGCCTGGGGACCAGGGTTCAAAACCCAGCAGAGTCAATTCCTCACATTACCCCCGCCTCTATAGGTGCAGCCTCTGGATGCCCTATTACCTGGTTTAGCAGGGTACTGCACATGAAAAGACCGAAGTAGATCAGGAGCGTGAATATTGTCCACTGGTTCCCACGAACTCTCCTCCTCACCATAGCCTTTCCAGCGAACCAGATACTGAAGTTTGTTACGGAAGATCCGGGAGTCAAGAATTTTGTCCACTTCGTACTCATCCTCACCATCCACGAGGAATGGAGGTGGGGCAGGCAGGGCTCGGCCAGGGAAAGTATTTTCATGAACAGGTTTAAGCAGTGCAACGTGAAACACTGGATGTATTTTCATGAAATTCGGGAGTTGTAAACGGAAGGTGACAGCATTGATCTAATCAATGATCTCAAAAGGTCCCATGAACCTTTGACCCAATTTATGAGAAGGAATCCGAAGCTTAAGATTCTTTGTTGACAGCCACACCTTGTCACCAACGCAATAGACTGGGGCCTCCTTTCTATGCCTATCAGCAGCTCTTTTGTAACATTTCTGAAACTCCAAAAGAGTCTCTTTCAACAGTGCTTGGGAATCACGTAAGGCGGTTAGCCGGTCAGTGACAGCAGGAATGGAAGTAGTAATTGGGAGACTGACTAGAAAGGTCGGATGGTAACCATAGTTGGCAAAAAATGGGCTCAAAGAAGTGGAGCAGTGTTGGGCATTGTTATAGGCAAACTCCGCCGTGGGTAGAAAATCCAGCCAGTCATCCTGCAGGTAACTAATATAGCACCGCAAATATTGCTCCAAAGTCTGGTTGGTTCGCTCAGTCTGTCCATTACTTTGCGGATGAAAAGCTGACGACAGATTTACATTAATACCTAGATTAGAACAAAAATGTTTCCAAAAACGAGACGTAAACTGCACTCCCCTGTCAGAAACTACTTCATCAGGCACTCCATGCAAGCGAAAAATTTCCCGAATAACCAGGTCAGCCGTCTGTTTAGCTGAAGGGAGACCACGAGCTGGTATGAAATGACCCATCTTAGTTAACCTGTCCACAACAACAAGAATGGTAGTGTGTTCCTTAGAGGGAGGTAGTTCCACAATAAAGTCCATGAATATAGATCCCCAGGGATGATGAGGAATCGGAAGAGGCTGAAGCAAGCCAACAGGGGATGAGCGAGGAGTCTTATGTCTGGCACACACATCACAAGAGGACACATACTTCTTAACATCCTCATGATACTTCAGCCACCAAAAGGATCGGGCAAGTAGGTCTTGTGTCTTTCGGATTCCTGGATGACCTGCTGGTTTTGAGTCATGGTAGAGACGTAAAAGGTCCAGTCGCACTGACTCCGGAGCAAACAGACGTTGTTGAAAAATCCAAAACCCATTAAGCATCGTCATATGGAGATCACGAGGAGGATCACGAAGAACTGGGTCTTCAGCGTAGCCCTTTTTAATGCGAGACATCAGATCAGAAGGAAAAGCAACTCCTATAAATATATACTCCGGCAAGATGGTAGTCTTGGTTACGGTAGCATGGAGGGGGTCATCTATTCTAGACAAGGCATCCGCCTTACCATTCTTGGAGCCAGGACGGTATGTAACCAAAAAATTAAACCTTGAGAAGAATAGGGACCAGCGTGCTTGTCTGGCTGACAGTCTCTTAGCTGATCGAATACATTCCAGATTTTTGTGATCTGTGAGGACAGTAATTGGATGGGTAGCTCCCTCCAAGAGATGTCTCCATTCGGTGAAGGCAGCTTTTATAGCCAATAGTTCTTTATTCCCTATGTCATAATTTCTTTCTGCTGGCACCATCTGGCGGGAATAGAAGGCACACGGATGTAACAGCATCTTAGGTCCAGTCCTTTGAGACAGTATAGCACCAACAGCTGAATCAGAAGCATCAACTTCCACAATAAATGGTAATTCTGGCTGAGGATGTACCAGGACGGGGGCAGATGTAAACAGAGTCTTTAATCGGGAAAATGCGGTATCAGCCTTATCGGACCACTGAAAAGGAGTCCCCTTACGTGTGAGTTCAGTGATCGGTGTAATAACGGCAGAGAAATTCTTAATGAAACGCCTGTAAAAATTGGCAAACCCCACAAATCTCTGGACATCTTTTTCATTCTTAGGGATGGGTCAGTCCAGCACAGCTTTTATTTTACTTGCGTCCATAGTTAAACCTTTAGGAGTTATGACATACCCCAGGAATTGAATTTCTGTTTGTTCAAACTCACATTTTTCTAGTTTAATGTATAGGTGGTGGGTACGAAGGCGCTCCAGAACTATACGGACCTGTTTTCTGTGGTTTTCAAGACTATCAGAGAATATTAGGATATCATCCAAATATGCCACAACAAACTGATCCAGGAGATCTCGTAGTACATCATTGATAAGATGCTGGAAAGTTGCAGGGGCATTACAAAGCCCAAATGGCATTACTAGATATTCGTAATGCCCGTACCTGGTTCTGAAAGCTGTTTTCCATTCATCATTTGGTCTTATGCGAACCAGATTATATGCCCCCCGAAGATCAAGCTTTGGAAATATTTTATTTGAGCGAAGTCTCTCCAAAAGTTCAGGAATGAGAGGCAAGGGGTAGCGGTTTTTAACAGTGATGTTATTAATGTCCCTGTAATCAACGCATGGCCGTAGGCTGCCATCTTTCTTCTCTACAAAGAATATAGGAGCTCCTGCTGGGGAAGTAGATGGTCGAATAAAACCTTTGGCAAGATTTTCTTGTATGTATTCACGAAGAGCTTTTAATTCAGGCTCAGAAAGGGAATATATACGGCCAAATGGGATAGCAGCCCCAGGCAACAGCTCTATTGGGCAATTATAAGGCCTGTGGGGTGGAAGCTGATCAGCATTCTTCTTATCACAGACATCTGCAAAATCCCGATATTGTAGAGGAAGCTTAGTTAAGTTTGTAGCAACCATTTCATTAATTGTTGTGGCAACAGGTGTTACCTTAGTGGGTTGACAATTCATTAAGCAGTGTTCTGAAGGAAAGGACAAAGTTCTGATCTTCCAATCAATCTGTGGGTTATGCAGAGCAAGCCAAGGTACCCCCAAAATCACTGGAAACTGTGTTGAGGAAATTAGGTGGAAAGATATAGTCTCATGGTGATTCACTTCCAGAGTCAACTTTAGGGCACAGTCTCATGTGTAACCGGGCCCGACGTAAGTGGAGAACCGTCCACTGTCTCCATTAACACAGGTGAAGAATTAGGGATAGACTGAATTCCATTTCCGCCTGCAAATTCAATGTCCATAAAGTTTCCGCCTGCTCCAGAATCTATCATAGCTGTAGTTGAAATTTTATGATCACCACATTGCAACGTGATAGGCACCACAAAATGAGGATGTTGAGTCAACATACCCTCTTCACCATGAGCCAGAGAAAACAAGGGTTGTGTGACAGAATCCAGTTGATCTGCAATCTGGGATTGGTGTCTAATCTGTGAGCCCTCAGCAGCCATAGCTATTGTTCTTTTGGATTTGCTAGGGCAATTGATGGCATAGTGCCCTGCACTACCACAATACAGGCATAAATTGTGAGTGCGTCGCCACTGTTTTTCTTCATTGGATAATGGCCCTCTTATTAGATTTACCTGCATAGCCTCAGGCTCAGAGTCTGAAGGTGTTTGTGGGGTTGGAGTAGAAATTCTTGAATAGGAAATAGGAGTAGTACTTGGTCTAAAAGAGCCCTGTCTTTCCAGTCTTCTTTCAGAAAGTCTCCGATCGATACGGATAGACAAACGCACGAATGCATCAAAGTCAGCAGGAAGATCAACACGAGCTAGCTCATCTTTTATAGCTTCTGAGAGACCTTTTCTGAAGTGGAACCTCTGAGCTGATTGGTTCTAGGTAATATCAGCAACCCACTGTCTGAATTCAGCAGCATATTCAGCCACGGAGCGCCTCCCTTGATGCAAATGAAGTAGAGTGGCTTCTGCTGTAGCACATCGATTGGGGTCATCAAAAACTAGGCACATGGCCTCAAGAAAGTCATTTAGATTACCCAAGACTGGACTGTCCTGTTCCAGAAGAGGGGAGCCCCAAGCCAGGGCTTCATCTTTGAATAGTGAAAAAATAAATCCCACCTTCTCTCTTTCAGATGGAAATTGGTGAGGTAACATCATGAAGTACAAACGGCATTGATTTAGGAAACCCCTAAATTTTTTGCGATCTCCTCCAAACTTTTCTGGCAGAGGCAAGCGGGCATCTTGTGCAGGTGTAACAGTAGCAGCTGAAACATCACGTGCCCTGTAGCTGGTGTACTCACTGTGCATTGACTGAAATTTATTTTGCAGTTCAGCTACCTGGTCGTGCAGCACTTGGATGGTCTGTGCCTGGGTCTGCACAGTTCTTGCAGTAAAAGCAACCTGCTGGGCCAATGCAGAATCTGTCCCGGCGGTCTCCATGAAAGGCCCAGATTATTCTGTAATGATATAGGAATCACAAAGTTGTGGAGACCAGTAGCCAAGGTCAGCAATAATCTGGTTCAGCAACTTGTAGGTTAAACAGGAACAAGCTTTTATTGAAGGGATCAGGAACCAACAATAATCTGGCAAGGTACATTTGACAGGAAGTGCCTTATATAGGCCAAGGACCAGACACCTGACCAGACACAGCTGAAGAGACTTAGGTACTGATAAAATTGCTAGCAGAGTCAAGCTTATAAGGTCTCAATGGAATTCACAAAAGGCAGGCTGGCGCAGTGGTAGGGAAGAGGTATAGCAGCCTGGGGACCAGGGTTCAAAACCCAGCAGAGTCAATTCCTCACAACTATCTAATATACATCACCCTATCTATCTAATATACAATAAATACTATGGCCCTCATTCAATTGCAATTTGGCCCATTGAATAGGGATCTAAATAAGCACATAACATATTTTTTTACAGAAGTTTTTAGTTTGTAAAATCTATCAAAAAGCAAGGTTTTCACTAACTAAAAACTTATTTTAAAAAAATATGTTATGTGCTTATTTAGAGCATTATTCAATTGGGCAAATCGCAATTGAATGAGGGCCTATCTATATACTATACATCCCCCTATCTATCTAATATACAATACATGCTATCTCTATTTCTCAACCCTAATTTTCAGCTTCAATCAAATAATTAAGACCACATACCTTTGATATGTTTCTTCAGATCACCAACCTAGGGTAAAAATGATTTAAAAAATTAATACAACACGTTTACATGAAATAACTAAACATTCTAAATATTCTAAATATTATACTCACCTTTCCAGCATGTCCCGTTCCAGCATGTCCCGTCCCAGCATGTCACGTCCTCCTCCATATTTGCCTCTGCGGCGCTGCTCCTGTTAAAAAAAAACATTACCCTAGCACACATACATAAACCTAAAACAAAGTGAAATAAACGCAATCTACATTATACTTACCTTCCCGCGATGTCTCTGGCCTCCTGGTGTTCTGCTCCGAAAGCATCCACGGGTAAAAAAAGAAAAAACAACACACATCGGCCCTGGCGGATGTCTCCAACGCTAATGAGCTTCCTACGGAGTGTTCCAGAATAAAATTGGCAATGGCGGCTTGTGATTGGCTGAAAAGGCTGTCTATCAAATTCAGCCAATGAGAAGAAGCTAATTGAGAACCAATGAAAAAGGGATACACTCCAAAATACCACGCTGATTGGATAACACACCTGTCAATCTTTATTTGAACCAATCCTAAGGCTTTATTGCCATCAGCCAATCACAATGGAATATACCCCGACGTACTGATTGGTGAAGACATCTGCGTCTTCCCATTGGCTGTAATATTGATTGACATTAACAATAGCCAATGAGAATGCGCAAATCCTTCACCAATCAGTACGTGGGGGTGTATTTCATTGTGATTGACTATTGTCAGTGCAACCAATCAGAATATGCAGATGCTCCAACCAATCACCCTGTGGGGATGTATTCCATTGTTATTGGCTGAAGGCATCTGCGCCTTGTGATTGGTTTAAATAAAGATTGACAGGTGCATTATCCAATCAGAGTGGGATTTTAGGGTGTATCCCTTTCTGATTGGCTCACACATTGGCGCCTCCTGATTGGGTGAATTTGATAGACAGTGTTTTCAACCAATCAGAACGCGCCATTGCATATTTTCTTCCGGAAAAGTCTCCGGGAGCCTCATTAGCGTCGGGGATGTCCGTGAGTGTGGATGTAAGTATTTTTTTTATTTTTTTTATACAGGGTGTGGCAGAAGAGGAGGCCGGAGACATCGCAGGGAGGTAAGTACAATGTAGCTTATGTTTATTTTGTTTTTATGTATGTGTATTAATGTTATTTTTTTTTAACAGGTGCCGCTCCGAAGAAGGGTAAAAGAATAAGGACAGAACATGCCGGAAAGGTGAGTAGAATATTTAGAATGTATAGAATGTTTTTTTATGTACTGTAAACGTGTTGCACTAATTTTTTTTTTTTTTTCCGTAGGTGGCTGATCTGAATGGACATCTGCAAAGGTAAGTGGTCTTAATTATTTTATTTCAGCTTAGACTTAGATTATTTTCTATATAGATAGCATTTACTGTATGTTAGCTAGGGGTATGTGTTTTATATAGATAGCACAGTATGTATTGTATATTAAATTGTCGTATTTATTTAGATAGATTGTGGGATGTATATTATATAGATAGGATGTATATTAGATTATGGTATTTATTTAGATAGATTGTGTGATGTTTATTAGATAGGGGTGTATTGTATTGTATTTTTTTAATTGTATTGTATTATATTGTATGTGTTTGTATTGTATTGTACTGTATTGTATTTGCATTGTATTGTATTATATGTATTTCCTTTTCAGGTGTGTATTTTCTGTAGTGGGGGGGGTTGTAATGTTTTTTTTATTTTCTGTAATGTTCCTTTTTTTATTTTTTGTGACTTAGGTTTTTTATTTTCTGTAATGTAGATTTTTTTTTTGTGAGTTAGGTTTTTTATTTTATGTAATGTAGATTTTTTTGTGACTTTAGGCTTTTTTATTTTCTGTAATTAGAGTGGTGGGGTTATTAGGGAGTAGGTAGTGTAGGTATTAATAGGTTAGTGTAGAGGGTGTTTATTTGATATTTAATGTTTTATTGGGGGGGTATAGTGCAGTGTAGTGTTTATACTTAGTGTCATGATGGTCCTTGCGGACCATCATGGCACTTATGTGGTTAATGTAGTGTTGTAACAGGCCCATAATGGTGTTAATATACCCTTATGGGACTGATGGGGTTAAATAGAGGCTTATGAGGGTCTGTATTTACCCCCATGAGTGACAGGGTTAATGAAGGGCTTATGGGGGTCTATATTGACCCCCATGAGTAAGGGGGTTAATGAAGTGCTTATGGGGATCTGTATTGACCCCCATGAGTGACAGGTTTAATGAAGGGCTTATGGGGGTCTGTATTGACCCCCATGAGTGACAGGGTTAATGAAGGGCTTATGGGGGTCTATATTGACCGCCATGAGTGACAGGGTTAATGAGGGGTTTATGGGAGTCTGTATTGACCCCCATGATTGACAGGGTGATAGTGTATATTTGTTTTCTTTTATAACGGGTCCTTTAAGCGTGCAGTCGGGACCCCCACTGCAATGGTTAATGTAGGGTTAATGCAGGTCTCCGAGCTTATCTCGGATCCCATGGGGATAATGGGGGTTTCCGAGTTTATCTCGGATCCCTTCTTGGTTAAGTTGTACGTGGCTGGGCTGTGAGCCTCGTTTTCGTTTTTTTCGGCGGCCATTTTTTCTCTCGCTTAGGGGATTTTCGTGTGTCTGAACTCAGGAATTTGGACTTAAATGGAGATGTAACTTCACTTTCAGAGGTCCTGGGTGCCCCCCCTTGCAATGGGTAAGCTTTTTATGGATTTTTTGTCATTATTTGGTGTGTTTTGACTGTTTTCAGGTGCACGCGGTTCCTCCGTTATGGTCGAATTTTTAGTGCGTGTGGGTGTTTGTTACGTTAAGATTGGTTCCAAGGTGTTTTTTTTTTCTAAGTCGTGCGTGGGACGTGTTTAACGGCTTGCCTCTCTATGCGAGGCTCGCCAGCAATGAGCGCTATTGGCGCACATTGCCTCTCATTGCCTAAGTGCTACGGTTTAATGGCTCGCCTAGCTATGCGAGGCTCACCGGTAATTAAGCGCTCATTGCTTAAGTGCTACAGCACTCATCGCTAAGTCGTACGTACTACGCAAACAGCGTGACGACGAATCGTAGTTGGACAATTATATATATACACTAGGAACTTGCCCGTCAATAATTACCAGGATTAAAATTGTAAGGCTGGCATTGCTGTTTGCCACACATTGTGAGGCTTTTGCTCCTCCGAGCACCTTCGGCACTCATCGCGAGACCTTTGGCGCTCCTCGCATGGCTCGCAATGAGCCTCTCCCCACGCCTTCGATGCTCATTGCAAGCCTCTCCCACTCGCGGTGATCATCATGAGCCCTGCGATGAGAGCTGAAAGCACTCATTGCCACCCTTTCCTCCCGCCTACTGTACGGGCAACTCATTACAGGTTCTATTAACCTGCAGTTTTTGTGCTTGGGAATGCCATGTGTCTCTTTCCAGCATCTTCCTCCTTTCCATTCCCTGTGTCTTTCTCCTCTGTGTGTTTGCTGAATGTTTGTGTGTTACACGCTGACTGCCGTTGGTTTTATTTTCAAAGTACCGCGTGCCTGGCGTTGTTGGTGTAAGTGTTACTGTCTTTGCCTTTGTATATTTTCTAAGTCCCGTGTGCCTGGCTTTGCTCAGGCTCGTTTTCATCCAGTTTCATCCAGCTTCGTGAGGCGAGCAGTGCAATGAGCGCCTTTTTCACTCATTGCAGCCTAAGTGCCCTGCAGTCGTCGGCTCACCTCGCTTTGCGAGGCTCGCAAGTGCGTTACCAACATCGTAAGCGCTCCGAACATTTGCAAAGATCCACAACTATATATGTGATGGAGCCTATATAGTTGGGCAGCGCCACAATCAGAAGTCCTGGCGCTCAGCAGCTCAGCAAAAATGTAATAGCCAGTTTTCTCAAACAAATGCACACCCATATTTCCCATCACTCATAGTTTTAACTGCACACATGGTGGTAAAATATCTTATTTCTTTCCTATATTAAATGAGTATATTTAAGGGTAGACAAATATGTCAGGAAAGCTGTCTTTAGGAGCTCTGCTCGTTCCTCCCCTGATAAAAGGTATCTCAGCACATAACATTAATGCTTTTCACCATGTAGCCCCCTTCCAAGGCTGGCCCCTGTCAACAGTCCGGTACCTGAAATAAAGTCGGCCAAGCCTAGTTAGACTATGATATGCATTAATTCAGTTATATGCTGTTGCAAGTATTTTGGAGTATCTACATCAATTCCTTGAATGGGCTTGCAGATCTTGGTTTGAGAATTTGGTTGATATAGGCTTTCACACATTCTGGTGTGGGAGTTTACCCATAAGTGAATAATGCATCAAGTTTAAATTAAGTCCTAATATATGATGAAAAGTTTTGTAATATGCATTTATGAAGCTGTTATTTTTATGGAGCTTAATAGCCTGCTCAATTTCCTCAATACTAAGAGGAAACTTTAAGGTCTCATTTTGATATGTGAATAATTTCAGGAGGCTCAGGGAGCTGAAAAACAAAAACAAAAATAAAGTAACCTCTGTACTTTTGGAATTAAATATCTGCACAAAAAAACCTAAAATGTCTAAATTGTCTGCTATTCTTATCCAATATACAGAGGTATACACAAATACTTGACAACAAAAAATGGAAGCCCCAAACTAGACACTGATTTGCAGTTAGTATGATTTTAGCTTTAATGGTGATGATTCATATTTTAGGAACATTCTTAAATGTTTACCCATTAGTGTCTTATCTTGTGGTAAGGTATAATGAGAGGTGAGAGGAAAACAAACACAGCTGAGAAGGGAGTGTAAGCTGTTTTTCAAACACCAACTGAGATAGTGTGCTACATTATAGCAAAAACGAATGTATTATTTGCATGTATTACAATAAATATGCTGAAATATGACCATCTCTGTCTCATAGAGCTCTCTTCCTTGCATCAAAGAGTACTAGGTTAGACCCCCATTTAATTGAACTTTTCGGAGATCCGGAGGCCCATAAGAGACATCTCAAGCTATTTTGCTGTTAAATTGTAGTCTTTTTGTGGGCTCGGAAGGGCTTCCTATTTACGAGCTTAAAAAAAATGGCTATGGTTAAACTCGTAACTTACAGCCTCCAGACGCCTTTGATCTTTCACTTTCCCAAGGCTAAAATCACAAACCGCTATTCAAGTGCTCAATTTCCCCAAGCCCGCAAATGTTTTCACACCTGTAAACGGCAAATGAAAGAGAATATCCTACGAGTGCTAGAGAGGACTCGCAAGGGGGTTAAACACCTATTCGGAGCACTGTTAATGCAAATAAAAAAACAATACTGCACTGTAAATAACAAGGAAAGTGATGAAAGACATTAGAATTAATTGCACAACAGTTTCAAGCTCGCAAATCTGCAGGACTTGAATTTTTTTTTTATGTTTCATTTCTGTGTTAAAGCTATCTCAGGTATCAATGAGTTAATACATGTAAGGCCACCCATATGTACTTGAACAATATTGGCATTCATTTTCATAATTCTTTGTTTGGATTTGCGACTCTGATCACATATTGAACCCCCTGAACCTAATTGATTGACATGTAACTTCCAAGTTTTTGTGCCGTAATTATGACATTATGACAATTATGTCTCATTTTCTATTGGCTGATTCGAACCAGTGCATGGTTTACGGTCTTGGCTTGGGGCCCGTAACTTGTGTCTTGAGCAATTGAATAGCATTGCAATCGGAGACCAACAGGAGCATGCAACACACCCGCAGACATAAGGCCTACAACGATCGAGTTGCAGGCTTCAAATTGAATGTAGCCTTTAAATTGCATATAAAAGACCACTGCACAATAAAAAACTCAAATATATGTTTGAAAACTTTGAGTTTGACTAAGGTATAATTAAGCAAAAATGTCATACAGCTCGTTCTTAACTGGAAAATAATCCTGATACAGGGCCATAGAGAAATCCATAAAACATCGGTGGAATTTTTGTTTGTGAGAGGGGCATTTACATTTACATTTCTGAAAAGCCATGGTTGCATTCATTAATGCAATGTTCTTCTTATGGGCCAGTGATGAGGAAGGCGTGTGGTGCCAATTTAAATCCTATCAAGTAAGAAAACAAATGTTTTGGTCTTCCGCCTACTCTTTCCTCCCCCACCCATCCTGTCACTGATAACTACAAACACACACCTCTGTCATCCAGCTCTCTGGATATAATGTAACAAACACAATATTGATTCCTGTATTAGAAGACAGAGTATTTACATTTTTATAGTTTTAAAATTTTGACTTACACAGCTGCTAATATGCTGATTTTGCTAAATACTTGATAAATAGTATTTTCTTGAACTGCAGTGGGCTCTTAAAACCAGTGATATAAATTAATATATGTCCCTTGGAGCAGTAACATGATTTTTTTTCTTTATATATGACACAAAGTTATACACACAGATGTGAAATAAGAAATGCATTTCCCTTGTAATAGCAGTATTTGCTGTTTTTGTTTTTCTTCCCCCACATATTATACCTCACAGTCACATAAGAAATGTAAGGATCAACATTTGAAATCTTGTGTAGGATGGATTATCACCATTATCAATAAAACTGTAAAGTATTAACTATTGTCTACTTTGACTCTTTTTATGTTTTATATGTTGTTGTATAGGGCTTTGTTCATCTGTGTAGAGCTTTGACATTTCTTGTATGATCCATGTATGTGAGGGAGCCCATTTCTGTGTGCAGCAATGTACTTTTTCTCTTGTCCTGAGTTTCTGGCTAAAAAAGCTTGCTAGTTTGGATTTTGTAGTCCTGTTTAACATCACCATGTAATTTTCTCAGTTTAATGTGATGCTACTTGTTATAGTTGATCAGTCATTCAGTTGTGTCCAACTCTCCATGAACCTATGGACTGCAGAAAGCCAGGCACATCAGTCTCCCTCAAACTCATGTTGAATGATTCAGGGATCTATCACATATAATAGTTGTCAAACTGCGATTTGTCATCATGCTTGCTCGCCTCGTGAAGCAAGACGAGCCGTTGAGGCATTGAAGCATTCAGAGCTCACAGGACTTAGGCAATGAGCGTCAAAGGTGCTCTTTGCCCTGCTTGCCTCGCAAAGTGAGGCGAGCAGTTGAGGCATTGAAGCACGCAGGACTTAGGCTGAAATTAGCACTTAAGCAGCCACGCAGCACTTAGGCTGAAGGCCCAGGGGGAGAGCCAGGAAGCCTGGGAGTGAGGTTGCCACCGATTTTGAGCCTTATTCAATGTGTTTCATCACTCGAAAATCAGCTAAGCAAGAAAAAAAATGGCAGACAAAAAAGAAAAAAATTTGGATACTGAATGAAAACGTGGCTGCGCAAATCAGGTATACAGGACTTAGAAAATACATTGACGGCAGAGACACTAACACTTACACCAACAATGCCAGGCACACAGGACTTTGAAAATAAAACAAACTGCAGTCAGCACACGCCACACAAACATTCAGCATACACACAGAAGAGAAAAACACAGGGAAGGAACAGGGGAGTGATGCTAGAAAGAGACACATGGCATCATAAGCACAGGTTAATGAACCCTGGAATGAGCGGCCTGTACAGTAGGTAGGAGGAAAGGCTCGCGATGAGTGACGAAGGTGCTCATAGAAGCAAAAGCCTCACATTGTGTGTCAAACAGCATTGCCTGGCTTACAATTTTATTGCCGTCATTTTTTGACGGGCAATTCGCTAGTAATAGTATATTATCCATATAGTATCCATTATCCATATACCCATCTCCACCTCTTCCATCACCTTCCTCTTGTGGCCTAAATGTTTCCTAGCATCAGTGTCTTCTCTAGGGAGTCCTGTATTTTCATAATAAGTCCAAAATATTTGAGCTTTAGCCTCATGATCACACCTTTCAGTGAACAGTTTGGCTTGATTTCCTGTAGTACTGATTGATTAGATCCTCTTGAATTCCAATTAACTCTAAGCAGTTTTCCAACACTACAATTCAAAGGTCTCACATTTGTATTGTTCTACTGGGAAAAACATAGTTCTAACTATGCAGACTTTTACTAAAAGTGTAATATTAATATTAGTAAGTATTAATATAGTTTTATAAGTATTAATATCTTTTTATTAACTTGACCATACTTGCCATAGTTTTCCTTCTCAGAAGTAAATGACTTTTAATTTCATGGTTGCAGAAACCATTCGCAGAGATCCTGGATTCCAGAAAAATAAAATCTACCTCTGCCTATGCTTCTTCCCCATCTATTTGCCAGGAACTGAGTCTGTTGTTTGCCATGATCTTCATCTTTTTACTTTTGAGCAGCAGACCAACATTTGCACTTTCATCCCGACCATCATCAATAAGCCATTAAGTTCCTTCACACTTTCAGACATCGCAATAGTATGATTCATGTATCTGAGGTTGTTCATATTTCTTCCAGTAATAAAAACTTCAGCTTTGGATTTATACAGCCTGGCCTTGCACATGATGTATTCACATTTAAGTTGAATAAATAAGGTGACAATATACAACCTTATTGCACTCCTTTAACGATGTTGAACCATTCTGTTGTTCCATGCTCGATTCTGACTGTGGCTTCTTGGCCCACATACAGATTCCTCAAGAGGTGGATGAGTTGGTCTGGTGCCACCATATTTGTAAGAAATATCCACATTTTGTTATGACCAACACAGTCAAAGGCTTTAAAATAGTCTATGAAACAGATGTAAATGTTCTTCTGGATCTCTTTTTCTTTTTTTTTTACTATGCCAATTAATCTATGCTGCCACTGCCTCTACGAAAACAGGCTTGCATATATGGTAGTTCACTTGCACATCTGGTAGTTTTCGACCCATATATTATTGGAGCTGAACTTGCAGGATCTTAAGCATTATCTTGCTGGCATGTTAAATAATTGCAATTGTTTGATAATTGGAGCACTCTTTGGTACTACCTTCTTTGGGACTGGGATGTAGACTGACCTTTTACAGTTCACTGGCTATTCTTCATTTTTACAAATTTATGTCATAATGCAAGCAACATTTCACAGCATCAAATTGCAGGATTTTGATCAGTTCAGCTGGGATTCCATCAACTTCTTCAGCCTTGTTATCAGCAAGGCTTCCTAGAGTCCATCTCACTTCACTCTCCAAGATGTCTGTCTCCAGCTCATTGAACAAACTATTTATGTTATCAATGATGTTAACATCCTTCCTTCCTTGCTGTTTAGCTTCTGTGTATTTGTGCCACCTCTTCTTTATCCAATGTGATTCCCTACCATTTATGTCTTCTATTACACCCACAATGTCATGAAAGGTTAACTTTAGTTCCACAATTTTCATTAAGAGACCTCTTGACTTTCCCATTCTATTATCTTATTCCTTTTTACATTGATTATTATAGAATTTCTGCTTGTCTCTTTTTGATATATTCTGAAATTCAGTTGGACAAATATTACCATTTGCTTTCCTTCTTTACTGGACTACTTTCAAAGCCTCATCACACAGCCAGTTTGCTTTCTTTCTTTTGAAGAGATTAAACTGGAAGGTAATTTTTCTTCCCCAGTTTCCTGACAGGAAAAGAAGAAAGGGCAAATCCCTGGGCTTATTATTTGCCTGCAGTTAGCAGTAGAATTTCAAAATTAACTAATTTGTTTCTACTTTAAGTCAGAAAGTACACCAATAAAGAAATATACTGCAAAATGTTCAGTTTAAAAAAATCCACAAAAAATTAAATGTAAAAGCCCAAATACATTGTGGCAATTATCTCTCAATATTTGTATCTCAAATTTAACTTTCAAGAAACTAAAATTTAAAAATATATTTTCTGTAATGTTTCACTCACACGCACGCATGCACACACACTGTGCCAACACTTTATGTCAAAAAATAGGGAGGAGTACCAGCTGGATTTATTAATATATTCATATTTTTAAATCATATAGAAAAATTAGACTAATTTAAATCATCATAAGAATAAATCCTAAAACAAGAGAATTAGTTCAATAAACATTCTCTTGCTAAATGAATTTCCCCTCAATTTGTGACTCATCACAAACTGACTTAAGCAATCTCAAACCACCACAAATACCATTAACAGTTCGATTACTTTTACTTTTATATTTACAATTCCTTTACTTTTACCATCCTGCAATTTTCTAATCACAAATTAGGTTATTCCCAATCAGTGCCCCCAGAGCAATCATTACATACACGTTTAATTTAATTTACAAATTCTAATTCATTGTAGTTGGTTATAATTTTACCACTTTCATATTAGGATAATATCAATCAAATTTTATAAAAAAGGATCCAAGGTAGTGGATGTACATCTAGTTTGATTTTAACAGATTTTCTCACATTATGTTATTGGCAGATACCACACAAGTAACTGAATTGTTCTGCTATGTGGCTAACTTCAGGGCCAGCCAGTGCTGTATAAGCACCATCATCCTTGCTTTGCTTATAAGTGTCACTCTGGGGTAGGCAAGCACAATTAGGTAACAAGAACCTAGGAGTGACAAGTTTGCAGGAAGGTTAATGCACCATAACTTGTTTTGAGGGTGCACAACTGACCATGGAGAGAAAGTCATGTTCAGTCTCAACATTCACCAGAGGTGTCTGGTGCATGGGGCAAATGGGCAACTGCGCTCCCAGAATGAATGCACCGACTTAATCCCCCATCACTAACTTGTTTAATTTAAATAATTTAAACATAAAAATTAATTATATCATGTTCAATCTTTTATTTTTTTTATATCTGCTGCTGTCACTTTAAATAATGAATCATTTGGAAAGCAGTTAAACACACTAACTTATCCCCTTATCACATCTCCCCATGCTGGTGACTTGCTTTGTACTACAGATCAGGGCGCAATGCTGCCTCTGCTCGATTTGAAGCAACGAGCCTGTTTGTCACACACAGCATCACCCAATCGAAATGACTGGGAGGATCTGAAGCTGTGGGGCCTTTCAGGGATCACCCAATCAGAATGAGAAGCTGAAGCTGTGGAGACCCATTGGGACAAATCCCAGCTAATCACTGACACTACCCCAGCCAAATAGGAATGCTAAATTGTAGTATGCAGTGCATACTGGGAGATGTAGTTTAGTGAGGGCTGCCATGCTGTTAGAGCTGTTCAGGGCCAGGTGAGTAGTCTCAGTCTGTCTGTTATTCTCTCTCTCTCTCTCAGTTTCTTGTTCTCTGTGACTCTCTTATTCTCTCTGTATGACTTGTACCGTCTCTCTTATATTGCCTGTCTCTTCCCACAGGCACCATGAATTTAGATAGATAGATAGATAGATATAGGTAGCTTCCTAATGAAGACTAGTAGTTTTGTCATGACAGTTTGCTTTTAATTTGATACTTAAACAAATGGTTTCTATTTAGTGCAAAAACATTTGTGAGTATATAGTTTATATACATTTTTACACATTTTAATTTATTGAAACAGCCTGTGTGCTGAAGGACAAATCCCCCTCCCCCCACACACACACTTTATTGTTCCTTATAATCTCTCTTTCTCTCTCTCTTTAATCTCGCTTTCTCTCCCTCTATAATCTCTCTTTCTCTCTCTTTCTGAATAAAGTTTATTGGAAAAAAAACAACAACTCCTGGCTCAGTGTGCTGGGTGCAGAGCCTCAACCATCTCAGTACTCTGTATGTTGCTGACTACCTTGTATATATCAGACAAGCTGGACGGATGGCTCCTAGAATACAGCTTGTATTCTATATTTACTTAAGGCATCTGCATCCCTATGATGGACCTCCTTCCAGGCTTCTAGAGTACAGCTTGTATTCTATATTTACAAAGAATAAGGCATCTGCATCCCTATGATGGTACCTGTAGGAGCATTTAGCCCTGTAGTGTTGTAAAAATGTATTTAAATATAGTTTTGTTTTCCCCATTACTTTTGTTTTTGTTCAGTCGTGTCTGTCTTTCTGTAACCATATGGACCACAGCACATCAGACACATCTCTATGCCAGTACCCTCTGAGCTTCCTCAAGTTGATTGCTTCAATAACCTCATCTATTAATCTACTACTCTGTCGTCCCTTTTTTTGTATGCCTTACATGTTTTCCACTATCAGGGTCTTCTCTTAGAAATCCTGTCTTCTATGATGAATTGTTCTTTACTGCTTGCTTATCTATCCCTCTCGCTACCCCCCTCTCTTTCTCCATCCCTCTCTCTATCCATGTCTCTCTTTATGGGATAATTGTTGTCTATTTCTATGAGCTGCCACATCTATATGTCCTGATCTAACATGTTTTATATGTATTCTATTTAATTATTGCATTTCATCAAGAAAATGCAAGCACTTCCCATCATAAGAATAGTGAGCAGAAACAGCACCACCTCACCCTCATCAAGATAATATTTACGTAAAGTGACAGGGAAAAAAATCAAGTAAGTGGGTGGAGTATGTGTCAGTGGGCAGGGTCTACAGAGGTAACATGTTGTGAAGGGGAGGTGTTTCTACTTTTAAGCAGACTCAATTAAAGGGGAGGGGCCTGGTCACTGCCTTCCGCCCCACCAACTTGGAAAGTCACCAGCCGTCACTGACATTCACAGTTAGAATTTGCACAATTATGGCTTATATATATTTCTCCTAAAAGCTTCTAAAATCTCATTTTTACTATGTGTTGTTAGATGTATCACTAGTACTATTTTTCTTGGCTGTAATTGTGTATTATTTATGTGCGTATGTTTTCCTTCTTTCAATAATGTAAAGAGAAGTGACACCCTTAAATTGTAGTTTGCTTTTCTTAAGAATTGTATGCAAAGTTTTAGTGGGGGAGGGCAGCTTTAGACAACTGAAATCCTGCTTAGTTGTTAAGGGCACTGAGGCTTTCTTTGTAGTTGTATTCTACAGCATGATTTCTACTATAAAGAAACAATTTAGTGATGGAGATAAATATAGTTTGTTATTCCAATGTTACTAAGGCCCATTATGCTAGAAGAAAAGGTTAATACAAGTAGGTACACCAATACACTTAAATGAACAGTTCATTTGTTTACATTTATCTCAGTTTAAAACACACAGGCCCTCATTCACTTGCAATTTGGCCAATTGAATAGGGGTCTAAATAAGCACATAACATATTTTTTTTAAATACGTTTTTAGTTAGTGAAAACCTTGCTTTTGGATAGATGGTTACTAACTAAAAACTTCTTTAAAAAAATATGTTATGTGCTTATTTAGACCCCTATTCAATTGGCCAAATTGCAATTGAATGAGGATGACAAGATTTACAGCCTTATTAAATTGCGATTTGGCCAATTGAATAGGGCTCTATATAAGCACTGAGCATTTTTTTACAGAAGTTTTTAGTTAGTGAAGACCTTGCTTTTGAATAGAAGTTCACTAACTAACAACTTCTGTAAAAAAAATGCTATGTGCTTAAATAGAGCCCAGAGAAAGCAAGAGCGTTCCAGAAAAACATTTTCCTCTGCTTCATAGACTATTCTAAAACATTTGACTGTGTGGATCACAACAAAATGTGGCAAGTTCTATAATAAATGGCTGTACTAGACCATGTCACCCCCTCCTGAGGGATCTGTATGTGGATCAAAAAGCCACAGTCAGAACGGTATGGAAAGCAGTACTACAAAGTAGTATATTCTTACCTTATCTATATAATGTGTAAGGCTGGACTGTGCAAATCCATAATAGTAATCAAATCAGGATTCCCTATAAAAGACTCTGATTCTACTAAAGACTGAAGGCACACAGAAAAGGGGACAGCAAAGGATAGTCATCAAAGACACAAACATAAGCTTGTGGGAACTTAGAGGGGCAGTGACTGTTGGATGTGCCTGGCATGCTGCAGTCCATAATGTCATGGAGAGTCAGACAAAACAACATCAATATATGGATGTATTGTTTTTAATTACCTTACTATGAACAGGTCATATTTCAAACTTTGCTCAAATAGGCATAAGATAGCCGGACTCTTCCCCACTTTGTAGAATATATACCTGTTTTTTTATAAGGTACAACTTCTGTAAAAAAAATGCTATGTGCTTAAATAGAGCCCTATTCAATTGGCCAAATCAAAATGTTATAAGGCTGTAAGTCTGTATTTTCTCCTAAAAAAAAACTAATTTAAATTAGTGATCAGAGAGAATGGAAAAATAAGTAACTTGTTTAATACAATTGAGCACAAATGTGCACATGTTACTTAATTTAAATTATGGGCTCATAATTTATTTCATCATTTTATGTTATACAATATTGTTTTTAATGTAGTAGAGGTTAAATGAATAAGGGATAAGGGGATTTATAAGGGAAGATGAAATCACAAGAATACCATTTTAAATTAAGAATAGAACATGGTGTGTGTCAACAGACTCTAAACAAGGTTTATTTTTTGCTGAAGACTTAACATGGGGAATTTAAATGTAACTGTATCTTTACTAACTCTAGCAATAGTCCTTAAACTCAAGAGGCATGAGTGGTTTTATAAAACAGAGTTTGGTAATATTAATAAACATCAACATATTACATAAGATTAGGAGAACACAAAAATCATGGAAACACAGTAATCTGAATCTGAAAATATTAGACTGCAAGTGTGCATAGAAATGTGTATTTTATAAGTTTTTATTGTGTTACACATATGTTTAAGGGCACTTTCTGTCATGATTTTCACTGATTTCCATTTCAATATCCATTTCAATATCCTTGTGATCACATCACTTATTACTCAGTCGCAATGTGCAATTGCATTTTCCCGGTTTAACACAGGATCACAAAGATATTGAACTGGAATGGAAATCAGTGAAAATCATGACAGAAAGTGCCCTTAAATATATGTGTAACACAATAAAAACTTATAAAATACAAATTTATATGCACACTTGAAGTGTAATGCAATCTAAGTGCAACCATTGCATTTCAACTACGTGTGTCTTTTCTCCTGCCTTAAAACTGCCCCATCTAGTGGCCAGATGCAGCATTACAGTGTGATCCCTGTGTTAAACTTACACATCACAAATGAGCTGTACAGATTGTGTGTGGCATATGTGTGCTGCTTGACAGTGCCAGAGTGCTCCATTTATCGACAAATTGCACTTATTTCACATGCCAGCAAGATAATGCTTAATATTCTATGAACTTGACTCCAACAATATATAGTCTGAGAAATACCAGATGTGCAAGCTAGTTTTCACAGTAGCAGAGATACGAGATCAAATCACCAGTGTACCCTGGATAACAGAGAAAGCAAGAGCGTTCCAGAAAAACATTTTCCTCTGCTTCATAGACTATTCTAAAACATTTGACTGTGTGGATCACAACAAAATGTGGCAAGTTCTATAATAAATGGCTGTACTAGACCATGTCACCCCCTCCTGAGGGATCTGTATGTGGATCAAAAAGCCACAGTCAGAACGGTATGGAAAGCAGTACTACAAAGTAGCATATTCTTACCTTATGTATTTAACTTATATATGGAATATATAATGTGTAAGGCTGGACTGTGCAAATCCATAATAGTAATCAAATCAGGATTCCCTATAAAAGACTCTGATTCTACTAAAGACTGAAGGCACACAGAAAAGGGGACAGCAAAGGATAGTCATCAAAGACACAAACATAAGCTTGTGGGAACTTAGAGGGGCAGTGACTGTTGGATGTGCCTGGCATGCTGCAGTCCATAATGTCATGGAGAGTCAGACAAAACAACATCAATATATGGATGTATTGTTTTTAATTACCTTACTATGAACAGGTCATATTTCAAACTTTGCTCAAATAGGCATAAGATAGCCGGACTCTTCCCCACTTTGTAGAATATATACCTGTTTTTTTATAAGGTATTTGTTGTTTACTTTTATCAAATAAAAAAAATCATAGTTGTCCTTTTTGTTCTCAGCTGCTGAAGAATTCTGTTTATGCCCTGTTTGCTTTTATGTATCACATATTATATTTGAGACGTCGGCACTCTTTGCGTTGTGCGTAAACTCGAAGCACTTAGGCGAGGAGCGGCAAAGGCACTTATCGCCTGCGAGCCTCGCGTAGCGAGGCGAGCAGTTGAAGCATTGAAAGACACGAGACTTAGACAAAATGAGCGCCGAACCGTTGAGGCATTGAATAAACGTGGGACTCCAAACAGTAAGGAAACGCGGGATTGCCTAAGGCTACAAGCACTTGAGGAATGCAGGACTTATAAAAAATAAATTGCGAGATGCGGGACTTAGAAAAAAGAATTTGCGAGTTGCAGGACTTAGAGAAAAAAATATGGAAAAATATGAAGTTAATGGCCGAACCATGCAATGGCCGAACCGTGCAAATCGAAAAACACTAAAAACACGAAAAAAAAACAAACACACAAAGCACGGGGGGACAGCCAGGACGTCTGGGAGTGAGGTTACAACTAAATTTAAGTTGCATTTGGACAGTTTCTGCAGTCAAAAATCCTATAAGCGAGAAAAAAAATGGTCACCGAAAAAAATAAAAACGAGGCTACACGAACCCGAACCACGCAAAACACAGCCAGCGACGTATGAGGTAGAAAAATCACTAATAGGAAGGACGCAAAATGCTTGCTAAACGCATAAAACATAGACTAACGCCGCCATTTTACAACACTAACTTACACATTTACACATTACGATTCTGAAATGGCGGCTTTCCCACCTAAACCAATGGTTTTGTCTCGCGCACACAGCCTATATATCGGGCACCCTTGCCACAGAGCTGGCACTTTCTCCTCAGGTGATGACAGTCTGAGTGGACATTTTCTGCTTCTGGAAAATCTAAAGAGATTGTTAGCTCTTCAGGATATTGATTGCTGAATATTAATTACAAATAGTTAAAGCATATTAATTAATATTATTAATCATTAATAAATAATTCATAAATTAATTAAAATTAAAAAATATATATATTTTTTTTTATTTACAAAAATGTAGCCACAAACTTATAATTTACACTGCCTTGAGTTTATAAATACATTCATGCTTAGCTCTTTGGAGTATATTTATTCATTGATTCATTAATTATTAATCTACATTAACTTTTTAATTAGTAATCAGTAATCATTATCAAAAATAAAAAAATAGGAAATTGTAAACTGCCTTCAGTTTATTAATATGTTAATGCTTACCTCTTTCTAATATATTTATTTATTGATTACTTAATTATTAATGTACATTGATTTAGTAATTAGTAATTAGTAATCATTCTGAACAACAAATATTCTATATTTTACATTGCCTTTAGTTTCTTAATATATTAATGCTTAGCTCTTTATAATACAGTTATTCATTGATTATTGATTATTAATGTACAATAATTTATTAATTAGTAATCATTATAAAATAAATTGCATTTTACAATGCAATAAAACAATATATAGCTTTCAGATTGCACTTATATATCTGCATTACTGGTCATTAATCTACATTACTAATTAGTAATAATTAAAAAAAAATTAAACTGACCACAAACAATATGTATATTTTACAATGCACTGACATATCATACATAAATCAACATAATGGATTCATTTATTTTATGTAAAAATTAAAAATGCTTTTCAAATCATTTAAATCTTTCATTACTGCTATTGAGGTTTCGCATTGAGAGAATGTAAAAACAATATGCACAATACAAAAAAAACTTACATCTTACACCTGTATTTACAATTACAGATTACAATGGCGGACAACGGAGAAGACAGGATTGAACGCAGAAGAAGAGCGGCAAGGGAAAGGAAGCAAAGGTGAAGAGATGCACAGTCCCAAGACTTTTAAGCGAAGAAGACTTTCTTTGAACAGCTGGATAAAATTATGGACAACAACCCATACAGTTAAGCATGCAAACAATTAGCACAGGTTAAAAAAGAAAAACAGCAACATGCTCAAATACATCAATTGCCAATGGCAAGAGTAAATATGGTTTTAAAAAGAAATTGTAATACTGATCAAAGACTGTATAATTTACCAACAGTGAATGAGGCTGCCATGGGCCCTCATTCTATTATCGTCCGTAAAACGGCCGCAAGGCTGCGATTCCTTGCGGGGGTTCCGTTATCTTGCAATTCAATTATACGGCCCCGCAAGGATCTCCCCTTACGGCCGGCCGTACATCTTGCAACTGGCCGTAAGCTCAGAAAACTTAAAACGCAAAAATAAATTCAAGCCTGCACTGTACAGCTCTGTAAATGCTAGGGATCATATTGGGGGACATGAGGATTAATAGCAACCCCCTCTCAAGCTTGCACATCAGCCCAAATCCGAGTTTACATTAACTGTTTATTTTCCAGCCGCAGCGTGGGCGGGTCTGAGGTGCTCCAAGCCCTCGGGACTTTTTACATGGATATGTGACATAAATTAAAAAAAAATATATTTACGGATTTGAGTGTAGGGGAATGTTGTGCTATTTTTGCTAACACCTACAACCACTTTATAGTCTCCTCAGAGTGCAGGGTGGCTTTATTTCGGCTTTATAATGTGCTTAATTGGTGCTAGCGGGAGCTTTTTTCTGCAAGTAAGCTACGGCTCGGTTTTAGCCTTGCAGAGAGGGTTCCGGGGCAATTAGATAGTAACCAGGATTTTCTTGCGGCCGAAACTCTTGCGGCCGTTTTAGATCAAAGGCTTTCCTCCGGCGCGAGCGGCCGCAAGGGATAGCAAGGCGCCGGCCGCAAGCCTGCCGGAATCCCCGGCCGTAGGGGAATAGAATAGCCGAATAGCTTGCGGCCGGTCCTTGCGGCCCTGCATCTCCTACGGCCGATAATAGAATGAGGCCCATGGTCTTTAAAAATGAGGATGGTAAACCACCTTTTCAGCGGGATATTAGAATATATCCACGCAATGAAGACCAACCCTTTTATAAACATAAATATATTAAGTTGTAATTTGGATCCAATGACATATCCCATTTCTTTTTACAAATGGTGATCCAGGATGGGAACCAAAATTAAAATTGCAAAGTTTCCCCAATAGTAAAGTTCGTGTTAGAAGCAATATTTCTATGCTGGAATATAAAGTGACACAAACTGCTATTCGGGATCATTTTAATCCTATTTTATGTAGGGGCATACTCACACAACAATGGATTATTGATTCCTATCTACTAGTCGAAGCAAATAATCTCAAATTTATCAAATTTCAACAAAACAAGCTTTGCATAGAACGATATTGTGGATTGATGGATTATGTTGCTGAATTGACTACCAACAGAGACATTTCAACTTGAAGAGCAATCATTTTGCCATCCACTTTCCAAGGATCTCCTCGCAATATGCAAGAAAGATATAATGATGCCATGGCTATTGGGACAAAATTTAGAAAACCTGATTTATTCATTACATTCCCAATGTAATCCACAATGGCCAGAGATCAAGGAAAATTTGAATCTTGGACAAAATACATCTGACCGACCAGATTTAGTGGCAAGAGTATTTAAAATAAAACTCAATTCATGAATACATGATATAACTAAAGCACAGTTATTTGGAAAATGTGTGGCTTCTGTTTATACCATTGAATTTCAAAAAAGAGGCCTGCCACATGCACACATACTTTTAATCCTGCAGGAAAAAGATAAATTGAATACTGCAGAGAGAGTTAATTCAGTAATTACTGCTGAATTGCCACATCCAGAAAAATATTCTAAACTTTATGAGATTGTAGCACACAGAATGATTCATGGGCCATGTGGAGATATCATTCCCAATTCACCATGTATGGAAAATAAAAAATGTAGAAAAGAATTCCCAAAACAATTTCAAATGCAAATGTATGCCTTAGCCCAAAGTGAACATCGAGAAACAACACTTACTGTTTGGTTTCAATTAAAATACCAGGACACTGAGGTCAGACAATTTTTATACATTGAGATTCCATATCACTATATATTCGTAAATGGCCAATGGCAACAACGAAAAAGAGATACTCATAAAATTATTCCACAAATGTATACTGTCAGCCCAAGAGACATTGAACGTTTCAGTTTAAGATACTTCTTTTACATGTTCCCGGTGCACAAAGTTATGAACATTTACCAAACGTTGAATGACATAGTTTATGATACTTTCCTATTAGCTGCAAGACATCAAAACTTCATAGCAGATGATACAGAATGGGAGAGGTGTCTCTGCAATTAGCAGCACTATGTCAAATGCCAAAGCAAATGAGAGAACAATTTGCATTCATTTGTATCTTTTGCAATGTACCTAATGCACTTGGTTTGTGGGAAACAGGTATATTAAATTTGTGTGAAGACTTCTTGAAACATTACAATGAGGCCATTGCACTCTTAAAAGCATTAATGGAAATTCAATAAATATTTATTGCTCATGGATTAAATTGTGCAAGTTTTAAATTGCCTGATCCAGGATTTATAGATGGCATCCAACTTTGATGACACAAGAACAACTTGCAACTTTAAATACATTATAATTGCAAGCATTTAATGCCATCACAAATGTTACAGATGATGAAATGGTCAAAGACCGTTATTTCTACCTAGATGGCCCTGGTGGATCAGGAGAAACGTATCTGTAAAATTGTTTGATGAGTTACATTTGAGCACAAGGCCATTTACAACAATTGTAATTGCCGCACTTTTGTTAGAAGATGGCAGAACTGTGCATAGTGGATTTAAACTGCCAGTTCCCATTTTAGAAACATCAGTGTCGGATATTCAAATAAATTCTTCAAAAAAAATAAAAAAAAAGTAAATTAATTATCATTGATGAGGCAACAATGATGTCATGTCATGCCTTGCAATGTATTGATAGATTATTAAAAGAAGTGATGGATAATAATTTGCCATTTGGTGAAAAATTTATGTTGTTAGGAGGAAATTTTAGGCAAACATTACCTGTTGTGCCACATGGAAATAGAACTGATATCATTGAAACATGTATCAAGACAAGTAAACTGTGGACAATATTTACAAACCTCAAATTAGAATTAAATATGAGATCTGAAGGCCAAAATGAATTAAATGATTGGCTAATTCAAATTGGAGAAGAAAAACATCCACAAATAAATAATTTACCGGATGATACCGTAGAAATTCCATCACAAATGGTTTGCAAGGAATCACTCATATCAGAAATCTTTCTCAATACCATCAATAATGACGATTACTCAGACATTGCAAACAAAGGGATATTAACATCCAAAAATATAGATGCCTTAAATCTAAATAACACAATTTTAAAATACATCAACACACCCCCAAAAAATTATTATAGTGCAGCTTCAGTTCTGGCTGATGATAACTTTAGTATAGCATGTATCAATTCTTTAACACCATCTGGAATGCCACCACATGTTTTGCAATTGAAAAAAGGAGCAATTGTCATGCTATTGAGAAATATGAATCCAAAATAAGGACTTTGTAATGGGACCAGATTAATTATACATCATTTAAAAGATCATTTCATATATGCAGAAATTATGAATGGTACCCATAAAGGTGAATGAGTTTTAATACCAATCATTTATTTGGCTCCAAGTGAGAGTGGTTTGCCTTTTGTCCTTCAAATGAGACAATTTCCAGTTATCAACTTTTAAGTCTGTCGGTATTTTTTTACAGGAACCTGTTTTTGCACAGGGACAACTCTATGTTGCTTTTTCAAGGTGCACAAATCCAGATAATATTAAAGTTTCAATTGAAGACAACCCAAGTCAGGGTGATCTATTAAAGGATGGATGCATTATTACCAAAAACATTGTGTACTCTGAGGTTATGTATACATAGAGAACAGTTGTTTGATATCGAGGATGAAATTTGATGTCACTCGGGCTCTTTTTAGAGGACCACTATTTCACATAGGAAACTCTATGTACAATTTTACAAAAGTACAACAATAACAACAAAAAACAACAAGAATAAACAGTGGTTATATTCCATAGACAAAATGAAAAGTCTTTTTAAGTTTTTAAGGGAACCACTTGGACATACAATATATACTGTATATATATATATATATATATATATATATATATATATATATATATATATATATATATATATATATATATTGTAATGTCTTGGCCCCACAAAACAGTTACATTGCATTTTATTACTTTTACTGTTTGCATTTTAATACATTAAATAGAGGGTTCATGTTAGTAGGAGGATGGTAATTTGTTTTAAAAATTAAATGTATAATTAAATACAGAATATTGATCCAGGGAGTAATCCAATCACCAGTTACTGGGGTCAGAAAGCAATTATATTTTTCCCTCCTTTGATACAATTGGCTTAGTTTTAATGTTTTTTTTTACTGTTTGCCTTCCTCTGGATTCAATACCTATGTGGTTTAACAGCCCTTTAAATTAAAATTGCATGTTACAAAGCATTATGTAATGGTTTAATATACTCATTGATATAAAGTTGACCTAATGTTATCTTATTCATCCATACCTCAGATTTAAAAATGTTAGTATTGTTAACAAAAATGGTTCACTAATATATCAAATATAAGTTGCATGTTCCAAAGCATTTATGTAATGGTTTATAAATATTTGTTCATACAAACGTATGTTGTTACATTATTTCTGCATACATGAGAATTAAAAAGGTTAATATGGTTACAAAATGATCGTTTACCAGTTGTTGAAATAAAAGTTAAATGTTAAAAAAATAAAAAAAAGTTATTAAATTTGTTATACTTCTTTCTACATAACAAAAATGTTAAGAGGGTCGGAGACTCACATTGTGTATCAAACAGCATTCCCAGCTTTAACATTTTATTGATCGTCATTTTTGACAGGAAGTCGCTAGTATATTAATATTCCCTATCTGTGTTTGACCATACATTCATGGGAATACTCTTCCAAGTATCTATTACTCTTTCTGTAAAATAGTATTTTCTCATCTTACCCTTAAATATTCCAACTTCAAATCATGGCCTCTTGTTCTTGCGTTCTTTTTTTTCTGGAAAATGCTTCCAACCTGAACTGTATAAAATATTTAGAATTTTTCTAACATCTTGCTCCTCTCCCTAAATGTAGTGCTTTAGGTAGCTATGAGGTAAAAATTCATGATTTCGGAAGCGAGTGACTGCAGCATGTGCTCACACTTGTTGGGGGTGTCAGCTATGTGCATTCACTGTAAAAAAGCGGAGAGAGCTTTGCATACACACACAAACAAAACAAGTGGAGGCATGCACATGATTACCTTTAAACTGAGTGCCCAGGGGTACCAAAAATGTAAATTTGGCCCTGACTGTAAAGACTAAACTTCATGCAAGACTTATGTATAACATTCATGAACTAACTATTTTGATCCTAATGTTGCAATGTGCAAGGTTCTTATAACACATTATTACACTTTGTTGTTCAGGGCACTTGATGCACCTGGCAGTGTCACATTTGTCACATTTAGTAGGTACAGATTAGACCAATTTACATACTGTATGGTATATTTATTAGTTTCTTATATAAATAAAGATCAGCAAATATAAGGACAATTTTTGGGTGAATACAATTCCAGCTTTCACAAGTTTAAAATAGCATGCCATTTAATGGTTATTCAAATATGTATTTTTTGTTATAGTTTTCACATAAATCTAGGCAAATCCATTTGTAAATTACAATTCTGACAACAATTAAAAATAAATGTCAACAGAGACAGACAGAGGAAACATGGCTCAAGTGCTTTGCAAACAAAACTAAGGAGAGATTGATTAATAAAGAGAAGGATAATGTCTCACAATTTGCAAACTGCTAACTAACACAAATAAGACAGGGCAGGTGGCCAAACATTAAACTGGCATAGGCATAATTATTTGCCTTCATTTTAATTAAATCATCTATTAAAAATCAAGAACAAACTTTCAAATTACTTTTACATTGCTCCAGAGATAAGTCCTATATCAATATAATCCTTTTTGGTGTTCAAAATATAAATCTTTGCCATTTTAATCTTTTCTTTAAGGCTAAGATTGATGAAGATACCGAGTAACACTGGAAAAGTTTTGTGACCTAAGCATCTCACTGTGAGGATAGTTCTGATGTGCCATATATATTTCAGGCTTTCACTGAGTGGAACTGAATTGCTCCACAGAAGATTTACAATGCATCTATTTTCTGTCAACATTTGTGCACAGTAAAATATACATTATTTTTCATTGATGGCATTCCATCTTACTTCTAACTATATATAGTTAAAAAGTAATACATTTAAAAGAAGAAAGGAGTACATTTTATTAATTACAAATTTAGAATGCTGCGTTAATTAGGGATATTTCTCAAATTCCTATATAGAGGGTACAAAATGGACACACCATAAATATTGCAATACCAGGGGCCTCATTCTATTATCGACCGCAGCCATTGCGGGGCCGCAAGGACCGGCCGCAAGCTATTCGTCTATTCTATTCCCCTCCGGCCGGGGATTCCGGCAGGCTTGCGGCCGGCGCCTTGCTATCTCTTGCGACCGGTCGCGCCGGAGGAAATCCTTTGATCTAAAACGGCCGCAAGGAAATCTGCCGTAAGAAAATTCTATTTGCAATTCAATTGCTCCGGGAACCCTCTCTGCAAGGCTAAAACCGAGCCGCAGCTTACTTGCAGGAAAGAGGTCCCGCTAGCACCAATTAAGCACGAAATATAGCCCAAATAAAGCCATCCTGCACTTTGAGAAGACTATAAACTGATTTTCGGTGTTAGCAAAAATAGCACAAAATTCCCCTATACTCAAATCCGTTATTTTTTTTTTAATATACGTCAAATATCCATGTAAAAAGTCCATAGGGCTTGGAGCACCTCAGACCCGCCCACGCCGCAGCCGGAAAATAAACAGTTAATTTAAACTCGGGTTTGGGCTGATGTGCAAGCTTGAAAGTGGGTGACTTTTAATCCTCGTGTCCCCCAATATGATCCCTAGCATTTACAGAGCTTTACACAGCTGTCTTGAATTTATTTTTGACTTTTTAGATTTCAGAGCTTACGGCCGGTTGCAAGATATACGGCCGGCCGTAAGAGGAGATCCTTGCGGGGCCGTTTAATTGAATTGCGAGGTAACGGGACCCCCGCAAGGAATCGCAGCCTTACGGCCGGTTTACGGCCGATAATAGAATGAGGCCCTATGTAAGGTATATGTATATATATATATATATATATATATATATATATATATATATATATATAAAAACATAGAAATGCTCAGAGTGAAAATGCTGAAAAAATACTGGATAATAAATACTAATGCCTCATTATGAGGCTAATGTGTATACAAACATAATGCAAAGAAATAATAATAATAACCTAAAGCCTAAGGGCCTCATTCAATTGCAATTTGGCCAATTGAATAGGGCTCTAAATAAGCACAAAGCATATTTTTTTTAAAGAAGTTTTTAGTTAGTAAAAACCTTGCTTTTGGATAGATGCTTACTAACTAAAAACTTCTTTAAAAAATATATGCTTTGTGCTGATTTAGAGCCATATTCAATTGGCCAAATTGCAATTGAATGAGGCCCTAAGTGACTAGAAATATAGCTAATATAAGTGGTAGTGTAAGAGTAAATTCCAAAACCTACAGCACAATAATATGCTCCAAATCTAATAAAAATATTTATAATAAATAAATACATATATATATACTGTGTAATATTAAACAGTGATAATCGCTGAGCCTATGTCCTGCTGTTTAGATGTTATATAAACGGGTGCTGTTTGAAATCTATAAATAATTGTTATAAATAGACATGCAGGAGAAGGCATATGCATTTAAATATATCCTTAAACTAAGTAGGTGTGCATATAAGGCCATCCTCATAGCATTGAAATGAAAAATCATAGGAGAGCCAAAAAAGTGAGGAATGAGGAAGTCGTTGCCGCTGTACTTGCTAGCAAGAGGTCCTATGTAAATCAAACATTAGAAATAAGCAGATTACCAAGCGGCGCTGGTCATATTACCTCGATATTGGAATGCAGCTGTGGTTTACATACTATACCCAATCCAAATGCTCCAAGGTCCACATATATTGCCAGAGTCATTCAGGGAGAATCCCCCTTTACGGGCCGGTTTCTCTGATAGATAAGCTTTATATATATATATATATATATATATATATATATATATATATATATATTTACCTTCTTGCCCTAATAATGCAAAAAATCATAATTAACATGTCACAACCCGCTCTTCATTGGACTTGAAAAGGTCAAGGAGACCAACCCTACCAACAGGTTGACCAGGTTCTGTATCCCCACAAAGAACAGCTTAATCAGATTCTAGAACAAGTTGCAGAATTAATTTCTGATTTAAAAAAAAAATTGCCTTCCTTCTAAATGAAACACACCATGCATATTTGTCTCAAACAGAGCATAAACATTATTTTTATTACACCTTCCTTGAATAAACATAAGTTTGAGACATTTTGCCCCCTTTGAATTACCCCCATTGTCTTCAAGGGCCTGGCGCCAACTTGACTATTTCCCCAGCTAGGTCAGAGGAATCTACGGCTCCAGCTATCAGCTACCAGCAACCTCCAGTCAGGATCCAGATACAGCAGGGGGTTGATAACATACAGTGAGCCCTAAAGTCAGAATGTGTGGGTGAGGGGTTGGGGGTCTGACCCCAATAGGGGAACCATACATCTGAGGTAGAAAGACTTAGGGGCTCAGGTGGGAATTCCCCACTAATTGGGGTACTCTGGTGGAGGGTGGTACAATGGGTAGCTGGTCCAGGATGCCCTGTAAGAGGGGAAATTATTTTCTTAAGGCTCAGCGGTCAAATATATCCGCTCCCCAGCCAACCTCCTCCCAGGTAGAGATACTTTTATTGAGTTGGAGGAGAGTCGGCTTAGGGAGGTTGAATAGCCCTCTGGTGTATTCATTTCTAGTGGCCGATTAGGACTTTCATAATGCTCCATAATTAGATTGAAGAGAGTCAGGAACAATGACCCAAGTACTTCCTAATTTGAGGTTTACTGCTAGACAAAGGATCAAAGGGGTATCATTTTAAAAGCACTTGACACCACTTGACCTTTGTCTATTGAAACAAAGGGTTTCACTTGATGTTTGATAGCCTTATTAACTATACTTGATGTCCGTGAGTTTGAGCCCAGCCAGGAACCTAGCCTTGCCCTGGGACCGGGAGCAAACTGGGTATCGCTGATGGCTGCTGGAAGTGACTACTGGTTGCCCTTAAAGTGGTACTACCCCAAAATATTTTTTATTGGCCCAATGTAATAGTTATACAAAGAAACACATTATACACATAAAATGAGTGCCCCAAAAAATTTAAAATTGACCCAAAACAGTCTTGGGCAGTCTAGGCTTAGATGACACAGGATAAATGATTAATGGGGGGTCCAGAGCATACAACCAGTGTTTGGGGTAACATAACATTTTTGACAATTGGACCATGGTCTTACACTTATCATCAAAGTGACATAGTCCCTTTAAGAGTTTCCTTGTGGCAGTTGTAGACTTTGATCCACTGGACCACATGGCTACTATCCTTCAGGGACCAGTTACCAGACCAAAATGTCTAAGAGTCCTGGGGGTCATGACATAACTAGTATTACATGAACCTCACCACCTGCCAGCTTATAAAAATATCCAGGTTATATTACATCTGATAACCAAAATAAAATTGCCCTGAATGGTAATAGCTAATCTCAGTGAAATTAGCCTGTCTTCATCTAGATCCACTACCTTCATAAGGCTTTCACTGAGTGGAACTGAATTGCTCCACACAAGATTTACAATATACCTATTTTCTGTCAACATCTGTGAAAGCAGAGTTAACAGTTTGCACAGTAAAATATACATTATATTTGAATGATTGCATCCCATCTTATATTTAACTATGATATACTTATTTAAAATAATAAGTTGTTTTAACTTCTTGGTCCATTAATGTAAAATTGTGTAGTCAACATATCAAATTATTGATCTGAGCTCACAAAAGAATCAGTAACCCATGTAATTGAGAACAAAATAATTAAATTCCCCTTAAATAGTGCAAAATGCTAAAATAATGAAATATTAAAAATGTAACCTTTAATGCTTTGGCCCCTATTCATTTTCAAGCCCGCAGATTACATTTACGCGCCGAAAGCCGAAACCGTAACCCTGCAATCATAAGTAGCATTTTAGAGCGTGATCATGATCAATTAAGCAAGGCCGTAACTACCGATTCAGAACAGCCAATAGTAAATGAGACCGTCATCATTACGTCAGTAAAACATGGAGGTTAAACCACAATCAATTAGCATTTAGAGGTCTATTATGCGATCAGACTCGCAATTCGGCAATGTACAAAATATAAAAAATGAATGAAGGAAATGTTCTAGTCCATGTGGGTGGCCTGATTTATATTAACTCATTGATTCCTGAGATTGATATGACACAGAAATTAAACATAAAAAACTATATTTTTTGATTGCAGGTTTGCGAGCTTGAGAATTCTCATGTCATTCATCTCTTTTCCCATCTTTTAAAGTGCAGTATTGATGTTTTATTTAAATTTACAGCAAAAGGTATTTAACCCCCTTGCGAGTCCTATCTGGTACCAGTAGGATTTTCTTCTACATTTGTCGTTTATGGGTGTGAAAACATTTGCGGGCTTGATGAATTGTAGCATTTGAATAGCGATTTGCGACTTTACCGATTGTAACTTTTGCGGGCTTCAAAGAGCAAAGGCTTAGATGTGCAGTTACGATTTTGACAACCGCAGAGATTTTCAGCCTGTAACCCATAGATCGTTTGCTGCTCTCTAAAAGACGCTAATTGAATAGCAAATTAGTTTACAGGCTACATTACGGACTTCAGTAGCTTACATTTGCTCAGTTGAATAGGGGCCTTTGTCTACATGAGCATTATTGCTGTATCTTGAACATTATTATTTATTATTATTATAATTATTATTATATACAACCTATTACATAGTACTATACACAGGGCACTGTACATACATAAAAATACAATTTGATACATATATCATAGACAGGAGGACCCCTCTTTGTGCTAAAAATCTAACACTCTAAAGTACACTTTGCTTCTACAATTGAAACACAATTGAAAAGTTCAAAAACTTAGAAAGAATAGTGTTGAAGTTAGGGATCTGGTGCAAAATATTTTGGAGCCTATCCTTACAACTTCTTTATACAAGATGGTGCATTTAGGAGTCAATACAAAATACATACATTTATGTAGGTAGTGAGATAACCTTTTTATAAAGATAATGATCTGCCCCTCTCCTCTAATTACCTAAGGGTCCCGCTTTACTCCAGGTTGCTGCTGGTAGCGGAGGAACCCTACCTGTTGTGTGACATTGTCCTTTGCACCTTCTCCACTGACAATAATGCCACAAATTAATCTAAGGAGACATAAACTCAAATTTATAAAAGCAGTACAAAACTGCAAAAAAAAAGCAGTCAGACAGAGTATAAGTTACAAAGCAGTATAAAATAAAAACAGTATAGAGAGACATAGTACAGGTGGGTTAAGGTAGGAAAGTAAGCATTTATTTGTTGATGAGCTAGGCCAAAATTGTTTTATAATGGTTATGGACATATATATTAAAATAAGTAAATAATAAATGACAATTCAAAATGCACCCATTTATTGGGTTGTGTTTTGAATATAGATCGATCGTTTTAAAAGGCTGTCTATCCATGATAAATTTACTTATGGATGTAGTAAAAATCTACACAGAGAAGTGAAACAGAAAATAAGGGTGAAGAAAAGTAGATCCTGTAGCTAAAGCACTATTCATATCTTTTAAAAAAAAGTGGATATTTCATGGCCGATTTTGGGACTCTCCAGAATCCCCCAAGCCACCTAGTTATTTGGGATTCTAACACATTTGGTTGCTAATATCAAAGGCTATTAAAATGGACATGAGATCTGTGTTAGTGACCCTTTTTATCTCTAATGGCATTAGAAAGAGCGATTTGATAGACATCTGGCCTCTGACCTCAGAGGGGGCGTTATAGCCTATTAAAAGGGTGAGGAGGTCACAGTAAGAAAAACAGACCCCTCATACAGGGAGGGGGATTATGGAAAGGAGGTTTGGCCAAAGGAAGTGGGAAGAGGGAGATGTGAGTTATTTTTTTGTTTAAGTCTGAATCTGCCATTCTAAGCAACAGAGTGTCTGCTTCTATTTCTTGTATGTTATAATCCTAACCAAAGGGATGCATGAGTGTATATTATTATTAATAAGTACGTATCCTTAGGGCCGAGCGTGCAACCTGTGATGTCCTGAGTTCTCCTAGGAGGGGTTCTGCTGTGCTGTGTGAGATTGAACACAAAAGGCATGACCTAGAGGGAGAATCTTGGGCTGCACGTGGCCCCTCACCTCTGGGTTGTCACAGGATACAATGAAAAGCCAGTGCACAAAAAGTATAATGTTCTAAGAACAGTGTAGGGCTGTAGGCATCCAAACTTTCATCTTCTACAAATCCTTCATCCAGTTCCATCTGATGGACAGTGATAGAATCAGGGCAGCGGTAACTTGTACTATTAGTCCTATGTTTTTTGTTAATGGCCTCAGATCAAAAGAGTTATGCAATGTATTGTCTTAGGGCCTCATTCTATTAGCGGCCGCAGCCGTTGCGGGGCCGCAAGGACCGGCCGCAAGCTATTCGGCTATTCTATTCCCTTACGGCCGGGGGCTCCGGCATGCTTGCGGCCGGCGCCTTGCTATCTCTTGTGGCCGCTCGCGCCGGAGGAAAGCCTTTGATCTAAAACGGCCGCAAGAGTTTCGGCTGTAAGAAATTCCTATTTGCAATTCAATTGCTTCGGGAACCCTCTCTGCAAGGCTAAAAACGAGCCGCAGCTTACTTGCAGGAAAGAGGTCCCGCTAGCACCAATTAAGCACATAAAATAGCTCAAATAAAGCCATCCTGCACTTTGAGAAGACTATAAAGGGATTTTAGGTGTTAGAAAAAATAGCACATAATTATCCTATACTCAAATCCGTAAAATATTTTATTTTTAATATCCGTAAAATATCCATGTAAAAAGTCCAGAGTGCTTGGAGCACCTCAGACCCGCCCACGCCGCAGCCGGAAAATAAACAGTTAATTTGAACTCGGGTTTGGGCTGATGTGCAAGCTTGAGAGTGGGTTACTTTTAATCCTCATGTCCCCCAATATGATCCATAGCATTTACAGAGCTGTACAGTGCAGGCTTGAATTTATTTTTGCGTTTTTAGATTTCAGAGCTTATGGCCGGTTCCAAGATATGCGGCCGGCCGTAAGGGGAGATCCTTGCGGGGCCGTATAATTGAATCGCGAGTTAACTGAACCCCCGCAAGGAATCGCAGCCTTACGGACGATTTACGGCCGGTAATAGAATGAGGCCCTTAGTATTTACTAAATATAGTTAACACCTATATCCATTATGATTAGGAGCAAATGTGCAGTACTTTTTTTTTCCTTCATATTTTTATTTGATTTACAAAAACAATACAAATAATACAACACTCGTACCTACAACACACATATTGGGTGAGTCCATAAATTATACTGTCCATGGGCAATAATATATCAGGGAAACAAAATTTTCATTTTTTCGTCACAAACAAATCCCACAAATGCCAGTTGGAAGTTAGACATTTTTGTCCTTAGGGCATTTATATGCCCCTCACTTATGGCATCTCTATTTTTTACTATTACACTTTCCACTCCACTCCAAGATGGAATTTATTTAAGTTTCCAATATTTTACAAATTAACATTTCGCTATTAACAGAACATGGGATGTTAAGTATTTATCTTGGACAGTAACAAATTAATGTCCAAGTGTAATAACATCACTTGAGGGGTGCATTAATTCTCTCTGCCAACTATTTTTGAGATCTGCTTGCAACAGGGAATCCAAAATGGCTTAACTTTTTCACATTCCCACCATACATGTAATGTTGTACCCTGATGCATCCTTTCCAACATGTGATATGAGAGTTTGAATCATATCTATTAATATTCTCCAATACTATATACCACCTCTGGGTAACTGTAAAATATAATTCCATATATGAGGCACATATAATTGCAGTTTGTTTAACTAATCTAAATGCTGCCCTCCATGTGTTTTCATCACAGATTTCTGTTTTTCATTATTTTATCCCTCTAGATTTATCAAACGAGTTTTTGAAGAATATTATTTTACTACACTTGGAAATGATATGTAAGTCGTCTCCCTTAGCCATCAATTCTTCTAATTGGGATATATTTTCCATATTCAATTTTTTATATCCCCATTGAAGCAGGGATTTTTCAAGGGCTCTATAAATTAACCAGGTAAGGCCCGTTAGGCCAAACTGGTTTTTAATCACCGATAATTCTAACAATGTGCCCCTGAATACAAATCACCTATTTTGTTATTCTATTTTTTTTTCAAAATTCATATATCCAGATTTTTATTTTCAACTCTCAAGATTTCAATTGAAGCAGCTAAAGATGGAAAAAGAGATTGCTTCAATTTTATCCTAGCTTTATATCAAAATTTCACTAGTGATTTTACTCCGCTTGGGAAATTTTAAATAATTGACTGTACAAATTTAGGCAACTATAGAATAGATTCTATAGGTATATCCGCAAGTAAATAATCTTCTGTAATCTGTAATTTATGAAGAATATATTTAGGTACTCTTTCAGGAAGGCACCTAAACAAGTAAGTTAGTTTGGGGATCATCTTTGTGGTAGCTATTCGTGCTGACCATGATAGATTTTAAAATTTCCAATCCTATCATAGCTTTCTAATCTGTTTTAGAATACCGCCCAAGTTATCTTTTAGAATATTCCTTGTTTTAAGGAAAATGTTATCCATGGATGATTAATTTAGTTTGTCTTCCAATTATATGGATATAACTTTGCTAGCTTACTTTTTTGTTCCCTACTAATTTCTCTAGAGATTATATCCATTTTTAAATAATTAATTTTTAAGTATGACATTTTACCAAATTTGGACAATAATTGATGTAAATGCAGGTACGACTTTTCTGAATGAATTAGTGTTAATACTATGTCGTCCGCAAACAGCGTACTTTTATAGTTTATTTCCCCTATCTGTACCCCATAAATATTCCTAGATACTCCGATCGCTGACGCCAAGGGTTCTATAAATAATACGATTAATATTGGTGCCATTTTTAAAGGCAAATTTCTGAGTTTCAAATCCTGGGCCTGTTATATAAGCTTTTGGGTTGGTATATAAGGTTTTAATCGCCTTAACTGCAAAATCTACTAATCCAAATTTTTTAAGTACTGTCACAAGCTGACCATGTCAAATGCCTTTTCATTGTCAAGTGACAGGGTCAGCAGGGGTAAATCTATCCCCTTTGCATATGACATGATATCTATGTAACCTTGTGTTATCAAAGGCCTGTTTCCCCTTTACAAAGTGTGACTGATCTTGATAAATCAATATGGGGATAATGGAACTTCTACAATCTTCTGGATTTTTATCTTGTTTAAACAGATTCAATATTTTGGCTTCTGAAAGTTCTGGTTGTATTTTTCCTGTCAATTTAATCTCATTGAACATATTACCTAAATGCTCACTTAAAATATATGAAATACGTTGATAATACATTTTTTTTTTACCCTTTTTTATTTTGTGCTCAATTTCCTTTTTAGTTATATCCTCATTTAAGAGTCTTAGATTTTCATCCAATATCTTGGCAAGGAATTTTATTCAAAAAGGCACTTATATGTGATTGATCTGGTCTCGCAAATTTTGGGGTCCTGTTCTAAGTTATATAAGGCTTTGTAAAAATGCAAAAATATCTCACTGATTTTATCTGGATGTGAGTATAATAGCTTGTCTGGTCCTTTCAATCTCAATATTTTATTTTGTATTTGTTGTTTTTTTAAGTTTATTGGCCAAAAATGTACCTGTTTTGTTCCCAAAAATAAATTGTTTTTTTTTTATATTTTAAAATCAACCTATCTGCTTGACTTTGTTGGGTACTGATTTATTTTGATATTGCAATTTTCTCTAGTTCAATATAGAGTTTTCTTAATGGTTTTCCTCTCTTCTTTTTAATTTCTGCCAATCGAGACATCAAGATACACCGAATATAATCCTTATGGGCATGCCATAATACTGATGGAGATGAAACTGAATCTTTATTAACCATAAAAAAGTGTTTTACTTCTTCTCTCAGAAAGTTTAATTGTTCTTGATTTTTAAACAGCATTGGTTCTATTCTTCACTTTTTCTTTTTATGTGCTTCAATCATTTAAGATTACGTTGACCATGGAATTTTAAGACCATGGAGCTAAATGTATTCCTGACTCTTTGACTATGTTTATAGTTTGTGAGTCCACTAATATATAATCTATTCTAGAATAAGAACAGTGGCAATTAGAAAAAAAAGTTAAATCTCTTTAATATGGGTACATTAATCACCAAATATCAATCAGATTGAGTTTATTCATTTCTCTCACAAATCCTGCAGATAAATTACATACCCATTTTTTTTTATTTCACTTTGCATCTAGATGATCTATCTATTACTGAGTCTGTGCCATGTTAAAGTCTCCACAGAAAATTGTTAATTCTTTCTTCTCTTTCTGTACTACTTTCCAAATTGTGCCAAGGAGCCTTACCTGGATTTTATTTGGTAGATATATATTTGCAAGCGTAATACTTCTGGCATTTATAGTACCTAGACAAATATATCTACCCTGGTCATCTATTATTTTATATTCTTCATGTACATCTAAATTCTTATTAAAAATAATTGAAACACCCCTTATTTTTTTGTTGAATGTTGGATCTACCCTTTAATTAATGTTTTTATTGTTTACATAATGGAGGGATTCTTTTTTTAAAATGTGTCTCCTGTAGGCACACAACATCCGGAGGGAGAATTTAGCCCATTAACGTTATGTGATACAATTATTAATCCCCATAAATTATTATCTTTTTTTTTAGTTTTACTGTTTCTAATAACTTTTCTTGATTTATCTAAATCCAGAGTTTTGTAAATATCTTACTCACCCTATGTTCATCCATACATTCAAACATACATCAGAATGCCTAAATCTCCTTAAGCATTCTTATTAAACAGTGCTATATAAGCCGATTTAAAGAAATGGTAGGTGATTGTACCCCAACAATCTTGGTGGGGATGGCATATGTATATATATATATATATATATATATATATATATATATATATATATATATATAATAGCTTCATTTTTATTAGAGAGAAGATTACAAGAAAAGAAGATGAAAAGAGGAATATATTACACTTATCCTCGTTTACTTTTTCTACCCGCCACCCTCTCCCTTTTCTTCACCACTGTCCTCGACCTCACTTAGAAACCAGGGAAAAATTATGAATTTCTCCCAAACAACAATCCAAAAAGTAATCATTTGTGTTTTTATATATTTATTCTTACTTTCTCATTTCTACTACTCTTTTACTCAATTTCTTATTCTATGGTATCTCTATGTCTAATGTATTTCTGATTCTTTTTACTCTATCTAACTCCAGACTATTTTAGTTCTTTCATTTTTAAGTTTCTCTATTAATCTTCTTTCACACTCACTTTTTTATTCCCATCAATATTTAATAATTCACTTTGTTTATAAATGTGTATCTCTACTCCCAACAGTAAATATTTCTAGTGACTTTTATCAATTATTAATATATCCTTTATTCTTAACTTGTAAAATATTATTAGATCAGTGTTTTACCATACACCTAAAAAAATGTAATTATATCTTCTTACTCCCTTCTCATTAGTCCCTCTTACTCCCTTCTTACTCCCCTCTCATTAGTCTACTCCCTCTCTGCTCTATAGGATCCAAACCTACCCCAATCGGTTCTATGTCTGACCCTTACTTTACTAATTGCCAATCTGGTGTTTTAAGTAGCAGTTTAGCCACTTCTTTGATTTTTTTCAATATTCAGATTCCATCTTAACAACAAGTCAGTCCCTTCTTGTACTGTATTGGCTTTATGCCAAAGTGAGTCCTTTAGAATAAGTTCACTTAAAAGTCTCCATTTGTACAGGATTTTCTCCTGTCTCAATCTTTGGTGATATTTGCATACTTCGCTTTGCAAGTGTAGAGGGGGATAGATCTGAGAAGATTTTCATTTTTTCAAAAGGATTTTCTTCATGTAACTAGATTTAACAATTGCTTCATTGTAAGGTAAAATCTGTATCCTCACAATAACATCTCTTGGTATTGCTTTATCCATGTTAGTTGGGAGAGGTATCCTATGGTCCGCATCCAATTTAGGAAAGTCTGGTACTAGCGTGTGGAACATATCTCCTGCAAACTTGTTCAGATCTCTATCTGCTATATTTTAAAATATACCTCTAATTCAGAGGTTATGCCTCCTAGAGTAGTCCTCTAGATTGCACAGTTTTCTATTTAACTCATCAATATTATTTTCGAGAGAGGAAGTGTATTTCAATAGGGTATTGTGATCTACGGTTAGCTTGTTAAACATAATCACTAACTCTTTTGTTGTAGAGTTAATTACTTTAATAGCATTGGTGGTATCCATAATTTGGTTTTTAAGTTCCATTGAAGATTGATCCTTTATAATTCTGACTGGGTATCTCCTAGGCACCACTTATATAGCTTTATTCCCAACCACCTCACACCATAACACACTTTTACATTTGTTACAAAGTCTAGAGACAATATACTTGGATAACTTGGGGATATCTTAACTTAGTCTTGAACCCCAGGTTAGATTGCTTCTCACCACATTTAGACCAACGGTTGTTGTGGAAAAATGTAATACAGATCGTCTCTAACAGCTCAAATTATTTACAAAAATCAATAAATATTCAAGGTTATCAAATCTAATACTTTTTTATTAGAACAAGCTGGCCCGGAGAATGCAGCATGTGAATCCAAAAAGATTCAAACATGCAGTCTACCAAAAAGAAGATAACACCTTTTTTATAACAAAAATCCAATAGGAATTAGTCAAAACATAAGAGTGTCTTACAGGTGTTTTTTTTTTTTTTAACAAAACACAAATGAATATTAAATTGTAGTCACAGCAATAGGATTTGTGTTAGAATGACTAACTATGTTCTACACACTTACAGCCTTATTAAATTAAGATTTGGCCAATTGAAAAGGGCTCTATTTAAGCACAGAGCATATTTTTTTCACAGAAGTTTTTAGTTTGTGAAGACATTGCTTATGGATAGAAGTTCACTAACTAAAAACTTCTGTAAAAAAAATATGCTCTGTGCTTAAATAGAGCCCCTTAGAATTTGCCAAATTGCAATTTAATAAGGCTGTTAGCTGGTTTGCACCTTGTGGATGCTTGGAGGGCTCTTGATCTCCTGGATAGAAAATATACTTTTTTCTCCCCTACTCACTGAGCTCACTCCAGGATAGATGCATTTTTCCTTTATGCTTTACTGTTAGATGCTTCATTCTGTTATTAAGTTATCTCTACATTTAACTCTTCAGCTGAAGTCACCTTGATCTTGGAGACCTAAGCCTAAGTTGCTGACCCACGCATTCTGGACATGGTAACTCAGGAAATAGAATTTTACCATAATAGAAATAACTCTCCTGATTTTGATATAGTGTGGCTTTGTGTAGCACAGAACACAATAAATAGAAGATATTGTATTAAATTAGCTTACAATCATAAAAACAACAACTGCTTAGGCAAAGCAAATTATCTTTGCCAAGAAAACCATATGAATAAGCACAGCCAGAAACACAGACAGATGTGCCTGGAGTGCTTCATCCATATGGTCAACAAGTGTGAAACGAAACTGAAGGACTAAAAAAAAATGCTATATATATATATATACCGTATTGGTCCGAATATAAGCCACACCCGTAAAGTTCAAGGGGAAAAAATTGAAAAAAGATAGTACTCAAATATAAGCCGCACCCGTAAAATTGGAGAGAAAAAGACTCTCAAAGTGATCAGCCATTGCAAGAAACAGGCTTTCTAATTAGCACTGTAACTTTTTTTGCAGGTTACAGGCTTTACAGGATGTTAGAATCACTAAAACCGTAAATCGCTATTCAATACCGCAGTCTCAAGCACGAAAATCAGCACCCTTAACTCGCAATCGCGCAAATAGGCAGTAATTTTGCGTTTGTGAATAGAAGCCGCACACATAACAAGCAAAGTTTGCAAATCGGCAATTAAATTTTTTACGGTCGCGAATATAAGCCGCACCCGTAACTCGCAAGCTCAAAAATCGGAAAAAAAGGTGCGGCTTATATTCGGACCAATACGGTATATATTGTGACAGGGCCAGCCTTAGGCTACTGGTTGCTCCGGTGATTTTCCCATATACCACGACCAAGAGTCCGATATACTTTTAGCTTTGTTTTAATAAAGGCTTTCAAAAAACAAATAATAGCTTAACTTCAGCATAAAAGAAACATCTACAGAAACGGGCTTGCTAGTTTTCAGGAACACCCTGGCTGGCCCTGAGACCGCTTTTCGGTCTGCAGGTAAAACAATAACTGTTCACATAGAGGGGTGGTACCTTTAAGTTCAGTCTCTTTCTGTCAGCTGCAATGGATCCTTTGTAGGTCCTCCACTTTTAAAGCAAACAGTCTATCAGGTAAGTGTTGTTGCAGTCACACAGACTGTTCCTCTTACTGGCAACTTCCTGTGCTGCTCTGTAAGTCCTGGTAGGTCCTGTTCAGGAGCTCTGTCTCGTTTTCCTCTCCACACAAAAACACTCAGTGTCTCTTCTGAGGCTGCTGGCTGTATTCTCCAGGCAATCCAACTTGCTTGCCAGTGTCTCTCTGTACTTTAATCAGTATTATAAGCAGTCTTCCTGAATGTCTCACTTCAGAGCTTATTTCAGCTCAGCTTCCAGGATCCAGTCTTCCTGACTGTCTCACATTACAGGTTCTCACAGACTGCAGCTCCACACAGACTCCTCACGGCACTCAGGCCAGAGCCTAATCAGCCACCCCCCATCCCCCCATGTCTGCTTTCCAGGCTTTAAAGTGAAGTTGCACCTGCAACAATTAGGAGTTCTTTAGAAGTTTAACTCCGTCACTCCTGTCAAGAACTCTTTACACTACTTTACTTGGCACCATCCTCTAGGGGCAAACGGTTACAATATATATATATATATATATATATATATATATATATATATATATATATATATATATACTAGCGACTTTCCCATCAAAAATGATGGAGCAATAAAATTGTAAGGCAGGTAATGCTGTTTGCCACAGAAGGTAAGTGTTTTGGTCGTTTGAGATCCTTTGGTGCTCATTGCGAGCCTCTCGGTTGGTATATTTTTTGTTATCAGAGGCGCTTTTGCTGTCATTGTAAGGTCCGCGCTGATGTATTTTTTGCGCTTATTGCAAGCCTCTCACCTGGTGTCTGTTTGTGTCCTATGAGCACCGTTGGAGCTCCTTGTGAGGCGCGCAATGAAGGGCTTTGTTGTTTATTGCGATACTGTGGTGTTTTTTTTTTTGTGTATATGTATTTTTTCTTGATAATTAATTAATTAATGAAATATATACTTTACCTATTTGTACTTAATATATGCAGCAAGCATAAGTCCCGCGGCTCGTATTTTTTTTGTGTAAGTACGTAATTTTTTTTTTTAACTCCCGCGGCTCGTATTTTTTTGTGTAAGTCCGTATTTAGTAATTGCGTGTTAGAGGTTTTTTTTCAAAGTCCCGCACGTGGGTGTTTGTAGTATCTGCTTGTGAGGCACCATAGAGCGTCCACCTCCGCAAATGCGGACCCTCGCTTCGTGAGGGTCCGCATTTGCAGCAGCCAATGTTGGAGCCTCCATCTTCCGCAAATGGGGCCCCTCGCTTTGCGAGGGTCCTCATTTGCGGCCCGAACTGCGGCCCTCGCTTCGGGTGACCACGTTTCGTGACAACTATTATATGTGATATATATATTTATAGATATATATATAACAGCTAGACATCAGTGCTTAGCATCACATATTTATTGTGTAACTGGACAGAAAACATCAAGGGATTTGTGAGGTTCTATATGAGGAGTGGCATACTAGTTTGCTGCATCTATCTAAGTACTTCAGATCATGAAACATTCACAGTTACTGTACATGAATGAAGAGGCGTGAAATATTTGTTTTGTATGTAGAATATAATGTTCTACATCAGTCTTCCAACTAAGCGCATAGTGAAAACATCTCCAGTGAGAGCTTAAATCAACCTAGGTATTTGTTCTCCAACCATCTTCTCTGTACAATAAAAAAGTCTTAAATATATGTAGGTGGTCAGATCATCCCTAGGGTGATCAGATAAATGTTCTATAAAAACTATTACCTACTCCTCTCCCCTAATAAATTAAGAGACCCCTGTATTCCAGATAGAAGAGAACCTCTACATTGGTGAGGGTACTGGTGCTTTGACTATAGCCTTATCAAAGGAATCAGCGCCACAGGAGAATTAAGAGATTAGTGCTATAGTATCTCTTGGAGATATATGCAAAATGAATCACTGCTATATTCAAACAATATCACACTATAGAAGTACTTCTCCTAGGAGAGGTGAGCAGAAACAAATACAGTAATCATATTTAAAGAACTCCAAAAGCATAAACAAAAGTCATTAATCACTGCTCTTAAAGTGATACTGCCTTGATTGACAACCAATTTCTACCCTAGATATATGTGCTTGGACATTCTGTGATTATAGTTCTTGTCAACACATTTCTTGATTATTTGGAAGCATCTTACATTAAATGAAAGCAGTGATGAGGGGATGAGTAATATCAGGGCAGCGGTCAGTCTACAAGTTTTAGGAATGTATAGCACCTTTAAACAAAGTTCTATCATATGTTTGTATGTTTTTATGCTGTAAAGGAAACACTTTTTGTGCCATAAAATTGTGCTTCTTGTTCAGTACTATCAGGTTCAAAATATTATATATTTTAACTGATGATGATGATTTTACGTATAACATGATTTCATGGATTCTCACATTTCCTAATAATTCTCAGAAGCAAAACTACTTTCATTCTTATTTAGAAAAATTAAGCCACGATATTATTCCCATTTTTAAACTTTTCTTCAGAGAACAAATGAAAATCTAACATTTATTGTGTAAATACAAGTGAATTAATAAGAGTTGAATAGTAATTTCCAGGACACAAACAAAACCACAAATCAAAGTGTTCAAACCTAATGGTTATTATCAGGAGTGTTCTTGTAGGCCTGTATGACTGGAGTTCTGCCTGTGTCTTGCACTACTGCTGTGCCTGTATGACAAGAGTTTTAACTGTACCTTCTGCTCTATTACAGCAATCACCTCCACGTGTGTGCTGGTTCCTGCCCTCAGCCCCCAGTCTGATTCTGAGGACCAGTTTATGCTACTGTCTTCCATTGTCAGTTCGCTTTCAGTACTGTGTGCTATTGTTTCTGCATATGGACTGATACAAGCTTTTAATCTAAAGCATAGTGACTAAGCTTTGTACATCCTCTTTTTGTTCATTAAATTCATTTTGCTACCTGGCCCCTGACAGGTATAAATAATTATAAGAATACAAACTTATCTTAATAAGATTCCTAAAATACAGTTCCTGGATCTTAGCCCATTGAGCCACCATAACTGACAGACTGCTTGGCTCCAGCCACTGGACTATGTACACTGTGTACATAAACACCTCCATTGTATTGTAATCTGTTTTATTCCATTGTATGCCAGATAAATGTACTCTATTTGAGGTCTGGACCACTAAACATATAGGGCCTCATTAAATTCCAGCCTCGTAAATAAGAGGCTTCTACTTAAGCCCTACGTACTGCAAAGTTTCTCTAACTTACAATGCTATTAAATTAGCCCTGCTGCGAGCAACGTATCAGCTACGCAGCAGGGCCGTACGTATCTACACTGCGTAAATGTACATGAGGAGTGACAGCCTGCGAGATGATATCGCAGGCTCCCACTCCTCATCAAGTGCTGCGGGGGTCCTAAAAGGGACCTCAGCGGCAGTCCCCCACATAAGCCCTGCCGTGGCACCTAAAATTAACCCCCCCTCAATGCGGGGGTCCCCATCGGGACCCCCGAAGTGTCCTCACATGAACACCTTGCTGCAGGGGTCCATAGGAACCCCCGCAGCCCCCAAACATTAACCCCTTGCAGCGGGGGTCCCCGATCGGCACCGATCAGGCCCCTGCTGCATTTCAAACTTTTAAATTCCCTGCCGTGGCTCCTTAAAGGGCCCGCGGCACACTATTACCCAATCCCGGCCGAGGCACCTAAAATTAACCCACCTCTATGCTGGGGGGGCCCATCGGGACCCCCGAAGTGTCCCCACATAAACCCATTGCAGTGGGGGGCCCCGATCTGCATAGATCATCCCCCCCGCTGCATTTCAAACTTTTAAATTCCCTGCCGCGGCTCCTTAAAGGGCCCGCGGCACACTATTACCCAATCCCGGCCGCGGCACCTAAAATGAACCCCCCTCTATGCTGGGGGTCCCCATCGGGACCCCCGAAGTGTCCCCACATTAACCCCCTGCAGCGGGGGGCCCCGATCGGCACTGATAGTGACCCTGCTGCAATTCAATTTTAAATTTCCCGCCTTGCGGGTCCTCAAAGGACCGTAAAGGTCCTGAAAGGACTCGCACTAAAAATATTAACCCCAGGCAACTATAATTACCCCATTAACTCATGGTGGTCAATCCAGACCACCATAAGGCCTAAATTAACCCATTAACTCATGGTGGTCAATCCAGACCACCATAAGGCCTTAATTAACCCATTAACTCATGATGGTCAATCCAGACCACCATAAGGCCTTAATTAACCCATTAACTCATGATGGTCAATCCAGACCACCATAAGGCCTAAATTAACCCATTAACTCATGATGGTCAATCCAGACCACCATAAGGCCTAAATTAACCCATTAACTCATGGTGGTCAATACAGACCACCATAAGGCTCTATTTAACCCCATCAGTCCCATAAGGGTATATTATTACCATTATGGGCCTGTTACAACCCAACATTAACCACATAAGTGCCATGATGGTCCTCAAGGACCATCATGACACTAACTACAAACACTACACTATAACCCCCAATAAACCATTTAATCTAAACTAACCCCCCTCTACACTAATCTATTAACACTTACACTACCTACCCCCTAATAAACCTCCCCAACACTCTAATTACAAAAAACAAAAAACCTACCTTACAGAAAACAAAAAAAACTACAGTACAGAAACCAAAAAAACCTACAGTACAGAAAAAAAAAATACATTACAACCCCACCCCCCCTATAGATAACAAAAAAATACATTACAACCCCACCCCCCACTACAGAAAATAAAAAAATTACACAAAGATAGACAAGTGTTTTAGCCAATCAGGGTGGGATATTGGGGTGTATCCCATCCTGATTGGCTCACACATTGACGACTTTTGATTGACTGAAATTGATAGACAGCTTTTTCAGCCAATCACAAGCCGCCAATGCCAATTTCCTCCCGGAAACGACTCCGGGAGGCACATTAGCGTCGGGGAGGTCTGCCAGTGCAGACCTCCGTTAGTTTTTTTTTTTTTTTTTTTTTAGAGCGCGGATGGTTCCGCGGCCCAGCCGGGGCTGAAGGAGAGAAGGCCGGGGACATCGCAGGGAGGTAAGTTAAATGTATATTTAGATGTTTATATGTGTCTTTTATTTATTGTTGATATATTGTATTAATGTATTCATGTATTGTGTTTTTTTTTAACAGGGCCGCGCCGGAAGAGCTAAACAATGACGGTAAAGGTGAATATATTATTTAGAATGTATAGAATGTTTATTTATTGGATGTTAATGTTTTGTACTAAATATTTTTTTTTGTTTGACCCATAGGTTAGTGATCTGAAGCAACATCTTAAAGGTAAGTGGTCTTAATTTATTTATTTTAGCTTAGAATTAGGGTCTGTGTAGTTAGGACTGTAATTATTTTATTGTATTTTAGAATAAGGGTCTGTGTATGTAGTTAGGATTTATTGTATATTAGATAGATAGGGGGATGTATTTGATATAGTTAGGATTTTTTTTTAATTAAATAGATTGTATGTTAGATAGATAGGGGGTATTTGATTTGGACTATATGTAATATATTATATGTAATATATTATATTTAATATATTATATGTAATGTATGTAATGTCATGTATTGTATGTAATATATTATATGTAATATATTATATATAATTTATTATTTTTAATATATAAAATGTAATATATTATATTTAATATATTATATTTAATATATTATATGTAATATATTATATTTAATATATTATATTTAATATATTATATGTAATATATTATATGTAATATTTTATATGTAATATATTATATTTAATATATTATATTTAATATATCATATGTAATGTATGTAATGTCATGTATTGTATGTAATGTATGTAATGTATTATATGTATGTATTGTATTGTGTTTATCTGTCTTCCTTTTCAGGTGTGTAATTTTTTTATTTTCTGTAGTGGGGGGTGGGGTTGTAATGTATTTTTTTGTTTTCTGTAGTGGGGGTGGGGTTGTAATGTATTTTTTTTTTCTGTACTGTAGGTTTTTTTGGTTTCTGTACTGTAGGTTTTTTTGTTTTCTGTAAGGTTGTTTTTTTGTTTTTTGTAATTAGAGTGTTGGGGAGGTTTATTAGGGGGTAGGTAGTGTAGGTAGGTAGTGTAAGTGTTAATAGATTAGTGTAGAGGGGGGTTAGTTTAGATTAAATGGTTTATTGGGGGTTATAGTGTAGTGTTTGTAGTTAGTGTCATGATGGTCCTTGAGGACCATCATGGCACTTATGTGGTTAATGTTGGGTTGTAACAAGCCCATAATGGTAATAATATACCCTTATGGGACTGATGGGGTTAAATAGAGCCTTATGGTGGTCTGTATTGACCACCGTGAGTTAATGGGTTAATTTAGGCCTTATGGTGGTCTGGATTGACCACCATGAGTTAATGGGTTAATTTAGGCCTTATGGTGGTCTGGATTGACCACCATGAGTTAATGGGTTAATTTAGGCCTTATGGTGGTCTGGAATGACCACCATGAGTTAATGGGTTAAATAGAGCCTTATGGTGGGCTGTATTGACCACCATGAGTTAATGGGTTAATTTAGGCCTTATGGTGGTCTGGATTGACCACCATGAGTTAATGGGTTAATTTAGGCCTTATGGTGGTCTGGATTGACCACCATGAGTTAATGGGGTAATTATAGTTGCCTGGGGTTTATATTTTTAGTGCGAGTCCTTTCAGGACCTTTACGGTCCTTTGAGGACCCGCAAGGCGGGAAATTTAAAATTGAATTGCAGCAGGGTCACGATCGGTGCCGATCGGGGCCCCCCGCTGCAGGGGGTTTATGAGGGGACACTTCGGGGGTCCCGATGGGGACCCCCAGCATAGAGGGGGGTTAATTTTAGGTGCCGTGGCCGGGATTGGGCAATAGTGTGCCGCGGCCCCTTTAAGGAGCCGCGGCGGGGAATTTAAAAGTTTGAAATGCAGCGGGGGGCCTGATCTATGCAGATCGGGGACCCCCCCTGCAATGGGTTAATGTGGGGACACTTCGGGGGTCCCTATGGGGTCCTCCAGCATAGAGGGGGTTAAGTTTAGGTGCCGCGGCCGGGATTGGGTAATAGTGTGCCGCGGCCCCTTTAAGGAGCCGCGGCGGGGAATTTAAAAGTTTTAAATGCAGCGGGGGGCCTGATCTATGCAGATCGGGGACCCCCCCTGCAATGGGTTAATGTGGGGACACTTCGGGGGTCCCGATGGGGACCCCCAGCATAGAGGGGGGTTAATTTTAGGTGCCGCGGCCGGGATTGGGTAATATTGTGCCGCGGCCCCTTTAAGGAGCCGCGGCGGGGAATTTAAAAGTTTTAAATGCAGCTGGGGGCCTGATCTATGCAGATCGGGGACCCCCCCTGCAATGGGTTAATGTGGGGACACTTCGGGGGTCCCGATGGGGACCCCCAGCATAGAGGGGGGTTAATTTTAGGTGCCGCGGCCGGGATTGGGTAATAGTGTGCCGCGGCCCCTTTAAGGAGCCGCGGCGGGGAGTTTAAAAGTTTTGAATGCAGCGGCGGGCCTGATATATGCAGATTGGGGACCCCCCCCCCTGCAATGGGTTAGTGTGGGGACACTTCGGGGTTCCCGATGGGGACCCCCAGCATAGTGGGGGGTTAATTTTAGGTGCCGCGGCCGGGTTTGGGTAATAGTGTGCCGCGGCCCCTTTAAGGAGCCGCGGCGGGGAATTTAAACGTTTTAAATGCAGCGGGGGGCCTGAACTATGCAGATCGGGGACCCCCGCTGCAAGGGGTTAATGTGGGGGTGCTGCAGGGGTCCTGATAGAGACCCCTGCAGCATGGGGATGTGTATAGGGTGCAGGGGGGAGCCTCACACTGCTGTCTCGGGCTGTTCCGAGGCAGCACGTAGAGGCTTTCGGATCCCTTGCGTGGACTTTTTGTCCACGTAGGGATTCTTACGATATGCGAGAATCATGCGTAGATTTAAGGCTACGTAGCTCTCTCAGAGCCTATTCTCGGCCATTTTCTCGCAGTCATATCGCAAAGCAGGCTGCGAGAGATTCAGTACTCGCAAACAGCAGGAAAACTGCCTTTTGTGAGCACCGAGAGAACTACGAGGGATAATTTAATAGGGCCCATAGACAGCATTATGTGTATTTGGAGGTTGGCCTATTACAGGTGACAGACAGGATGACAGGATGCCAGACTATTAGACCCCACATGGAGTCAATCTCCTGTTTTTGTTTGCCTAACACCTATAAATATTGTTGACCTTACAAAAATAAACTGAGACATATATAATTAGTATGTTCTTATATTTGCTCCTGGTGGCTGCAAAACTGATCCTATCGCCACTCTGCAAGTAACCTGTTCTGGTAAATACCACATGAAGGTCACTCAGACTCCTGGAAGTGCTGATTCATGATGGAGAGAGCCTGACTGCTACAAAAGCCAGATATCAGGGTGCTGGTGCCGAGATTTCCAAGAACCCAAGGATCCTTGTCGGTAGTTAATCTGTAGTTTATAGCACGTGGCCCTGGGCAGTAATAGCACCTACCCCTGGAGCATCACAATATACTGTATATAGTACATTTATTATATATTGTACATGTGTGATATATGTATATATGTATATATGCAAACAAGCTGTGTAATGCAGTAAGCATAAGCTTAAAGTAAGCCATTTTGAAAATGGTTATGGATTGAAGAACAAAGCATTTGCGGGCACATTTGCATGTCCCTGCTCAGCTTCCCAGAATGCAGTGTAATACCTGTATTTCTCAGAATTCTGAGCAGGAAGCAAGTTTTTTAACCTATTTAGACATTAAAATGTTAACACAAGTGTACTATATATATATATATATATATATATATATATATAGTACATCTGTGTTCACAATTAAATGTCTAAAGCAAGTTAAAAAACCTGCTTCCAGCTCAGAAAACCGAGAAAAACAGTTATTACACTGCATTCTGGGAAGTTGAGCTGGGACATGCAAATGCCTGCTGTAATACACAGCATTAATGCAAAGCCAAGGTTGAATTAAACACAAGCTAGGAATCCTATCCATGTACAATTTTTTTTTATATTTTTTTTTACCATTCAGTCATCGATTACTTTCCAGGCAAGGTTTTTATTTATATCATCATGGTATGTTAAGACAAGAAAAAAAAAATTTACTAGGTCGAAGTATGTCAAATTAAAAAAAATAAAACTATTTTACCCTATAAAACCCTAGTAAAAAACTCCTATCTTTTCTCTTTCTTTTTCCATCTCTCTTTCTATCCCTTAATGTTAAACCCCTCTCATATCCCTTCTCTAAAAAAAGGATAAAAAAATTATAAAAAGGTAAAAGAGACAATTTTTTAGGAAAAATTAAAATTATAATAACCTGTTGCAAATATGCAACTTCCATTTCTGTTGTGCTTTCTCTTTTCCAATTTGTTTTTTATCCCTCCAATAATAAATATATAATACATTGAAAGCGTATTTTATACAGTCCTGAGGTAAAAAACATTTTTTTTTAAATAATAAAATATTTCTTGCTTTCCATAAAGCTTCTTTAAAATAATTAATAATTAATCAAATTTCTAAAAAGCTCTCTTTCTCTATATAAAACAGTTTTATTTTATACACCCACTTTAAAAGAGGTCCAATAGTTTTCCATACCTCCTGTGCAAAAGAGCAATTGCAGAATATATGTAAAGGGGCCTCATCTTAATTACACTCCAATCTAGGGCACTTCACCCGGGTGACCAAACCACGTCTGTGCTGGAATTATCTTGTAGGTAGACAATCTGTAACGGCTGCCCAAGCCAGATCTTTCTGGCTATTACTCAATAAATAATTAGATACATTATTCCAAATTTGTTTTGAGACATAACTATTAAAATTTGCCACCAAAAAAAACATTTCATTTAATCTAAAATTTATAAAAATATTCTGATACTTTTTTCAAATGTCCACACATAAATTTAGTAAATTATATTCTCATTATATTCTCATAACATAATGTTTTGGAGGGCTAAAAGCATAAGGTTTATTTAAAGACCAGCCCATCCACCCATATTTACAAAATAAAAAAACAATAGAATATTTTGTAAAATAACTAGCTATACAATCATCAGTACTGAGAGCCATTTTGATATTAAAAGCAAGAAATTTAAAACTCAAAAATATTTTTAAATCAATTAAAAAAATTTTCTTCATTAGCATGTAATTTACACATTTTTATCCTTTTAAATCTCTCCATTTTGGAACCCCATAAAAAAATAAAAGATTCTCTAATAATACGCTTTAATATTCAACTTCAAACCAGATGCTCCACAAAACCATTCAGCCACTCTCACTGCTCTTTTTATGGAAACAGAATCACTACACACAATTGTTGTATCATCCATATATGAGAAAACGTTGGCTTGTTTACCACCAGCACTGAAATTCCTTGTATTACTTTATCTCTTTTTTATTTAATTTAAAAAAGGTTCTATACAACATATAAATAAAATTGGGGAGAGGGGACAACCTTGTTTCACACCAGCATTTATACTGATCCAATCAGTCATAAACCCATTCACAATAACATAACTCATACATCCATCATACACACTTTTAATTTGCTTCAACATTCTCTCTGGCACACCCATTCATTTTAAAACCTGAAATAAAAATCTATGTGATATCCTATCAAAGGCTTTTTCAAAGACAAAATTAATTAATGCCAAATCTTGTCTTCTTTCTAAACTATAATAAATAATGTCTTTTATAGGACTCAAATTGTGGGTAATAGTTCTACTAGGGATACCACATACCTGGGAAGGGTCTATGATTTTGGAAATTACAGATTTTAAATGAGATGCTAATAATTTAGTAAAAATGTTATAATCAGAATTTGAAAGAGTAATAGGTCTCCAATATTTTATATTTTCTTTCCCCACTTTTTTATAAATTAAAACTACCACCCCCTGCTTCCGTGAAGCTGGTAAAATATTGGTAGTGGAGACTTCCTCAATGAAATAAAAAAAATCTTTTTTTTTAAAACATCCCAAAATGTAAAAAAAATTCAATAGGTATCCCATCATTTCCCAGCGTTTTTCTTTTTAAAAAACTTTTAATTGTATTTAAAATTTCAGTGCTACTAAAATTATTTTCTAAATTTTTTTTATCGTCAGTGTTAAAAGAAGATTCTGTTTTAGCTAAAAAGTATTCCTCTATATATATCATTTTAAAAAAAAAAGAAAATAAGTCAGAATAAAAATTAAAAACTTCTTGTTTAATTTTTTTTAATTTCTGTTTCTCCTTCTATATTTTCAATGATGTCTTTCTTATTTCTTACTTTTTTCTTAAAATAAACTTTTCATTTTCTTCTAAAACTTTTACACTAGAATTACAAATGATTTGTTTGCCTTTTTCTTTTAAAAATGTTTTATTTCTTCTTTTACTTGAGATAAACCCTCCTCAACCTCAAAGCGCTGACTTCAGGCTTTGAATAGTGCCTGGAGGCTAAATTGTAATATTATATACTCTTCTCTTTTTTTGTCCAATTTGTATAAAATAGTGTTTTTATTTCTGTTTAATCTTATCCCACCATAAAATAATTGCTTCTTCAGCTCTAAAATTATTCCATTGTATATATTGTTTTTTATATTGTTTTTTAAAATCCTCTCTAATTTCTTCTTCTTCTAAAAATGATGTATTTAACTTCTAATAAGTGTTTTTTGATCTGATTTTTTCTGACATTTCGCATTCACGTGTTACTAAATTATGCTCTGAAAAAATATTTTCACATTATTTACTATTTAAAGTGTTAAAATTCTTTGATAAAAACAAATAGTCTATTTGAGATTTGGATAAAATATTGCTCCACATAAAGCCTTCATTCATACCTTCTGACTCTTTCCATCTATTCTGTAAGCTATCATCCTCTACAATTCCTTTTAAAATACTTGCAGATCTATCTGTTCTTGTTTCAGTACTTTCACTTCCTCTAAATTCACCAGGCCATACGCAGTTAAAATCTCCACCTAAAATCAAAGGATTATTGTTAACTAAAAATAGATTAAGGATTTTAAAAATCTCTTTTTTTTCCGATGGGGCATAAACATTTATACACTTAATTTAAAATTATAAAATTGAACATAAACAATTAAAAGACGCCCAGGTATTACTTCCTCATATTTTTCAATTTTGAAATTATTACTTTTAAATAAAATACCAACTTCTATACATTTTCATTACCTCCGGACCACACTTGTGGTCCTTTTTCCCAGTCTTTTTATATTTCACTGTATTCAAATGTTTTTTTTCAATTCCACACTCCCACCAAAATAATATATAATCTTTTCTTGTTTTTAAAAAAAGCATACAGAGCTGCCCTACGTACAGGGTTTTTTAGGCTCCGTACATTTAACATGCTAACTTGGAACATTAGTAGATGTTAAAAAAGGTCTTATCTGGCACCAAAGTCCCCGCCCTCGGATTCAATTTCACTGGGCACATTTCCTTTCCGACTGTTAATTTCTCAGTATCTGAGGATGATATATCCCCAATCTGCCCTTTGTGAAAATTTTCTGACTGGAAAGCTGTAAGGACAACATTTTCATTATTGGTATTATCAGGTGATAGTACAGGAAAAAAACAGTGGGGTCCATCTGTATTTCTGTAGTGAGATCTGTTTCAAATCTCCATGTTTCAGATCTCCATTTGTTTTTTTTTTCTGAATAGTTCTATTGCTGAACCTCTCCTCTTTTTTTGATTGAGGAGGGTTTCCAGAAAAGTCCATGCTTACCCCAGTTGATGGAACAATCAACTCCTGGGATGTTTTTTTTTCTTCCACAGTTGGGACAGGATATGGCCAAGGGACTGCAACTATCCACTTACCAAATGTATCCGCTTTATATCCCATTTTTCTCAGGGCTTCTTCTTCCTCATCACTTAGAGTGAACTTCTTTTTGTTACTCTTACAAGGCTCTTTTTTCTCTGTTTCAGGTTTATCCTTTTTCTCCTGTAACAGAACCCATCACTGTTTTACCCTGTTTTATGGTTATGGTTAAAATATGATCCTACTGTTATACTGTATGTATGTTGGTTTATGCTCTGCAGAATATTAGCCCAGACTATTGCAGACCTTGGCATAATAGATAATCCTATTACAAGGGCTCCTCATAAGCAAGAAAGGTCCATTGTGTGAAGTGTTCACATTGTGAAGATGGAACAAAGGGAAGGATGATCTAATCAATATCTGATTGTATCAAAGTAGCCAGGTAGCCTCAGGGAGGTGTGACCCACCTATTGTCCCTCTATGTGTATTGTGTGGCCAACTATGGGGGATGTGTATTGCCTGTGGGAAGAGATGTGTATATATATTTCTGCACAACAAAATAAAGACAGTATTATTTGACTCCCAAATGAGTGTCGTCCAATATGGGAGGTTGGGGATGGTGAGACTGTAGTGCTTCTTGGATATTTTACCGTATACCAGCGGAGATATTGGATTCGTGTTCCAACTCCGTTACATTTGGTGGCAAGTGGCGGAATTGTTCCCACGGTCAGAAGGACAGCTACAGGAGACACCATTGAGGGCAACGCTAGTATCCGTACAGCGCCCCTGGCTACAGCAGGATAGAACCGGCTAGTTTTCGGACAGCATTCCATGATGAGGAAGAGGAGGCGGCCGCGGACTACAGGGATACAGACAGAAAGAAACTCATGGAGGGAGACCGGGCAGCGGCTACAGCACCTCTTACGGACAGCACACAGACTGAGTTTGGAAGAGAACTCCAAAGCAGACTGGCCTTTTTCCCAGGTACGCTTCCCATAATAACCTTGGAATGGTTAATGACAGATGCCCACGAATACATAATGGAAAAGCAGCGGGCACGGGGGCGGTCCATCTTGGGAGCTGCTAACCCACCTCCCACCATTAACCCCCCCCCCCCCCCCAGCACTGCGTCTGGGTGGTGGGAACTACCAAACCCCTCCACGGTACATCAGGTGCCACACGTGTAACCAGCAGGGCCACATGCAGAGAGACTGTCCCAGAAACAGAAACCGCTCCACGTGGAATACTCCAACTAATTCCCCTCCCCAGCGGCAGTGTGTATCCCAGCATACAGAAGGTGCCGTCCTTCCTCCCCAGCGGCAGTGTGTACCCCAGTGAGCATAAGGTGCCGTCCTTCCTCCCCAGCGGCAGTGTGTACCCCAGGGAGCAGAAGGTGCCGTCCTACCTCCCCAGCGGCAGTGTGTACCCCAGGGGGCCGAAGGTGTTACCCTTCCCTTCCAGCGGCAGTGTGTATCCCAGGGAGCAGAAGGTGCCGTCCTTCCTCCCCAGCGACAGTGTGTACCCCAGGGAGCAGAAGGTGCCGTCCTTCCGCCCCAGCGGCAGTGTGTACCCCAGGGGGCCGAAGGTGTCGTCCTACCCCCCCAGGGGCAGTGTGTATCCCAGGGAGCAGAAGGTGCCGTCCTTCCTCCCCAGCGGCAGTGTGTACCCCAGGGAGCAGAAGGGGCCGTCCTTCCTCCCCAGCGGCAGTGTATACCCCATGGAGCAGAAGGGACCGTTCTTCCTCCCCAGCGGCAGTGTGTACCCCAGGGGGCTGAAGGTGTCATCCTTTCTCCCCAGCGGCAGTGTGTATCCCAGGGAGCAGAAGGTGCCGTCCTTCCTCCCCAGCGCCAGTGTGTACCCCAGGGAGCTGAAGGTGTCGTCCTTCCCCCCCAGCAGCAGTGTGTATCCCAGGGAGCAGAAGGTGCCGTCCTTCCTCCCCAGCTGCAGTGTGTACCCCAGGGGGGCGAAGGTGTCGTCCTACCCCCCCAGGGGCAGTGTGTATCCCAGGGAGCAGAAGGTGCCGTCCTTCCTCCCCAGCGGCAGTGTGTACCCCAGGGAGCAGAAGGGGCCGTCCTTCCTCCCCAGCGGCAGTGTGTACCCCAGGGTGCCGAAGGTGTCGTCCTTCCCCCCCAGCGGCAGTGTGTATCCCAGGGAGCAGAAGGTGCCGTCCTTCCTCCCCAGTGGCAGTGTGTACCCCAGGGAGCAGAAGGTGCCGTCCTTCCTCCCCAGTGGCAGTGTGTACCCCAGGGGGCCAAAGGTGTCGTCCATCCCCACAGCAACAGCTTACCCTAACAAGGGGAGACACCAATCTCCCAGACGGCGCAGATGGGACCGTGGTCTCTGTGCCTGACCTACCGGGATGCTGGACAACCTGTCCAGATCCCCCAACTACCCTCACTGGGACAACCGGAAGAGGGCATAAGTACAAATTCCCCTCCCCAGCTAACTCCTAATGTGGCCCCAGGGTTAACAGAAGAAATGTTAACCCCCACTGACCCCCACCTTTCCCTGGCTACTGAGCCGGAATATGTCCCAAGTACCCCAGCAGAAGAGCTAACAGCGGGGCAGAGTGCAGTCGGCCTCTGCCCTCCCTTTGTCCCTTGTACAGAGCAGGATGTCCTGCAGGTTATACCAGCAGAAGAGCTGGCATCAGGGCAGAGTGCCGCTGGCCTCTGCCCCTCACGTCCCCTCAGCGTGTTGCCCCATCACCACAGCGAAATATCCAGGTGCCTGGTTAGACTTCCCCCCAAAGGGGAGATGTGTGACGAAGTGCCCTTCGCCACTTTGTCCTGGAGAGGACCTTTTGCCAGCCTCCTGCCCTGCGACTATGGCCCTGGGACATATTGCCCTTTAAAAACAGTATTCGGCCATACCAGAGTGTATGTCACTCATTCTGGCCCTTTTAAATACAGGGTGGTCATCCGGTACTTGCCCTGTGGGAGCGGTGATACCCCAGACAGCTATGCCATGGGGCCCATTCATATAATGAAAGACTATGGGAAAGACTTTAGCTACCTGGCAATTGAACTGTGTGAATAGGATCTGAGCACTATTCGGTAGTTTTGTGCGCTCAGATCCCAGCTATCTGGGGGATATGTGAAATGTCTGTGTGTAAAAGGTGACTTTAAGTATTTTAAAGGGGTTTATGTCTTTTTGTAACCATGTGCTCAATGGAGTCTGCCTCTATCCCTGGATAATTGAATTACTTTCCACTTTGTCTCCCGTACAGAGGCCTCTGTAAAACCTGTTTGTAAAATGTATTTTCCCTCTCCTTGAAATGTTTATTGCTGTGAATGCGGTATGAAGTGTGCGTTTGTTTTGTTCTTGAAATGTGAGTAAAGGTGAATTGCAGTAATGCTGATGGGTTGTCAAACTAGAGAATTGACCAACAACTACTTTTGTCCGGACATCCCCAGGCCGATCCGTTGGGATCAGACCGTGTATGCCGGCTTATGGTAACGGGAGAGGTGTGTAACGGAACCCATCACTGTTTTACCCTGTTTTATGGTTATGGTTAAAATATGATCCTACTGTTATACTGTATGTATGTTGCTTTATGCTATGCAGAATATTAGCCCAGACTATTGCAGACCTTGGCATAATAGATAATCCTATTACAAGGGCTCCTCATAAGCAAGAGAGGTTCATTGTGTGAAGTGTTCACATTGTGAAGATGGAACAAAGGGAAGGATTATCTAATCAATGTCTGATTGTATCAAAGTAGCCAGGTAGCCTCAGGGAGGTGTGACCCACCTATTGTCCCTCTATGTGTATTGTGTGGCCAACTATGGGGGATGTGTATTGCCTGTGGGAAGAGATGTGTATATATATTTCTGCACAACAAAATAAAGACAGTATTATTTGACTCCCAATTGAGTGTCGTCCAATATGGGAGGTTGGGGATGGTGAGACTGTAGTGCTTCTTGGATATTTTACTGTATACCAGCGGAGATATTGGATTCGTGTTCCAACTCCGTTACATCTCCCATCTTCTGGAAGAAGTGTTTTTCAGGACAATCCTTATGCAGATGGTCAGACTTTCCACAGAGTTCACATTTTTTTCTTTGCAGTTTTTAGCTTCATGTTCATCACTTCCAGAGAATCTGCACACTTGTGTTTTGGCACATACATCATGTCCATACATTTGGCAGTTTTTACAAAAAGGGGGCATTTGGTTAAAAAAATGGAAACCTCTATTCCTCCATATTGTGAAGACAGGAGGCGGTCACCTATGCCCATTCCATCCCTTAGGGTCAGCAGAAAACTTCCCCCAAAACTTCCTCTTGCCTGTCCATACTTAAAGTCCATTCCTCTATACTCCGGCATATATGATATACAGACAATAGCAGCTCAGAAATGGATTCGTCTGAAACGTAAGGATTGTACGTATGCACCGGTATCATTTGTTCTGTATCTCAGAACAATGATGTTACTTTTATTCCTTTCATAATCGGGAATCCACTTGGCTTCTGCATGACTCTAAAATCCGGTTTGCCCAATACTCAGAAATCAGGTTCAGGTCATAAGTCCCCTTCCTCCAAAATTCCTGGAAACAAAAAAATTTGTCAAAGGACAAACCAAGAGTCTCATGCAAAAGCCGTTTTTGTATGTAATAACCATTCTTTTCAGTTTCAAACGCAGGCTCAACTTCAAAACAAAGGGCGTTGTTCCACGAATGGTCCTTCCGGACACCAACTCCACCTCCTCCTCTCTCTGATACTCATAAGGTCCACAACACAAGCTGAGATCCTGCTCCATGCTGATGATAGCCAGTATGCTTGAAAAAGCTGTACATGGATAGGATTCTCAGCTTGTGTAAAATCCAGCCTTGGCTTTGCATTAAAACTGTATAATACAGTAGCCATAAGCTTAAAGGAAGCCATGTTTGAAAATGGCTATGGATTGAAGAGCGAAGCATTTGTGGGCACATTTATATGTCCCAGCTCAGCTTCCCAGAATGCAGTGTAATAACAGTTTTTCTCTGAATTCTGAGCTGGAAGCAGGTTTTTTAGCTTTTTTTAGACATTCAAATGTGAACACAGATGTATTATTTATTTACTGTACTATTGTACTGTTGAGGGCTTCTATCGCTCTTTTGCCCACCATATATTAAATGATTGTTGTTGTGAACTATATATATACTAGCGACAGGCCCGTAAAAAAATGACGGTCAATAAAAGAAAGTGTTGAAATGCTGTTTGCCACACAATGTGAGTGTACTGTGTGCCTCAACTATATAGACCCCTCTAACCCAGTAATGAACGCATGTAATAACACTATAAGTGCCATGAGGGTCATCCAGGACCCTCATGACCCAAAGTGTAAGCACTACCCCATTTTTTACCCGGTCTCTTATGGGGGTCTATCCAGACCCTCATAAGCCTCTATTTAACCCCATCAGTCCCATAAGGGTATATTATGACCATTACGGGCCTGTTACAACCCAACATTAACCACATAAGTGTCATGACGGTCCTCAAGGACCATCATGACACTAAGTATAAACACTCCACTGCACTATACCTTCCCAATAAAACATTAAATATCAACTAACCCCCCTCTACACTCACCTATTAACACCTACACTACCTACCTACACTACCTACCTACCCCCTAATAACCCCCCCACCACTCTAATTACAGAAAACAAAAAAACTAAAGTCACCAAAAATAACAAAAATCGACATTACATAAAATAAAAAACCTAAATCACCTAAAAAAAGAAATTTACATCACAGAAAATAAAAAAAACTACGTCACAATGACATCATTGTAGCTTCATCTATTATAATTAATTTTTTTCTTTTTTTTTTTTGCTTGTAATGATGTTATTCGAAAATACGACACTGATGTTTCCAAAATAGGGACTGGCCGTTTAAATCCACTATGCACAGTTCTTCCACCTTCTAACAAAAGTGCGGCAATTCCAGTGGTTGCAAATGCCAGCGCTATTTGACCTTGTGCTCAAACAAAACTCATCAATAAATTATGTAGATACGTTTTTCCTGATCTGCCAGGTCCATCCAGATAGAAATAACGCTCTTTGAGCATGTCATCATCTAGGGCATTTTTGATTGCATTAAATGCTTGCAATTGTAATGTATTTAAATTTGCAAGACTTTCTTCTTTTCTTTCTGTTTGTAGTTGAGTGTCATAGTCTTCAAAGTTTTTATTGTCTATGAGACCTGGATCTGGCAGATTAAAACTTGCACAACTTAATCCATAAGTTAAAAAGACTTCTTGGATTTCAATGAATGCTTTTAATTGTGCAAGAGGCTCATTGTAAAAAGTCTTCAGCCATATTCGTTTTAAATTTGTCCCACAAAGCTAATGTATTTGGAGCATTTGAGAAGATACAAATGAATGCAAATTGTTCCCTCTTCTGCCGTGGCATTTGACATAGTGCTGCTTTCTTCTAGACATCTTTCCCATTCTGTATCATCAGCTTGGACGTTTCTGTGTCGTGCAGCTAAATTAAATGATTCATAAACTATGTCATTAACAGTTCCTAACTGTTCAAAACTTTGCACACCAGGAACATTTAGAAGTAGTAATCGTAAGCAGAAACATTCAAGGTCTCTTGGACTTACAGTGTAAATTCTTGGAATTATTTTATTTCCACGACTTTTTTGTTTTCGCCATAATCCATTAACAAAAACATAATGGTATGGAATGTCAATATATAACAATTCCCTTGCCTCTAAGTCAGTAGAATTTAATTGAAACCATGCAGTTAGTGTAGTTTGGTGATGCTCACTTTGTGCCAAAGCATTTGTTTCATTTCCAACATGGAAATAAACTAAATGTCTTTGTGGCAAATGTACAGCTAATCGATATACTGCATGTGAGCGATCATGCATTTAAAATTTTAGAATACGCCACATTTCTTCTGGCGCACTTACATAGCAAGCATCTACATGAGATGCAAGTTCATCATGTACTAACTCACTGTGTTCGTTATTTTCAGCACTTTTGACCACTACAGTAGCTGCATCATAGCCTTTGTAAATATACTTGTAGACATATTTAATGGATTTTATAGAAGTGCAAGCTTCCACATTAATGTGTGCATTATACTTCATAAGTAAATGTGGATTGTATGGTACCACATATCTGTTGTCTACCTTTTTGCCACGAATAATGGCAGTTTGTCCTTTTCTTCTATATAATGGATAGCCATTACAATTATCATAAGTTTTGTCTCTATAATCTTTCGGAAATACTTTAGTACATTTCTTATTTTCCATACATGGTGACTGTGGATTAATATCTCCACATGGTCCATGAATCATATGATGAGTTACAATCTCATATAGTCTACCATGTATTTCTTGATCTGGTAGTTCAGCAATAATTACCGAATCCACTTTGTCACCAGTCTCCAATTTATCTTTCTCTTGAAGGATTATAAGCATATGTGCATGTGGAAGTCCTCTTTTTTTAAATTTGATGGTATATTTTTAAGCCAGACATTTGCCAAATAACTGAGTTATTGTTTTGTCACATATTAATTCATTTAATTTCATTTTAAAGACTCTTGCCACTAAATCTGGTGTATCGGAAGCAGTTAGTCCAATTAGCAGATTGTGTGCAATCTCTGGCCATTGTGGATTACTTATAAATGTAATAAATAAATTAGGTTTTCCAAATTTAGTTACATCATTGTATATTTCTTGCATATTGCGAGGAGATCCCTTGAAAGAAGATGGTAAAATGAGGGCTTTGCCGGGTATCATCTCTCTGGTTGTAGCAACCTCAGCGACATAATCCACAATACTGTTCTACACGTAGTTTATCTTTGATGAAGTTTACATTTTTTGCCTCAACTTGCAAATATGAATCAATGATCCATTGTTGTGTCAGTTTTCAGCCACATAAAATGGGATTGAATCCATCTCGAATGGCAATTTGAGCGTCTTTAAATTCATGTATGGAAATATTATTTTTCACACGTACTTTTGAATTTTGGTAACTATGAAGAGTTAATTTGGGTTGCCATGTGGAAAAAATATGGGATATGTCATTGGATCCAAATTGCTACCTAAGATACTTATATTAATGAAAGGTTGCTCCTCATTTCTGGGATATATTCGAATATCTCTCCTTTGTCATTTTGAAAGACCATTGCCACCTCATTTGATGTTGGCAAGTTATAACGGCATTTATCAGTATGGCGATCTTTTTTAAGCACCATATTGACCTTTGGGAATACAGTTTGTAAATAAGGACCTACTCCGTATACAGTTGTAAAATAAAATATAACTTTTATTGAGTATTATAAAAATAATCATATATACACAGAATTGATATACATGTGTCATTTAAAAATATAATTTTTTATAAAATATCAATATATGTCTCCCAAAATCACTTAATTACCAAAAAGAATAGAAATAAGAAAAATGCATCAATGATCAATAACAATTATATTGATACAATACGATATTATCATAATCTATATTATGTTGTATGTAGCAGCGCATGGCTGAAATGATGATGTCATCAGCGGGAGACAAGAACAGCTGATCCATCCGACGCGCACGTTTTGCGTCTCTGCTTTCACAGGGATCAGTCCTATCAGAGGAAAAGCATAGCTTTTTATAGGGTGAGCGAGTGCTTGATTAAGAAATTGATAATCTTGTTGTAAGTTCATTATGCTTCTATGTCCTGAAAGGACAATACAAAATATATCAAAAGGATGGCAAAATACTGGCAAAAAATATAATAATAAAGAGAAAAAGAAAATTAAATGAGTTTACTTGACTAGTCACATATAAATGCAGTATTTCAAAACAAACATTTATATATACAATATGCCCATAGTTAAGGTCAGAAATGAATCATTTTGATACAATGGTTATTTCGAGAATGCAACTGCATTTCAAAGAGGGAAATATACTGACAATATGCAGCATATCTCAATATATTCCATATGATATTATAAATCTAGAGAGAGCATCCTTGTATAATTAAAAGAATTTGAGAAGCCTTAATATGATATTATTATTTGGATTCGATAGAGTATATTATAAGGACACAATTGAATACTTACTGATATTCATTCATGTACTATCCTCTTTAATACATACGAAGTAAATTAATAATATCAGCAAATCAAGAAGTGTATTTAGGAGAGGGAAATATACTCTACAGTCAGTATGCAAAATGTCTGTCCTGCTAGAGTTACTCTATAGATATTTATTATTCGATCAATATAGAAAAAACTTATGGTCTTGTTATCAAAGTTTGATAGAGCACACTATAAGAACATGAAGTATACAGAAATACATAATCATTTTCTTCTTTCATTTACATTCCTATCCAAATCATACATATGCTGTAATAGATATTAACATCATGTCAAGAAGAACTGGAGCTAGAAAAAAAGGGAAACTCGAAAAAATTAAGATAAAACAGTGTAAATTGATTTTTTGATTATAGTTACAGATATACACTGAAGTTATTATTTTCATTTAAGCCATTGGGAGATGCAGTATTAAGCAAAGATATCCATCTGGTCTCTGCTTTGAGGAGTTCCTGTTCTAAATCACCTCTTCTGATGCCCAGTGTTATCTTCTGAAGTACCCAACATTGAATCTTAGGTTTTGACTCATGGCATTCATTGTGATATCTTGCAACTGATGTCAGTTTTGTGCCACTATCGATTTCTTTAGGGCTATTACATATATTGCGTATATGTTCACCTAATCTTTTCTTTAGTTCATGTGTCGTACCAACGTATCAGTAAGGACACGGACATTCCAGACAAACCCTGTGATCCACAGTTGAATAGGCCTTTTAGACAAATGTTTTTTCCAATTCTGTCAGTCATCTCCATTATTTTATTCATATATGGGCAGAATTTACAGCGGCCACATCCAAAGATTCCATTAGGTAAGGACTTGGGTCGCTTCTTATTTCTAACAAAATGACTGCGTACTACAGTATCTTTTACATTCTTAGATCTTCTCCATCCCATCTGGATTTCATCACCTATAAACTTGTTGATGACTGGATCAGTCTTCAGAATATTGATATGTTTATTCAGAATATAGGTGATGTTATTCCAATCTTCACTGTAAGTTCCAATGAATCTTGTCGGTCCATCTTTCTTGATTTTAGGTTTGGGGCATAGTAACTTCTCTCTGGTGGTATGAAGTGCTCTCTGATAAGCTCTCTTTAGGGATAGATTGCTATACCCTTGGCTTTTTAATCTCTCTTTAAGATCATCTGCTCTCATTTTAAAGATCATCACATCAGAACAGTTTCTTTTCTACCGAAGGAATTCGCCAACTGGTATGGCTCTTAATTTGGGGGAGAAGTGAGAGCTTTCAAAGTGCAAGGTGCTATTTGTAGCAGTAGGTTTCCTATCCAGATCTGTTTTTATGTACCCCTCATCATCTTTGATGATGGTGATGTCAAGGAAATCAATTTGCTTACAATCAATAGTATGAGTCAATTTTAGGTTCAAGGTATTATCATTGAGTATCCGAATGAATTTTTCAAAATTATTGACAGTATCATTCCATACGAAGAAAATGTCATCTATATATCTCAGCCACAATAATATATGTTCTGTTAACAATGCATTATTTTCATTGAAGACAAAACTAATCCAAGATAAAGATTGGCATAGGTGGCTGCTACTGCAGATCCCATAGCAGTTCCACGTTTTTGTAAGTAGAATCTGTCATTAAATACAAAGTAGTTGTGATGTAGAATAAATTTGAGCATCCTAATTAGGAAAGTATTTTTACTTTGATTAGCAATAGTTTCCATATTTAAGAAATACTTTGTTGCTTCACATCCAGCTTGATGGTCTATTGACGTATAAAGACTCTCAACGTCACATGTAATCAATAATGTTGCTGAGGATAGGGTGATTCCATCTAGTTTGTTTAGTACATCCATTGTATCTCTAACATAACTGGGTAAATTTAGAACAAACATTCTGAGTTTAGAATCCCAAAATTGACTCGCTTTTTCTGCCAGACTGCCATTACCCAATATAATTGGTCTACCCGGTAGTTTGTACCGTTCTTTGTGCACTAAAATGTGGCTGTTCTTGGATTCTTCACCGTTAGAAATGAAAATTCCTTTACATTGATGACATTGTCATTTTTACCATCTTCAATCATCTTTTTGTATAATTCAGCATAATTGTCTGTAGGATCACCTTAAAGGCGTTCATAGCATTGTTTGTCATTTAATTGACGTTCTGCTTCATCCACATACATGTTGATAGGCCAGACAACTATGTTGCCTCCTTTATCTGAGAGTTTGAGTATAACATCATCCCATTCATTTATTTCCTTAAGGGCATGTCGTTCTTCTTGTGAGATGTTGCTTTTATTACTTGATTTTCCAGATCTTTTGTTACAGACTTAACAAAAATGTCCACTGCTGGGCAGCTGGAAAGTATAGGGTTGAAATGTGATTTAACTTTCAATTTATCTATCTGCATTGTCTGGTCTATTGCTGACAAATCTACTGTATTTGTATCATTATCAGATATGAGGATGGAAGAAGTATCTTCGTTTTTGTAAAATAATTTCTTAATCATTAATTTGCGGGCATATAAATGTAAGTTTTTGAAAGTTTCGAAAAAGTAAAATTTCTCACTTGGTGAGAATGTAAGTCCTTTATGTAATAGAGATATTTGTGAGGTGGTAAATTGTCTTTCAGATAAGTTGATAATGTGCATGTCATCATCATTCATCATCTCTGCCGTCTTGACCACTGTTTGACGGAAGTTTGTACATCTCTCCCCCTGGGTTCCCATCTTTGATATTCTCTTGGAATCTCTCCTCGTGGGGGGTCCAATCTGTCTTCTTGTGCATATATAGGATGTCTCGCTGATCTCAATCTCTGTTGATAATCTAAAAAATCAGGCTGATTTCTATTGAATTCACCCTGATTTTTCTTTCTCATTTCTTCATCATCAGTCACCGAGGTAGAGTATATTTCCCTCTCCTAAATACACTTCTTGATTTGCTGATATTATTAATTTACTTTGTATGTATTAAAGAGGATAGTACATGAATGAATATCAGTAAGTATTCAATTGTGTCCTTATAATATACTCTATCGAATCCAAATAATAATATCATATATTCTCAAATTATTTTAATTATACAAGGATGCTCTCTCTAGATTTATAATATCATATGGAATATATTGAGATATGCTGCATATTGTCAGTATATTTCCCTCTTTGAAATGCAGTTGCATTCTCGAAATAACCATTGTATCAAAATGATTCATTTCTGACCTTAACTATGGGCATATTGTATATATAAATGTTTGCATTGAAATACTGTATTTATATGTGACTAGTCAAGTAAACTCATTTCTTTTTCTTTTTTCTTTTTCTCTTTATTATTATATTTTTGCCAATATATTTTCTTTCCAGTATTTTGCCATCCTTTTGATATATTTTTTTCTTGTCCTTTCAGGACATAGAAGCATAATGAACTTACAACAAGATTATCAATTTCTTAATCAAGCACTCGCTCACCCTATAAAAAGCTATGCTGTTCCTCTGATAGGACTGATCCCTGTGAAAGCAGAAACGCAAAACGTGCACGTCGGATCAGCTGTTCTTCTGGTCTCCCGCTGATGACATCATCATTTCAGCTATGCGCTGCTAGATACAACATAATATAGATTATGATAATATCATATTGTATCAATAGAATTGTTATTGATCATTGATGCATTTTTCTTATTTCTATTCTTTTTCGTAATTAAGTGATTTTGGGAGACATATATTGATATTTTATAAAAAATTATATTTTTAAACGACACATGTATATAAATTCTGTGTATATATGATTATTTTTACTATACTCAATAAAAGTTATATTTTATTTTACAACTGTATACGGAGTAGGTCCTTATTTACGAATTGTATTACATACAAAATGTGTCACTTTGGTTGCTTTGGGGTAATAAACTAGTGATCAGAACTAAAAGGTGTCTATACTTTCCTCTCTTTAATCTATTCTGATAATTAATACACTGCTGATCACATAGTTGTCCCATGGTGTTATAATTAGGACAATATAGCTATACTATAGCGAGTCCTTGCCAACTAAGGAATTTCCTAATATTGTTGTTCACCAACTTTTTTTATTTATTCCTTTTCTACTTCTTCCAATTTTTTTATAGGCTTGAGAGTAGGGGTTTTGAGCCATAATTTAATCAAGCTCTATAAAACAATGGGTAAGCATTTTTTATTTTCTTGAAGCTGCATACATTGCTCAACAGCTTCCATTGTATCTAGTACATATAGTTGAGCACATTTTCTTTGCTCTCCTTCGTCTGGATGTAAATGTGAAGTACGATGGTAAATTTGTCCTTGTTCTTTAAAGCAGTAACAGCCATCTCCTGACACATTAGCAGCTAATGTTGCACCCATAGATGCAAAGGATATGGCACTATTATAGGATCTTATGTTTGTTTTGAAATTTTGGTAGTTGGGGAAAGTAGGCTCAGTCATAATGCTTTGTAAATATTTTTGGAATTTTGACAGCAACTGACGAACTCTCCATCTCTGGGTCTTTCCTGTCTGAAATTATAAGCCCCACAAAACTGACAGACAATATTCATATCACCACAATTATGAACCTCTACTGCTAAAGATTTAAGTAAAGGACAATTGTGAGAACATATATCAATATGACTCTCTAAATCATCATTAGAAATCTTATCTGATTGTTCAGCAACATTTTCTAAATGCTTTTGTTTTTTAGTTGCCCTCTTAGTGGTAGATTTTAGTTGATAGTCTTTTGCTTGCAAGTCTTTTGCGTTTTTTTTGTTGTCGAATTTCCTTCTGCTCTGGCGTCTGATCCTTTGCCCATGTTTTTTGACGTTCTCTAGTTTGCCATCTTATCTTTTCCTGTTTCTTGTCATTATCAGCCATATTAATCTGTAACTAAAAATACAATTTTTGGTCCTTAATGTAACTTGTTTTTTAAGTGCATATTTTATTTTTTCTACTATCTTGTTTTGTGTGCAGCACTGCTGTCATTAGAGGTTTAGGTTGTGGGTTTAGGCTTAGAGGTTAGGGCAGAGAAAGCAGGATTTATTGTTCAATTTTGTATGTATTACCACAATTGTTTGTACTATCTTGTTTTGTGTACACCACTGTTGTTCTTATGATTTATTTTTGTTTTTCCTTTTGACATTGGCGCACAGCAAATAGGATAGGTGTTTCTTTTTTTTTACTTGTTTGTGAGGGTCTTTGTGAGGGTCCGCATTTACGGGCTGCAATGAGGCTGTGGCTCATTGCAGCCGACGTGGGAGCCTCCACCTACCCAAATGCAGCCCCTCGCTTTGTGAGGGTCCGCATTTGCGGTCGGAAAGTCATGGGGGGTCGTAGGGGGGTACGGTGCTCATCTCCACCAGCAACTGTGGCCCCTGCTTCACAAGCGTTGGCAACAACCCGCATGCTGACAATTATATATGTGACTAGCGACTTGCCCGTCAAAAAATGACGGTCAATAAAAGAAAGTGTTGAAATGCTGTTTGCCACACAATGTGAGTGTACTGTGTGCCCCAACTATATAGAATCCTCTAACACACTAATGAACGCATGTAATAACACTATAAGTGCCATGAGGGTCATCCAGGACCCTCATGACCCAAAGTGTAAGCACTACACCATTTTAACCTGGTCACTTATGGGGCTGTATCCAGACCCTCATAAGCCTCTATTTAACCCCATCAGTCCCATAAGCGTATATAATATAACCATTATGGGCCTGTTACAACCCAACATTAACCACATAAGTGCCATGACAGTCCTAAAGGACCATCATGACACTAAGTATAAACACTACACTGCACTATACCCCCCCAATAAAACATTAAATATCAACTAACCCCCCTCTACACTAACCTATTAACACCTACACTACCTATCTACCTACCCCCTAACAACCCCCTCCCCACCACTGTAATTACAGAAATCAAAAAAACTAAAGTCATCAAAAATCTAAAATCTACATTACATAAACTAAAAAAACATGAAATCACCAAAAATAAAACATGTACATTACAGAAAAAAAAACCTAACTCACAAAAAATAAAAAAAGGAACATTACAGAAAATAAAAAAATACATTTCAACCCCCCCCCCCCCCCACTACAGAAAAAAAAATACACACAGGAAAAGGAAATACATATAATACATACAATACAATACATACAATATAATATAATACAATTACATACAATACAATTAAATACAATACAATACTATTAAATACAATACAATACACCCCTATCTAATATACATCCCCCATATCTAATATACAATACTATCTATCTAATATACATCCCCCTATCTAATATACAATACTATCTATCTAATATACATCCCACTATCTAATATACATCCCCTATCTAATATATATCCCCCATATCTAATATACAATACTCTCTATCTAATATACATCCCCCTATCTAATATACAATACTATATATCTAATATACATACCACTATCTAATATACATCCCCCTATCTAATATATATCCCCCATATCTAATAGACAATACTATCTATCTAATATGCATCCCCCTATCTATCCACAATAAATACTATCTATGTACTATACATCCCCCAATCTATCTAATATACAGTACATGCTATCTCTATATAGCAACCCTAATTCTAAGCTACAATAAAATAATTAAGACCACTTACCTTTGAGATGTTTCTTCATACAACACGGTTACATAAAATAACTAAACATTCTAAATATTCTAAATATTATACTCACCTTTCCAGCATGTCCCGTTCCAGCATGTCACGTCCTCCATCATCTTTGCTTCTGCGGCGCAGCCCCTGGTAAAAAAAAACATTACATTAGTACACATACATAAACATGAAACCAAGCAAAATAAACACAATCTACATTGTACTTACCTCCCCGCGATGTCTCCGGACTCCTCGTGTTGTGCCCCGGAAGCATCCGCGCTCTTTAAAAAAAAAAACGACACACATCCGCCCTGGCCAATGTCTCCAACGCTAATTAGCTTCCTACGGAGTGTTCCAGAATAAAATTGGCAATGGCGGCTTCTGATTGGCTAAAAAGGCTGTCTATCAAATTCAGCCAATGAGAAGACGCCAATTGTGAACCAATGAGAAAGGGATACACCCCAAAATCCCACGCTGATTGGATAACGCACCTGTCAATCTTTATTATTGCCATCAGCGAATCACAATGGGATACACCCCCACGTACTGATTGGTGAAGACATCTGCGCCTTCCCATTGGCTGTAATACTGATTGACATTGACAATAGCCAATGAGAAGGCGCAAATCCTTTACCAATCAGTACGGGGGGCGTGTATTCCATTGTGATTGGCTATTGTCAGTGCAACCAATCAGAATGCGCAGATGCCTCCAGCCAATCACCCTGTGGGGGTGTATTCCATTGTGATTGGCTGAAGGCATCTGCGCCTTGTGATTGGTTTAAATAAAGATTGACAGGTATATTATCCAATCAGAGTGGGATTTTAGGGTGTATCCCTTTCTGATTGGCTCACACATTGGCGCCTCCTGATTGGGTGAATTTGATAGACAGCGATTTCAACCAATCAGAAGGCCCCATTGCCTATTTTCTTCCGGAAAAGTCTCTGGGAGCCTCATTAGCGTCGGGGATGTCCCCCATTATGACCCCTAGCATTTACAGAGCTCTACAGTGCAGTCTTGAATTTATTTTTGCTTTTAAAGATTTCTGAGCTTACGGCCGATTGCAAGATATACGGCCGGCCGTAAGGGGATATCCTAGCAGCGCCGTATAATTGAATTGCAAGGTAACGGGAGCCCCGCAAGGAATCGCAGCTAAGCGGACGATTTACGGCCGATAATAGAATGAGGGCCACAGTATCTGAAGAGGCACATTGCTGAATTAATAACTAGGTTAAATAAAGCCTATTATAAAACAATGAAATATGCTTCAATTTTACATTTTTCAAAAGCTTTTTAAGTTACTTTTCAAGGCTCTGTTTGATACTTGATGACTTGATGTTGTAGAGTCATGTCAGTAAATTCCATGTCCCTTTAAGTAAGTAACATGTAATTATTATTTGCCTTTGGAAGTTTTTAAAGGCATTTTACATACCCTTTTTGAATGGTAAATTACTATTACATATATATCAGGACCAGATGCTTTATTCTTTTTTTAAAGTTTTTTTTTTAATATGCTTAAAATGGTTGTTTTTCTTCTGAACTTTAGCTTGGATTTCCTCCAATCTTTTTCAGTCTGTGTCATGGGGGCTTCCATCTTGGATTGCTAACCTGCCTATAACCTGAGGGTGAGGGCTATTCTACTGGGATACTGCTGTATAGTTACTGTATATACTTGAGTGTAAGCCGACCCGAGTATAAGCCGAGGCACCTATTTTACCACAAAATACTGGGAAAAATTAGCCGACTCGAGTATATGCCGAGGGTGGGAAATGTGCTGCCCCCTGTGTCCCTCTTGTGCCCTCTGTGTCCCCCTCTTATGTGCCATTTTCTTGTGTCCCCCTCTCTCTCCCCTGTGTCTCTTCTCCCCTCTCCCTCCCCTGTCTCTTCCCTACTCTCCCTTCTCTGTGTCTCTTCCCCCCGCTCTCTTCCCTATGTCTCTCCCCCCCTTATCACCCCCCTCAACCCCCTCATCATCCTCCCTCCTCATTCTCAACCTCCCTTCTTAATCCCCCTCCTCATCCGCAACCCCCTCCTCAACCCCCCTCCTCAACCTCAACCACCCCTCATCCTCAACACCCCATCCTCATCCTCAACCCTCCATCTTCATCCTCAACCACCCTCCTCATCCTAAACCACCCTCCTCAGCCCCCCTCCTCAACCCCCCTCCTCATCCTCAACCTCCCTCCTCTTCCTCCCTCCTCACCCTCCCTCCGCATCCTCCCTCCTCATCCTCAACACCCCTCCTCATCCTCAACATCCCTCCTCAACCCCCCTCCTCAACCTCAACTCCCATCCTCATCCTCGACCCCCATCCTCAACCCCCCTCCTCATTCTAAACCCCTCCTCAACCTCCCTTCTCAACCCCCTTCCTCAACCTCAACCCCCCTCCTCAACCTCAACCCCATCCTCATCCTCAACCCCCCCTCCTCAACCCCCTTATCCTGAACCCCCCTCCTCATCCTAAACCCCCCTCCTCAACCCCCCTCCTCAACCTCTCTCCTCAGCCCCCCTCCAAAAACTCTCTCCTCATCCTCAACCTCCCTCCCCAACCCCTCTCCTCAACCTCAACCCCCCCTCCTCAACCTCAACCCCCCATCCTCATCCTAAACCCTCCCCATCCTCATCCTAAACCACAAATCCTCATCCTAAAACCCCCTCCTCACTTTACCCATCTTCATCCTCAACAACCCTCCTCACTTTACCCCTCTAAATACCTCCCACTCTCCCTTTCCCCTCACTTACCTCCATCTGCAGCTGCTCCTCCGCTCCTCAGCGCTCCTTCCTGCGTCTTGACCCGGCCAGTGCTAATGACGTGGCGCTCATGTGACGTCACGGAGCAGCTGCAGATGGAGGTAAGTGAGGGGAAAGGGAGAGGGGGAGGTATATAGAGGGGTAAAGTGAGGAGGGGGGTTTAGAATGAGGAGGGGGGTTTAGGATGAGGAGGGGGTTGAGGATGAGGAGGGGGGAGGGTAAGAGACATGGGGGGGTTAGAGAGACATGGGGGGATTAGAGAGACACAGGGGGTTAGAGAGACACAGGGGGGTTAGAGAGACACATTGGGGAGAGTGACTCGAGTATAAGCCGAGGGGGCCCTTTTCAGCCTTAAAAAACAGGCTGAAAAACTTGGCTTATACTCAAGTATATACGGTATATTGCTATTCAAAGTACCACCGTTCTCATCTATGTAATCGCATTGGCAACAATGATGAAATATCTGCTGCTATTAAATTTAAATTAATTAGTTACAATAGTTACAAATTAAAATATGTATTTATTTTTGTAATTATTTAAAACTTTCGCAAATTAATTTTCACATTATCAGGTTAAGTTCTTTACAAGAGCATGTTATATTAAAGATACTTCACTGGTCCTTTAAGAACCTTAAATAGTGTTTTATTGTCCATGGCCCTCATTCAATTGCAATTTGGCCAATTGAATATGGCTCTAAATAAGCATATAACATATATTTTTTAAAGAAGTTTTTAGTTAGTAAACATCTATCCTCAAGCAAGGTTTACACTAGCTAAAAACTTCTTTAAAAAAAATATGCTATGTGCTTATTTAGAGCCCTATTCAAATGGCCATATCGCAATTGAATGAGGCCCCATGAGAATAACAATAATTGGTTCATACTGTACCCTTCCAAATGATTAATAATATTTGGCTATAGGTATTATTTTAAGTGTGGTCTTCAGTAATCTATGAAAGGATCAAAAAATGAATTCAAATATGGCTTAAATAAACATAAGCCAAGTTTTTGTTTATGTAGATGGAAATGCTAGTCTGCATGGGACTATTGGTTCTGCAATTAGAACTATTTTCTTTGGCCCTCATTCAATTGCGCTGAGGGCAATTGAATAGTGCTCTAAATAAGCACATAACATATTCTTTTAAAATAAGTTTTTAGTTAGTGAAAACCTTGTTTTTGGATAGATGTTTAGTAACTAAAAACTTCTTTAAAAAAATCTGTTATGTGCTTATTTAGACCCCTATTCAATTGGCCAAATTGCAATTGAATGAGGGCCTTTATCTCTATGCACCAGTTCCAATGATATATTGTGTACTATATACTGTAGCCTACCCAAATTATTTACAATTGTAACATTTATTGAAAAGAAGATATTCGTATCATATTTTGAAAACATGAAACCTCAAATGTTGAAGATCAGACAGATGTATTCCTTATTCACATGATTTCAAGTATGTGAGCCTTCTCCATCCCAATTTTGATTTAGAGATTTCAAGCTGTAATAGCCTGAAAAGAAGCTGTGGCTTGATAGTAGAAGTCTTGAAAATGTAGTTTTAAAAAAGAAAGCATTTTGAAGTATATTTTGTTTCAAATTCTAACTTGCTTTACTCAAAGTGACAGATGAAAAAGTTGTCAAACCAAACAGAAAGTGGAAATAGCATATAAACTGTATACTGTGAACTGTAAATGTTTCTAACTATGAACACTGTGGAGTAGTAAATTATTGCCTGTGTGTCCTCTCTCGGGTGGAAAGAAAAAGCAGAAACACATTTTAAAGATAGTTTTTAAAGATGTGGCTTTGTTATAACTGTCAACAACTGAAATATCTAAACATGAAATGTGGGCATGCAGTACATTCACTACAAGTATCAGAATAAACAAAGCATTCTATAGTTCTCTGAGGCCCTGCAGTATGGAAAGTCTTCATAGTCGAGTAGCAAGGAGCCCTAGAACAAATCATATGATTATATGTATACAAAAAATGGAAAAAAGGGGTGTGAGGAGAGACACTAGAGAAATTGAGGAAACAAAGATTAGAGATCTTGTTGAACAAATTAACAAGCTATCAGATAACCCAGTGATACTGATGACAGTTACTAAATTATAAAGAAAAGGTAAAGAAACATAATGTTGAAGGAACTCTGCAATGGCAGTTCCTGTTTAATAAAATTACCAACAGTCAGTACATGATTCTAAAAACATATTCAGGGCTGTCCAGGTCCGGTCCTGGGGAGCCCCACACAGGCCTGTTATTGCGGATATCCTTTCTGTGTACAAGTGAGTCAATCAGGATGACTGAAGAAACAATTCACTCACGTGTATGCAGCAGGGATATAATCAAATCCTGGCATGTGTGGGGCTCTCCAGAACCGAACTTGCCCACACCTGACATATACAATTTACTCTTCAACAATCATTCAAAGCACATTTTTTCACAAATATTTTTTTATTTTTCTTAATAATACAATTTAAAAATAAACATGTAAATGTTATACCAAACTAAATATATATATATAAATCTAAATTATTTATATTATTATTATTATTATTAATAATAATAATTTTAATACTGATAATGTAATAACCTTTGTTTATAAGCACCAACATTGTATTCTTATATCCAAAGAGAAATATAGTGAATTCAGTATGTGACATATGTATGTTGATCCAAAAGGGGCAGTGGTACCTTCTCCAGAAAACTAACATTCTAACGGCTGAGTTAACAATAACAACCAATTAATATTTGGCGTTAGTTGAAAACAAAATAACTAAATAGATAGAAATATTAGGAGACACATAATGTACAGTTTGGGTGAAGAGCTTCATATAGGATTTAGTACTGTGTATATTGCTAGAACAGTTCATTGAAAACCTTAAGACCATCGAAAATTATCCTTTAAGATAGTACAAGACTGTGTTAAAATCCCAAACAAAGACAAACAAAGTTAGAGGAGTTAAGTTTTCTTCATTCATTCTGGGATTGGCTACGGCATATTTGGTACAATGTGGTCTAATCTATTTGGAAACTACACAGTGTAAATCCATTTCTGGGAAAGTTAACTTATAATCATCATGATAAGATGTCGGCATAGTGTTCTTGGCTGCAATGTAGAGAATGGATTATATTTTCATCCTGTCTCTCTTTTCTCCACTTTTACTCAATATATAACAACAGACAATAATTATGCAAGCTGCTCAAAAGGTAAATTCAAAGCTGGTACAACATGGAAATATTCTGTAAAGACAGTATATACTCAAATAATAAAAATATATACCACATCTCTTCTATCCATATTCCCAAACCAGTGTGTTCAAGATGAGTAGGTAAAGAACCTAAAGCATTAATCTCCTTTGCAGGAGGCAAATACTCTAAAAGAACCACTGTTCTTTTAGAGTGGATGTTTTCTATATAGTTATTTGAATAAGTATATTAATAATGGACAAATGTTTTTAGTATTTAATGAAAAAAAACTCAGCCTGTCAAAAATAGCTTGCTACACATGATCTAAGGATATATTTCCATCAAACAAAGCAGCCTACATGGTTAAATATTTGAAGTATAGGATTTTCTCATTTGTTATTCCTGTTCATGTTAAATAATAATTGTACTAAATGCCATTGCATATTCATTAATAATTATTTTTGATAAAATGTAATGTGTATCTATGCATAATAAAAATATTAGTTTATTAAGTTCTGTCTGTACTTCTACAAACCTTCTGTGCTGCTATAGAAATATTTTATAGTATATTAAGATTTTGTATGATCTTTATAGTTCCGGATGACTATGCTATGCTGTTTGGCTGAAATACAATATCTCAGCCAATAGGAAGCCTTAAAAAACTGTGTGTATGTCAAGGGCATAGTCAAAAGCTGTTATTCAGTGGGTAAGCGAGGAGCTTTATTACTCTAGTTATTTTTTATAGCTCACCTGGATTTTTAAGAGGAGGCCCATTTGCATGGGCCAAGAGAGTAACCATAGCTTTAATCACAAGATCAAGACGGAGACTTATATCAACATGGAATTGTCCTCTTATCCAGGGCAGAAGGTTGAGGACAAGGGCAACCTTAGATTTAAAGGGGGTCCTAGGGGTTCCCCCAGGCTCATGGTTTGCAGACAGCAACACAACATCAATCTAATATACTGTAACCACTGCATCAGGAAAATGAAAAAAGGTCTGTTGTTATTAGCATATAATATAAAGCATACACAACAGGTGCATTAGATTTCCTATCCACCCACTAAAATGGGAAATATTGCTGATCAGAATTGACATTAATTCTGCCCATAACTTTATTCTGCACTTGGGATGTTTGGTGATGTGTGGAGATTGAGCAACATGAGAGTAAGTTGTTACACCTCTTATTCAAAGCCCCACCAAACCAATATATATGTATATACAGTGCCTTGCAGAAGTATTCACCCCCCCCCCGGCATTTTTTGTGTTTTTTTGCCTCACAACCTGGAATTCATATGGATTGTTTGAGGATTTCAATCATTTAATTTACAGAACATGCCCACAAATTTGAAGATATTTTTTTTTATTGTGAAGCAAACAACAAATAGGACAAAATAACAGAAAAAGTCAATGTGCATAACTATTCACCCCCTAAAGTCAATACTTTGTAGAGCCACGTTTTGGGCAATCACAGCTCCAAGTCACTTCGGATAAGTCTCTATGAGCTTGTCACATCTTACCATTGGGATTTTTGCCCATTCCTCATGGCAAAACTGCTCCAGCTCCTTCAAGTTGGATGGTTTGCGCTTGTGAACAGCAATCTTTAAGTCTGACCACAGGTTTTCTATTGGATTGAGGTCTAGCTTTGACTAGGCCATTCCAACACATTTACATGTTTCCTCTTAAACCACTAAAGTGTTGCTTTAGCAGTGTGTTTGGGGTCATTGTCCTGCTGGAAGGTGAACCTCCATCCTAGCCTCAAATCACGCACAGAGTGGTACAGGTTTTGCCCAAGAATATTTAGCACCATCCATCTTTCCCTCAACTCTGACCAGTTTCCCAGTCTCGTCTGCTGAAAAACATCCCCACAGCATGGGATGGTGTTGGGTTTGCCCCAGACATCGTGTTTTCTTTGATGGCCGAAAAGTTAAATTTTAGTCTCATCAGACCAGAGCACCTTCCTCCATACATTTTGAGAGTCTCCCACATGCCTTTTCGCAAACTCAAAATGTGCCATTTTGTTTTTTGCTGACAGTAATGGCTTTCTTCTGGCCATAAAGCCCAACTCTATGGAGCATACGGCTTATTGTACAGATCACACTCACTAAAGAGTTTAAGTGATGGGTTTATAATCATTCTAAAGTATTTCAAAGTTGAAGTGTCAGGCAGTTTATTTTATTTTTACTTGCAGCTGCAATCTTGTCATATGATGAGGTAGAAGCAACAAATGTTTACTGGTGAGCTCACTACAATTTTCATAGATCTCTGTACTTTTATTGAAACGTATGTAAGTATGGTGCTTATATATATCATTAATTTTTTTTATCACTTTGTACCTTGCACTTTTTTATGTATCATCTTTTTTCCAGTTAATAAACTAAAAAATATTCACAATTGAAAAAAGCCCTAATTTGGTAAAAAAAAAAAGTGGGAAAGAAGTCTGAATATAGTATCTTACATCAATGCTTTCAATATTCAATTCTCCAATAAAGTATGTTTCAATGTTACACATTAGAAAAGGCAGAAACATAAAAGAATGAAGCTCGCCACCAGACATTACAAACAAAACAGTCCATCAGTTTATTTTGTTCATTAACAGACATGGGAACAAAAATGCCACTATGTTTTAGTATGCACATTATTCTGACATTTACATAGCCTTGTCATTGTCATAATTTGCATATTAATTTAAGCTCTGAGGTCTACAAGTCACATTATATATTGATTGTTTAAAATACATTCATATTGAAGAAAATTGCTATTTATTGGTCCTTAACAACCTCTGCTGAGGATTACTGCAACTATCTCACTGTTCAAAGATCTCCCGTTTTATGGTTTTGTGGATGTGATTTCTTCATATGATTACACTTATTATTATTATTATTATTATTATTATTGTTTATTTGTAACGCGCCAACATATTCCATAGCGCTATACATAAGTTAAGACAAGTTAAAGATTCACACATTGCAAAGAGTGGATGGCCCTGTCTTTGAGCTTGGAATCCAGTGTCCATAGCGTTTTCCCTAAAGCACTGCGCAGGATTGAAACTCGCAGACTTACAATCTAAAGACTCGTTAGAAACACGTTAGATTTGATTCTATTATGATGTCATTTTATGAAAAGCATTGCAGAAAATTGTTACCAATGCAGGAGGGTCACAAAGCTTTAAATGATAATAAAATAGTGTTGAGTAGTTTAAGTGTGTAAAAAGTAATTGTGTGTAAAAAGTAATTGTCAAAATTTAATTTCTTAGCAACCATTGTGTTGATAATATGAGTGATATAGAAATATTAAAGAACACAGGCCGGGTAGTTTTATTGCTATGAACTTGGAAACATTAACCAATAGGTCTAGGTAATGTGGAATCCATCACATCTGGAATTAATCATGTCTTGTTTCTATATATTTTGATGATTACTGCTAGCTCAAAAAGTAAGAGCTATCTGAAAAATACTGATGGGGGGAGTCTTTCTTTGCGAAAGGCTGATGCATTACATTAATATGTTAAATCTTTAATGCAATTCTTTGCCATTGTTATATTTTATGTTTTTTTTTTTTTTTACTTTTTGATAGTGCTATAAATTCCAATCCTTTTTTTACAGTTAGAGATAACTTGATCTGATAAGGGGATGTCTCTCCCCGTGCTCACTTGTACAATAAGTAATTCAAGTTACACCTTGAAGCAGATTACAGGAATTATTTACTCCACAGTAGTCTGTCTATTGTAGCTACTGAAAAAGATTAAGCCTTAATTATTCCAGGCTTGTGGTGTTGTACAATGGCATCATATCGACTGACAGACAATGTAAGATCTGTGCTGTGAGCACACATCCTAACTGATGATCTTGATTATCTTCTTGACAATTATCCACTCTGCGATTATAGACCTTAATGGTCCTTATAAAAAGTCTGATGTCCACTTGCACTGTACCCACTACCACCACATTCTCCAGAAATACTCTTAATATGATTCCTAAAAATACCAAAAACAGCTTGATATGTCTATCAACCAATAGAGCATTGACGTTTGGAAGTACAAAATGATTCTACTTTGATAAGTTTCTCAAATATTTTTAAAAATATTAATATTTTTATTATAACTATTAAAACCTGAATGGAATTTTACAATTTAAATTCAAATAATTTGATTAGAGTTGGAGAGCAGAATGCTTTCTTGATTTTTTATTTTTATTTTCTAGAGATCTCATTATACTTTCTTAATAATCGATAACAAAAACTCCTATATAATCCTGCAGTGTATTGCAGCAAATTTTAATCTTGCACAATATATCTACACTTGCATTTCTCCTCTCCTATGAGGCTTTATCAGGGGTAAAAGTGCGCTGCTCAGGTTGCACATATTAAAACCATCTCTTACTATGATGTCATCGTAGCGCCCTCACTTCACTCTTAAAGATCTATATAGGTTCATTATGACTAGGCAAGTAGAACAGATCTGTTTTGCAGATACTAGATTATACCTCTCTTCATTTAATTTACAAAATGAGATAGTAGGATTTCTCAAGTGAATGTTAAAACAGTATCAGCTATTGCATATATAAATATCTATGCTTAAATATTATGACACTTCTAAATACAGTAATCACACTAAGGTTTTCTCAATGCTCAGAAATTAACTGTAAATAGATACATATCTCAGGATTGCTACCTTGTCATGATGAAGGGGTTTGTAATCCAATGAAGCTATGAGCTATACCATGTAGGGTCACCCAAGATGGGCAGGTCATAGCAGAGAGGTCAGACAAATTATAGTCCACTGAAAAGGAACTGACAACCCACTTCAGTATCTTTGCCAAGAAAATCTTATGGATAAGCACAAACAGACACAATATATGGTCCAAAGGGTCACAGAGAATCAGACTCGACTGAATGACTGAAGAACAACAAGAGATGCATGTTGCCCACCTGGACCACCCTCTCACTTCTACTTGGCCACTTGCCACTGACTCTCCTGCCTCCTCATCAGCTGTCAAACTACTTTCACTCAACACTTCCCTTGTCCTCTCACAGCACTCCTTTGATCTTATCTTCACCAATCTCAGCACCACCTCCAATCTAGTCATCCATCCACTCCTTCTGACCTCCACCTCCTAACCTTCAACCTCACCACACCGTCCTCTCACTACCTTCTAGACACGGCCACCATTACCCACAGAAACCTTCAAGCACTTGACCCACAAAAGCTCTCCACTGTTCTATAACCCCTCCCCAGCCACATCACCAACCTCAATTGCCTGACACTGCTACGTCACACTACAACTCAACTCTATCTTCCATGCTTGACACCTTTGCCCCCATAACCACGCCACATACACGATACATTCAGAAGTGCTTCCACACTGCTGAACAACTATGGAGGAAATCACACACTTCAGCAGATTTCCTCAGGGATCTGGGATCAAATTCTATACCACTCCAGAAGTCTAGAAGAGATCAAGGGTCCAGATGGCGCTAACCTGCACATTTTTGCAGATCTATCTCCGTCCACACTATTGAGACGGAGAGAAATGAAACTAGCCCTAGAAGTTCTTATAAAACACAAGATACTTTACAAATGGGGCTTTCCCTTCTTTGTTCAATTCTCTATACAAAAACACAGATATGTGGCCCATGATCTCAAGGAATGCCAATCGCATCTTCACTTTGATCAATGATGATGCCCATCAACAGCCAATAAATCCAATTTCAAGTAACAGACCTCAAAGACAATGGACGGACATACCTAACGCCAAACTCCAAACGGCTTTCAATGAGCCCCAGAAGTAGCCCATGGGAGATAATACTCACTTCACATATAAACCAAAAAATCAACAACAACCCCCAAGGACTGAATCCTGACAGATTGGAATCTTGACTTTTTAAAAAGGGAATATAGCGAAATTATAGAATATCCAAGTTTGGGGCTTATCGAAATAGAAACTTTAAAATGGGTGTATATAAATAAGATCCCTTTAAATAAATTCAATACTTTACCATGGGTGGGCCAGAGCCTCCAGGTCATACGGCCAATTAGACTACCTAAAGTACTATTAAAATCTGTTGATAGTAATTTGTTATAGTTATAACTAGGGGAGTAATAGTGAGGACAGGTACTTCTTCCCCCTAGTCACACTAGTGCACAAAATAATACTATGAGGTAAGATCAGAATGTTGTAGTTATAGTTAAGATGTTTGTATTGGTTAACACCTTTTACATCATATGGTCATTAATATTTAAGCCCTTTCCTCCAGTATACAAAAAAATATTGTTAGCAAGAAGACTACTGGGATCTCCTCCACCAGATTACCGTATATACTCGAGTATAAGCCGAGTTTTTCAGCCCTTTTTTTAAGGCAAAAAAGGGCCCCCTTGGCTTATACTCGAGTCACTCTCCCCCCCCCCCCCGTGTCTCTCTAACCCCTCCTGTGTCTCTCTAACCCCCGCGTGTATCTCTAACCCCCCCGTGTGTCTCTAACCCCCCGTGTCTCTTTCCCTCCCCCCTCCTCAACCTAAACCCCCCTCAACCCCCCTCCTCCACCTATGCCCCCCTAAATACCTCCCCCTCGACCCTCACTTACATTCATTTGCTCCGGCCTCCGCTCCTTGACCCGGCGCCGGCGCGCATGTGACGTCACATGCTCTACGCGTCATTAGCATATACCGGTTGCCGGCACCCAGTCAAGGAGCGGAGGCCGGAGCACAAGAAGGTAAGTGAGGGGAGAGGGGGGAGGTATTTAGGGGGGTTTAGGGGGGTTTAGGTGGAGTACGGGGGTTGAGGGGGGTTTAGGTTGAAGAGGGGGGTTGAGGAGAAGGGTTGGGGTTGAGGGGGATTGAGGCAGGAGGTTGAGGGGGGTTGAGATTGAGGAGGTGGATTGGGGTTGAGGGGGGTTAAGGTTGAGGAGGGGGGTTCAGGGGGGTTGAGGTTGAGGAGGGAGGTTGAGGATGGGGCGTTGAGGATGAGGATGGGGAGTTGAGGATGAGGATGGGGGGGTTGAGGATGGGGGGGTTGAGGAGGAAGTTTGAGGAGGGGGTTGAGGGTGGGGGGGTTGAGGAGGGAGGTTGAGGAGGTGGTTGAGGAGGGGGGTTGAGGAGGGAGGTTGAGGATGAGGGGTTGAGGATGAAGGGTTGAGGATGGGGGTTGAGGATGGGGGTTGAGGAGAGAGGATGAGGATGGGGGTTGAGGATGGGGGGGTTGAGGAGGGGGGTTGAGGTTGAGGAAGTGGTAAGGATGAGGACGGGGGGTTTGAGGAGGGAGGATGAGGATGAGGGCTTGAGGAGGGGGGTTTGAGGAGGGAGGTTGAGGAAGGGGTTGAGGATGGGGGAGTTGAGGAGGGAGGTTGAGGACGGAGGTTGAGGTTGAGGAGGGGGGTTGAGGATGGGGGTTGAGGATGGGGGGTTGAGGAGAGAGGATGAGGATGGGGTTGAGGAGGGGGGTTGAGGAGGGAGGATGAGGAGGGAGGTTGAGGAAGGGGTTGAGGATGAGGAGGGAGGTTGAGGGGGGGTTGAGGATGAGGAGGGAGGTTGAGGATGAGGAGGGAGATTGAGGATGAGAAGGGAGGTTTAGGAGGGAGGTTGAGGATGAGGAGGGAGGTTGAGGATGAGGAGGGAGGTTGAGGATGAGGAGGGAGGTTGAGAATGAGGAGGGAGGTTGAGGATGAGGAGGGAGGTTAAGGATGAGGAGGGAGGTTGAGGAGGGTGATAAGGGAGGGGGAAGAGACACAGGGAAGGGAGAGGGGAGAAGAGACACAGGGAAGAGAGAGGGGAGAAGAGACATGGGGAAGGGAGAGGGGAGAAGAGACACGGAGAGAGAGAGGGAAACAGAGGGCACAAGATGGACGCAGGGAGCAGCACATTTCCCACCCTCTTCTTATACTCGAGTCACTCATTTTACCCAGTATTTTGGGGTAAAATGGGTGCCTCGGCTTATACTCGGGTCGGCTTATACTCGAGTATATATGGTAGTCCCCCTCAGTCCTTCTACTTCAACAAACGGCTCTACACAAAGGCATGATCACAGTAAGTTATAAGCTTCCAAGATATTCCTTTACACATCACTCTGAATATGATTACATCATAATTTGTCTTTATAACACACAATGTTAAGGGGTTAAGTCACCTCAAAAACGGTGCACAGCCTTTATTACATACAGAGATCACCATCCATCAATAATCTCTATGCAAGAAATCCACTTTGAATGCAGTAAGCCATCAAACTATTTACATAAACACTATCCAACATTTTATATGACAGGCCAAGAAGCAAAACGGGAAGGTGTTGCCATTCTATTACATAAAGATTTCCCTTTAGTAGTTGAAGAGACAAAGAGGGATATCTTATTATCTTAACTAGGAAATTATTAGATACAAAACTAACACTGGTCTCAATTAGTGATGTCGCGAACATCAAATTTTGGGTTCGCGAACAGCGATGCGAACTTCAATCAAATGTTCGCGAACGTGCGAACATCGGCGAACCCCATAGACTTCAATGGGCAGGCGAATTTCAAAACCCACATGGACTCTTTCTGGCCACAATAGTGATGGGAAAGTTGTTTCAAGGGGACTGTGGCATGCCAAGGGGGGATCCATGGCAAAACTCCCACGGAAAATTACATAGTTGATGCAGAGTCTGGTTTTAAGCCATAAAGGGCATAAATCACCTAACATTCCTAAATTGTTTGGAATAACATGCTTTAAAACATCAGGTATGATGTTTTATCGATCAGGTAGTGTAAGGGTTACACCCGCTTCACAATAACAGACCAATCTCCCCGTTTAATGCACCGCAAACAATCGCAAACAGTCCCTTTGCACAACCGCAAACTCCCCATTTCACAAGGTTGGATACCAAGCTAGCCATGTCCCGTTCCTTGTCCTCACTGATGTCATTGAAGGTCTCTTCCTCCACCCAGCCACCAAGGGTCTCCGAAAGGTGACAACAAGCCCCCCGGGATGCCTGCTGTGTTTGGGCTTCCACTGCCCAGCATGGAAGATTATACACAGGTCAAAGTCTGGGGGCTTCCACTGCCCAGCATGGAAGATTATACACAGGTCAGAGTCTGGGGGCTTCCACTGCCCAGCATGGAAGATTATACACATGTCAGAGTCAGGTGGCTTCCACTGCACAGCATGCAAGATTATTCACAGGTCAGAGTCTGGGGGCTTCCACTGCCCAGCATGGAAGATTATACACAGGTACTACTATTCCTATCAGTTTAATCCCTGTTACATCCACTATTAAGGGACGTGTATATGGCATTGATTTTTGGAACAGGGAGATGGAAAAAGATGCTTGGTCGGACCTCCTACTTCAAATTTGGGGCACTGCACGTGCAAGCTAAGGTGCCACCAGATATGAGTGTCACTGTGCACTGGCAAAAGTTGGCAGAGTAGGCTCTGTAGGCCTCACACACACGCCTGTAGGCAGGCAACTGATATTCAATCGATTACAATCAAAAAAGTGTTGTTTTATGTCACTGTACACTACGGTTGCACCAGATATGACGTATCACTGTGCACTGGCAAAAGTTGGCAGAGTAGATGCAATAGGCTTCACACACATGCCTGTAGGCAGGCAATTGCTATTCAATCTATTACAGTCAAAAAAGTGTTGTTTTATGTCACTGAGCACAATATAAGCTGTGAGCATGACACAGGCAGGCAACTGAAATTAGATTACAGGAAAAAAATGGTTGTTTTCAATGTATGTTACACCACCAGGTATGAGTAGTGAAAATAAGCAATATAAGCTGTTAGGTGTTAGCCTGTCACACACACACGCTGGCAGGCAGGCATAGATTACACAAAAAAAATTATAAAATAAAATAAATGATGTTCAAAGTTTCCTCAATGTTAAAGTATAGGGGGCGAACCGAAAAGCGCATGTGTTCGCCGTTCGCGGCGAACGAGAACATGCGAAAATCGTCGCGAATAGTTCTCCGGCGACCTGTTCGGGACATCACTAGTCTCAATTTATGCCTCAACGAAAAATCATCACAATACAAGACAAGGTTGCCCATTATCCCCTCTTCTCTTTGCCCTTACTATAGAACCTCTAGCACAATTAATCAGTATGACTCCAGAAATGAAAGGTATTCAAATTGGACATCAACATTTCAAAATGTCATTGTTTGCAGATGACCTGCTCTGCTCTATCACTGATCCCATAAATTCAACCTTACAACTCATACAGATCCTGTATAAATTTGGGGCCATATCTGGTCTAAAAATTAATATAGACAAAACAGAAGCCTTAGCATTAGATATGACTTCTGCAGAAAAACAACTTCTTTCACAAACTTATAAATTTCAATGGCCCCCAAAAAATATTAAATATTTAGGGATACGCATAACATCAAAAACAGAAGATATGTATAAGGCCAATTATATTCCATTACATAATACACTAAAAAAATATTTAAACAATTTGTTGAAACACAAAATATTGTAGCTAGGGAGGATTAACACAGTAAAAATGAACCTCTTTAGATCAATACCTCTTCAGATCACCATGAAGTATCTAACACACTTCCAACGATTGATTTTTATATATATTTGAAATAATAGACCCGCTAGAATCACCACAACACTCATGTACAGGTACAAATCTAGAGGAGGTATGTCATGCCCGAACTTAAAGCAATAATACAGGGCAGCACAACTAGCCTTATACCCTTAACACACTCAATTTTATCCCAACCAGCTTGGATATTTATTGCGAATTTTGCCATGTACCCCTATACCTGGGACACGGTAACTTGGCTTAACCCCCCACCGTCTGGGATCAAATATTCCTCAAACCTCATGATCAAATATACGGCATCAGGAGTTACTTTTGATCACTGTTACTCCACACTCTTTCCTATATCCCCTCACTTAATTTGGTTCTTTACACACACTCACGCCCCAAAAGATATCTCATCTATCTCTCAGCATTAGTGGAAATCAATAAATGTAGACAGACTAGGCACATGGGTAAGGGACTTCCAAATCCTCTCGTTTGAAGTACTTAGGGACGAATATGCCATCCCCTTACATGAACATTATAATTACACTAAATTAAGACAATCTGTATAATTTTTATTAACTTTTTTTTGTAAAGCGCCAACATATTCTGTAGGGCTGTATAGGGAATAAGGGAGGGAAGAATACAATGCTAACAAACTGCAGTAAATGGAGGGCCCGGTTTTGAGTTTAGAATCTTTGTAGGAAGTGATTCTTTCCAAAGCACCCTACAAGATTGTAAACTCACTACTTACATTCTAAGTGAATGCATTTATTCTGTAATAAACAGTATAACCAAACATTTGCACAATGAAGGGATGATTGGGTCCTTACGAATATACACAGTCATTAAAAATGCACAATTAATTCACACAATAGGCTTCCCTAAACACAACAGGCTTTTGAAAATTTGCCAAGATGCTCCTCTCACTAAAGGTATGATTGGTGAAAAATATATGACATACTTAACTCTCCTAGAGAGGAAAATAGGGATATATATATATATATATATATATATATATATATATGGGAGTAGGAAAGAGATCTAGCATGCCAATGGGATTCAAATAATTAGGAAGAATCTTGGGTGATTATCTTAAGGGGCTCTTTGAATCATAGCATCTTAGAAACTTCAATAAAAGTTCTTCATTGTACATATCTTACACTGTGGAAGTGCAGTAAAGTCCAACAAATCTGGAAGAATGTAGGTGACCTAGCTACAAACATTTTTCACCATTCAGTAAAATTAACAGCAGAAACGTGCCTGCTGGGGATACATGACCCGATACTCTCCAGACCTCAGAATAAACTTCTGCAGTATATCCTGTTAGCTACAAAATCCCACATAGCCAGAAACTGGAAAAAGTACCTCCTAGACATTGGGGCAATCGAAGCAAAAATACATTTCATGGCGACAAATGAGAGAATTTCACACTATCTTGCAGATACTATACTCAAATTTATAGAGATATGGGGCCCATAGATATACTAAACAGGCATTCAGATCACAGCTATAACCTAACACCCAAAAAAATAAAAATGTAAAAGACCCCTGGAAAAGGTAGAGAACTGGAGATCGGGGACCGACAAGGAAGGACCTAGTGGGGGAACAGATAAGGAACAAAACTGGTATTATTCATGTGTCTTAAATTAAAAAATAATAAAACTGACCAAGGTGACATTTGAGATAAGTTATATGTTAATTTGTTTGTTTTAAGTTTCTTCTTATTACTACCCGTACTCAATCATTGCAGGGAATATTCTCTATACCATAATGCCAGGTATTAAAATCCCATTATGGGATAAATGTAACTAATAAATATGGCAGAAGGGAAATTTCCAGTAAAACCTATTGATGCAGTTTAGTAAGGAGAAAATAAGCAAACCTGATATTGTTCTGCAAATAACTTACATGATAATAATAAGGAGGAACATTTTGAAAATGGGAGGAGGCGAATTTTATGATCAATACAGTAGTTATGTTCTTAATATATGCAAATGATACATGTAATATGTTAACTATTCTTAAGAATATAGTGAATAATTAATCATGTATATAATAGAGTCACTGTTATATATTTATAAAACATGTCTATGAACAAAAAGGTAACTATGTATGTCATATATATGCTGACAATAAAAAAAAATTAAAAAAAAGAAGCCCTCATCTAACTCTGATTCTGTATCTAACTATCGCCCTATCGCTCTACTTGCCCTGGCTACTAAACTACTTGAGCGGCTCCACTACAATCTCTAACTCCCATCTTGACACCTTACAATCTGGCTTTCACTCTGGACACTCGATTCTAACCTCAAAGACAGGACCCTCCATCCTTTGCATTGTTAATATTGCTATTGTTTTTACCTTGAGGTCTGCAATGAGCCGAAGGAGAGCATTATACTGCGAGACTCGCAAAGCGAGGCGAGCAGTTGAGGTATGCGGGACTTAGCAGGTAAGCAGTTGAGGCACGCGGGACTTACGACCCGTACAACTTAGGACCGAAATCCATACATGCACTGTGCTCCTTGCAAAATTACGACTTTAACAGCCGAACCCCAAAACTGAAAAAACATGAAAAAAACAACAAATATGCCTTCAATTAACTTACACACACACACACACCTCAGTGGGAGAGGCAGGGAGCCTGTGAGTCCGGTTGTAAGTTAATTTGATGCATATTTGCTGCTTTTTCACGATCGAAAAAGCCTAAGCGAGAAAAAAAATGGCTGCCGAAAAAACTCAAAACGACGAAAACAAGGCCCAAGGATGTAAAACTAGCCCCAAGGGCATAAAACTTGTCAGAAGGACGTACAAAATAGCCCTAATAAGTATCAGTGACACTTACCGAAAGCCAGCAAACTTAATCCAAGCCACTAACATTTAACACAAGACAGTAACACTCAAGCGCAACGCCTATAAAATACACAGGGGGAAAGGCTTGCAATGAGCGCCAAAGGCAGGAACATAGTCTAGTGGTGTGAGACAAGGAGTTCTATACAAGGGTCGTAGAAACCGAAAAAAATCTGGGAGGGCAATGGATAAACAATATATATATACAGTCAGGTCCATAAATATTGGGACATCGACACAATTCTAAACTTTTTGGCTCCATTCACCACCACAATGGATTTGAAATGAAACGAACAGGATGTGCTTTAACTGCAGACTTTCAGCTTTAATTTGAGGGTATTTACATCCAAATCAGGTGAACGGTGTAGGAATTACAACAGTTTGTATATGTGCCTCCCACTTTTTAAGGGACCAAAAGTAATGGGACAATTGGCTGCTCAGCTGTTCCATGGCCAAGTGTGTGTTATTCCCTCATTATCCCTCATTATCGTGTGCTATTTGCATTTGTTGCTGTTAACTCTCAATATGAGATCCAAAGAGCTGTCAATATCAGTGAAGCAAGCCATCATTAGGCTGAAAAAACAAAACAAACCCATCAGAGAGATAGCAAAAACATTAGGTGTGGCCAAATCAACTGTTTGGAACATACTTAAAAAGAAAGAACGCACCGGTGAGCTCAGCAACACCAAAAGACCCGGAAGACCACGGAAAACAACTGTGGTGGTTGACCGAATAATTATTTCCCTGGTGAAGAAAACAGCCTTCACAACAGTTGGCCAGATCAAGAACACTCTCCAGGAGGTAGGTGTATGTGTGTCAAAGTCAACAATTAAGAGAATACTTCACCAGAGTGAATACAGAGGGTTCACCACAAGATGTAAACCATTGGTGAGCCTCAAAAACAGGAATGCCAGATTAGAGTTTTCCAAACAACACCTAAAAAAGCCTTCACAGTTCTGGAACAACATCCTATGGACAGATGAGACTAAGATCAACTTGTACCAGAGTGATTGGAAGAGAAGAGTATGGAGACGGAAAGGAACTGCTCATGATCCAAAGCATACCACCTCATCAGTGAAGCATGGTGGTGGTAGTGTCATGGCGTGGGCATGTATGGCTGCCAATGGAACTGGTTCTCTTGTATTTATTGATGATGTGACTGCTGACAAAAGCAGCAGGATAAATTCTGAAGTGTTTCGGGCAATATTATCTGCTCATATTCAGCCAAATGCTTCAGAACTCATTGGAAAGTGCTTCACAGTACAGATGGACAATGACCCGAAGCATACTGCAAAAGCAACCAAAGAGTTTTTTAAGGGAAAGAAGTGGAATGTTATGCAATGGCCAAGTCAATCACCTGACCTGAATCCGATTGAGCATGCATTTCACTTGCTGAAGACAAAACTGAACCCAAGAACAAGCAGGAACTGAAGAAAGTTGCAATAGAGGTCTGGCAGAGCATCACCAGGGATGAAACCCAGCGTCTGGTGATGTCTATGCGTTCCAGACTTCAGGCTGTAATTGACTGCAAAGGATTTGCAACCAAGTATTAAAAAGTGAAAGTTTGTTTTATGACTGTTAATCCGTCCCATTAGTTTTGGTCCCTTAAAAAGTGGGAGGCACATATACAAACTGTTGTAATTCCTACACCGTTCACCTGATTTGGATGTAAATACCAAATTAAAGCTGAAAGTCTGCAGTTAAAGCACATTTTGTTCGTTTCATTTCAAATCCTTTGTGGTGGTGTATAGAGCCAAAAAGATTAGAATTATGTCGATGTCCCAATATTTATGGACCTGACTGTATATATATATATATATATATGTGTGTGTATATCAGTTCCCCAGTAGCTCCCACTCACCTCTTCTTCATTTAGCTGGTCAGATACCCGAATCTCACAAGATCTTGCAAGTTTATCTTGCATTATTTTGTGAGACCAAGCAGATATAATCTGGGGGGGATTTGTCCCCCCTGTCCACCCTGGTTCTTACGCCCCTGAATGAGAATGAAGACGGAGGGTGGGGGAGAATTTTGAAATGAGAACAGAGATGTTCTTGAGGGCTTTGTCAATTAGGGTCATGATTTTAAATTTTATTCTGGAGGCTACAGGAAGCCAATGAAGTGATTGACGGAGAGGTGCTGCAGACACTGAGTATTGGGCATGGTAGATCAGTCTAGTGGAGGCACTCATAGATTGGAGTGGGGCCAGATAAGTGACTGGGAGGCCAGTAAGGTGAGAGGAGCAGTAGTTGAGTCAATATATGATGATGGAATTGTTTGAATTTTAGTTGTATCTTGTTAAGATAGTGACTTAAAATAGAACTCATAGACAACGTACCTGTGAGGTGGGAGTGATGTTGGCATTGTCGACCGTAAGAGATAAATGAGGAGTGGAAGTTGTAGTAGAGGGTGGGAAGATTAGGAGGTCAGTCTTTGACATGTTGAGTTTGAGTTAGTGGGCGGATATCCAGGAGGATATGCTTTAAAGGCAGATGGAAACTAGAAGAGAGGGGGATAGATCTGTTGCTGAGAGGTAGATGTGAGTGTTATCTGCATATAGATAATACTTAAATCCAAAATAATTTTATCAGGGTACCAAGTCAGGATGTATGGATGGAGAAAAGGAGTGGGCCTAGGACTGTACCTTTGGGTATGCCAACAGACAGACTGTGAGGAGAAGAAGTGGTGCCAGAGAAGGAGACACTGAATGTTCGGTCTTGTAGGTATGATGTGAACCAAGAGGGAGCAGTGTCAGGGATGCCAAGAAGTGGAGAATTTGGATTAGAAGGGGTGGTAAATGGTATCAAAGGAAACAAATTGATCAAGAAGAATTACTATAGAGAAGTGACCTTTTGACTTGGTGTTGATAAAGTCATTAGTGATCTTTGTGAGAACTGTCTCCATGGAATGTTGGGGACAGAAGCAATATTGGAAGGTGTCACAGAGAGAATTGGAAAAATAAATTGGGTAAAGTGATTGTAGATGAGTTGCTCAAGCAGTTTGGAACCCAGGGGAAGTAGACAGATAGAGCGATAGTTGGATGCAGAAGCTGGATCAGATGAGATTTTATTAAGAATGGTTGTAATTATGGCATGTTTTAAAGATGATGCAAACTTACCAGAGATTAGGGAAATGTTGAATAGATGTGTGAGAACTGGGATAAGTGTGGTAGAGGGATTAGCTGTGATGCAATAGGATCATATGGTCAAGTTGTAAGGTGAGAGGTTGATAGTAGAGTAGATACTTCATATTCAATTACAGGGTCAAATGAGTCCATAGTGAAGGAGTGATCAGGGAAGGGTAAAGGCTGAGTGTTGTTGGTTTGTTGAGAAGAGAGCATGTATGAGCCAGGTTGAGAGGAGTGTTCATTCTGGATATTTTGCATTTTATTTTTAAAGTGACTGGCAAAGTCTTCAGATGTGAGTCATTAAGGGGCAGTGTGAGGAATTGACTCTGCTGGGTTTTGAACCCTGGTCCCCAGGCTGCTATACCTCTTCCCTACCACTGCGCCAGCCTGCCTTTTGTGAATTCCATTGAGACCTTATAAGCTTGACTCTGCTAGCAATTTTATCAGTACCTAAGTCTCTTCAGCTGTGTCTGGTCAGGTGTCTGGTCCTTGGCCTATATAAGGCACTTCCTATCAAATGTACCTTGCCAGATTATTGTTGGTTCCTGATCCCTTCGATAAAAGCTTGTTCCTGTTTAATCTACAAGTTGCTGAACTGGATTATTGCTGACCTTGGCTACTGGTCTCCACAACTTTGTGATTCCTATATAATTACAGAATAATCGGGCCCTTTCATGGAGACCGCCGGGACAGATTCTGCATTGGCCCAGCAGGTTGCTTTTACTGCAAGAACTGTGCAGACCCAGGCACAGACCATCCAAGTGCTGCAGGACCAGGTAGCTGAACTGCAAAATAAATTTCAGTCAATGCACAGTGAGTACACCAGCTACAGGGCACGTGATGTTTCAGCTGCTACTGTTACACCTGCACAAGATGCCCGCTTGCCCCTGCCAGAAAAGTTTGGAGGAGATCGCAAAAAATGTAGGGGTTTCCTAAATCAATGCCGTTTGCACTTCATGATGTTACCTCACCAATTTCCATCTGAAAGAGAGAAGGTGGGATTTATTTTTTCACTATTCAAAGATGAAGCCCTGGCTTGGGGCTCCCCTCTTCTGGAACAGGACAGTCCAGTCTTGGGTAATCTAAATGACTTTCTTGAGGCCATGTGCCTAGTTTTTGATGACCCCAATCGATGTGCTACAGCAGAAGCCACTCTACTTAATTTGCATCAAGGGAGGCGCTCCGTGGCTGAATATGCTGCTGAATTCAGACAGTGGGTTGCTGATACTACATGGAACCAATCAGCTCAGAGGTTCCACTTCAGAAAAGGTCTCTCAGAAGCTATAAAAGATGAGCTAGCTCGTGTTGATCTTCCTGCTGACTTTGATGCATTTGTGCGTTTGGCTATCCGTATCGATCGGAGACTTTCTGAAAGAAGACTGGAAAGACAGGGCTCTTTTAGACCAAGTACTACTCCTATTTCCTATTCAAGAATTTCTACTCCAACCCCACAAACACCTTCAGACTCTGAGCCTGAGGCTATGCAGGTAAATCTAATAAGAGAGCCATTATCCAATGAAGAAAAACAGTGGCGACGCACTCACAATTTATGGCTGTATTGTGGTAGTGCAGGGCACTATGCCATCAATTGCCCTAGCAAATCCAAAAGAACAATAGCTATGGCTGCTGAGGGCGCACAGATTCGACACCAATCCCAGATTGCAGATCAACTGGATTCTGTCACACAACCCTTGTTTTCTCTGGCTCATGGTGAAGAGGGTATGTTGACTCAACATCCTCATTTTGTGGTGCCTATCAGGTTGCAATGTGGTGATCATAAAATTTCAACTACAGCTATGATAGATTCTGGAGCAGGCGGAAACTTTATGGACATTAAATTTGCAGCAGGAAATGGAATTCAGTCTATCCCTAATTCTTCACCTGTGTTAATGGAGACAGTGGACGGTTCTCCACTTACGTCGGGCCCGGTTACTCATGAGACTGTGCCCTTAAAGTTGACTCTGGAAGTGAATCACCATGAGACTATATCTTTCCACCTAATTTCCTCAACACAGTTTCCAGTGATTTTGGGGGTACCTTGCCTTGCTCTGCATAACCCACAGATTGATTGGAAGATCAGAACTTTTTCCTTTCTTTCAGAACACTGCTTAATGAATTGTCCACCCACTAAGGTAACACCTGTTGCCACAACAATTAATGAAATGGTAGCTACAAACTTGACTAAGCTTCCTCTACAATATCGGGAATTTGCAGATGTCTGTGATAAGAAGAATGCTGATCAGCTTCCACCCCACAGGCCTTATGATTGCCCAATAGAGCTGTTGCCTGGGGCTGCTATCCCATTTGGCCGTATATATTCCCTTTCTGAGCCTTCGTGAATACATACAAGAAAATCTTGCCAAAGGTTTTATTCGACCATCTACTTCCCCAGCAGGAGCTCTTATATTCTTTGTAGAGAAGAAAGATGGCAGCCTACGGCCATGCGTTGATTACAGGGACATTAATAACATCACTGTTAAAAAACGCTACCCCTTGCCTCTCATTCCTGAACTTTTGGAGAGACTTCGCTCAGCTAAAATATTTACAAAGCTTGATCTTCGGGGGGCATATAATCTGGTTCGCATAAGACCAAATGATGAATGGAAAACAGCTTTCAGAACCAGGTACGGGCATTACGAATATCTAGTAATGCCATTTGGGCTTTGTAATGTCCCTGCAACTTTCCAGCATCTTATCAATGATGTACTACGAGATCTCCTGGATCAGTTTGTTGTGGCATATTTGGATGATATCCTAATATTCTCTGATAGTCTTGAAAACCACAGAAAACAAGTCAGTATAGTTCTGGAGCGCCTTCGTACCCACCAGCTATACATTAAACTAGAAAAATGTGAGTTTGAACAAACAGAAATTCAATTCCTGGGGTATGTCATAACTCCTAAAGGTTTAACTATGGACGCAAGTAAAATTAAAGCTGTGCTGGACTGGCCCATCCCCAAGAATGAAAAAGATGTCCAGAGATTTGTGGGGTTTGCCAATTTTTACAGGCGTTTCATTAAGAATTTCTCTGCCGTTATTACACCGATCACTGAACTCACACGTAAGGGGACTCCTTTTTCAGTGGTCCGATAAGGCTGATACCCCATTTTCCCGATTAAAGACTCTGTTTACATCTGCCCCCGTCCTGGTACATCCTAAGCCAGAATTACCATTTATTGTGGAAGTTGATGCTTCTGATTCAGCTGTTGGTGCTATACTGTCTCAAAGGACTGGACCTAAGATGCTGTTACATCCGTGTGCCTTCTATTCCCGCCAGATGGTGCCAGCAGAAAGAAATTATGACATACGGAATAAAGAACTATTGGCTATAAAAGCTGCCTTCACCGAATGGAGACATCTCTTGGAGGGAGCTACCCATCCAATTACTGTCCTCACAGATCACAAAAATCTGGAATGTATTCGATCAGCTAAGAGACTGTCAGCCAGACAAGCACGCTGGTCTCTATTCTTCTCAAGGTTTAATTTTTTGGTTACATACCGTCCTGGCTCCAAGAATGGTAAGGCGGATGCCTTGTCTTGAATAGCTGACCCCCTCCATGCTACCGTAACCAAGACCACCATCTTGCCGGAGGATATATTTATAGGAGTTGCTTTTCCCTCTGATCTGATGTCTTGCATTAAAAAGGGCTACGCTGAAGACCCAGTTCTTCGTGATCCTCCTCGTGATCTCCATATGACGATGCTTAATGGGTTTTGGATTTTTCAACGACGTCTGTTTGCTCCAGAGTCAGTGCGACTGGACCTTTTACGTCTCTACCATGACTCAAAACCCGCAGGTCATCCAGGAATCCGAAAGACGCAAGACCTACTTGCCCGATCCTTTTGGTGGCCGAAGTATCATGAGGATGTTAAGAAGTATGTGTCCTCTTGTGATGTGTGTGCCAGACATAAGACTCCTCGCTCATCCCCTGTTGGCTTGCTTCAGCCTCTTCCGATTCCTCATCGTCCCTGGGGATCTATATCCATGGACTTTATTGTGGAACTACCTCCCTCTAAGGAACACACTACCATTCTTGTTGTTGTGGACAGGTTAACTAAGATGGGTCATTTCATACCAGCTCGTGGTCTCCCTTCAGCTAAACAGACGGCTGACCTGGTTATTCGGGAAATTTTTCGCTTGCATGGAGTGCCTGATGAAGTGGTTTCTGACAGGGGAGTGCAGTTTACGTCTCGTTTTTGGAAACATTTTTGTTCTAATCTAGGTATTAATGTAAATCTGTCGTCAGCTTTTCATCCGCAAAGTAATGGACAGACTGAGCGAATCAACCAGACTTTGTAGCAATATTTGCGGTGCTATATTAGTTACCTGCAGGATGACTGGCTGGATTTTCTACCCACGGGGGAGTTTGCCTATAACAATGCCCAACACTGCTCCACTTCTTTGAGCCCATTTTTTGCCAACTATGGTTACCATCCGACCTTTCTAGTCAGTCTCTCAATTACTACTTCCATTCCTGCTGTCACTGACCGGCTAACTGCCTTACGTGATTCCCAAGCACTGTTGAAAGAGACTCTTTTGGAGGCTCAGGAATGTTACAAAAGAGCTGCTGATAGGCATAGAAAGGAGGCCCCAGTCTATCGCGTTGGTGACAAGGTGTGGCTGTCAACAAAGAATCTTAAGCTTCGGATTCCTTCTCATAAATTGGGTCAAAGGTTCATGGGACCTTTTGAGATCATTGCTCAGATCAATGCTGTCACCTTCCATTTGCAACTCCCGAATTTCATGAAAATACATCCAGTGTTTCACGTTGCACTGCTTAAACCTGTTCATGAAAATACTTTCCCTGGCCGACCCCTGCCTGCCCCACCTCCAGTCCTCGTGGATGGTGAGGATGAGTACGAAGTGGACAAAATTCTTGACTCCCGGATCTTCTGTAACAAACTTCAGTATCTGGTTCGCTGGAAAGGCTATGGTGAGGAGGAGAGTTCGTGGGAACCAGTGGACAATATTCACGCTCCTGATCTACTTCGGTCTTTTCATGTGCAGTACCCTGCTAAACCAGGTAATAGGGCATCCAGAGGCTGCACCTATAGAGGCGGGGGTAATGTGAGGAATTGACTCTGCTGGGTTTTGAACCCTGGTCCCCAGGCTGCTATACCTCTTCCCTACCACTGCGCCAGCCTGCCTTTTGTGAATTCCATTGAGACCTTATAAGCTTGACTCTGCTAGCAATTTTATCAGTGCCTAAGTCTCTTCAGCTGTGTCTGGTCAGGTGTCTGGTCCTTGGCCTATATAAGGCACTTCCTGTCAAATGTACCTTGCCAGATTATTGTTGGTTCCTGATCCCTTCAATAAAAGCTTGTTCCTGTTTAATCTACAAGCTGCTGAACTGGATTATTGCTGACCTTGGCTACTGGTCTCCACAACTTTGTGATTCCTATATCATTACAGGCAGGAGGTTGAATGTAACAAACTAATGTTTGACTTTGGAGAATAGAGTTGATAATAATGATGTGAAATACTGTTATTTGGTAAGGTTGAGGGCAGAGAAGCAGGAGTGCAGAATCAATATGAGTGAGAGGAGGTTGATCAGATTGTCTGTAATGGGTAAATAGGTGATACTGTTTATTTATTTTTCTTTTTGCTGACTGAACAGATGGAAGTCATGTGTGTTTCAATAAATAAGGACAACAGGGTGGGGGTGAGAGGCAGAGAGGGAGGGCACTGGTTTCAGTTACATGCAGGACTTAAGATGGATTCTGGAAAGTAAAATGTATTAGAGGAAGAGCGGTGAATGAAAGAGACATTGAATGTGTAGGGAGAACATATGTGGGTAGACAGGTAAGGAAATGTGAACAGGGGGTTGGGGAATCAGATGCATGACAATATTCTGAAATAAAGTTTTACTGTGCTATGTTCTAATAGCAGGGATACATATTAATAATCATAATAAGCAGTAGAATAATGATTGTAGTAATGGATCCTCCAATTGATTGTGCATACCTTACCAGTGTTTGTAATGTCCAGTTACATGCAGGACTTAAGATGGAGTCTGGAAAAGGAAATATGAAAGAGGAAAATGTATATGAGGGAGAGAGGTGAGCTTTCATTCAAACCACTTGGATATATTGTCTGTAAATTACATTATTTTCCCTTTGTTTGACTAAGACATAGACAAATTATCTAAGTTCCAAGGAATTGTAAGGCATTACATTACTGTCATGAGTAATACTGTGTTAACATGTTCTAAGACTAAATCTCATTTGTTGACTTGTTGTAACCAACATAGAGAAGTCCACATTTAATTAAATACATAACTACAGTTTTCTACAGTCAATATTATTTCTGATCATGTAGGTTTTTGTTGAATCAGAGTTTGGAAAATGCTTAAATTTACCAATGTGTACACAGTCTTTACCACCACCACATTGTTCTGATCCCAATGATCCATGCTTTAACCAACTCTGTTTATTTTCTTTAGTGAAATTACTATGCACTATCATGTTTTTTAATTGGTTGCCCTCACATTTTTTATTGAGGCCTTTTCTGTCGATACGTCTGATAAATCTGGACAACAAAATATCCCAATATTTTGTAAAGATAATTTTAATATTCTTCCACTAAGGATTATGAGCCGATACATCTTATACATATTACAAACAAAGATGCAGATTTAAGACATTACAACTCTGAGGCATCTCCTCTTGAAACCACCTTCAGGAATAAGTATTGACACATTTGATCTCTGATGAAACAGAATATCTCAATACTATAAGGTAACCAGAAAAAAATACTATCTACAACCTTCACATTAACAAAAGAGTTGGACCAATACTTAATATTTACAAATTGATTATTTTTTCTAAAGGTTTTAAACTTCTTTTTTTAAATAGCAATAATCCGCTAATGATTTACATCCAAAAGGCTCCTCTACATTCCTAGATGGAAAATCTAGAAAAAAATACTCCTACTTAGAATTGAAAAAATGTTTATGACTATGTAACAAGGAGCAACCTGAATATTCCAATCTTTCACCTGTATGAATAATCTCCCACGTGGAGACAATTTTTCTCTCCTCCAGTAAGTAAATTGAAAAATAGTAACAGAAAAAAGCATTCCAGATCACTTCAAAGTTACCAGAACAGGCTAACCTCCCTCTCAAGGCTCAGTCTCGTGCCTTTCTGAAGACTCTGAAGGAGATAACTGAGATACATATCAAAACGTTGATCTATCTGAGAAATCAATGGCCCGATTTGAAAAACTCTTGAAAATTTAACTATCTCTTGCTGTTAGCAGGCTTAAGAGGAAACTTCATGATTTAGGACAGCGGACTGAAATTATATAATCTACCACAGACCGAATTGTAGATACACAAATGAAGGACAGGGCATATATAACCCAGAACACCTCACGAGTAACAGTCTTAGAGGAGAAGTTAGAAGATCTTGACAACAGGCACAATGTGGGATACCTAAGTCTATTATTGATCTCATCCCATACTTGAAGGCTATAATATTACCCTCCTACACAAACTCACAGAAGGAGATTGTGAAATTAAAAGAGCTCTTAGAGCTCTAGGACCTATGACCTTCCAAAAGATGTTTTTGCTCGGTTTCTCAGACAGAAAACAAGAGACCTAGTTCTCTCAGCTTCTAGACAATTAACTTCTATCATTGGCCCTGATAGCTCCTCCTTACAATTCTTTGCAGACTTATCCCCAACTACTTTAGCAAAGCGCAGACAATTGAAACGCACTCTTGATGACACACAAGATACAATATAGATGAGGCTTTCATTTGTACTCCTGTTCCAAACAAATGGAGCTTCTTTTGCAACAGAAGCTCCAAAAAATAAATGCCAAAGGAGGAAGACACCAGAGGAGGAATCTCATCATTGACAGAGGATAATACCTCCATATCACGAGACTTAGACAAACCTTCTACATCTGCTTAAAGAGTTGCCTTAATTAGTTGGTTTAAAGAATATGTTGATTATACTAGTAGTATATCTCTTATAGCTATATTAAGTCAACAAAAGTAAAGTTATATTTAGATCTTTTAGTTCACTATTATATACTATACTTGAATAAAAAAAAGGGTTTCATTTTGTCTTAATTGTGTAGGAGGTGAAAACTCTAGGAGGAATGTTTCCATAATCTTAATTAAACATATGAACCAATTGAATGTCTGGGCCTATACCACGACAAAGAAAATGTCCAAACTTTCAATTAATTTTTAATATACTCAGTTGTTAGCGCTTTCCTCTAAATAGGGGAGAAATTAATTTATGTGCAAAAAAAATATGAGGAATTATAATGATGATATATCTGTTGATTGTTATTATTTTGTTATGTTGATTTCAATGTTTTCACTCTCTTTTTACCCCAGCAGCAGCCTTTTCCTGTCTTGGTGACTCTTTTCTCTCCATGACGTTCTAGCTCTGGAGTCCCGGGAATTCTCTAAGCCTATTTCATTACAATTTGTCCTGTTTGGTATGTGTCTCAAAATGATAGTGGATCTATATCTAAAAATTAAATGACTAGTTTGGAATATTTTTTTGTGATACACTGTTAGAGGATTTAATTCCTCTATTAAGAGGCGCAAGGCTTTTCTCACTTATGAAAATCACCAACCCTCAGTACTTTTTTTTACAGAAAACACATTTTACTCAAAACAAAATCTCAACATTTATGCATAAACTCTACCCTACCTTCAATGCTACAAGTCAAATTTCCAAAAGGGCAGGAGCCTCCATACTCCTACATAAAGATGCCCCCTTTACACTAGAAAATAAAAAGTAGATTCCAATGGTAACAACATTATCGTCACAGGCAAAATTTTAGATACCAACATTTCTCTTATTTTCTTGTATCCCCCAACAACCGCCGCCCATAACAATCTAATTAAGCTTTTAAAATAATTAGAACAACAGGAATTGGATATGGTAGATTTAGGAGGAGACCTAAACCTAAATCCTGAGATAGATCGAAAGTGTGCAAAGAAGGACGCTTCTCAAATAAACTAAAAGTTTCTGATTGATTATTCTTTAATTGACCACACTAGCTCAGCGGAAATTCACTCATGCTCTTGGTCTGACCTCTCAGCTGTAACAATAACTCTAAAACTAGGACCAAATTGCCGCCCCCTCCCTTCATGGAGGCCAAGGAGATGCTCCTAAGCAACCAATTTCTCAGAGAGCAGATTGCTCAAGATCTGGACTTTTTCTTGAAGACTAATTTAAATTAAGAAATGGAGATTGGGTGGTCATGGGCCTCCACAAAGCATACATTTGGGACACTTGCATAACGCTAACATCATCCTTTAAAAAAAGGCAAAAGCTACAAAAGAAAAACTTAACAAGGAACTTAATGAATTAGAAGCTAGCAGCCTTGGTGTAATATTTATTCCAAGATGCTTAGTGTATGACTTGGGCCAAGAAAAATTATAAAGCTAACTTTTACAATATTTAAATTACTAACAACCAATCTATGCACGTTGTTTAAATACCATATTTCATGGACATGACAAATTAATGCAGTCAAAATGTCTAGACTACTCTGGCTATTCCGTATGTTACCTATTTCAATTATCCCCAAGGAGTAAGATGGACTTCAAAGACAGATATTCAAATTCATCTGGCAGGAGAAATCCCTAAGAATAAACAGATCAATAATGTACAAACGTAAATCTATAGGGGTTCTATCATGCCCAAACTTAAGTTTCACTTCAAGGCAGCCCAACTATTCTTCCTACCTATTGCCCACTTTCGCCTACACCAACTGGCTTGGGTCTTCATTAAACACAACCTAACGCGTCCTTATTCCTGGGACAAAATTATCTGGTTACTGAAACCCCTTATTGGGATATGAAATCCCTTAAACCTATTCATCAAACTCTCATTCGTGGGCACAAGCAAAATTCCAACTATTTTCTCCACTGACACCATTATTTCCCCATCCACAATTCTCCAAAGGGTTTAATGAAGAATCTCTAATCAGGTGGAGATCTAAAGACCTAGATACATTTTTTATCTTGGTTTATCCACAGCGTAATAATTACATGTGAACAATTATTAGACAATTATGGTCTTCCACTAAGTGAACACTTCAACTACTGTCGCTTGAAACACTTTATTACTACTATAACAAAGACCTATGGAAACCCAAAGATGAACTGGTTTACACGTATCTGTAAAGAGGATCCCCTAACCTGAGGCATCATAGGCTCACTATATAATACTTTTAATTCACTTTCAGAAACCCACAAAGATAAATACATAACCGAATGGAAAACAGATGTAGCTTAACAATGGGAACAGGATAAATGGAAAGAATCCTGGACTAATTTATCACAATGATCTCTTAATTACAGTATTTTAGAGACCTCTATTAAAGTTTATATCACTTCAAAACGTGTTTCTGAATGGAAGCCTCCAGAGAATCTCAATTGCTTTCGAGGTTGTTCTTTAGTAGGTTCCTTTATTCATATACTGTATGGTGGGAATATCTAAACGTCCAATACATTTGGCAAAATATTATGCACTGTGCTTCAGAAATATTTAAAGTTCAACTTAAACTAAATATTGATACCTGCCTCTTAGGAATATCTTCTCTGGCCTTATCTACCTCACAAAATATATTGCTGCAATTTCTATTATTGGTTACTAAAAGCCACATAGCCGGTAAATGGAAATCTCATACACTTAATTTAGAAACAATTAGAAATAAAATTAAATGATATCCTAATAAACAAAAGTCTCATCCATCTCTCAGCAGATTTAATCCCCATCTTTTTTTTAAAACCTGGGATACCTGTTTGAGATTCCATTATAGTACCTCCTCCTATTATACAATTGTACTGTAACATTTCTAAGAATTCAACTTGTATAACATAATCTAGATGTGTATACCATGTCTCTATTCAGAAATAATAAAACATGTACTAAACCAACAGAACAGCCAACCCTGTTGCATAGAGGGATCCAAAGCAAACAGCTGGTCACCTCACCCATGCTGACGAGGGCTCATCAGCAGAAATGTCTCCAGTTTGCATGACAGTATTGAAATAAGATTTCTTAGATGACTTAGATGACTCTCTGATGAGCCACATTTTCGGCTCCATCGACTGGACAGACATTGGTTTGTCACGCACGAAACCTCTGAGAACAAACACTCTGCAACCATTGTTGGAAGAACACAAGCTGGTTGCGGCTGCATTATAATCTGGGGTATGTTTTCTTCCCATTGTCTGCATCCACTCTCCGCCTATTGGGTTATCTATCCATCATTGCAGATCAAGTACACCCATACATGTTGACTGTCTGCCCTGAAGCAGATGGAATCTTCCAGCAGGACAATGCAACATGTCATATGGCCGTAATTGTCTGGGAGTGGTTGGAGGAGCACAATGAAGATCTTTAAGTACTTCCCTGGCCTCCAAATTCCCAGAACTTGAACACTATAGGATCACCTCGATCACCATGTTTCCTGTTGTGATCCTCCACTGTGCACTCTTCAGCAGCCTTCAGATTCACTGCTATCTTTAGTAGATATTTCAGTAAAACCTCCGGAATGCATCTAAGGATTATACGATAATTGAGGAATTACATATATTTTTGTAATAGAAATCCTAGTCATCCATAACAATATTGTGTTTTTCCATTCTGAGAGTAATACTCTAATCTGATTGCTTACTCTACCTATATTATCTCTTAATATTTTCTTTAGATTAAGGGAGAAAACTATTCCTAAGTGGGTAATGGTTTTATGCTCCCAATTATAGGGATACCTTTCTTTCATCCTAACTAATTGATCCAATTTTAGGCCCTTTTATTCTTATCTCAGAACTAATTAGTTCCATAAGAGGTCCTATATAGAGTACAAACAAAAGGGGCGAAAGGGGGCAACCTTGACAGGTACCATTCTTTATTTTGAGATAATTGGATTTGAAGCCATATCCGGAAATAATAGCCGAAGGATAATCATAGAGTGCCCCAATTGCCTTTGAGGCAAATTCCGCCTGGCCAAATCTCTGTAAGGTACCTTTTGAGAATTCCCAGCTGACTCTGTCAAATGCTTTCTCAGCATCTATAGACAGAGTCAGCATGGGAATCTTTTACGTATTTATATAAGAAAGAATGTTCAATAATCGTCTGGAATTCTCAGATCCTTGCCTACCGAGCAGGAAGCCTGACTGATCTAAATTGAAGAGTTTGGAGATTACCGAACTCAACCGGTTGGACAGAATCTTAGATTGATCTTTACGTCAGAATTCATTAGTGAAATTTTTTTCCCGGGTTTTCCCCTGGTTTAATATATCTATGATTCTCGCTACCCCCAATTCCATCGGCATACTACCACTGTTCTTAAATTCGTTAAACATTTTACATAGGGATTCACTTAAGCTCAAAGAAAATAATTTATAATATAGATTCCCAATGCCATCTACTCCTGGAGCCTTATTCACTTTAGCAATCACTTCTATTTCTGTTCTGGTTATAGGTTCATTCAGAGACGCCAAGTCCTCTTTATTTATTTTAGGTTATTTTATTTTATTTAAATATACTTTGATATCCTCTCAATTAAGTTCTGTGGCTCTAAATTATAAAGTTTACTTTAGTGTGTAAAGATTCTTTTACTAATCTCTCTAGGATTGGAATGGATATTATTCTCCTTATCTTTCAGCACAATTAAACTATTTTGAATTCTTTGAAGCTTGATTTTCTTAGTAAGATATTTACTTGGTCTATTACCCAGGAAATAGTGATCTTGCTGGTGTGTCCACAGCTGATTGTCTATCTGTATCTGCAATATTTTTTTAATCTGACAGTTCAACTCACCCATCTCAGCTATCAGATTTTCTCTGGATTAAGCTTATTTTTAGATGTAGCTCTATCTAGTTGCACATACAGTACAGTTCTCTTATTGTTTTCCCTCTTTGTCGTCTATTCACACTCTGTTTGCTTTTCATCACTCACCTGATATAAGCTTTCTGAGCGCACCATAGTACAGAGGTTGAAGTGACCAAATCTTTATTATTTTGAAAGAACTTTTGAATTTCTTCTCTAATTGACTTGCCTGGTCGGAGTGTTTTAATAGATAATTATCCATTTTCCACAAGGTCCTAGGATTCTCTTTAAGATTATGAAATAAATTCAGGCTAATCATGGAGTGGTCGGACCATACTGAAGTTATAATTTCTGCTGAATGTACCTTATTTATTTTTTCAGAATCGACTAGAAAATAGTCGATTCTGATATAGGAAGAGTGTCGATTTGAATAAAAGGTGTAGTCTTGTGAATGAGGGTGCAAAGTTCTACACACATCAAATAGGTCATTATCTACGACTAATTTGGTACATTTCTGGGCCATATTAGCTATTTCTTTCTCCAATTTTATTTTCTGACTAGATGTTCTATCCATAGAGTAGATCATCAGCATAATACAGTCTCCACATATGATCACAGAACCTTTCTTGTATTTCTGTATTAATCTCAGGATTGTATTCATAAATTTCAATTGCCTTACGTTTGGGGCATATACATTCACTATAGTTTAAGGGGCACTATTAATAGTACCAACCCATACTATATATCTACCCACTGAGCCCACTTTTTAAAGGTTTCTTGTATGTTTAGGTTTATCCCAAAGATAATTGATACTCCTCTAGCTTTGGAGGTATGAGTAGAATCAAAACTATCTTTAAAAAGTTTGTTTCTCAATTTATAGTATGAATTCTCTTTCCAATGAGTCTCTTGTATACATAATATATCAGCCTTTTCCTTATTATAGCTGTTAATAGCCAGCCTTCTTTTAAAGGCAGAGTTCAGGCCGTTAGCATTATCAGATGTAATCTTTATTATCATTTAGAGTTAATAGTATCTTGAAACTTTTAGACTATTTTCAATTGTACATTACCTCCTTTTACTCTATTTATTCCCCTTGGCTGTAACATCTTCCCCCAATTTTCTATGTATCTTGTTTGTGTAACACTACTATCACATATAATAGTTGTCAAACTACGAAACGTCGTCACGCTTTGCGAGCTCGCAGTTCGGGCTGCAAATGCGAACCCTCGCAAAGCGACGGGCCGCATTTGCGGAAGGTGGAGGCTCCAACATCGGCTGCAATAAGTCGAAGGCTCATTGCAGGCTGCAAATGCGGACCCTCGCAAAGCAAGGGACCGCATTTGCGGAGGTGGAGGCTCACACGTCGGCTGCAATGAGCCAAAGACTCATTGCAGGCCGCAAATGCGGACCCTCGCAAAGTGGTTACAAAAACCCACAGAAGCAGGAATTTGAAAAAAAAACTCTAACACGCAATGACTAAGTACGGACTTACATAAAAAAAATAGAACCGCGCACAGCGGGAAACATAAAAAGAATACGAAATACACACAAAAATGCAATAAAAACCTTACCCACAGCAAGGGGGGGCACCCAGGATCTCTGCGAGTGAAGTAACACCTCAATTTAAGTCCAAATTACCGAGTTTAGACACTCGAAAATCCCCTAAGCAAGGGAAAAAATAGCCGCCGAAAACGAGGCTACGCGACCCCTAAAGCCGCAAAACACCACCAAGCACATACGACTTTTACAAAACCGGGCAAGGAGTGCATTAATCAGAGTGGCAGCACAGAGACGTAAGGTAACCCTGGTGGAGCTGTACATAGGACGACAATAAGCAGTACGCTCCATAGAGTTGGGCTTTATGGCAGAGTGGCCAGAAGGAAGCCATTACTTTCAGCAAAAAACAAAATGGCATGTTTTGAGTTTGCGAAAAGGCATGTGGGAGACTCCGAAAATTTATGGAGGAAGGTAATCTGGTCTGATGAGACTAAAATTGCACTTTTCGGCCATCGAAGAAAACACTATGTCTGGCGCAAACGCAACACATCTCACCACCCAAAGAACACCATCAAAGAAACATGGTGGTGGCAGCATCATGCTGTGGGGATGTTTTTCAGCAGCCGGAACTGGGAAACTGGTCAAGGGAGAGATGGATGGTGCTAAACACAGGGATATTCTTGAGCAAAACCTGTACCACTCTGTGCGTGATTTGAGGCTAGGACGGAGGTTCACCTTCCAGCAGGACAATGACCCCAAACACACTGCTAAAGCAACACTTGAGTGGTTTAAGGGGAAATATGTAAATGTGTTGGAATGGCCTAGTCAAAGCTAGACCTCAATCCAATAGAAAACTGTGGTCAGACTCAAAGATTGCTGTTCACAAGCGCAAACCATCCAACTTGAAGGAGCTGGAGCAGTTTTGCCATGAGGAATGGGCAAAGATCCCATGGGTAAGATGTGGCAAGCTCATAGAGACTTATCCAAAGTGACTTGGAGCTGTGATTGCCGCAAAAGGTGGCTTTACAAAGTATTGATTTTAGGGGGGTGAATAGTTATGCACATTGACTTTTTCTGTTATTTTGTCATATTTGTTGTTTGCTTCACAATAAAATAAAATAAAACATCTAAGGTTGTGTGCATGTTCTGTAAATTAAATGATACAAATCCTCAAACAATCCATGTTAATTCCAGGTTGTGATTCAACAAAACACAAGAAATGCCAAGGGGGTGAATACTTTTACAAGGCACTGTAATACATCGTCCAGTCACATTATTATCACCAGAAGCTAATATCCCAAAAAAACACAGTGTGCAGCACAGACAGCAGCGACAGTGTGGTAATGAGTCAATAAGATGCTGGAAGGCTGGCAATGGTATCGGGCCATGCAGGTAACAGAGGAGGAGGTAGGAAGGAGAAGAGGGAGCAGAGGGGAAGAAGAGGGACCCCTGGCCACTGAGGGCCACCTACGGACATCCCATAGCCCCCCTGTGGCCCTATAGTGGCACCTGCAGGTCCTTTGTGGCCCCCGCGGCCCCCCCTATGACCCGATAGTGTACCCAGCTGCCCTCCCATGGCCCCCAGTGGGCCTTGCAGCCCTCCCTTGGCCACCTCTGGCCCCAGCAGCCCTCCCTCATGTCACTATGGCCCCCAGGATCCCATGTAGCCCCTGCAGCCCCCCTGTGGCCCCCGCAGCCCCACTGTGGTCCCTGCGGCACTCCCTCTGCCCCACGAGTATTGTAAGGTCCCTGTGGCCCCCAGGTTCCCCTGTGGCCTTCACAGCCCTCCCATGGGTCCCCTGCAGCCCCCCACAGGCCCAAGGGCCCCCCAGTGGTGCCCCCAGTGGTCCTCTATGGCCCTTGTGGTACTACCGCAGACCTCTACACCCCCCCCTTGGCCTTTTGTGGCCCCTCAGTCCTTGCAAGCCCCTGTGGCCTACTGTCGATCTTTGCAGCCCCCTCAGACCTCTGTGCCCCCCCCCCCTCTGCTCTCTTGCGTGCCATGGCCCCTTTTCACACCAGGAAGTGAAGTGCTTCATCAGTGAAGTGCCGTCCTTTTGAATATATATACAGTGTATATTTTGTGTATATGTACTGGGGGCTTGGGCAGGTGATGGGGCAATTCACTGGGGCTGTAAGGCAATTTTCTGGGGCTGGGGGAGGTCATGTGGCAATAATAAATAATATTAGTAATCCAGATTTTAGACTTTTCAGATTATTATTATTTAGATTTTTCAGATTATTACATAGCATCTCAACCAAAATCATCTACATTTAAGGATAAGCTAAAAGAAGAAGGAAGCATAATTTTGCAAGACTGCTATTTCTGAATCAATTAACTGAAATGTATACAAATTAAACATTTGCAGCCTATTACTACCACTTAATTCTAACTTCTTGATTGGTAGGACCATTTGTTTCACAGATCTCTTTGAGAGGACTGCTGCATCCTTGTGTCTAATAAAGATTTCCTGTCACTTTGATTTCTAGTGCTACACCGGTAATTAAACTACATCAGATTTGTTTATTGTGATGTACCTCTTCAAGGTACGATTCTCATTGAAGTAGTCTTTAGAGTTATTTAGAGTCATTTATATATATATATATATATATATATATATATATATATATATATACTGTTTTTATAAAGTTAATTGTGTATCTAGCTGCGCTTCTGGATTAAAAAGCAGGACAAATGTTTTTAACATACTTTTATACAGTTAAATAAAAATAAGAAATTATAAAAAGCAGCCTGATCTAATATTTCAGATCCCTTTGAAATCTTTGTCTATGTTTTTATATTGTGTCTTTAGATCCTTGGTGCTTATCTTCAGTTTCTTTTTCCTTAGTGCTGAAAAATAGATAAGGAGAAAAAAGGCTCCTCTAAGGTAGCAGGTTTAAATGTAGATTTTGACTTAAATTGTTTCATCTAATAAAATCAGCTACTAGGTCACTATCAAACTGCAATACCATGAAGTAACATTAGTTGGCAGTAAAAAATAAACAAATAAATAAAAAAACATAAAAAAATGGGGAAAAGACACCATTTTTCAGTTCAATCAGCAAGAAGATATAAACACACAAATAATTATGTTATTAAATAAACTAGATCATGAGTGTTAGAAAACAATTTTAACACATATAATGTTTTAACTGTACCTTGTAATTTTTATAAAAGTTGTATATTTGTTTAAGTGTTCTATGGTGTAAAAAAATGTTTTTTATTATTTATGTACTAATTGAGAAGTTAATTGTAAATGCTGAGCATTTTCAAGTCAATTAAGATAATGACTTAAATAGAAGAACAGAACACAACCACCCACTCCAGATGAAGCACAAGTGTGAAACCGGTTGAGAGGTAATCAAACAGTTCCACCAAGCAGAAAACAGAACCACAGCACATGGAGTGCTGCTGCTGACCTGTGGAGATCCAGACACAGAGCACTGAAGGAAGTTATCTTCCATATGAAGACATTAATAAACCTAATGTAATCATTTTATATTATTTTTTTACTATGTATTAAAACTTTATTGACCATACCTTTTTCTCCCTGATGGACTGCATGCATAAAGCTGACTGCACACATAACCCTGCACAAGGAGGAGCAGTGCCAGGATCTGAGGGCCTGAATAACCGGACATAAATGTAAGGAGATTACCTACTTTTTAAAGAACTTTCCTCATTTGCAAACCTGCTACCTTAGAGGAGCCTCTTTTCTCCTTGTATATTTTTCAGCACTAAGAAAAAGAAACTGAAGATAAGCGCCAAGGCGTCTAAAGACACAATATAAAATACATAGAAAAAGATTTCAAAGGGATCTGAAAAATTAGGTCAGGCTGCTTGTCTTAAGAATATTGTATTAGATACACAACACAATTGCTTTTTATAATTTCTTATTTTTATTTAATTGTATAAAAGTGTGTTACAAAAATTGTCTGCTTTTTAATCCAGAAGCGCAGCTAGATACACAATTAACTTATTTTTCTACCGATAGACACTTTTTATTATAGCTGCAGCTATGGATACTGAAAAATATGTTCCAATATAGAAATACATTGGCACAAAAAGTTTTTCAATAGAACATTTAGGAAACAAAATTAACCAAATTAATAATGCTAATCTAAGGGAAGAAAGATTAGAAAAACTGTCAATTATAGAGTTAAAAGATTGGTGGGACCTAACTACAATAGAGAATTATTTAGAGACAAAAATAATACCTAGGGGTTTAAGAAATAAAAAAAATAAAAAAAACATTTATACTGCAGATTCAAAATGTATGTTTATCTTGGGATGCAATATTGGACTTTGCTCATTTGAGCTAATGAAAACTATTGCGGTGTACAGGAAAAACAACCTTATAGATACCAGAAAAGAAATACACATAAATTAAAACAGAACTAGAAAATAAGATATTTAAATTAGAAAAAGACATTACAGCAAGAAAACACCACAAATTTAATAGGGACATCACAGATTATGCATACAGAAAAAATCTAAATTGGATGAATTTAACCATAACCTTTATCATAAAAACACAAAATCATCAGTGCTAAATAGAAATTTATCAAACAATGGAAAACTAAAATCCAACTTAGAGGAGAAGAAAAGAGAAAAAAAAATATAGAGCAACCTAATAAAATAAGTATGACAAAGCAAAAAATAGAAACAAAGGAGAATTTTTTTTTATATATTACCAAAAATTCACAAAAATCTAACTAACCCCCCTGGCAGACCAATAATTTCAGGTATTGATTCCATCACTACAAACTTGTCAGAGTATATTGACTACTTCCTCCAGTCTGAGGTAAAAAAACTTCCGTCATATGTAAAAGACACCACCGCTATAATTAACTTTGTAGAACAACTGAAATGGAAAAAAGATTGGTGGTTAGTTACAATAGATGTCACCTCATTATACACCATCATAGATCATGAGCAAGGTTTAAATGCTACAAAATATTTCTTAAATCAAGAAAAAAAGTAAAAAAGGGAACACATAAACTTAATTCTAGAAGGAATACATTTTATCCTTCATAACAACTATTTTTGGTTTACAAATGAATTTTTCCTGCAAGACAGAGGGACAGCGATGGGAACTAAGGGCCCTATTAAATTCCAGCCTCGTAAATAAGAGGCTTCTACTTAAGCCCTACGTACTGCAAAGTTTCTCTAACTTACAATGCTATTAAATTAGCCCTGCTGCGAGCAACGTATGAGCTACGCAGCAGGGCCGTACGTATCTACACTGCGTAAATGTACATGAGGAGTGACAGCCTGCGAGATGATATTGCAGGCTCCCACTCCTCATCAATTGCTGCGGGGGTCCTAAAAGGGACCTCCGCGGCAGTCCCCCACATAAGCCCTGCCATGGGGTACTCCGAATACACCCCCCCGCACCTAAAATTAACCCCCCCTCAATGCGGGGTCCCCGTCGGGACCCCTGAAGTGTCCTCACATGAACACCTTGCTGCAGGGGTCCATAGGAACCCCCGCAGCCCCCACACATTAACCCATTGCAGCGGGGGTCCCCGATCTGCATAGATCAGGCCCCCCGCTGCATTTCAAACTTTTAAATTCCCCGCCGCAGCTCCTTAAAGGGACCGCGGCACACTATTACCCAATCCCGGCCGCAGCACTTAAAATTAACCCCCCTCTATGCTGGGGGTCCCCATCGGGACCCCCGAAGTGTCCCCACATAAACCCATTGCAGGGGGGGTCCCCGATCTGCATAGATCAGGCCCCCCGCTGCATTTCAAACTTTTAAATTCCCCGCCGCGGCTCCTTAATGGGGCCGCGGCACACTATTACCCAATCACGGCCGCGGCACTTAAAATTAACCTCCCTCTATGCTGGGGGTCCCCATCGGGACCCCCGAAGTGTCCCCACATAAACCCATTGCAGGGGGATCCCCGATCTGCATAGATCAGGCCCCCCGCTGCATTTCAAACTTTTAAATTCCCCGCCGCGGCTCCTTAAAGGGGCCGCGGCACACTATTACCCAATCCCAGCCGCGGGACTTAAAATTAACCTCCCTCTATGCTGGGGGTCCCCATCGGGACCCCCGAAGTGTCCCCATATAAACCCCCTGCTGCGGGGGGCCCCGATCGGCACCGATCGTGACCCTGCTGCAATTCAATTTTAAATTTCCCGCCTCGCGGGTCCTCAAAGGACCGTAAAGGTCCTGAAAGGACTCGCACTAAAAATATTAACCCCAGGCAACTATAATTACCCCATTAAGTCATGATGGTCAATCCAGACCACCATAAGGCCTAAATTAACCCATTAACTCATGATGGTCAATCCAGACCACCATAAGGCCTAAATTAACCCATTAACTCATGATGGTCAATCCAGACCACCATAAGGCCTAAATTACCCCATTAACTCATGATGGAGTCAATCCAGACCACCATAAGGACTAAATTACCCCATTAACTCATGTGGTCAATCCAGACCACCATAAGGCCTAAATTAACCCATTAACTCATGATGGTCAAATCCAGACCACCATAAGGCCTAAATTAACCCATTAACTAATGATGGTCAATACAGACCACCATAAGGCCTAAATGACCCCATTAACTCATGATGGTCAATACAGACCACCATAAGGCCTAAATTACCCCATTAACTCATGATGGTCAATACAGACCACCATAAGGCCTAAATTAACCCATTAACTCATGATGGTCAATACAGACCACCTACGGCTCTATTTAACCCCATCAGTCCCATAAAGGGTATATTATTACCATTATGGGCCTGTTACTAACCCAACATTAACCACATAAGTCCATGATGGTCCTCAAGGACCGTCATGACACTAACTACAAACACTACACTATAACCCCCAATAAACCATTTATCTAAACTAACCCCCCTCTACACTAATCTATTAACACTTACACTACCTACCTACACTACCTACCCCCTAATAAACCTCCCCAACACTCTAATTACAAAAAACAAAAAACCTACAGTACAAAAAACAAAAAACCTACAGTACAAAAAACAAAAAAACCTACAGTACAGAAAAAAAAAACAATTACAACCCCACCCCCCACTACAGAAAAACAAAAAAATACATTACAACCCCCCACCCCCCACTACAGAAAATAAAAAAATTACACACCTGAAAAGGAAAGACAGATATACACAATACAATACATACATATAATACATTACATACATTACATACAATACATGACATTACATATAATATATTACATATAATATATTACATATAATTATATTACATATAATACATTACATACATTACATACAATACATGACATTACATATAATATATTAAATATAATATATTACATATAATATATTACATATTATATATTACATACAATACATGACATTACATATAATATATTAATATAATATATTACATATAATATATTACATATAATATATTACATATAGTCCAAATCAAATACCCCCTATCTATCTAACATACAATCTATTTAATTTAAAATAGAATCCTAACTATATCAAACATACATCCCCCTATCTATCTAATATACAAAAAATCCTAACTACATACACAGACCCTTATTCCTAAACTAAAATAAAATAATTACAGTCCTAACTACATACACAGACCCTAATTCTAAGCTAAAATCAATAAATTAAGACCACTTACCTTTAATATGTTGCTTCAGATCACTAACCTATGGGTCAAACAAAAAATAAAAATTAGTACAAAACATTAACATCAAATAAATAAACATTCTATACATTCTAAATATTCAACTCACCTTTACAGCATGTCCAGTTCACTGTTTTAGCTCTTCCGGCGCGGGCCCTGTTAAAAAAAAAACACATACATGAATACATGAATACAATATATAAACAATCAATAAAATACACAAATAATACATCTAAATATACATTTAACTTACCTCCCCGCGATGTCCCCGGCCTTCTCTCCTTCACCCCGCTGGGCCGCGGAACCATCCTCGCTCTAAAAAAAAAAAGAAAAAAAACTAACGGAGGTCTGCACTGGCAGACCTCCCCGACGCTAATGAACCATCCCGGAGTCGTTTCCGGGAGGAAATTGGCATTGGCGGCTTGTGATTGGCTGAAAAAGCTGTCTATCAATTCAGCCAATCAAAAGTCGTCAATGTGTGAGCCAATCAGGATGGGGATACACCCCAATATCCAACCCTGATTGGCTAAAACACTTGTCTATCTTTCTGGGAACCAATCACAACGCTCAGATGCCTTCAGCCAATCACTATGGGATACACCCCCACGGAGTGATTGGTAGAAGACATCTGCGCATCCTGATTGGCTCCTACATTGACGACTTTTGATTGGCTGACAGCTTTTTCAGCCAATCACAAGCCGACAATGCCAATTTCCTCCCGGAAACGACTCCGGGAGGTTCATTAGCGTCGGGGAGGTCTGCACTGGCAGACCTCCCTTAGTTTTTTTCTTTTTTTTTTTTAGAGCGCGGATGGTTCCGCGGCCCAGCCGGGGCTGAAGGAGAGAAGGCCGTGGGACATTGCGGGGAGGTAAGTTAAATGTATATTTAGATGTTTATTTGTGTATTTTATTTATTGTTTATATATTGTATTAATGTATTCATGTATTGTGTTTTTTTTTTAACAGGGCCGCGCCGGAAGAGGCAAAACAGTGACCTGACATGCTGTAAAGGTGAGTTGAATATGTAGAATGTATATAATGTTTATTTATTTGATGTTAATGTTTTGTACTAATTTTTCTTTTTGTTTGACCCATAGGTTAGTGATTCGAAGCAACATCTTAAAGGTAAGTGTTCTTAATTTATTGATTTTAGCTTAGAATTAGGGTCTGTGTATGTAGTTAGGACTGTAATTATTTTATTTTATTTTAGAATAAGGGTCTGTGTATGTAGTTAGGATGTTTTGTATACTAGATAGATAGGGGGTTGTATTTGATATAGTTAGGATTTATTTTAAATTAAATAGATTGTATGTTAGATAGATAGGGGGTATTTGATTAGGACTATATGTAATATATTATATGTAATATATTATATGTAATATATTATATGTCATGTATTGTATGTCATGTATGTAATGTATTATATGTAATATATTATATGTAATATATTATATTTAATAATATTATATGTAATGTCATGTATTGTATGTAATGTATGGTAATGTATTATATGTAATATATTATATGTAATGTCATGTATTGTATGTAATGTATGTAATGTATTATATGTATGTATTGTGTTTATCTGTCTTTCCTTTTCAGGTGTGTAATTTTTTTATTTTCTGTAGTGGGGGGTGGGGTTGTAATGTATTTTTTGTTTTCTGTAGTGGGGGGTGGGGTTGTAATTGTTTTTTTTTTCTGTACTGTAGGTTTTTTTGTTTTTTGTACTGTAGGTTTTTTGTTTTCTGTGCTGTAGGTTTTTTGTAATTTAGAGTGTTGGGGAGGTTTATTAGGGGGTAGGTAGTGTAGGTAGGTAGTGTAAGTGTTTAATAGATTAGTGTAGAGGGGGGTTAGTTTAGATTAAATGGTTTATTGGGGGTTATAGTGTAGTGTTTGTAGTTAGTGTCATGACGGTCCTTGAGGACCATCATGGCACTTATGTGGTTAATGTTGGGTTGTAACAGCCATAATGGTAATAATATACCCTTATGGGACTGATGGGGTTAAATAGAGCCTTATGGTGGTATGTATTGACCACCATGAGTTAATGGTTAATTTAGGCCCTATGGTGGTCTGTATTGACCACCATGAGTTAATGGGTTAAATAGAGCCTTATGGTGTCTGTATTGACCACCATGAGTTAATGGGTTAATTTAGGCCTTATGGTGGTCTGTATTGACCACCATGAGTTAATGGGTTAATTTAGGCCTTATGGTGGTCTGTATTGACCACCATGAGTTAATGAGTTAATTTAGGCCTTATGGTGGTCTGTATTGACCACCATGAGTTAATGGGTTAATTTAGGCCTTATGGTGGTCTGTATTGACCACCATGAGTTAATGGGTTAATTTAGGCCTTATGGTGGTCTGTATTGACCACCATGAGTTAATGGGTTAATTTAGGCCTTATGGGTGGTCTGTATTGACCACCATGATTAATGGGTTAAATAGAGCCTTATGGTGGTCTGTATTGACCACCATGAGTTAATGGTTAAATAGAGCCTTATATGGTGGTCTGTATTGACCATCATGAGTTAATGGGTATAATTTAGGCCTTATGGTGGTCTGTATTGACCACCATGAGTTAATGGGTTTAATTTAGGCTTATGGTGGTCTATGCAGATCGGGGCCCCCCCCCTGCAATGGGTTTTATGTGGGACACTTCGGTGGTCCCCGATGGGAACCCCCAGCATAGAGGGGGGTTAATTTTAAGTGCCGCGGCCGGGATTGGGTAATAGGTGCCGCGGTCCCTTTAATGAGCCGCGGCGGGGAATTTAAAAGTTTTAAATGCAGCTGGGGGGCCTGATCTATGCAGTTCGGGGACCCCCGCTGCAAGGGTTAATGTGGGGGTGCTTGCAGGGGTCCTGATAGGACCCCTGCAGCAATGGGGATGTGTATAGGGTGCAGGGGGGAGCCTCACACTGCTGTCTCGGGCTGATCCGAGCAGCACGTAGAGGCTTTCGGATCCCTTGCGTGGACTTTTTGTCCACGTAGGGATTCTTACGATATGCGAGACTCGTGCATAGATTTAAGGCTACGTAGCTCTCTCGGAGCCTATTCTCGGCCATTTTCTCGCAGTCATATCGTAAAGCAGGCTGCGAGAGATTCGGATCTCGCAAACAGCAGGAAAACTTTCTTTTGCGAGCACCGAGAGAACTACGAGGAGAATTTAATAGGGCCCTAAATTTGCACCAAGCTATGCAAATCTATTCATGGGTTGGTGGGAAGAGACCTTCCTAAAAATGGTACCTCTGAAAAATAACATTATCACATGGAAAAGATATGTGGATGATATCCTTTTAATTTGCAAAGGTAGTGAACAAGACCTAAAGGAATTCATTAAGGAAATTAATAACAATAAACATAACTTACAATTTATAGAACAAATAAGTACAAAAGAGGTAAACTTTCTAGATTTAAACATCTATATAGAGGATGACAACATTAAAACAAAAACATATTTTAAACTTACAGACTGTTCTAACTTCATCTTAAAAAGAAGTCAACACCATGAGCAATGGCTAAGGAATATACCAAAAGTGGAGTTCAGAAGATGTAAAAGAAACTGCAGTGATAACAAAATCGTTCTCAAACAAGCAGAAAACATTAAGAAGAAATTTGTAGAAAAAAATTACCCACAACAAGAAATAGATAATGCCTTAGAAGAGATAAAGAACATTGATAGAGAAAAACTATGCTAAAATAGAAAAGCAAATATAAGGAAGGAAAATAAAGAATATGAATGTCTATCACATGGATTATAACAAAAATCATAAACAGATAAAGAAAGCAATAAGTAAAAAAATGGCATATACTAATGGAAGGATAGCTCTTTAAAATACATTTTGCCTAAAAGCCCTAAAATATGATATTCAGGAGACATGGGGTTATTCTAGAAAAAACAGGCTAGTAAAAGCATGATAATACAGAACAGACTACAAATAAAAAAAAGAAAGGGAGATTTTTTAGATGTGGGCTAAGTAATGCATGCAAAACCTGTAAAAATAAATTTCCTAAAGACGGGATAGTGGAAAGTACTTCAAATACAAATCAAATTAAGGTGTCAAACAAAATACATGTAAATCTAGAAATGTGGTCTACATAGTAGAATGTAGCTTGTAAGAAACAAAACATAGGCTGCACCTCTAGACCTTTTCATAAAAGAAAGTGATGACCATATCAGAATTTTAAAAAAAAGGTTTTCCAAATCATTCAGTTTCAAAACACTTTAAAGAAGTGCACAAACAAAACCCAGGAGAAATGAAATTTATGGGTGTTTAGAGATTAAACAGAATTGGAGAGGGGGAAACACAGTAAAAACATTATCTCAAAAAAGAAGGAGAGTTAATATATTATTTAAACACCATGGCCCCCAAAGGTTTAAAATGTAGATTTTAACTTAAATTGTTCATCTAATAAAATCAGCTACTAAGTTACTATCAAACTGCAATACCAAGAAGTAACATCATTAAGATAATGACTTAACGTATTTTTCGCCGTATAAGACACACTTTTTCCTTCCCCAAAACTGGGGGGGGGGGGGGGGGAGTTGGTGCGTCTTATACGACAAATACACATTTTTGCCTGCAATAAAACTGCCCCTAACTTTGTGTGGTGCTTCCTCGCAGTCCTCTTTCTGCCCCTCATGATCCTCTACCCCTCCTGATTCTCCCCTTCGACCCCTCTGATCCTTCCCTTGGCCCCTTTAGATCCCCACTCCTGATTCCCCCCCATTGGCGCTTCCTACAGCACCAGCAGCATGCCTCTGAACTGCATCTCGTCTGCCGGCACTATCTTAGTGACGTCACACATGCGACGCAAGGATGGGCCAAGGGAATGATCATGGATGGGCAGAGGGGAGAATCAAGAGAAAAAAGGGGAGGATAAAGAGGGGCAGGGGGGATCAGGAGGGCCAGGGAGGGTCAAGAGCTACTGGAGGCTCCCAAAAGCTCCCAATGTGTGTGTGGTGGTGTGTATATATATATATATATAAGATATATTTGTGTGTGATGTAGGTGTGTATATGTGTGTGAAGTGTATTTGTGTTTTGATTCAGAATATTTTTTTCTTGTTTTCCTCCTCTAAAAGATAGGTGCGTCTTATGTTCAGGTGCGTCTATATAGGCGAAAAATACGGTAAATAGAAGAACAGAAAAACACAACCACCCACTCCAGATGAAGCACAAGTGTGAAACCGGTTGAGTAATTAAACAGTTCCACCTGTGACTACCAAAGCAGGAAACAGAACCACAGCACGTGGAGCGCTGCTGCTGCTGACCTGTGGAGATACAGACACAGACAAGACTGAGGGAAGTTATCTTCCATTTGTGGACATTACTAAACCTAAAGTAAGCTTTGTATATAATTTTTTACTATGTTATTAAAACTTTATTGACCATACCTTCTCTCCCTGATGACTGCATGCATAAAGCTGACTGCACACATAACCCTGCACAAGGAGAGCAGTGACAGGAACTGAGGGCCTGAATAACCTGATATAAATGTAAAGAGATTACCTACTTTTTGAGAGAACTTTCCTCATTTGCAAAACCAGCTACCTTAGAGGAGCCTCTTTTCTCCTTGTCAGCACTATGAAAAATAAACTGAAGATAAGCGCCAAGGATCTAAAGACACAATATATAAATATATATTATATAATATATATATATATATATTATATATATATGTATAGTAAAATAAATATAGTACATCTGTTTCACATTTGAATGTCTAAAACAAGTAAAAAAAACGGCTTCCGGCTCAGAATTCCAAGAAAAACAATTATTATACTGCATTCTGGGAAGGTGAGCTGGGACATGCAAATGTGACCACAAATGCCGCACTCTTCAATCCATAAACCATTTTAAACATGGTTTCCGTAAAGCTTATGCCTGCTGCATTACACAGCTTTTATGCAAAGCCAAGGTTGGATTATACACAAGCTGGGAATCCTATCATGTACAGCTGTTTCAAGCTTATTGACTATCATCAGCAGTGGAGCGGGACCTGAGTTTGTGTTTGTGGGTCTTAGGTAGTTCACCACAGCAATCATTTAATATATGGTGGGCAAAAGAGCGATGGAAGTGATATTTTAGCAAAGCGATAAAATAATATAATTTTTTTACATTTATTTTATTTATTTATTTATTTTGTGGCTTTTTGCACCTTCAATTCTTTTTAAGTTTCTACAACATTTTATCATCACATTTTACATCGTTCTGAAATTTTGAAGATCAATCATCCAATATAGTATCACCCTCTGAATTTGTTTTTCTTTAAAAAACATTTTTTCTCCTTTAATATCCACCAACTTATTAATGCTTGTGAACACTTGTTAAGTTCTAAATACCTCAGAGTAACAAACTCCTTCGTCAAAAAACTTGGTGTTTGTGATTAAGGATATTTTGGATGGGATTTATTTCTCAAATCGTTCTGAATACCTTTATCTTTATCTTTAAGCTTTCACCATGTCTTAATTTGGCTTTTATACAATTTTGTAATATCATTGAAGGCATTGCATATTGTATTGGATCACCCCCATCTAATGTCTGAGTGTGTGAAAATACTTAATCTACTTCAATTGACCATTCATTCAGATCTATTTTTGAATGCAAAAAAAAAAAGGAGTTAACCTCTTTATTTACTATAACAATTTATAATATTGCTGAGAGAGATTAGTCTCAGTTATAGTCATGTACAGATATGTCCATCAACAAAACAAGCATTGGCAATTGGACATACTAAATATAAAATAAAAAAATATATAAATATCTTATTATAATTTTTAAAAACGAAGAGAATGTTACAATTTAAATTAAAATAATGTGATTAGGGTTGTAGAGCAAACATGTGGAGATATATCACTACGTGGTGACATTAGGCTTGACGACCTTCTATACTCGAATTGCTTATAATCAATTGCCCCTTTATAGGAAAGTGGAAAGAGTTGTTATGATAGATATCAATTCAGGTTGAAACACATTCATGAATTTGTAGGTGTTTTAATGTTGTTGGACATTTTACCAGTTAAGTGTGTGTATTAATATATATATATATATAATATATATTATATATATATAGATAGATACACTAGGAAATTGCCCGTCCTTGTGTCTCCTTTCCTCCCCCTCTCTCTCCCTTACTTGTGTCTCCTTTTCCGCTCCTCTCCCTCCCTTGTGTTTTTATTTCCACCCTTTCCCTCTCCCGTGCTTCCTTTCCCCTCTTCCTTTCCCCCCCCGTGTCTCCTTTCCCCCTTCCTCCCTTGTGTCTCCATTCCCCCTCCTCCCTCTCTTGGGTCTCTGTTCCCCCTCCACCCCTCTCTTCCTCTACCTCCCTCTACTTCCCTTGTGTCTCCTTTCATCGCCACTCTCCCTCCCTTGTGTCTCCTTTCCCCTCCTCTCCCTCCCCTGTGTCTCTTACCTGGATGTAACACTGCCAGCACTTCTGCACTTCCCGTCTTCTCCTCCTCTTCGTCTCCCGTCCGTTGGCCGGAACTACTTTCTGGATCCAGAAAGTAGTTCTGGCCGAAGGACGGGAGTCGCAGAGGAGTAGAAGATGTTGATTACGGGCTGCAAAGCTACTGGCAGGTTTAAAACCCATGTGCAAGCTACTGGAAGGGTTTCCAGGTATGCTGGGGCGCTGGGGGAGGCAGAGGTGGAGATGAGAGAGAGAGGCAGAGGGGGAGATGAGTGAAAGGCAGAGGGGGAGATGAGTGAAAGGCAGAGGGAGATGAGTGAAAGGCAGAGGGGGATATGAGAGAGAGGCCTAACTGCTAGCGGGCCTCACGGTTGCGGGCCTGGAACAGTGGCAGAGAGGGAGATGAGAGAGAGACAGAGGGGGGTGAGAGAGGCCGGTGCCGCTGGCGATGAGTCCCACTGGCTCACTGTCAATGGCTCGCCTCGCTTCGGAACAGCCCCCGCAGATCCACAACCATTATAGTGATATGTATATATATATAATATATATATATATATATAATATATATAGTAATAAAACATAACTCTGTATCATTACTTGTAAAAGTACAATTTGTAGTAGAGATGTAAGCACACAAACAATTAATTGGTTGATAGTCTATTGCTGTTGTTTAGCTATTCAGTCGTGTCTGACTCTCCGTGACCCTATGGACAGCAGCCATGCCAGCTGCATTTTGTGCCTGGTTGTGCTTATCCATAAGGTTTTCTTGGAAAAGAAAAGATACTGGAGTGCAATTGCCATTTCCTTCTCCAGTGGACCGCGATTAGTCTGATTTCTCTGCTTCGACTACATGTTTGGTGACCACCATGACACCATGAAAAGGTTGTGATCCAGAAGGGGTGATATCTGTTTATAAAGACATATTGGGGGTATTTGATTGTAATAAGTATATGAACTAAGGCAGTATAGATAGTATCTATTTACAGTTAAGCAAGGCGAGCAGTTTGAGTGCACGCAGGACTTATGCTTCATTGGACTGCGAGCCTCGCGATGTGAGGCGAACAGTTCTGGCATGCAGGGCTTTGGCTCCAATGAGCGCCAAAGCACTCCTGCACTGTAAGCCTCGAAAACACCGCATAACTAGAAAACACCCCAAAAAAAACACAAAATAATTATAAAAAACATAATAACACTCACACACAGCACAGGAGGAGAGCCAGGAAGCCTAGGAGTGAAGTTGCAAACAAATTTGGAGCCATATTTGCCATTTTATGACGCTCGATAATCGGCTAAGTCACTCAGGTACAGCATTCCCAGTCTTCATATTTTATTCCCGTCATTTTTTACGTGCAAATAGCTAGTTTAAATATAATGGCTAGTATTGTTGTAACATCTGCTTGAGACCTCATACTATCTGATTTAGAAAATGAAATGAAGAGAGGTATAATCTAGTATCCACAAAACAAATCTTTACTACTTACCCAGCCATAATGAAACTTATCATGGCACAAGGGTTAACTGTCTGTCCGTACCCAGGGTTCCTTTAAACTCCTCACAGCTAGAGCATGGAAATTCCAGCATCCAGCAAAAGAATATAGTTCCATCACTTAGGTCTTAACCAGAAGATCTCTCTACTGAACTGGGTGCAGCATATTACAGTAAAAATGCAATGCTAGCTAAACACATTAACAAAAAGTAATTAAACAGAGGTGCCATTAAACAATACCACTTGGTAACATAATTAAGATCACTAGATCAGAAGGTTAAATTAACCTAACTACTTAGAGATGTTGCAAAATGTGTGACTGGTTTTAGTATCTGATTGTCAACATCTCTCCACAGGAGGCCTTCAATGATAAAGTGTACAACGGGATATGCTGGTGCATTACAAATAAAGGATAATAATAACAAATAAAGGATAATATTAATACATTGTTTCAGCTGCATAAATTACCACTTATATCTGCCATAATAAAACATAATTTGAATACACCTCCATAGGTCAGGTCACACAGTATAGGTTAAATTACCACAAACTACTTAAAAAACAATACATACAGATATCATGCATGTTTGAATGAACAGAACCACTATAGCAAGCTGTTGCACACAAATACAATATACCCAGTATTGTAGTATAGTAAAACAACCACCTCTATAGCACAGTGAATACACCTAGAGCTAAACATGGTACCACTGGTACAGTAAATCCGCCAGCCCTGTGGCGCAATGCAAAGAAAACACTCCACACGACCCTTAATGGCACATGTCACATTGTGACAAACCTATATGGACCATTAAGAGATAAGTGAGCTGGCTATGATGGCAACATAGTAAGAGACAGTTTAAATATGTGCAAACTGAGAAGCCCACTTTTACCCTTGACAAAACTGTTTATTGATGGAGTAATAAGCATCCAGTGGGAAAGATAGTAGACACCCTATGATTTGAATGACTAAGACAAAACAAAAAAAAAATAAAAAATAATCTGATTATAACACTTATATATTATTGCTTCTGACTTGATCAATAGAGCTACAACTCTTGAATGCTTGACAGCCTAACTAAAATATTTGTCCAATAAAAACTGTATCACTATATATCACTATTGTCATGGTGACTGGCATAATGGTTGCATAATGACTCCTATCAGGACCTGCCTTTTTGGTATATGTGGTTGTGGGATAGGGAATCATATCTTGTCAGACCCCCCTGTGCAGGGACTGGACTCAGAAGTTGTTTAGGTATTTATTATGTTATGGTAATTACTGTATGTTATGCTGTATGTTCAGTTATAAACAGTTCATGAGGGTGGTTTACTGACAGTTTGGACTGTTATTAATCTGTTATGTAAAGTCTATTCTGACTGAAGTGTGTATGCTCCTGAGTTTAAAAGAGGGAGATCACAGCTAACCCTTGTCTGACTGGGTTAATAATAACTGTATGTGAACTAGAGACTTCCCGTCAAAAATGACAGCATAAAGTAGTTTTATAAATTGTTTTGCTCTCCCCCTCTCTCTCCCCTGTGTCCTCTTCCCCCCTCTCCCTCCCCTGTTTCTCTCCCCCTCTGTCTCCCTGTGCTCCCCCCTCCATCCCCTGTGTACTCCTTCCCCCCTCTCCCTCCCCTGTGTCTCCTTTCCCCCTCTCCCTCTTCCTGTCTCCCACCCCTGTCTCCTTTCCCCTTCTCTTCCCTCCCCAGTGTCTCCTTTCTCCCTCTCTCCCTCCCCAGGTGGTCCCCTTTACCCTCTCTCATTCCCCAGTGTCTCTTTCTTCACCCTGTGACCCCCCCCACCCGCCCCGACATGTCTCCTATCTTCCGTCTCTCCGCTCCCAGATCTCCTTTTGCCATCTCTCTCCACCCTCTCTCTCCCTCCCCAGTCTCTCTTTGCCCCCTCTCTTCCTCCCCTGTCATTTGGCCCCCGTTTTACCCTCCGTTGTCTCTCTTTGCCCCTTTCTCCCTTCCCCATCTCTTTTTTGCCCCCCCTCTCCTCTCCAGTCTCTCTTTGCCCCCTCTCTCCCTCCCCAGTCTCTCTCCCTCCCCAGTCTCTCTTTGCACCCTCTCTTTCCCCTGTCCCTCTTTGCCCCCTATCTCCCTCCCAAGTCTCTGTTTGCCCTCACTCTCTGCCCAGTCTATCTTTGCACCCTCTTTCTCACTCCCCTGTGTCTCTCTATTTGCCCCTCTCCTCTACCCTCCCTGTCCCTTTCTATCTTTGGACCCCTCTCTCTCCCTCCCCGTGTCTCTCTCTCTTTTGCCCCCATCTCTCTCCCTCCCCTGTCTATCTCTCTCTTTCCCCCCTTTCTCCTTCCCCTTTCTCTCTTTCACCCCTCTCTCCCTCCCTGTCTCTCTTTGCACCCTTTCTCCCTCCCTGTCTCTCATTGCCCCCTCCCTCCCTCTCCTTTTTATATTTGGCCCCTCTCTCCATTCCCTGTCTCTCGTTGGCTCCCTCTCTTCCTCACCTGTCTCTCTTTGCCCCCTCTCTTTCCTCCCCTGTCTCTCTTCGCCCCTCTCTCCCACTCCTGTCTCTCTTTCTCTCCTCTCTCCCCTCACCACCTCTCTGTCCCCCTTACATACTACACTACAATATTGTATGCTGTCACCCTCCACATCATACTGTACCCATAGTCAAACAGTTTGGGCTGGCTGCACAGAGGCACATTGGCCCGCACTCAGTGATACCTAAGGCCCTCTGCACTGCTCCTTATGATCTCCTTGCAGGGCAGGCGGTTCATCCTCCATACACAGGTCTCCTCAGCACAGAGGCAGCACACCCTTACAGGATGTGTGCGCCACACCCAAACAGTACGTGGGCTTGTTGAACAGCTCCATGTCTCGCCAGCAGTGCTTCCCGGTCTGGAAGATGTCCCCCCTCGCCCCCCCCCCCCCAGCTGGCTTCGAGATCTGTGCAGGCTGCACCACAGAGTGATCAGTACAGGCAGCAGCATAGACAGTAACACCCCCTCTGCAGGCTGTTGGCAATCCCCTGCACTGGCTGCACAGAGGCACATTGCCCCGCACTCCAGTGATGATCAAGCCCTTCTGTACTGCTCCTCATGTTCTACTCATACAGTGTCAAAGACAGCAGAGAGATCTAGAAGAAGAAGAATTGAAAAGTGACCATGTTGACTTGGCGGGTAAGCAGGTCATTGGTGACTTTAGTGACAGATGTCTAAGTGGAGTGTATGGAAGCCAGATTGGAAGGTGTCGAGAAGGGTGTTTAGAGGAAATAGAGAAGGTAAGGCTTGTTATAGACGAGCCTCTCCAGCAGTTTGGAAGCCAGGGGTAGTAGAAAGATAAAGCAGAATTTAGATGCAACGTCTAGGGTCAGATGAGGGTTTTTGAGGGTAGTTATAATTATGGCATGTTTTAGAGAAAATGGAAACATGCCTATTATTTAGGGAGAGGTTGAAAATATGTGTGAGAGCTGGGATTAGTGTGGATAGTGAGGGAGGGATGAGATGAGATGGAATAGGATCCTGAGGGACAGGTAGTGAGGCGAGTGGTTGATAGCAGTTTGGAGACTTCGTCGTAGCCAGATCAAAGCAGTTCAAAGTGTCTGTGGGGATTGGAGAAGGGACAAGACTGGGTGTTGTTAGTTAGTTGAGAGGGTGGAGTGTGTGCACCACTATCAGATGAGAGGAAGATGTGGTGTGAGGTTGAAGGTAAGGAAGTGATGGTCAGATAGAGGGACGTGGGTGGATGACTGGGGTTGGAGGTTGTGCTGAGATTAGGGAAGATAAGGTTCAAGAAAATGTCCAGCATGATGAGTGGAAAAATCTGTAAGTTTGAGAGGGCCAAGGGAAGAGGTGAGTGCAAACAATTTGGCTGCTGCTGGGGAGGTGGCTAGTGTCAACGGCAATGTTAAAATCTCCAATTATGAGTGAAGAAATGTTGGAGGAGAGAAAGTGAAGGAGCCAGGCAGAAAAGTAATCAAGAGATTGAGAGGGAGTGCCTGGGGGGCTATAGATCACAGCAACACGTAGAGAGAAGGTGAGACGAGACGGATAGTATGAACTTCAAAAGATGAAAATTTGGAGGCATGGGACAGGGGGTAGGAGTGTGAAATGTACAGCGAATGGAAAGCAATACACCCACACCACCACCTTGTTTGTTTCCAGGTTTTGATGTGTGGCTGAGGTGGAAAACCACAATAAGAGAGTGCTTCAAGGGAGGCAGTGTCTGAGGAAGAGAGCCGGGTTTCAGTGAGATCAAATAGAGTTGACAAGACGAATATGTTATGAATTTCAATAGCTCCTGATTATTTTTTATATGCTGATCCTGTGTGTACATATTTTTTACATGCAGTATTAATGCAATGGAATTCTTAGAGACATCTGCTGCCTTGGTGAAGGGTCCAAGAGAACCGGAAAAATCTACTGGGTAGGTTTGAACATAATAGCCTCATCAAGCCTGAATGAAGAAATCACAACTTTTTACTGCAATATTCCAATTTTTCATCTAGGATTACTGGACACTCACGGCTACAGCACTTTTCATAATTGATATAAGATAGTAAAGGTCAGTGCAATGGGCCTATAGACTCACTGAGACCTAAAAAATTATCCCTAGACCATGGGGTATCCAAAACAACCATGGTATATCTAAACACCTCTAGACCCCCATGTCATCTAAATTTAACCACTTTTACATCTAAAAATAAATAACCCAACACAGTGGTCCCTAACAGATCCATGAGGTATCTATAAATTAATTCCCTGCCACTGAGGCCCTATAAAGATCTCTGTGGCACTTGACATTGACCCTGTAGTCATGACGGTCATGTAAGGACCCTGCAGCATCGAACAATAACCCTTGTGGATAATAACAATTTGAACCGCATGGCTCCTAACATCAACCCCTATGCCATGCAGGTCCATATGGACCCCCATGACACCTAACTTTAAACCCTTGTCACCCTACCTACCAGCACAGGGTCCATATTGCAACCCCATGTCAGCTAACGGTCCTACAGAAGTCCATTAGGGTACCCATATTATTTCATGTCATCCTGCTCAGTGTTTCCCTTGTACAATTTCTTACCCAACAAAATTCACCTTTAAACCCCCTGCTTAATTTATAATTTTTTAACTCTTCCTGCGAAATAGAAAATAGTTAACCACGGCCACGGGGGGTACTGTAAGTACCCTCGGGGCAGTTAACATTAACCCCTTATATGCTGCAAGGTCCCGTGGGGACCCCGCAGGGTCCCTACATTAACCCTTGCTGCGGGGGTCCCCGATCAGGACCCCCTGCAGAATTTTAAATTTCAAATGTCCCACCACACGATCCTAAAAGGACCTCTGGCTACAATTGTAATTGTCTCTAATTAACCCACATCAGTACCCATAAGGGTCTATATAGACCCTTATGGGCAATAATTAACATTGACATTAACACTATAAGTGCCACGAGGGTCTCCCAGGACCCTCATGACACGAAGTCTAAGCACTATCCTACACTACACTATTATCCACCCCAATATACTATGTAAATCTAAATTAACTCCCTCTAAGTAATTAAACCCCCCTAAGAGTAATTAACTCTATTTAACCCTCACCATATCTAATTGACCCTATCACCAAGCACTTAACCTATCTAGACCCAGGTATACCTATCTAGTCATATTTAACCCCTAACTGTACGTATTATACCCTAACTGGTACCAATAACCCTAACTCCACCCAATTAACCCTAACTGTACCCAATAAATCCTAACTGTTTCCCAATTACCCATAACTGTACCTATTAACTCTAACTGTACCCAATAAACCCTAACTGAAATCAATTACCCCTAACTGTACCCAATAAATGCTAACCTGTACCTAATTTGCCCTAACTGTACTTAATTTAGTTGGGGGGATATATACTGTAATGTGTTTTTTTTTTTTTCCATTTACTTAGTGGTATTTTTATTTTCTGTATTGTGTGTGGTTTTTTTTTTTTTTGTATTTACTGGGGTGTTAGTGATTGTATTAGTTAGGGGTTAGGTAGGATGTGTAGGGGTTTATAAGGGTAGGGTAGAGGGGGTTAATATGATAGGATAGGAATTAATAGGGTAGGGGTTAATATAAATACAAAAAATTAACAAACTTCTATATACATGAAAATAACAAAAGCATTACAGTAAAAAAAAAAAGACTTACACATAAAAAAAAGATTGTATAAAATAAAAACCCCTATTAAAATAAGAAAGACTTACCTGTTACAAAAAAAAGGGTTAATGAGTCTACTGACCTGGCCAAAATGCCCCCTCCAGCGGTGATCCCCAATGCTCCCGATGCCCTAGTCTTCACTCTTCTGGACCAGGATTGAATAGGGATTAATAGGATAGGTGGTAATAGGGTAGGGTTAATAGGATAAGATAGGGGTTAGATTAAGATAGGGGTAATTAGGTACACTTGGGGGTTTATTGGGTACAGTTAGCGGTAATTAGGTACAGTTAGGGTTTATTGAGTACAGTTAGTGTTTTATAGGGTACATTTAGGGTTAAATAGGTACAGTTAGGGCTAATTAGGTACAGTTTAGGGCTAATTAGGTACAGTTAGCGCTAATTAGGTACAGTTAGCGTTTATTGGGTACAGTTAGGGGTAATTGAGTACAGTTAGGGTTTATTGGGTACAGTTAGTAGTTACATAGGTACAGTTATGGATAATTAGGTACATTTAGGGTTTATTAGGGTAAAGTTAGGGGTAATTAGGTACAGTTAGTGGTAATTAGGTACATTTAGGGTTTATTGGGTACAGTTGGGGGTTATGGGTACAGTTAGGGGAAATTGGGTTACAGTTAGGGTAATCGGGTACAGTTTAGAGGTAAGTGGGGTGCAGTTAGGTTTTATTAAGTACCGTTAGGATAAATAGGTACAGTTAGGGTTAAATAGGACTAGATAGCAATAACTGGGTCTAGATAGGGTTAAGTGCTTAGTGATAGGGGTTAATTAGGTATGGTGATGTTAAATAGGGTAATTACTTAAAAGGTGGGGTTAATTACTTAGAGGGGGTTAATTACTTAGAGGGGGTTCATTTAGATTTATTAGTGTATTGGGGTGAATAATAGTGTAGTGTAGGGTAGTGATTAGACTTAGTGTCATGAGGGTCCTGGAGGAACCTCATGGCACTTATAGTGTCAATGTCAGAGTTAATTATGGGACTGATGGAGTTAATTAGAGGCTCACGGGGGTCCCTATAGAGCCCCATGAGTGATGGGGTTCTTTTAAGGCAGGGGTTAATAACAATTGTAGCACGGGTCCTTTAAGGACCTTTAAAGTCCTTTAAGGACCTGTGAAGAGGGAAATGTGAATTTTATAATGATGCAGGGGTTCCAATCAATGGAAAAGAACTAGCAGCAAGGTTTCCTTTAGTAAACCTGTGGTAGTTCCCGCAAGTTTGATTGACATCATGATGAGGGTCTCATTTACTATAGGCTCTGTCTAAGCAGTAGCTATGGGCTTGCATGCGCAAGCCCTGCTCAGCTCACATAAGGAACACGATTTCGGATCTCGGGCAGCGAGTTGTGGCCTTGTTCAATTGAATAGCCCTGGAATTGTAGCACAGTGTGAGCTTGCAACACACACCGCAGACATTAGGCCGTCTGCAATCGAGTTGCAGGCTTGGAATTGAATGTGGCTCAGAGTTTTCTAAGAGCATGCTGCATGCAAACATTAGGGCTAGCGAGCAATGAAAAACCATCCTTGGTACATGTTACCTAGTTTGAGGGCAGATTGTTTTGCAAGGAGCAATATGAGGGCTGCTACTTGCCAGAGTAGAATGAAGCACAAAATCAACAAACATTGTATGTCATAAAACATTATTGTGCTGTGCTTTTTAGGGTCAAGATTTTGAACTTCAGATCCTAAAGTTAACTATAATATATACATATATACATATAAATGTACATACACACACATACACACATTAGAGTATGTTTGGTTTTGTGTGTGTTTGTGTGTTTATATATACACATTTTTGGTATTCATGGGTTTTATCTGCCGCAAGAATTTCCCTGTGGGCAAGAGTCATAAGCAGAATTTATTGAAGGACACAAAACAAAAATCAGATAATCAATTTTAGTGTTCTGAAACCGCCAAACAACATATTAATATACAGAACGTAGCTGCAGTGAAAGCACAACATCCAGTAACTATGAGCAAAAGAACATAAACCTTTTCCATACATTTTAATTATTCAGAGAATTATCTCCCCATCAGAATATTTATTATAAACCAAAAAGCAGTGTTTTCTTTTCTTGCATACATATGGGAGCTGGGCCTTGACAATTACAATGATATAGTAACAAATATTTACTTACTTTTTCATAGAAAAAATGCAGTAAACATGTAATGATTCTGAAAAGAGAAACATAATTCAGTGTACACTATGTAGTATAGGCCATTAAAGGACAAAAAATATAATTTTCCTCCCTGGAAGCAATTAGTCAATAAATTATTGTGAAAGCTATGCAAAAGCCTCTCATGAGGTTTTTGTTAGTGGTTCAGCTTGCAATCTTCATGTTTTTACCTACAGGAAGTTAAAACCCAAACCTGACAATCTGACACTTTTATAGCTTCAATGTTACTGGTAAGAAATGCAGGGATTAGCTAGAAGAAAGACGGACTATTTCTAAAATGCACTCTGGTTATGCTTTTTTATATAAAAGAATATCTCTAGAGCCAAACCAAATAGGAATAGAAGAGGAACTTCAAAACATAACTGATATACTATTGTATTCATTGTGTGGATATTGTTAAAATAATGTCTAAATTTTACCTTTTTTGTCTTTTAATATTTAAAGGAGAGATTACTTTTTAAACACGCATATTTAAATATTAGTGAAATATATTATGAATGTATAATTAAGCTAGTTAAAGCAATACAAAAATGCTATTTTTTAACCTCAGCCATAAGTAAGATAAACATATACAATTACAGCCTTATTAAATTGCAATTCAGCCAATTGAATAGGGCTCTATTTAAGCACATAGCATATATTACACCCGCTTACACCCCAGACACACACAAGCAAGACTTAACAAAAAAAACAATAAAAAAGCCCCTTCACACGCTCTTAACACACATATGCACGACTTAGAAACAATAACACACATACCCACGACTTAAGAAACAAATACACTGCGTCGTACAAGTAAAAGCTAACTGCGTATATCGCAAAAAAATACGCCAACATCGCAACAAAATACGGCCGCATCGGAAAAAAATACGGCCGCGAAAGACCCATTACAAACGCTGCGCATCAAGACATCACAAACACAAGAAATAAACACAACGAACACATAAAAAGCTTACTTTTCAGCAAGGGGGGCATCCGGAACCTCCAAAAGTTCATTTACATGTCCATTTAAGTTAAAAAAAATGACTTTAAACGGACGAAAAATCGGCTAAGCGACAGAAAAAATGGCCGCCAAACAAAACGAAAACGAGGCTTGAGGCGTAACTACACTGCAGTAACTCGGAAGAATGAAACACATACTATGCGGAACGTACCACAGTCACAATTAAACACCATTTTGAACACTACTACGCACAAAATGGCGGATGGAACGCAAATTGTAAGCTGGAACGCAAATAGGGCATGAGTATTGCGTTTATAACGTTCTGAGGCACTTGAAAGTTTAAAAAAATACTGCCTACTTTCCAGAAATTTCTACAAGGTTATAAATACTGCCTACTTTCCAGAAATGTCTACATTTCTACTCAGGTGATGAACAGAGTGACTTCAGAGTTAACTGCTGCTCTTACTTCAGAAGAGAATTGTTTCCTAATTTACTACTATACATTGTGCAAATTACAAATGAGAGGTAAGCTATAATATATTACATTTTATTATAAAGACACCACACAAAAAAAAAAAATGTGATTTATGTAGTGACATGTCACACGCAAATTTATGTCTATCATGTATAGTCACATTTAACTCACACATTTATGTGTGTAGGCCCACAAAAAAAATAAGGTTCATTTAACAAAACAAAAAAAATTAAATATCAAAAAGGGGTTTATGTATAGTGACATGTGACACGCACATTTATGTGTATTGCCCCTGCAACAAAATGATCTTAAAACAAACTAATTAAACAACTACATTTAAATGACATTAGAAAAAAAAAATTGTAATATTAAAATATGAGTCATGTATACTGATATGTGACACGCACATATATGTGTATCATCTATAGTCACATGTCACACACACATTTATGTGTGTTGGCAAAAACAAAAAATAAGGTTCATTTAACAATTAAAATATCATTCATGTATAGTGATATGTCACACGCACAGAAAAAAATTACATTGAACTCTGAAAATGTGCTTCATGTATGTGACATATGTGTGTAGCCCACCCAAAAAAATAATGTTAATTGAAAATAATTACAGAAGTATATTTAAATGACATTAATTTAGTGCAATTCAATATATTACCTAAAACTCAATCTTTCTACTTCTTTTAATATTTAAACAGACTCTGCATCAAGAGCGTCACTCAACAATTTGCACCGTGCATTGTGAAGCACAATCCCTTTTAAAGAACACCAACAAAGAAGAACAGGTAAGATAGAACAATACATTACATGCTGAAAAGGCCATGCTTTGCTAAATCAAAAATAAGAACTATACAATTAACCATTTCACTTTCTTTTCAAACAGACACTACAAGAAGACCGGCGGATTAAGATTGGCAGGAGGGGACCCTCTGTCATTTGACACTTCAATCAAGGTAAAGTATTAAGTATAAAAAAAGAAACCAACTATGAGCCTCATTCAATTGCGAGTTGGCCAATTGAATAGGGCTCTATATAAGCACATAACATATTTTTTATACAGAACTTTTTAGTTACTGAAGTTCTATCCAAAATCAAGGTCTTCACTAACTAAAAACTTCGGTCAAAAAATATGTTATGTGCTTATATAGAGCCCTATTCAATTGGCAAAATTGCAATTGAATGAGGACCTATACAGTCAGGTCCATAAATATTGGGACATGGACACAATTCTCACCTTTTTGGCTCTATACACCACCACAATGGATTTGAAATGAAACGAACAAGATGTGCTTTAACTGCAGACTTTCAGCTTTAATTTGAGGGTATTTACATCCAAATCAGGTGAACGGTGTAGGAATTACAACAGTTTGTATATGTGCCTCCCACTTTTTAAGGGACCAAAAGTAATGGGACAATTGGCTGCTCAGCTGTTCCATGGCCAGGTGTGTGTTATTCCCTCATTATCCCATTTACAAAGAGCTGATACAAGCTCCAGAGTTAATTTCAAGTGTGCTATTTGCATTTAGAATCTGTTGCTGTCAACCCTCAATATGAGATCCAAAGAGCTGTCACTATCAGTGAAGCAAGCCATCATTAGGCTGAAAAAACAAAACAAACCCATCAGAGAGATAGCAAAAACATTAGGTGTGACCAAATCAACTGTTTGGAACATCCTTAAAAAGAAAGAATGCACCAAGGAGCTCAGCAACACCAAAAGACCCGGAAGACCACGAAAAACAACTGTGGTGGATGACCGAATAATTCTTTCCCTGGTGAAGAAAACACCCTTCACAACAGTTGGCCAGATCAAGAACACATCCCCAGGAGAAGGTGCATGTGTGTCAAAGTCAACAATCAAGAAAAGACTTCACCAGAGTGAATACAGAGGGTTCACCACAAGATGTAAACCATTGGTGAGCCTCAAAAACAGGAAGGCCAGATTAGAGTTTGCCAAACAACATCTAAAAAACCTTCACAGTTCTGGAACAACATCCTATGGACAGATGAGACCAAGATCAACTTATACCAGAGTGATGGGAAGAGAAGAGTATGGAGAAGGAAAGGAACTGCTCATGATCCAAAGCATACCACCTCATCAGTGAAGCATGGTGGTGGTAGTGTCATGGCGTGGGCATGTATGGCTGCCAATGGAACTGGTTCTCTTGTATTTATTGATGATGTGACTGCTGACAAAAGCAGCAGGATAAATTCTGAAGTGTTTCGGGCAATATTATCTGCTCATATTCAGCCAAATGCTTCAGAACTCATTGGACAGTGCTTCACAGTGCAGATGGACAATGACCCAAAGCATACAGCAAAAGCAACCAAAGAGTTTTTTAAGGGAAAGAAGTGGAATGTTATGCAATGGCCAAGTCAATCACCTGACGTGAATCCGATTGAGCATGCATTTCACTTGCTGAAGACAAAACTGAAGGGAAAATGCCCCAAGAACAACCAGGAACTGAAGACAGTTGCAGTAGAGGCCTGGCAGAGCATCACCAGGGATGAAACCCAGCGTCTAGTGATGTCTATAACGTTCCAGACTTCAGGCTGTAATTGACTGCAAAGGATTTGCAACCAAGTATTAAAAGTGAAAGTTTGATTTATGACTGTTAATCTGTCCCATTACTTTTGGTCCATTAAAAAGTCGGAGGCACATATACAAACTGTTGTAATTCCTACACCGTTCACCTGATTTGGATGTAAATACCCTTAAATTAAAGCTGAAAGTCTGCAGTTAAAGCACATCTTGTTCGTTTAATTTTAAATACATTGTGGTTGTGTATAGAACCAAAAAGATTAGAATTGTGTCGATGTCCCAATATTTATGGACCTGACTGTATATCTTTAATGGCCGAGGGCCTCATTTAAATGTGATTTGTCCATTTCAATAGGGCTCTATATAAGCACAGAGCATATTTTTTCACTGAACTTTTTAGTTAGTGAAGACCTTGCTTTTGGATACAAGTTCACTAACTAAAAACTTCTGTAAAAAAAGATGCTCTGTGGTCATATTGAGCCCTATTCGATTGCCCAAAACACAATTGAATGAGGCCCCGACAATATAACAAATGCAGCAACCAAAGGCTCTCATTCAATTGCTATTTGACCAATTGAATAGCGATCTAAATAAGCACATAGCATATTTTTTTTTTAAAGAAGTTTTTAGTTAGTGAAAACCTTGATTTTGGATAGATGTTTACGAACTAAAAATTTCTTTAAAAAAAATATGTTATGTGCTTATTTAGACCCCTAAAGCCTCATTCAATTCCGAGTTGCCCAATTGAATAGTGCTCTATATAAGCACATACAAAAAAATTTAAACAAACTTTTTAGTTAATGAACCTCTATCCAAAACCAAGGTTTTCAATAACTAAAAACTTCTGTCAAAAAAATATGTTATGTGCTTAATAAGAGCCCTATTCAATTGACAAACTTCTAATTGAATGAGGACCCTATTGAATTGGCCAAACTGCAATTGAATGAGGGCCAAAGTATGCAACATATGGTACACACAAAGTGGTACACACAAAACAGGATTGTAACAAACTCAGACAAACACATAGCAAACTAAATTAACTTTCTTATTCAATGTTTAACAACCTATAAGCATTAAAAAAAAAAGCCTAAATAAGCATAACAAAAGTGGTGCGCACCAACAGGATTGTAGGAAAACTCACACAAACACATAGCAAAGTAAATTAATATTCTTATTTAATCTTTAAAAACCTATAAGCCTTAGAAAGAAGCCTAAATAAGCATACCAAAAGTGGTGCGCACCAAACAGGATTGTAGAAAAAACGCTCACAAACACATAGCAAACTAAATTGATATTCTTATTTCATGTTTAACTACCTATAAGCCTTAGAAAAAAGCCTAAATAAGCATACCACAAGTGGTGCGCACCAAACCGGATTGTACAAAAACTCCCACAAACACATAGCAAAGTAAATTAATATTCTTTTTAAATGTTTAACAACCTATAAGCCTTAGAAAAAAGCCTAAATAAGCATACCACAAGTGGTGCGCACCAAACAGGATTGTACAAAAACTCACACAAACACATAGCAAAGTAAATTAATATTCTTATTTCATGATTAACAACCTATAAGCCTTAGAAAAAAGCCTAAAGAAGCATACCAAAAGTGGTGCGCACCACACAGGATTGTACAAAAACTCACACAAACACATAGCAAACTACATTAATATTCTTATTTCATGTTTAACAACCTATAAGCCTTAGAAAGAAGCCTAAATAAGCATACCACAAGTGGTGCGCACCAAACCGGATTGTACAAAAACTCACACAAACACATAGGAAAACTAAATTAATATTCATATTTAATGTTTAAGAACGTATAAGCCTTAAAAGAAGCATAAATAAGCATACCACTTTAGGTGCGCACCAAACAGGATTTTAGAAAAACTTACACAAACACATAGCAAACTAAATTAATATTCTTCTTCAATATTTAATAATCTTTAACAACATATAATACTTACAAAGAAGCCTAAAGAAGTATACCAAAAGTGCTGAACAGAAAATAGGATAATGCTAAAACCAGTGCAATCATATAAAAAATAATTCACACAAAAATAATTACATTATAAAAAAATTATCTATGCAATATAAAAATACATTTAAAGTATTTTGAAAAGGTTGCACAAACAAATAAATAGTAGAAAAATTCACCATAACAGATACAATACACAGAAATAATGTCATTTCTTAGTTAATACAAATACATTCAAATCAAATAACATTTTCATTTTTATTTTACAACAGATACTGCGTGAAGACCATCGGACCAGGAGTTTCAACTGAGGACCAGACCAGCGGGCGAGGACTTTCAACAGAGGACTACACCATCGGACGAGGACTTTCAACACAGGGACTACACCATCGGACGAGGACTTTCAACACAGGACCAGACCATCGGACGAGGACTTTCAACAGAGGACCAGACGATTGGACGAGGACTTTCAACACAGGACCAGACCATCGGACGAAGGCGTTCAACACAGGACCAACAAAGATTCTGCTTGAAATCAAACTTCAACCAAGGTACAGTATAACAAGTAAAAAAAGAGAAAAATAAATATCTTAGCTTTGTATCGATGTCAACAGAATTTTTTTTTTCAAAAAAAACACAGTAACTATAACTTTGAAAAAAATATAACTAACACATTTTTATGTTATCTCTTATTTGTCTTTTAGGGCCAATAATCTTTAATAGTAAATACAAACTTCAATGTAGCCAGAAAAAAATAATGCATACTCCAAAAAAGGCTCTAAACACAGACTCTATACAATTTCGCATTGGACATTTCCAGTCCTAGACCCTCATTGAATTGCCATTTGACAAATTGAATAGTGCTGTAAATAAAACCCTAAAAAAAAATTTCAAATAACTTTTTTGTTAGTGAAAAACTTGCTTTTGGATACATGTTTACTAAATAAAAAATTCTTTAAAAAATTATATGATGACCTTATTTAGACCTCTATTCAATTGAATTAAATTGAAATTGATTAAGTATAAAATGTAAACACACTGTTGATAACAATTTTTGATGAAAACAAAATTAACATCTCAAAATAAACTAAAGATATATTATTTTATTTTTACAGATTAACATGGCTGATAACGAGAGTAAACAAGAAAAGAAAAGACGCCAAGCTAGAGAACGACGACAGAGAGCAGACAGCCAGCAGACACCAGAGAAGAAGGAAATTCGACGAGAAAAAGAACGTAAAAGAATTGCAAGCAAAAGACTGTCACCTGCAGAAATTAAAGATATGACAAAAAAAAAACAACAAGCAAATAAAGCATTTACAACCTGTTGCTGAAACATCAGATGACATTTTAGCTAAAAAAAATACAAGGGATACAAAAAAAAGCAACGAAAAAAACAAAGCATTTAGAACCGGTTCATGAAACATTACATGACATTTTACCTCAAACAATACAACATATACCAAGAAAAAAACTAAACATTTAGAACCTGTTGTTGAAACATTATATGACATTTCACCTGATGAATATGAAAGTCAAAATCCTATATGCTTTGCAAATTGTCCTTTACTCAAGTCTTTAGCAGTAGAGGTTCATAGTTGTGGGGACATGACTACTCAATGTCAGTTTTGTGAGGCTTATTATTTTAAACAAGAGAGACCCAGAGATGGCCAATTTATTAGTTGCTGTCAAAAAGGCAAGTTCAAACTTCCAGAAAGGAAAGAATTTCCTATCTATTCACAAAACATTATGACTGAACCTACTTTTCCAAACTACAAAATTTTTAAAACAAACATAAGATCCTACAATAGTGCCATATCCTTTGCATCTATGGGGGCAACATTAGCTGCTAATGTACCAGGACATGGTCCTTACTGTTTTAAAGTCCAAGGACAAATTTATCATCGCACTTCCCATTTACATCCAGAGGAAGGAGATCAAAGAAAATTCGCTCAACTATATGTCCTAGATACAATGGAAGCTGTTGACCAACGTATGCAGATGGAAGAAAATAAAAAATGCTTACTCAGTGTTTTTATAGAGCTAAATAACATTATGGAGAACCATCCCTACAGTAAAGCTTATAAAAAATTGGCAGAAGTAGAAAATGAACAACTACTTCATGCACAAAGACATCAATTACCAATGCCCAAGGTTAATATGGTGCTTAAAGGGACAGACATACTGATAAACGTTGTTATAACTAGCCAACATCAAATGAGGTTGCAATGGTGTTTCAGAATGATGAAGGAGAACCACCATTTAAAAGAGACATTAGAATATATCCCAGAAATGAGGAGCAACCCTTCATTAATATGAGTATCTTAAGTCCAAATTTAGATCCAATGACATATCCCATCTTTTTCCCACACGGAGAAGCAGGTTGGCAACCAAAATTAACACTTCCCAGTTACCCAAATGCTAAAGCCAGAATCCGAAATAATGTTTCTATGCTTGAATTTAAAGTAGCTCAAATTGCCATTCGACATGGATTTAATCCAATTTTATGTGGTGGAAAACTAACCCAACAATGGATTATTGATTCTTATTTGCAAGTTGAGGCAAATAATTTAAACTTTATCAAATATCAACAAGATAAACTCTGTGTAGAACAATATTCTGGACTCATGGACTATGTTGCTGACGTGGCTACAAGCAGAGACATGACAGCTGGCAAAGCCATCATTTTACCATCTTCCTTTCAAGGATCTCCTCGAAATATGAGAGAAAGATACAATGATGCTATGGCTATTGTCATCAAATTTGGCAAACCCGATTTATTTCTGACATTTACATGCAATCCACAATGGCCAGAAATTACACAAAATCTACTTCTTGGACAAAGTGCTTCAGATCGACCAGATTTAGTAGCCAGAGTTTTTAAGATTAAATTAAATGAATTAATACGTGACTTCACTATAAATCAGTTATTTGGCAAATGTCTTGCTTATGTATATACCATTGAATTTCAAAAAAAAGAGGCCTTCCACATGCACATCTTCTAATAATACTTCAAGAAAAAGATAAATTTGATACTTCGGACAAAGTGGATTGCAGTCATTGTTGCTGAACTACCAGATCCAGAACTATATGGTAGACTATATGAGATTGTTACTCATCGCATGATTCATGGACCCTGTGGTGACCTTAATCCACAATCACCATGTATGGAAAATAATAAATGTTCCAAAGATTTTGCAAAAGATTATAGAGACAAAACCTATGCCAATTGTGATGGATATCCACTTTATAAAAGAAGAGAAGGAGATAGTGCCATTATTCGTGGAAAAAGTGGACAATAGATATGTAGTACCCTACAATCCACATTTACTCATGAAGTACAATGCCCACATCAACGTAGAAGCCTGCACTTCCATCAAATCCATTAAATATGTCTACAAATATATTTACAAAGGCTACGATGCAGCTACTGTAGTCGTCAAAAGTGCAGACAACCCTGAATGTAGTGAGTTAGTACAAGATGAACTTGCATCTCATGTAGATGCTCGTTATGTCAGTGCGCCAGAAACTATGTGGCAGCTTTTAAAATTTGAAATGCATGATAGATCACATGCAGTATATAGGTTAGCAGTACATTTGCCACAACGACATTTAGTCTATTTCCATGCTGGAACTGAAATGAATGCATTGGCCCAAAGTGAAGATCGTCACACTACACTAACTGCATGGATTGAATTAAATTCCACTGATTCTGAAGCAACACAATACTTATATATTGAAAATCCATATTACTATGTTTTTGTGAATGGATTATGGAGAACAAGAAAAAGCAGAGGCAATAAAATAATTCCAAGAATTTACACAGTCAGTCCAAGAGATGTTGAACGTTTTTGCTTATGGATATTACTTTTAAATGTTCCTGGAGCACAAAGTTTTGAACACTTAAGAATTGTTAATGACATTGTATATGAATCCTTCCATTTAGCTGCAAGACATAGAAACTTACTAGCGGATGATACAGAATGGGAAAGATGTTTAGAAGAAGCAGCACAATGTCAAATGCCACGACAGATGAGAGAACAATTTGCTTTTATTTCTATCTTCTCAAATGCTCCAAATGCATTAGCTTTGTGGGAGACTTTTAAAAATAATATGGCTGAAGACTTTATGCGACGATACAATGAACCCATTGCACACTTAAAAGCGTTAATGGAAATCCAAGAAGTATTTTTAACTCATGGATTAAGTTGTGCAAGTTTTAATTTGCCTGATCCAGGTCTTATAGATGACATAAACTTTGAAGACTATGACATTCAACTACAAGCAGAAAGAACACAAGAAAGACTTGCAACTTTAAATACATTACAATTGCAAGCATTTAATGCCATTAAAAATGCAATAGATGATGACATGTGACAGAGCGTTATTTCTATCTTGATGGACCTGGCGGATCAGGAAATACCTATCTGTATAATTTATTAATGAGTTCAGTACGAGCACAAGGTCAAATAGCAATGGCGTTTGCCACTACTGGAATTGCTGCACTTTTGTTAGAAGGTGGAAGAACTGTTCATAGTGGATTTAAACTGCCAGTGCCTATTTTAGAACTTCTGTGTCAGATATTCGCATGACATCATTACAAGCAAAGAAATTGAACAAATGTAAATTAATTATAATAGATGAGGCCACAATGATGTCATGCTATGCCCTCCAATGTATTGACCCTTTGCTTCGTGAAGTCATGGATAATACTTTTCCATTTGGTGGAAAGGTAATGTTGTTAGGTGGCAATTTTAGACAAACATTACCTGTCGTTGTACATGGAAATCGAACTGACATTATTGAAACATGTATAAAGTCAAGTACACTATGGAAACATTTTACCCATCTTCAACAGCAACAAAATATGAGATCAGAAGGCCAAACTGATTTCAATGATTGTCTTATTAAAATTGGAGAAGGCAGAACAGAAAAAATACCACATTTACCTGACGACACTGTAGAGATCCCACCTCATATGATTTGTCAACAAAATATTATATCCGCTATATTTGAAGGGAGCATAAATAACCAGGAATATTCCGAGCTTGCCAACCAAGTCATACTAACGTGTAAAAATAAGGATGCATTAATCCTCAATAATGAAATCTTTAAAAAAATTAATGCACCACAAAGAAATTATCACAGTGCTGATTCTGTACTTGCTGATGACAATGAAAGTCAGGCCAACTTTTCGACTGAATTCATAAACTCACTAACTCCTTCTGGAATGCCACCACATATTTAGCAGCTAAAGAAAGGTGCAATTATTATGTTACTGCGAAATATGAACCCCCAAAAGGCCTATGTAATGGGACAAGATTAATTGTTCAACAATTAAAGGACCATTTTATAGATGCTGAAATTTTAACTGGGACCCATAAAGGAGAGAGAGTTTTCATACCAAGAATAGATTTAGCACCAAGTGAAAGTAGTCTCCCTTTTATACTTCAAAGAAGACAATTTCCCATTATTATGGCATTTGCCATGACCATCAATAAATCACAAGGTCAAACTTTCAAATCTGTGGGTATTTTCCTGGAAGACACAGTATTTGCACATGGTCAATTGTACGTTGCGTTGTCACGGTGCAAAAATCCACAGGCTATTAAAGTTTATATTGAAAAGAATGAAAGTCAAGGTGATTTATTAGAAGATGGACGTATTTTTACTAAAAACATTGTCTACTATGAAGTACTATAACTTTTCAGTAAAGAAAGAAAACACAAGGAAAACAAATTAAAAAACATTCAAAAATAATAAACAAGAAACAATTTCAGTCATAATTTATGGACTCTTTATGGATGATTCACCTCACAAAACACTTGCCTTGCAACTATATATGTGATAATTATGTTAAAATGTTAATTAACTATGTTACTGTTTCTAATGTTACAAGTTGGGAAAACAATATTTTAACGGTCTTTACTTCAACATATTACAAAGTTCATGTTAACAGCTCAACCACGTTTTAAGACACAATGTAATTATTGTCTGTTATGTTAAGATTACTCCCTGTATTAATGTTTATCGACAGTTCATGTGGTCAGGAAGGAATTTATTTCATTGGGTACATTTTAAAGAGAGTTTTCACTGTTTGCCTTCCTCTGCATTCAATGTATATTGAAGTTAACAATTATTCGGATAGAAATTGCATGTTAAAAAACCATTGCCTCAAGTTTAAAATATTGATTACTTTAAAGTTAAAATGTTTTTACATTCAAATGTTAATACTTTTAATACAAAATTATGTTAAAAAATGTATTCACTATGTTACTGTTTATAATGTTCAAAGTTATACAAATGTTTTGTCAAGTTCCAAAGTTACACAAATAATAAAGTTAAAGTTTAAAAAAATATACTTTCAAGTTTCTTACTTACATATATTACTAAGTTCAGGTTAAAATTATGTACGTTTCAACAAGGGTTTTTACTGTTTGCTTTCCTCCGAATTTTCATGTATATTGAAGTTAACAATTCTTCACATACAAATTCCATGTTAACAAACCATTGCCTAAAGTTTACAATAATGATTAATTTCAAGTTCCACTATTATTACATTCAAATGTTAATACAAAATGCTTTACAAATTATTGTTCACCAAGAGAACATTTTACAAAACTAAACATCTTTTAATATCACAATACAACTGTCACATATATATATTAATAACTAAACAACTTTCCTAACATACACATCTCATTGCCGTCATTTTTTGACGGGCAAGTTGCTAGTAAAACATATTATCCAAGCTCGTAGCCACCAACAATGTAAAACCCCTTCTAGATATCACTTACACCGCACAATTGAGGCCCCTGGTATGGGGGGGGGGTCCACTGCCAGTGCTACCTACACCATTCCCCCTTACCTCTCTCCCCTTTCCCATTGTCCCTTCCACCCTTCTCCTCATCTCTCCTTCCCTATCCCTCCCATTTCTCTTACTGTATGTTGCTGACAGGTGATCAGAGTCTGTGCAGCCTTCCCCTGCTGGAGCCTCATTAGGCTGGGGCAGGATATCCTGCCAAAGCCTAATGATGCACTGGCAGGGGAAAGCAGTAAAAGACTCTGATCACCTGTCAACAACATACAGTAAGAGAAAGGGGAGATGAGGAGAAGAGGAGATAGGGTAGGAGAGCCCTGGGGAGCTTAAATGCATTGTGTGTGTATATATATATATATATATATATATATATATATATATATATATATATATATATATACAGTATCTCACAACAGTCAGTATACCACTTACATTTCTGTAAATATTTTATTATATCTTTTCATGTGACAACACTGAAGAAATGACACTCTGCTACAATGTAAAGTAGTAAGTGTACAGCCTGCTTAACAGTGTATATTTGCTGTTCCCTCAAAATAACTTAACACACGGCCATTAATGTCTAAACCGTTGGCAACAAAAGTGAGTGCACCCCTAAGTGGAAATGTCCAAATTGGGCCCACAGTGTCAATATTTTGTGTGGCCACCAATATTTTGCAGGACTGCCTTAACCCTGATGGGCATGGAGCTTACCAGAGCTTCACATGTTGACACTGAAGTCCTCTTCCACTCCTCCATGATGACATCACGGAGCTGGTGGATGTTAGAGACTTGCACTCCCCCACCTTCCGTTTCAGGATGCCCCACAGATGCTCAATATATGTCATAAACAGCGCCACTATAAAAATGATTATGAAGTAGTATCCTATCTCCTACCTGGAAGGTTCAACAGGTGTTGAGACCCCGAAGCTGACTATAAGCCCTCCACTTAAGAAAAATAATAATAACCACATCAAAAATGACATTGTCTGTTCCAGATACTATTGGTCTTCCTGGAATTGGTCTCATTTTTTTTAAATTTCTGATAAAGCATAAAAGGTAACTCTAACTGGATAATGGGGGAAAAGCCAGCCAAATTCAGATGTATTCAAAAGACCTTCCTCCTTAGCTTGAGAAAGAATAACTTTTAATTATTTTTGATATTCAGCCATAAGATAATTTTCAAAGGCTTTAGTAATCACATATCTAAGTAGTGATCATAATGACCAAGTTCCCTCACTTATCCACCTGCTTTATTGTGATCCTTTTGTTTTGTCTAAGATCACTGTCTATTCATTGAACAATGAATAACCTCATACAATAACTCCAAGTTCTTGGTGAATAATTGAACAAAGACATTAATATTTGGAAAATCTCTAAAGCAGGGAGCAAACTTACTCTTAGTTGTAAAAAGAGGGGAGCTACCTAGCTCGGAATGTTTTCAATTTTTTTCTAAGAAAGTGATCAAATCCTTAAGGATGGCCATATCATCTTTCCTATATAAGCATTTTTACATCAAATTAAAGAAAAGGAAAGAGTGTATAATGAAAACAACATCTTTTTTTTAATTTCAATTGGATTTCATTGTAAATGGGAGGTCATGTTATATTATTGTGTTATAACAAATTTAATTATTAGAATATTTTTTAGGCAACCAGCTTATATAGTTCTGATTAATATATATTTTATTATTATTTTTCATTCACATGTGTAACGTTTTTTGTTTTAGGGTATTTATTACTTATTTTAATTTTTGGCTTTTGAATGTTTTCCTTTTTTCTTCAGATACAGTGCCTTGCAAAAGTATTCACCCCCATTGACTTTTTACCTATTTTGTTACATTACACCCTTAAGTTCAATGTTTTGTTACTCTGAATTTTATGTGATGGATCAGAACACAATAGTCTAAGTTGGTGAAGTGAAATAAAGCATATTAAAATAAAAAAAAAAATAGAAATAGAAAACAGAATATTGTCATGTGCGTATGTATTCACCCCCTTTGTTATGAAACACATAAAAAGCTCTGGTGCAACCTATTACCTTCAGAAGTCACATAATTAGTGAAATGATGTCCACCTATGTGCAAACTAAGTGTCACATGATCTGCCATTACATATACACACCTTTTTTGAAAGGCCCCAGAGGTTGCAGCACGTAAGCAAGAGACATCACTAACCAAACACTGCCATGAAGACCAAGGAACTCTCCAAATAAGTAAGGGACAATGTTGCTGAGAAGTACAAGTCAGGGTTAGGATATAAAAAATATCCAAATCTTTGATGATGCCCAGGAGCACCATCAAATTTATCATAACCAAATGAAAAGAACAAGGCACCACAGCAAACCTGCCAAGAGACGGCCGCCCACCAAAACTCACGGACCAGGCAAGGAGGGCTTTAATCAGAGAGGCAGCACAGAGACCTAAGGTAACCCTGGAGGAGCTGCAGAGTTCCACAGAAGAAACTGGAGTATCTGTACATAGGACGACAATAAGATGCATGCTTCATAGAGTTGGGCTTTATGGCAGAGTGGCCAGAAGAAAGCAATTACTTTCAGCAAAAACAAAAAGGCACGAGTTTGCAAAAGGCATGTGGGAGACTCCCAAAATGTATGGAGGAAGGTGCTCTGGTCTGATGAAACTAAAATGTAACTTTTCAGCCATCAAAGAAAACGCTATGTCTGGCGCAAACCCAACACATCACATGGGGGTGACAGCATCATGCTGTGGAGATGTTTTTCAGCAGCCAGGACTGGGAAATTGGTCAGAGTTGAGGGAAAGATGGATGGTGCTAAATACAGGAATATTCTTGAGAAAAACCTGTGCCACTTTGTATGTGATTTGAGGCTACGACAGAGGTTCAACTCCCAGCAGGATAATGACCCCAAACAAATTGCTAATGCAACGCTTGAGTGGTTTAAGGGGAAACATGTAAATGTGTTGGAATGGCCTAGTCAAAGCCCAGACCTCAATCCATTTGGAAAATGTGTGGTCAGACTCAAAGATTACTGTTCATAAGCATGAACCTTCCAACTTGAAGTAGCTAGAGCAGTTTTGCAAGGGGAAAGGGCAAAAACCCCAGTGGTAAGATGTGGCAAGCTCATATTTATCCAAAGCGACTATTTATCCATTTGCTTCACAATAAATATAAAAAAGAAAAACATCTTCCAAGTTGTGGGCATGTTCTGTAAATTAAATGATGCAAATCCTCAAACAATCCATGTTAATTCCAGGTTGTGAGGCAACAAAACATGAAAAATGCCAAGGGGGGTGAATACTTTTGCAAGGCACTGTATATATACTTCTAAACTCCTACACTACTTTTCAAAGTATTGTTTCTTTGTTTAACAGTGCCTTTATATATTTTTAGCTATTACTTAAAGTTCAACATCCCACCTAATAATATACCAGTTCAGAGTACATAATAGTGTTACTGTTCATAGTACATTGAAATTACATTCATTAAACTTAGTGCATCAGGGATCTTATATGTCATTGATTATGATAGTAAAATGATTATCACTTATCCTGCTTTCATATACACTGATTATTATTGTTACAGTAGCGTTAGGTGCAATCACATAAAAATGATTTGCTTTAATTTATAAAGGCATTGAGTTGTTACACTTACAGCTTATATTCATAAAAATATGTATTGTCATCATACAATACTTTGTTTTGAAGTTCTTCTTTTTTGCATACCTGTTATTTTGTGTGCTTCATCTATAATAGCACATTATATTAAGTGATTAGCAGTGCCTCCTGTTCATCAGAGCTCTGAACTTTTAACAATAAATCTAAGTTTCTAAAGCTAGGATAATTTTGTCTTCCATTAAGCAATTAGAAACTAATTTGTAAAATGTATCTCGAGGAGGATAGTATTTATTACCATGAGATCTCCCATCCTGATACTGACCAGGCATGACCTTGATTAGCTTCTGTGAGCAGACAGGATTTGCACACTCAAACCAGTATGTCTTTAGGCTTTGAAAGGGGTTCTCTTATGTCATTAAACATTTAAAACCTACAAGACATCTCTTTAAAATGTACATGAAACTAAGCCTGTAGCACCTGGTATACACATGAGGTCTCCCATTGTGGCACAAACAGGCTTGACTTTGCTTACCATTCCTAGATCAGATGGGATTGGGTGCTTTTAAACCAGTACGGCCATAGACAACAAAAGCCCTTCTTTTATGACATTAAACATTTTAAAACGGCAAGACATCTCTTAAAAATGAATGGAAAATTAAGCCTACCTACAGCAAAGAGTATTCCATTGAGGTCTCCCATTTTGGTACTGACCAGGCCTGACCCTGCTTATTTTCCAAAATCAGATAGGATTGGGTGCATTTAAGCCAGTATGGAAGTGTTGAAGCACGTTTTTCATATGTCATGTAACATTTAAAACATACAAGACATCTCTTTAAATGAATGAAATAAACAGCAGCAAGCAGCACCTAGCATCTCCATGAAAGTCTTCCATTAGGGTACTTACATGGCTTTGCTTAACTTCTGAGATCAGTTTGGCCATAGACTTTGAAATGGCTTCTCTTATATAATTTAACTTTTAAAACCTGCACAACATCTCTTTAAAATTAATGATAAATGAAGCCTACAGCAGCTATGAGATCATGCCTCTTGGTATTGTCCAGTCAGGACTTAGCTTCTGAGATCAGATGGGATTAGGTACATTCACTACAGTAAGGCCATAGGCTTTGAACAAGCTTATCTTATCAGACCTACAAGACATCTCTATAAACTCAATGAAAAATGAATCCTACAGCACCTGGTAGTCCCATGAAATCTGCCATGCTGGTACTTACCAGGCCTGACCTTGCTTAGTTTCTGAGAAACGACAGGATCAGGTACATTAAAGCCAGTATGGCAATAGACATTAAAAGGCTTCTCTTAAGTCATTTAATATTTAAATCCTATAATACATCTCTTTTAAATAAATGAAAAATGAAGCCTACAGCACCTGGTATTCTCCTGCCTACTCTAACCCATCTATCCTCACAAAACCTTTCTAATAATGGTTTGGGGATAACAATGCCAATACTAAATAATATGATAAAACCTATAGTGAATGGGAATTATACATAACATTCCATTGCAGTATTGTCAATCTCAGAACTCAAATACTTATCTTTTGTCTGGAAATGGGCCAATTTGAAATCTGCACTGCTCTAAAATATAAAAGAAAAAGTCCTTAACCAAAAGAGCTCCTCCGATGAAGAACTTTAATTATGATTTTCATTTGATTTGATTTGGTTTGAAAAGAATGATGTGGACTCACTCTTTAAAGATGGTGTGAAATAATTTAATAAAGTTAATCATGTTTAGGTACTTTTTACATTGTATTGATGATAGTACTTATTATTAGGTGTTAAGCACCCTAAGGTTTGTTTCAAATTAGAAGAGTGATAACTCTCATTAACCTTTGTTCCTCAGTTCTGATATGTTTCAAGCAAATACATGAATCATACTGCAATGATAAGTTAAAGATATGAAGTGTATATAGCCATAATCTAACACAGAGCATATAGAGACATAACTTGTAAATTCTCTCTGTCACTAATAGGAGAAGGGCTGTGGAATTCTCAGTTGGAGGTCGAGGTAGGTCTTATAACCGGGAAAAGAGTTGTTAACCTATTAAAAATTGGTCCAGGCGAATCCAAAGAACAAATAAACACCTTAAAGTTGATGGTGTCTGCAAGAATACAGGACAAGGATGCCCGCCTACAGAGGGAGGAGTGAGCTTCTATAGGTGTTTAGGTGTCCTGCACCAAAGGCATGAAAAGTCACCAAGTACTAAAAAACTTGACAGTATCCCTACACTTACTGGCCAATTTACCCCCTCGATAAACAGCTCTCTAAAATCTAAACCTTTTCTCAAAATATACCAATCAGTCTTACCATCTGAGGTAGTTGGGTAAGAATATGCTAAAAACAGCAAGTGTACAGTGTATTGATGATATTACAATAATGGATATCATTGGAAGATTGGAAGCGTATCTGCATGGTAGCTAAAAAGTATGACTTTTCAGCAAGCATTTAAATGGTATGTGAAATATCAACTCTACAGTAATTAGCCATTTTAGATTTCTGGTGACAGTCATCTTTGTTATAGGCAAATAGCATTCTTTGAGAATCTTTCGAAAGAATGTTAAACATGTTTTGTTTGGTAGCCAGTCTTTGAACACCTATAATAAACATCAGCCATCTTAGCCACCCAAATTGTTTTTGTGTGAGAGTCAGGAATGCCTGAAGTCTCACCATCTGGCATTAGAGTGAGTAGTCACATGCCAAAAGCCATTAACCTTTTGAATTGTGTGTCTACATATATGTAGACACATATATATTTTAAATACTAACAATATTTTATTCTGAAGTACTCTGAATCAGCATTATAGATCTGAATCAAAAGATGCAGATTTAACACTGATTAACTATAATGTTATTAAGAGTCTTTTATTATTGTCTGTATTATTTCAGTTCTATCTGTTCATAGTCATAAAAGCAAAAGAAGGCGTGTTTGAGTGTACTGACAAAACATATGTTTTTCAGGTTGCACAATACTGAGAATAAAAGGAGGTCTGTCGTTCATCTCTCCCTCTGCTCCCCTCTGAATAAGATGCACAGCTATCTCTCACTCTGCTCCACTATGTATAAGATGAACAGCTATCTCTCCCTCTGCTCCACTATGCATAAGATGCACAGCTATCTCTCCCTCTGCTCCTCTATGTATAAGATGCACAGCTATCTCTCCCTCTGCTCCCCTCTCTCAATTTCTCTCTCCACTTCATCAAGCTGATTTACTCTGCAGGGAGGTCTCAAAATCTTCAGGATAGCAGCTCATCTTTCATCCATACTTGGACTGATACCATTAGTATTGAAGGAGAATATGTATCACTGCTTCCATTAGTGGTGGATAAGTATCATTCCTCAGAGTCACAGTTTTTTTTTTCTCTTTAAACTTTGTCCCCCCCCCCAGATTTTTTAAGGCTTTTATGCCCATGTCTGACAGGGATTTATTATACCCCAGTTGAAGGCAAATCGATCCTTGCAATGTTTGCTTAATGCAGAATAGCAAATTTCTCTCAGTGGCAGAACCTAACATAAGAGATATGTATCTAATGAACCTGATAATAAATATCTACATTCATCTGATTCTATTGAAATAGTACTTTATCCTTATCCTATAGAGAGGCCTTTCTGAAGTAAAAGATGACCTTCTTCATCAGTTGTGTATGACCTTTTCTTAGCAATCAGAAAAGCTCTGATATACATTAGAGAGGGAATAACCTTCCTCTTAAAAGTGGTTAGCAAACCAAGACGATGGTGTAATTTCCTTTAAGTGATAACAAGTATGTAGTTCTTTATGAATGAAGTAGAGTGGAGAAAAATATTACAATTCATGGAAAAATGTATAGATTATTATTTTTGAGAAAAAGAATCAAAAGCTGGGGCTATGCCCTTAAAACAGATCATCACAAAGTTAAGGTGTCTTTAAAAGTTAATCTTCCTCTTGACTACTTTACATCTCTTTGTAAATCCATGTATTGAAAAATGGATATACATTTAAAAATAAATGTCTGATAGCTAGAGCTGCATTCAGACCATCATGGATGCTCATTTATTTCTCCAAACCTGATGATACGGATTTCTTACATTGATGAAATTGTTCACAAGACATAAAAGAGCTCATGGTAGAAGTAGCCAGGGTATTTATGACTCAATATATCGCATTCAGATAACATTCTGAAAACTGTTTTTTTGTGTTCTTCCATTTGATAGTGAAATGCTCTTGGCAGGATTCTTCATCAAACCATCAACACAGAAGTGTCTACTTGTTAAATAAGATTTCCAATTAAATCTAAATCTCTTCATGCAGTAAACAATCATAAAGAGGTTAAATTGCTTTTGTCAGTGTTGAAGTGGTTTGTATTTAATTACTTTTTCAGCTTCATAAAAGTCTTCAAAAAATGTTCAGAAAAGGCAGGCTCCTTACTTTTATAAGGAAGCAGTTCACAAAGTATTATCCAAGAAGTACCTCAAAAAGAACCATTTCAAGGAATACATGCAGATCTGTTTTTAACACATAATTCAAATGTTGAGTATAACGACCCAGAGGGAGGGGAACACATATCCAGGAATACTAAACACAAGGTTAAATTAAACTAGCTAACCTTCCCCCACAACATTTAATTGAGAAGGAGGGTTTAAAAAGTAAGTATATTCCCAATATCTTGCTTTCTCTAACAGGATGGGCTTTTCGGTAGGGGGTAACAATGGTGATGGTTAGACAAGATAGGGAAGCAATTAAATACCCAGGGTCATATTTTACAATACTCTTGTTTATATGAGCTGTTCCGCCGAGGGTAAGGGTTAATAAATTGCTCTTGTGGTGCCATTAACCTGGAGCAGTAAATAGTAACTTTTGTCATGAGAAATGCCAGATAAAAAGCTTCATGACCTTCTAATTCCAAGATGGTAGACACCTAACAATATGGATGCCACTTCAACAATTAATTTAAAATGAGTCCCTATCACATCCAGTCTATACACTATATCATAAAAATTGCATACATTAGTGCTACAGTGGGGGAACAAGTATTTGAACGTTTGTCCCCTGACAAAGAAATGAACAGTCTATAATTTTTAACATTAAGAGACAAAATAAAAAAATAAAAAAAAATGAAAAATGCATGTCAAAAAAGTTATAAATTGATTTGCAGGTAATATTTGACCCCTGCAATTTAGTACTTGGTGGCAAAACCCTTGTTGGCAATTACAGAGGTCAGACGTTTCTTGTAGTTGGCCACCAGGTCTACACACATCTCAGAAGGGATTTTGTCCCACTCCTCTTTGTAGATCTTCTCCAAGTCATTAAGGTTTTCAGGCTGATGTTTGGCAACTTGAACCTTCAGCTCCCTCCACAGATTTTCAATGGGATTAAGGTCTGGAGACTGGCTAGGCCACTCAAGGATCTTAGTGTGCTTCTTCTTGAGCCACTTCTTTGTTGCCTTGGCTGTGTGTTTTGGGTCATTGTCATGCTAGAATACCCATCCATGACCCATTTTCAATGCCCTGGCTGTGGGAAGGAGGGTCTCACCCAATATTTGACAGTACATTGCCCCGTCCATCGTCCCTTTAATGAGGTGTAATTGTCCTTTTCCCTTAGCAGAAAAACATCCCCAAAGCATAATGTTTCCACCTCCATGTTTGATGGCGGGATTGGTGTTCTTGGGGTTATAGGCAGCATTCCTCCTCCTCTAAACACGGTGAGTTGAGTTGATGCCAAAGAGCTTGATTTTGGTCTTATCTGACCACTACACTTTCACCAGTTCTCCTCTGAATCATTCAGGTGTTCATTGGCAAACTTCAGATGGGCCTGTACATGTGCTTTTTTGTGGGCGCTGCAGGATTTCAGTCCTTCACGGCGTAGTGTATTACCTATTGTTTATTTGGTCACTATGGTCCCAGCTGCCTTGAGATCTTTAACAAGATCCTCCCGTGTAGTCCTGGGCCGAGAGATCTTGTATGGAGCACCAGACTGACCGTTATTTTGTGTTTCTTCCATTTGCATTTAATAGCACCAACTGTCTTCACCTTCTCCCCAAGCTGCTTGGCGATGGTCTTGTAGCCCATTTCAGCCTTGTGTAAATCTACCATCTTGTCCCTGACATCTTTGGACAGCTCTTTCGTCTTGGCAATGGTGGAGAATGTGAAATCTGATTGATTGATTGCTTTTGTGGAAAGGTGTCTTTTATACAGGTAACAAACTGAGATTAGGAGCACTCCCTTTAAGAGAGTGCTCCTAATCTCATCTCGTTACCTGTATAAAAGACACCTGGGAGCCAGAAATCTTGCTGTTTGGTAGGGGATCAAATACTTATTTCTGTCACTGACCTGCAAATCAATTTATACCTCTTTTGACATGTGCTTTTCTTCTTGTTTTTTGTTATTCTGTCTCTCACTGTTAGAATACACCTATCATTAAAATTATAGACTGATAATTTCTTTGTCAGTGGACAAACGTTCAAAATCAGTAGGAGATCAAATACTGTTTCCCCTGCTGTATGTCATGGCATCAGACAGCCCTGTAACATCTGAAGTGACTTAATATAATATTATCATATCATAGGGCCTACTTCTGAGCACACCTAAATTATTTAAACATTACAGGGAGTGCAGAATTATTAAGCAAATGAGTATTTTGACCACATCATCCTCTTTATGCATGTTGTCTTACTCCAAGCTGTATAGGCTCGAAAGCCTACTACCAATTAAGCATATTAGGTGATGTGCATCTATGTAATGAGAAGGGGTGTGGTCTAATGACATCAACACCCTATATCAGGTGTGCATAATTATTAGGCAACTTCCTTTCCTTTGGCAAAATGGGTCAAAAGTAGGACTTGACAGGCTCAGAAAAGTCAAAAATAGTGAGATATCTTGCAGAGGGATGCAGCACTCTTAAAATTGCAAAGCTTCTGAAGCGTGATCATCGAACAATCAAGCGTTTCATTCAAAATAGTCAACAGGGTCGCAAGAAGCGTGTGGAAAAACCAAGGCGCAAAATAACTGCCCATGAACTGAGAAAAGTCAAGCGTGCAGCTGCCACGATGCCACTTGCCACCAGTTTGGCCATATTTCAGAGCTGCAACATCACTGGAGTGCCCAAAAGAACAAGGTGTGCAATAGTCAGAGACATGGCCAAGGTAAGAAAGGCTGAAAGACGACCACCACTGAACAAGACACACAAGCTGAAACGTCAAGACTGGGCCAAGAAATATCTCAAGACTGATTTTTCTAAGGTTTTATGGACTGATGAAATGAGAGTGAGTCTTGATGGGCCAGATGGATGGTCCCGTGGCTGGATTGGTAAAGGGCAGAAAGCTCCAGTCCGACTCAGACGCCAGCAAGGTGGAGGTGGAGTACTGGTTTGGGCTGGTATCATCAAAGATGAGCTTGTGGGGCCTTTTCGGGTTGAGGATGGAGTCAAGCTCAACTCCCAGTCCTACTGCCAGTTCCTGGAAGACACCTTCTTCAAGCAGTGGTACAGGAAGAAGTCTGCATCCTTCAAGAAAAACATGATTTTCATGCAGGACAATGCTCCATCACACGCGTCCAAGTACTCCACAGCGTGGCTGGCAAGAAAGGGTATAAAAGAAGAAAATCTAATGACATGGCCTCCTTGTTCACCTGATCTGAACCCCATTGAGTACCTGTGGTCCATCATCAAATGTGAGATTTACAAGGAGGGAAAACAGTATACCTCTCTGAACAGTGTCTGGGAGGCTGTGGTTGCTGCTGCACGCAATGTTGATGGTGAACAGATCAAAACACTGACAGAATCCATGGATGGCAGGCTTTTGAGTGTCCTTGCAAAGAAAGGTGGCTATATTGGTCACTGATTTGTTTTTGTTTTGTTTTTGAATGTCAGAAATGTATATTTGTGAATGTTGAGATGTTATATTGGTTTCACTGGTAAAAATAAATAATTGAAATGGGTATATATTTGTTTTTTGTTAAGTTGCCTAATAATTATGCACAGTAATAGTCACCTGCACACACAGATATCCCCATAAAATAGCTAAAACTAAAAACAAACTAAAAACTACTTCCAAAAATATTCAGCTTTGATATTAATGAGTTTTTTGGGTTCATTGAGATCAGGGTTGTTGTTCAATAATAAAATTAATCCTCAAAAATACAACTTGCCTAATAATTCTGCACTCCCTGTATACAATGACCCCAAATCACCAGTACTAAATCAGGTCACTATTATAAACGGTATTACCTTACTAGATAAGTGGATACTTTTTAAAGAGGCTTGGCATAACAGTGTCATGTCCTCCTATGTTCTGACCACAACCTGAACACTAAACATTACAAACAATTCTTAGTAGGCCTGAATACTCACAGACAAGGCTCTTGGGTATCCAGGTACATAACCATGTCCTGAGGCCTAACATGATTTTATACATAAAGGGAAAACAACCTGTCACAGTCCTTAAAGCACAACTTACGTTCATTGTATCAGCCTTTGATGTTAGCATTTACATTGGCTAGGGTCCCAAATAACAGAGTCTATGAGTCCAGGGGGCTGTGACAGTATGAGTTTGGGCCGTAAAGGATCCTTGCTTGTGGGGTTCAGGGGAATCCTGCCCTAAACCAAAAGTCAGTCATGACATGCAGGAACAGTAATCCAAAAATGGAGACTAATAAAACAAAATGGAATATACAGGCAAATGTATTGTATCTCTGTTTCTTCACAGGCTTTAGCTACTAATATGTATCCCTGTCAGTTACTTTTTAAAATACTGTTGAAATATGTTGCATTACATACAACTGCTGCTAGCATACTTGTAAAGTAGGAGCCTTGGCATTACAGGATTAGGGCCTGTAAGTCACATTCTAATACAGTACATCCACCATTTTGTAATGGTAAAATAATGCCAAGAAACCAGGAAAAACATTATATTAATTCCTGCTTGTTAAGGCCACATACTCACATACCATCGTGGTAAACCCCCTGGTGTTGGCAACCACATGGGCCAGGGTCCTAACACAGCATCCATGAGTTCAGAGGGGCTGTCTTAATACAGCCTTGGGGGGTTCAGGGAAGTTCCACAATGGCCCCAAAGTCAGTTATGACAGTGAGTGAAAGAAAATATCTAAATAGAAACCTAAATATCTGAAAATTCATGCTTGAGTTGTTGTCATCAATAATGTATTTTTTTTTAAGGGGATCGAGTCATTACCATTGATCTGAATGATGCATACCATCTCTTATCTTTTTTTTTATAAATGTCTTCCGTTTGATTGATATCTCCCAGAGTTTTTACCAAGATATTAGTTTCTCTAATAATAGAACTAAAGAAAAGGATGGAATCAGAATTTCCCATTATCTGGAGAATATTTGTACTACTTCATAATTGGGAATCTTTATTTATTCATAAAAAGAGAATAATGCATTACCTCTCAAAGCATTGTGAGCCCAATTCAATTGAACAATCGTAAGTTACTAGAGCTTGTAAGTTAATTTGCTATTCAATTGGCGTCTTTTTCTGGGCTCCAAACGGTTTACATGTTAAAGGCTTGAAAACATTGCAGTTGTAAAACCCGGAACTTACAGTCTCCCAAAGTCTTTGATCTTTCCCATCCGCAAGAGTTCTGATCCCTAAAATCGCAAATCGCTATTCAATTGCTAAAATTCCACAAGGCTGCAAATATTTTCACACCAGTAAACTGCAAATGTAGGAGAAAATCCTACGATTACTAGAGAGGACTCGCAAGGGGGTTTAACCCCTGCCCGTAGCACTGTAAATACAAATAAAAAATCAATACTGCACTGTAAATGACAGGGAAAGCGATGAAAGACATTAGAATTAATTGCCCAACACTCTCAAGCTCGCAAATCGACAATAAAATTGTTATTTTTTAATGTGTCATTTCAGGGTTATATCGATCATGAGAATCAATGAGTTAATACATATCAGGCCACCCACATGGACTAAAACAGTATTGTCATTAATTTTTATTATTTTGTGGGTTTGCGAGTCCGATCGCATATTGGACCCCCAAACTCTAATTGACTGACATGTAACCTCCATGTTTTACATTGTAATGATGGTTACGGCCTTGCTTTATCGATAATGTTCCCTCTCTGAACTGCTATGCACGATTGCATGGTTTATGCTTTTGGCTCATAACTTGTGGGCTTGTTCAATTGAATAGCACCAGAAATGTAGCTGAGTTCAAGCCCGCAGCAGGCCCGCAGACATACGGTCTGTATACTACGAGATATGTGCTTCAAATTTAATTAGGCTCTATATTCATATGTATTCAGTGGGAAACTGCACCTGCTCCAAAGGGAAGGCCATAACAAAAATACCAATCAAGTATCCTCTGCATCAGCTAAAAAGCTACACACTGATGTACAATTCAGCTAGCCATTAATTTAGTCTAAATAAACAGGACTGGTGTCAGAATATATTCATAATCTTTCTCTTTAGGAAAAGCCTTCTTTGGTGGACAAACCAATGAGAAGTTAATCCAGATCTGGTCCCTTTACTTACTGTGCATTTGTAGATTAGTAGCTACCAATGGAAGAAAGCCATTATGACTAAATTGTACATCAGAGTGTAGCGCTTTAGCTGATGCAGAGACTTGATTGGTATTTCTGTTATGGCTTGACCTTAGGAGCAGGTGCAGTTTGATATGCTTCAGGAGATTTATCTTTTGTAATGCACAAATGAGCTTAAAAGAAACTACACCCTGAGCAGACACTATTAAATTACTTCTGCCCTCAGGTGTGCATATCTCTCTTTTTTGTTTTTGGACAAATTTAAAACCTGAAATAAAGTTTGGGACAAAAGCAGAATCCTTTTATTATTCAATCTCAGTATGTCTTGGACAGAAATAAGTCTAGCTGGGATAGAAGTAAGCATATCTAATCAGAGAAGAAAACTAGTAAGGAGTCTTCCGCAAGTTTACTAAAAATCCTTAGAAATGAAAATTAAACTCCTCTAGATTTCAAAAATACTTTGAAGCCTAGGGAATTCAAATTATGGACCTTATGGCATCCAACGAAAATAGCTGTAGGAACCAGAATGCTAGGCACAAGACACTTTCTCCATCATAGAAAAACATGATTGATGTGCATTTATGATAGTTATCATATAAAGCCATTTATTATGACATAGTTGTTTGGCTCCTTTTTAAATCATAATGATAACAGAAATCACACAAATGGCCCTGATCAAAAGTTTACATACCCTTGAATGTTTGGCCTTGTTACAGACACACAAGGTGACACAAACAGGTTAAAATGGCAATAAAAGGTTAATTTCCAACACCTGTGGCTTTTTAAATTGCAGTTAGTGTCTGTGTATAAATAGTCAATGAGTTTGTTAGCGCTCATCTGGATGCACTGCGCAGGCTAGATACTGAGCCATGGGGAGCAGAAAAGAACTGTCAAAAGAGCTGCGTAACAAGGGAATGGAAAATTATAAAGATGGAAAAGGATATAAAAAGTTATCCAAAGCCATGAAAATTCCAGTCAGTACTGTTCAATCACTTATAATGAAGTGGAAAATTCAGGGATCTCTTGATCCAAGCCAAGGTCGGTAGACCAAGAAAGATTTGAGCCACAACTGAAAGAAGAATTGTTCAGCATTCAAAGAAAACCCAACAGGTAACCTCAGGAGAAATACAGGCTGTTCTGGAAAAAGATGGCGTGGTTGTTTCAAGGAGCACAATACAACGATACTTGAACAAAAATTAGCTGCATGCTCAAGATGCCAGAGAGTAGCCTTTACTGCATCAATGCCACAAAAAAGCCTGGTTACTATATGCCCGACAACACCTTGACACGCCTCACAGCCTCTGGCACACTGTAATTTGAAGGGATGAGACCAAAATAGAGCTTTATGGTCACAACCATAAGCGCTATGTTTGGAGAGGGGTCAACAAGGTCTATAGTGAAAAGAATACCACTCCCACTGTGAAGCAGGGTGGTGGCTAACTGGTGTTTTGGGGTATGTGAGCTCTAAAGGCATGGGAAATCTTGTGAAAATTGATGGCAAGATGAATGCAGCTTGTTATCAGAAAATACTAGCAGGCAATTTGCATTCTTCTGCACGAAGGCTGCGCACAGGATGCTCTTGGACTTTCCAGGATGACAATGACCCTAAGCACAAGGCCAAGTTGACCTTCCAGTGGTTACAGCAGAAAAAGGTGAAGGTTGTGGAGTGACCATCATAGTCTCCTGACCTTAATATCATCGAGACACTCTGGGGAGATCTCACACGTGCGGTTCATGCAAGACAACCAAAGACTTTGCATGACCTGGAGGTATTTTGCCAAGATGAATGGGCAGCTATACCACCTGCAAGAAATAGGGGTCTCACAGACAACTATTACAAAATACTGCACACAGTCATTGATGCTAAAGGGAGCAATACACAGTATTAAGAATTAAGGGTATGTACACCTTTGATCAGGGCCATTTGGGTGAGTCCTGTTATCATAATGATTTAAAAAGGAGCCAAACAACTATGTGATAATAAATGGCTTCATATGACTACTATCCTTCAATAAAATACATTTTATTTTGCATTAACAGTCATATTTTCAAAATAAATAGCAATATTTTACAATTTCGGCCAGGGTATGCAAACTTTTGAGCTCAACTGCATATATTTCTTGTGTGGAAGAATGCCTATCATAATTGTTATTTTTACTGTTAATATTATTGTTACTGTATGTCAGTTGTCCCCTTCTGGGTTGCTACCTTGTCATGGTGAAGGGGCATGTGTACCTTAATGAAGCTGTGAGCTATACCATGCTGGGTCACCCAAGACAGGCAGGTCATAGCAGAGAGGTCAGATAAATCATGACCCACTCCAGTATATTTTCCAAGAAAACCATATGGATAAGCACAACCAGACACAGACAGATGTGCCTAGCATGCTGCAATCCATATGGTCAATGAGTCAGACACGACTGAAGGACTGAACACACAAATATCAGTTGTAATTTTTTAGGATATTAATTTTTTTTAGCTAAAGTACATTCTATTACAAGCGTAGTATTGTATTGATTAACCTTGTGTTATACTGTCTATAATTTGCCAGCCCTCTTTCGCCCCTTTTTTATTATCCTGAATAACTCTACTAGTCAACCCATTTCTCTACCTGTCTGATCTTCATTCTCTCGTTTCTCTCTCTGTCCATCCCTCAGATGGCAGGGAACATGATCCACCAGGAAGAATTGTAGCTCGAGTGTGAGGCATGAGGTATGACTGAAGGTGCAGAGCACTTCCAGCAAGAGTTGCAATTCTATGGGCATGTGATTTTAGATATGTAGTTTTGATTACTCAGCAGATATTTCTGTCCCAGATCTGATAAAGATTTGTCATTTGCCATAATATATATATATATATATATATATATATATATATATATATATATATATATATATATACACCAAGAAAACTATATCACCTAGGTATTCATATATTACAAATCAGCCCATCCTTAATCTAAAATTACTGCAATGTGACCTGTTCTCTAAGGCCCTCATTCAATTGCAATTTGGCCAATTGAATAGGGATCTAAATAAGCACATAACATATTTTTTTAAAGAAGTTTTTAGTTAGCAAGCATCTATCGAAAAGCAAGGTTTTCACGAACTAAAAACTTCTTAAAAAAAATATGTTATGTGCTTATTTAGAGCCCTATTCAATTGGCCAAACTGCAATTGAATGAGGGCCTAAATGTTTGGCTACTTCATCAAGAGCTAATTATTCAGTACAAACTGCATTCAGTGGTGTGTCAGTTTGTAAACTATTTTAATAACCACTATCATCTCTTTCTCTCATACAGATCTGCTTAATAAGACCTTATGGTTGTTAAAATTGCAATATCATTAATTTATCAGTTCTTTTTCTGGAATTGTACCAAATTTTTTATTTCAAAATATTAGTTACAATTATTAACCGAGTGCCATAGAATGAAATTGCTACTCTTCCCATGCATTCAAATAGGACCTTCTGAAGAGGGCATTTGAGTAACAAAACAAAAAGTGCAGTACACTATGGATTACAAATAATAGCTCTCAATGTAACTTAAAAAACAAAGCTCCAGATGTTCATTGGAAAATGCCATCCATTTCATCAGGCAAAATTGATTATGAATATGCCATACATTTCACCAGGCAAACTGGATTATGAATTAATTCTCTGTTGATGAATGATTCCGCATACAGTACGTCACTATCCAAATTCATCATGTCCGAATGCTAATGTCATACTGAGGTGAATCTTTATACTAAAGTACATCCATAATTCATAAATGTGGGCCATAATACTGTTCTCCAGTTATATTGTTAATATGTTCTGTAAGTTATTTAAAACTCTATTCAGTAATTGAATCATGTGATTTGTATAAATATTATACTGAAGCTTATACTAAGAGTGTCTTTTTGATTTACTGTAGCAGAATGGCCAGATCCCAGTGACCAATTGGAATGGATGGATAATTTCACTCCAAAACCCCAATATTGTTAGTGTTGCAGTATTTTACAAATTAGAGGTTACCAAATACAAATGTATCTGATAATGTGCAAGTAAGAATTAAAGTGTGATTTTCTGAATCTGAGATGGTTAAACAGTATCCCCAATGTTATCAGGCAGTTAGATCCCCCCCCCCCCCCTCATTAATATCAAATACCCAGAGCCAAAAATATTACTGGACAGTATATTAGTGTAAAGGAGCAGCAAAATAAAAACTGAATACATCAGGAAAAGCAAAAGGTATTGGAGATAGGAAAAAATGTGTCCAACCTAATGTAGAATGCCAGGGAATAGCAAGAAGAGACAAGGAGACATTCTTTAATGAGTGATGTAAAGAGACAAAAGAAGATAACAGAATCTCTTCAAGAAAACTGTGAATTTCAAAGGATCCTTTTATTCCAAAGTGCTGCTCAGCATTAAAAAGAAGAAGATCATGCAATCTCAGTTCCTGGCAAATAGATGTGGAAGAAGTGGACGCAGTAAGAAATTTTATTTTACTGGGCTACAATATCTCTTCAGATGGTGACTGCAATCATGAAATTAAAAGATGTTTGCTTCTAGGGAGGAAAGCTATGGCAAGTTGAGATAAGCTAATAAAAATTAGACATATATCACTATCAGCAAAGGTCTGCATAGTTAGAACTATGGTATTACCAGTAGTAACATACGGATGTGAGAGCTGGACCATAAAGAAGACTGAGCACCATAGAATTGACACATTTGAATTGTGGTGTTAGAGAAAACTGCCTAGATTTTTTTTTATGGAAAGATAATCTAATAATCAAATAGAATCAGTCAGTTCTACAGAAAGCCAAAGTGTTCACTGGAAATTATGATCATATGGCTAAAGCTCAAATATTTTGCCCACATCATGAGAAGACAAGATTCTTTAGTGAAGGTTCTGATGCTGAAGATATTAAAGGTACATGAAGAAGGGGGTGGCAAAGGCAGAGATGGATAGATGAAATCAATGAAGTAATGAACATGAACTTGAGGGGAGCCAAGAGGGGCAGGAGATGACAGACGTGCCTTGAGTGCTGCAGTCTATAGAGTCACATAGAGTCGGACACAGCTGAGCGACTAAACAACAACAAATATTATACTTATGTATCTATTTACTTTGATGAACTTTTTTTATTAAGAAGTGCTTAAAAGCTCTGTTTTATTTGCCTAAAATCATACAATTTGTAACTGTTTTGTGAATACACTTGTGAATTGCAGTGTTTTAAATCAGACAAACAGAGACCTCTCTCAAGTAGCATGTGCAGAATGTTGCCAGTGATTGCCCATATCACATCCCAACCTTACCTTCTAGATTGTAAGCTCTTCTGAATAGGGACCTCTCTTCTGTTTCACCGAGCTGTCTGCGGACCGTTTGCTTTATATTTGTAATGCACTGTACCTGTACTTGTATTTCTACTTACCATAGAATTTGTCTATACCTTTGTAATGTTCTGATTTGCCCAGTGTAGTTTATTCTTTTTAACTATTGCACTACAGAAAATGTTGGTGCTTTATAAACAAACATTAATAATAAAAAATTAAAAATAAAAATAATAATAATATTAATTAAGTAAACAGAAATACAGTACATTATTAGAATTATATTAATTTAATTTTGATTGAATGAATTAGATTATATTATATCAGAATTCAATAGAGGAATAGTGAAAATATGATGGATTGGAATTGTGAAGTAAACAGTTAAAATGTGTTGAATCTTTTGTTAGAAAAATTCAGATTTAAGAATATTAAAGCATAAAAATGATGTGGACTACTGATATTATGTAGACTACTATTTATTTCCTTCCAAAGCAAACAAGATTCATTTAGAGGAAGAAAGTGAACTTATTATATACTTAATAATAGCAGATGTTTAAATATTTTTTGTCAGAGAACTACAATATAAATAGAACTATGTATCACAAAGGGCATACTGACATTATGATTAATAAATAAATGTATTTTGAAAGGATTTACAACTAATTTACATATCATTATACCAGCCTCAAAGTATTTCAACAATGACATTTCAAAAACAGTAAAGTTAAAAATAATATATCACATTTTGAACAAACAAAAAAAATTTATAAAAAAAATGGACATGTTAAGAAAATAACAGGAAAGAGGTATTACTTTCTTTCAATATTTATTCTATATAAGAGAGGAAAAGGGACTGCATCTGATAAACCCACATGATTGGTGGCTGAAACACAATTTGGGGGCAAGCTGATGACATCAGGGGGTAAGGACAGCAATGTAGGAACCAGAAGTGTATCTGTGAGAATGAGGGAAAGGCATTTTGCATACTTTTGCTTGAGTCAATTACAAAATATGATTTAACGAGAGAGAGTAGAACTTATCCTCTAACTATAGATTTATACAGGTTTCCTGGAATGAAAATTTGTATAATAACTTGTTACAAATTGCTACTTGTTATTTTGTGACCTGAGTAGCAACTTGAATCTCAGAAGAGTTATTCTTGTATAAATTGATACATGAAGTTACATTTTTGTTCTAGTAACAATTACATGAAAAATCAAATAGGTTTTAGTATTAATTACTTCAGAAAACAATTTAATTCTTAAAAATAGATTACATGAAAATGATTGACTAAACACATAGGCCCTCATTCAATTGCGATTTGGCCAATTGAATAGGGCTCTAAATAAGCACATAACATATTTTTTTACAGAAGTTTTTAGTTAGTGAAATCCTTGCTTTTTGATAGATGTTTACTAACTAAAAACTTCTTTAAAAGAAATATGTAATGTGCTTATTTAGAGCCATATTCAATTGGCCAAATTGCAATTGAATGAGGGCCTAAATATACAAGAAATCCCTATTTATTCACACCTATCATTATCAAATCTCATAAGAGACAAACATTAAAACTTCACTTTTATTAAATAATTATATTAAAATATTATTAAAATATTATCAGACGCAGGAATTGACTAATATTTCTTGGTTATAGGGAGTTGAACAAAAAAGTGCTAATATATAAGGTGCATGTGTTCATATATATATATATATATATATATAGGTGTATACATATATAGGAAAGGAACCAGAATAAATACTGATTCTATAATGATGCAAATACTGTACATAAAGTGCTATCAATAAAGTGCTTTGGTGTATATTTAATAATAGTGCTTCCTAAAGTGAATCAGACCTCTAGCTGATTCAAAGTGATTCAAAGTGCAAAGTGCTATGAGATAATAATAGCGTCATTGCTATAGTATTTACATAACTCTGACTTTCTATCTAGTAGTTCAAGATCCCCTTTTACATTCATTAGTCCATGGGGCTTAGATGCTCCTATTAGTTCTTGTTATAAGATATAGCTCTTAGTATTGTTATAATACACTTATCTAGTATCGTTTTACTATAAGAGACTGTATCTTAGCGTGCCACGCTGTTTAGACGCCTAGTGATGACGTTGTCAACATGCGTGCACGTTCCTGCGTCTGACCCAACAAAGGATTTCTTCAGGGGTCACCTCCATGTTGATTTCACGTCTCTTTATACTTATCCGTAGTCATGGAAACGGTGACAAATTTAAAAACAACTTAGATTATGTTAAAATACATATCTCTGTAACTATCAATAGATTGATACTTAACATATTAAGATGGTATATATAAAGACCTACAGCCTTATTAAATTGTGATTTGGCCAATTGAATAGGGCTCTATATAAGCACATAGCATATTTTTTTACAGAAGGTTTATTTAGTGAACTTCTAGCCAAAAGCAAGGTCTTCACTAACTAAAAACTTCTGTAAAAAAAATGTGCTATGTGCTTATATAAATCTTTTTTCAATTGGCCGAAACACAATTTAATAAGGCTGCTAATCATTATCATTATGCATGAATTAGTGTCACATCATTATCTTCTTAAGAATATTTAAATCTTTATATTATGTTTAGTAATAATCTAATAATACATAAATCCACTTTGCTTCTTTTTTTAGCAGTTCTTTGTCTATATTAAATCTTCTGATGTTTTTTTTTTTAATATGACCAATTGCCATAAATGAAAGGACTCCTACATTTCCATTATGTTTGGTGTTTACATGTATTGCCACTGGAGTGTCATAGCCTCTCTTAATCCTGTAGATGTGTTCAAGTAGTCTTCATCTGAATTCTATGTAGGTTTTACATCTCATTCCACATTTACAGGATATCAAGTAAATAACCCTTTCAGTTTTACAAGTGAGTAAATATTTCACTGAGTAGGTTTGTTTCTTGTCTAGAGAGGTAAAGATCTTGGCAGGTCTAATAAATTGGCAGGCCTTACAGGATTGACATTTGTAGCATACTTTTAATTGTTGAAGCCAAGTGGTCTTATTCATGACTTCTAAATGACTTTTAGACAACATGACTTTGAGATTTGTTGATCTCCTGCTTGTTATTTGTGCACTAGCGACTTGCCCGTCAAAAAATGACGGCAATGAGATGTGTATGTTTGTGAAGTTGTTTAGTTATTAATATACATATTGAATTGTAAGGTAGGTAATGTTGTTTTGTGTGTACTACTAAAATATATAATCCAAATGAATAAATGAATATACTTGACCTATTTGTATGCATTGTGTTGAAGATCTGTGAACCTTGTTTGATGTTGCTGCAGCATTAGTGGTGTGGAGCTGCTGTATAAGCATGCTGAATGTGTGCAGTGTAACACTGTGCGTGCGCGAGACCAAACCGTTAGCGTAGTCGTGTACTTCCGCATTGGTGTAAAATGGCGAGTAATGTGTGGTATAGGTCTGTATCGGAATATCCGTAGGTGTTTTGTGGTGTTTTGCGAGTTTAGAGTGCTGTAGCCTCGTTTTCGTTTTGTTCGGCTGCCATTTTTTCTGTCGCTTAGATTTTTTTTTAGTCTGTAAACTGTTTTATTTCGAGTAAAATCGAGGTGTAAGTTGCATTTTTGAGGTCCTGGGTGCTCCCTCTTGGTGTAGGTAAGTTTTTTATGTATGTGCTGTGTGTATGTATTGTGTTTTAAATGTTTGTATGTCGGCGTGTTGCGTCCGATGTTTGCGAGGTCGTAATGTGTGGTAACGTGTTTCGTACGTTGTTTGCGTGCCTCGTAAAATTTAGCGAGTGTCGTAATTTGTGTGTCGTGTTTTTTGAGTAGCGACGTGAATTTTGCGAGGGTTTGAGGCCCTTGCCCAGTGACCTCGCCAGCAACTGAGGCCCTCGCTTCGCGAGGGGCCTCAGTTGCTGACATGGAGCGCCTTCGGCGCTCCATGCCAGCAACTGAGACCCGTGCCCAGTGACCTCGCCAGCAACTGAGGCCCTCGCTTCGCGAGGGGCCTCAGTTGCTGGCATGGAGCGCCTTCGGCGCTCCATGCCAGCAACTGAGACCCGTGCCCAGTGACCTCGCCAGCAACTGAGGCCCTCGCTTCGCGAGGGGCCTCAGTTGCTGGCATGGAGCGCCTTCGGCGCTCCATGCCAGCAACTGAGGCCCTTGCCCAGTGACCTCGCTACGCGAGGGCCGCGGCTCGCTACGCGAGGGCCGCGGCTCGCTTCGCGAGCCACGGCCCTCGCTTCGCGAGGCCCGCGGCTCGCTACGTTAGAGCCCGCAAGCGTGAGCAACGACTCGTACGCTCACAACTATATATGTGATGGTTTTTTTAAGTATGGTCTGATATCTTTATCATCTAGCAATATTTGCCAGTGTTTATTAAATATCTTTTTGATGTCAAGCCATTGATCATTGTATGTACCTATGCATCTCACAACATTATCCTCTTTTGAAGTAGATTTTCTTTCTTTACATCTCTTGCTTTGTGGTAGGCCTTTTTTAACATTGTTTTTTTATATCCACGTTGTTGAAAGCAAGATTGTAATTACTCTGCATATTGCAGATCAGAAAAGATCCTAAAAGGTTGAACTTGATGGACTGAAAGTCTTTTTTAACCTCAATTGATCACATTACACTGTGCCTGCACCTTTTTTCCTACTTTCTATTTTACTATAATCTGACAAGGAATTAACCAATTTTAATAAGTCCCCTCCCCTAAAGCATTAACCCATATAAACTCTGCTTCTGTCGGTTCCAGGGAAAGCCACTTTATCAGCTTTAATTTATGGCCACTTTACCAAGTGCTGTCAACTTCCACAGAAAATTAATTTTTAGTGGTGATTATCAACCATCCTTTACCTATAATTAACGAGAACTCATGTGCTATATTTAACTACATTGTGGAGTTATATTTTCGCTTAGCTGAATCACAAATTTACAACAAAAGCAATCAGACTTGTCTTCCAACTCTACAATGAATAAATCAATACCTCAACAGTTTGGATTTACTGGAAGCAACAGCTAGTCTATGCCTATTCACAACCACAATTTTCAAGATATAGTGGCTTAAACACATGGGGCCTCATTCTATTATCGGCCGTAGGAGATGCAGGGCCGCAAGGACCGGCTGCAAGCTATTTGCCTATTCTATTCCCCTCCGGCCGCGGATTCCGGCAGGCTTGCGGCCGGCGTCTTGCTATCCCTTGCGGCCGCTCGCGCCGGAGGAAAGCCTTTGATCTTAAACGCAAGAGTTTCGGCCGCAAGAAAATCCTGGTTGCTATTCAATTGCTCCGGGAAACCTCTCTGCAAGGCTAAAACCCAGCCGCAGCTTACTTGCAGCAAAAAGGTCCCGCTAGCACCAATTAAGCACTTTATAAACCCGAAATAAAGCCATCCTGCACTCTGAAGAGACTATAAAGTGATTGTAGGTGTTAGCAAAAATAGCACAACATTCCCCTACACTCAAATCCATAAATAAATAATTTTTTAATTTATGTCACATATCCATGTAAAAAGTCCCGAGGGCTTGGAGCACCTCAGACCCGCCCATGCTGCGGCCGGAAAATAAACAGTTAATGTAAACTCGGATTTGGGCTGATGTGCAAGCTTGAGAGGGGGGTGCTATTAATCCTCATGTCCCCCAATGTGATCCCTAGCATTTACAGAGCTGTACAGTGCCGTCTTGAATATATTTTTGTGTTTAAAGATTTCTGAGCTTACGGCCGGTTGCAAGATAGACGGCCGGCCATAAGGGGAGATCCTTGCGGGGCCGTATAATTGAATTGCAAGAGAACGGAACCCCCCGCAAGGAATCGCAGCCTTGAGGCTGTTTTACGGCCGATAATAGAATGAGGCCCTAGGGGCCACATTCAATTGCAATCTGGCCAATTTAATAGGGCTCTAAATAAGCACATAGCATATTTTTTTTTAAATACGTTTTTAGTTAGTGAAAACCTTGCTTTTGGATAGATGTTTACTAACTAAAAACTTCTTTAAAAAAATATGCTGTGTGCTTATTTAGAGCCCTATTCAATTGGCCAAATCGCAATTGAATGAGGCCCATGGAAATTAATCAGATGCTCAGGATTTATTCTAAATCAGAGATATCCTTAAACTGTTACCTGTTGTATCTTGTATCTTGGAAAATAATGTTTAGAATCCTTGGTGTATAGCAAAGAACATTCCTCTTTTTTAGAGGAAATATAGTCCACTACAATGCACTGATTGTCCCCATTATGTACAAATAAATGTTGAATAAAATATAAGGATAAAGAATTACTGTCTGGATTGCTTAATGTGGCAATTTGTATGGACCAGGCAAAGGTAAGGAAAAAATATCATGAATACAATAATTTACTTCAAAATAGAATAGACTGATTAATAAGACTTAGGAAATGTGGGCCCTATGTTAATTGGACAGTGTAAATTGTGGTATAGTCATAAATCAGCTGCGGGAGCTATTTTAATCTTTAACTCCCCCACATTACAGCACTCGGACCACATCAGTTAGTCCAGCCTTACTCGCATAAGATTTTAGTGTAGGACATACCCAAACCAAGTTTTACTAATCAGAGAGAGGTTCTAGGAACCAATAGAAAAATTAGAATGTCATCATTATTAGAATGAGTTAAAACAAGTGACGTAACTGAGGCAAGGAACCATTATATTTATATCTAAAAATATATTGTATTTTAATTACCTATATTATTTGAAATTATATAGATGTAACAATTGTATTTATAGCTTCAATATATAAAAAAATATTTATTTTGTGTTTAAATATTATTATATATAGACAATGCATTAGAGCATTTGTTTCTAGGCAATATGGTTTTCTGAAATGTATTAACCCCTTAAGTATGGGTTGTGTGTTACCCTTGATTTTGAATAATGAAACTGACATAATAATACAATATCACATAAAACAGTTGTAGTAATTGCGAGTAACACTATGGTAAAAACTCGCAATTATGCTGCTGGATGCGCATGTTCATTGAGCTGCATTATGCCGTGCATGCAGGCTATCCCCCCATGCTGGTCCCTATGTGAGAGGCCCATCTGGGCTGCGAAGCTCGGATAAACAAGTTTGGCTTCCAGTGGCCATAGCAGGTCCGGTGTGAGAACTTCCCAGTGCATGGCTCAGGAGAGATCTGCGTGGGGCAGGACACCACAGACACCCCCACAGGCCCCAACGCCCGCCCCACTGTGCACCTCCTGGACATCACCCCACAGCCGCACACCCCACGCGAGTTTACCTGCCCAAGCTGCCCTGTGCGAGTCCAGTAAGCCCAAGGGGCTCATGTACTTCAAGGAGGAGGAGGTCTGCTTTGGCAAGCTGTGGGTTTGCATCTGGGCCATACTCTGTGCCATCTCCATGCTCTTCACTGTACTGACCTATCTGGTGGACATGAGGTGCTTCAGGTACCCCGAGAGACCCATCATCTTCCTGTCCGGGTGTTATTTTATGGTGACCTATGCTGCTGGGTTCCTGCTGGAGGACCAGTGGTGTGTGTGGATCGCTTCCAGGAAGACACCTATTGCACAGTGGCACAGGGTACCAAGAATGAGGGCTGCATCATCCTCTTCTTGATCCTATACTTCTTTGGCATGGTCAGCTCCATCTGGTGGGTCATCATACCCCCACCCGGTTCCTGGCAGCTGGTATGAAGTGGAGATATGAGGCTATTAAGGCCAATTCCCAGAGGGAGAGGAGGAAATTAGACAAAGTGGAGGGAGAGGGGGGAAAGGAGAGGGAGAGGGTGAAAGAAGACACAGGGGAGGAAGAGGTGGAAGGGAGACACAGGGGAGGGAGGAGGGAAGAGTCACATGGGAAGGAAGAGGGGGAAAGAGACACAGGGGAGGAAGAGGCGGGAAAAGACACACAGGGGAGGGGGGAGAGACAGGTGAGGGAGAGGGGCAAAAGACACAGGGGAAGGATAGAGGAGGGAGAGACACAGGGGAGGGAGAGGGGGAAGAGACACAGGGGAGGGAGACAGGGAGGAAGAGACACAGGGGAGGGAGAGGGGGGAGGAGACACAGGAGAGGGAGAGGGGAAGAGACAGGAGGGGGGAGAAGCAAAGACGAGGGAGAGGAGGGAAGAGACACAGGGGAGGGGTAAAGAAACACAGGGGAGGGAAAGGAGGGGAGAAACACAGACAAAAGTCGCTAGTATTTACATATTTTTGGATCACACAAATGATATTGGACTGTTAAGTGTCAACATTTTTTTATAATTTTTACTTGTTTTTTGGTGCTATACTGTCACTTTAATGCTGTGGCATTCAGGAATGGTTTTAAAATCATTTGCGAGTGGTCTTTGGTACATGTAAAATCTTCTTCATCTTCTTGCCGTTACGAGACTGCCCTGGTTTGTGAGTGATGCATAAAATCTTACTAGCATCGGGTTTTTGAGTAAATGTTTAACAGAGTAACTCATAATCTTTTATAACTGCAAAAATCAGTGGAGCTTTGTGCCAGTGTTGTCGTGCCACAGTAATTCGTAGCAGCTTTCTTGCAATGTTTTCGGGAAGGATGATTTACATACCTAACAGGATTTACTTTGGCCTGAAACATGGTGTAAGCTTTGATATTGGGACATAAGTCCCTTTATTATCAAAACTAGCCTCAATTGAAGCTCAGATATCCAAGAAGTTGTAAGAAGAGTATGATCTGCTATAGCTATGAGGTATAACAAAAAGTACTTTACCCGTTCCTTGGTATGCTTTTGTTACAGGTTTGACTAAGGTTTGACAATCAAACTCTTTTACAGTGCACTTAGCAATCAATATGGATAGATATTGAATGTTACGGCCCTCACACAAGTTACTGAACTTGGTTAAGGCCTTAGGTTTGCTGATTTTTTTTAACAAAAACTAATGTTTACTGCATACCACTCATAAGGACTCTAAAAGCCTTGCTGAGAACTGTCAAAAGCAGGTAAAGAGACCATACTGTACTAAAGAAATCATGACAAACCATGTAAATGCATTAATACTTAACATTCCCATAGGCACATGTGTTGCATTTAAAAATGTTATATTTAATCAATATGTTTGAGTCAGTGTCACATCTGGGAACATTAACTATTGACAATAATACACCTCCATATAACATATATTAACTTCAGTGGTAACATAGACCCCAGTACTAAGCCTTTTAAGGACCTACGTGGCCCCAATCATTAACTCTTGACAAGGAGGTCCTTAAAGAACCTCACTGGCATCTAACAATTAACTCTATACTATGAGGGTCCTCAAAGTATTACAAAAATACTAAATTATCAAAAAATAATTTAATAAATGACAAAAATATACAGAAAATAAAAGAGATTTACAGTTAAAAAAAACAAATAAATAAAATAAAATAAAAACAATAATATAAAAATGTCAACTAAAAAACAAATCAAATTAAATTAACCCTGTATGGAAGAAAACTCCATACTTACCTACCCTTTATGCCCATACAGCGATGTCCGCTGTATGGGCATTAAGGGTAGGTAAGTATGGATAGTAGATTTATGTCCTCTTACGTCTTGAATTGAAGCCAGCAATCCTCAGTCTTCTGAACCATGGAAAGGACCCTCATCTAAAAAAATATAAATCCTATAAGGAGCTCCCTTGCCGCACATGGCTTTTCCCTGCTTTTGCGGCATAAATACAATTTGTGCTGCTCCTTATTGGCTGAAGTACTTGTCAATCATATTTCAGGTGTTAAAGAAAATATTAACTGCCCATATCTTACGCTGTGCTTAATATCAAATTGATGCTTAAAAGCCACATTAAACAAATGTTTTTCTGCTGGTTCATCTATTCTGTTGCATGCACTGTCAATTGCTGTTGTCAGCCACCCAATTACCTTGTGAGTTCAAGATAAGGAAACTCACAGTTGGAGAACATGCAGAGACTTGAATTGGTTACACATTACTAGGACGTCTTCAAAAAGTATAAAAGACACTGTTTTATTGATTGTGTGCGTGCCAGCAAGAATTACTATAAAAGTGCCAGAAATGTTGTCACTTTGTTTTGTAATCCTACTTCACTGTACAATAATAATCTTTTTAATATGGACCAGTTGTTTCGCGTGCCTTATTTCCTTAACACAAGTAAACAGAATTGAGCCTTTGATGTTACTCTGCTCATTTTTTGCATTGGAATTTTTTTTCAGAATGCTCAAATTGACACACCTTAATGAACTTTAAATGTGGGAATCTCAGGGTTAAAGGGCTGAAGGGGGTAGGGATACTATGGGAGGGACAAATCAGACACCCCAATTATAGATGATGTTTAGTGTGTTAGGGTGCACATTATTAACTCTTAATTGGCTCAGATATGAGATATCATGCCTCATATCCGACTTAATTAAGGTGTTATAGTAATTTTAGCTTCAGAACTGATGCTCTATTCATTTTCTGAAGAAATCTAGAAACGTGTGTCGGGTCAGACGCGGGAGCGTGCACGCGTGTTGATGACGTCATCGTTAGGCGTCTAAACAGCGTGGCACGCTAAGATACAGTCTCTTATAGGAGAAAGATATTAGAGAATCGTACAACACTAAGAGCAATATCTTATAATTAGAACTAATAGAAGCATTAAACTCCATGGAGTAATGAATGTAATAGGGGAATTTGAACAAATAGATAGAAAGCTAGAGTTTTGTAAATATTATAGCAACAACGCTAATATTATTGCATTGCACTTTGGATTACTGTGAATCAGCTAGAAGTCTGATTCAGTTTGTGAAGCACTATTATTTATACACTAAAGCACTTTATTGATAGCACTTTGTATATAGTATTTATATTATATTATTATAGAATCAGCATTTATCCTGGTTCCTTTCCTATGTATATGAAAACTAGCACTTTATATATTAGCACTTTTGTGTTCAACTCCCTATAACCAAGTAATATTAGTTTATTCCTGCGTCTGATAATATTTACATTTATTTTAAGTGATTTAATAAAAGTAAAGTTTTAATGTTTGTCCCTTAGGCGATTGAATAATAATAGATGTGCACATATAGGGAATTCTTGTATATCTATTGTTTATTCATTTCTCTGTTGTTTCCCGAGTAGCACCCGATTGAACAATACTTGTCTTAACCTGAGCCACCTTTTTTCTATGTTAGTAGTTATTTCCTCTTTAGACAAACTTCTTTAGACATTGTTAGAAAAGTATCAGAGGTCTGAGCATGTCAAAGCCACGTGTAATGTGTCTCTCTGGAAAGGGTTCAACAATACCTTTGGATACCATTTTAGACATATAGCAGGGTAAAGGAAGTCAATAAAATATCAAGAAAAACAATTATCTTGTACTAATTTAAAGAATATGTAGAATTGTTCAGTGAACTCATAACCTACATTTCTATTGAACAATGGATCTAGTAGGGGCTGAAACATGTTTTATTCTTCCAAAAATATTTTCTTAGAATCCCTACAAAATAGTGGGTTGGTTTTTCTTTTATTCTGCTATAGACCGACAGAAAATAGAACAAGCTTTCATAATTATCATTATAATTATACAATCACCAATGTGACAAAAATGTTAAGTATGTATTATATAACAGAAGGAGAATAATTTATTTATAAACAGATGACTAGTGCATTGTGTTTTGAACCTAATACCAGATAATGATGGTGTGAATGTTATCATCTCTCACTAGGTATTATTTGGAAAATTGGGTGCAGTCTGCATATTCTTAATATTCTTATGAAGCTGAAAAAGTTTGAATGTGAATTTAATACAATATCACATAAAACAGTTGTAGTAATTGCGAGTAACGCTATGGTAAAAACTCGCAATTATGCTGCTGGATGCGCATGCGCATTGAGCTGCATTATGCCGTGCATGCAGGCTATCCCCCCATGCTGGTCCCTATGTGAGAGGCCCATCTGGGCTGCGAAGCTCGGATAAACAAGTTTGGCCTCCAGTGGCCATAGCAGGTCCGGTGTGAGAACTTCCCAGTGCATGGCTCAGGAGAGATCTGCGTGGGGCAGAACACCACAGACACCCCCACAGGCCCCAACGCCCGCCCCACTGTGCACCTCCTGGACATCACCCCACAGCCGCACACCCCACGCGAGTTCACCTGCCCAAGCTTCCTGGAGGAGAAGGACTGTAGGGCCCTGTGCGAGTCCAGTAAGCCCAAGGGGCTCATGTACTTCAAGGAGGAGGAGGTCCGCTTTGGCAAGCTGTGGGTTTGCATCTGGGCCATACTCTGTGCCATCTCCATGCTCTTCACTGTACTGACCTATCTGGTGGACATGAGGTGCTTCAGGTACCCCGAGAGACCCATCATCTTCCTGTCCGGGTGTTATTTTATGGTGACCTATGCTGCTGGGTTCCTGCTGGAGGACCAGTGGTGTGTGTGGATCGCTTCCAGGAAGACACCTATTGCACAGTGGCACAGGGTACCAAGAATGAGGGCTGCATCATCCTCTTCTTGATCCTATACTTCTTTGGCATGGTCAGCTCCATCTGGTGGGTCATCATACCCCTCACCTGGTTCCTGGCAGCTGGTATGAAGTGGAGATATGAGGCTATTAAGGCCAATTCCCAGAGGGAGAGGAGGAAATGAGACAAAGTGGAGGGAGAGGGGGGAAAGGAGAGGGAGAGGGTGAAAGAAGACACAGGGGAGGGAGAGGGGGAAAGGAGACACAGGGGAGGGAGAGGGGGAAAGGAGACACAGGGGAGGAAGAGGTGGAAGGGAGACACAGGGGAGGGAGGAGGGAAGAGTCACATGGGAAGGAAGAGGGGGAAAGAGACACAGGGGAGGAAGAGGCGGGAAAAGAGACACAGGGGAGGGGGGAGAGACAGGTGAGGGAGAGGGGCAAAAGACACAGGGGAAGGATAGAGGAGGGAGAGACACAGGGGAGGGAGAGGGGGAAGAGACACAGGGGAGGGAGACAGGGAGGAAGAGACACAGTCGAGGGAGAGGGGGGAGGAGACACAGGAGAGGGAGAGGGGAAGAGACAGGAGGGGGGAGAAGCAAAGACGAGGGAGAGCAGGGAAGAGACACAGGGGAGGGGTAAAGAAACACAGGGGAGAGTGATTGAAGTCGGGAACAATGGAGGCGCCGGAAGTGACGCGCACGCCAGTGTGAGACTGCCGTGTCAATCTGCATGGGGGACGGACGCCGGAGATACACGTCTCTTTCCTGCACAGAGCCAATGCTAAGGCTCTAACAACGGAGTAAGGCTGCAAAGCGGCGAATTTAAAAAGAGCCTGAAAATATCCCAATGTGGAAGCGGACAGCCATAACAGCCACTTAAGCCAGGAATGCCCCCTTCCAGGTTAGATCCCGAAGATATATAAAAACTCTGGGTGACTTGAAGAATAGAAATTGGCGTGGTAAGTAAGGAGTGAAAAATAAAACCTATGGAATGTTATAACAATGTGGAGATAGGAAAAAAAAAAAACCCGCCAAGCAGAAAGACATCAGCTGGAGTAGTACTATGCTGAATAACGCTGAATAACGCCATACTCACGCCATACTCATAAGCCCTACATAGTAGGGGCCCAGAAAAGAGTTACCTGGCAAGGATATACTATATAGGAAGCCAGCATTGCTGGCATATAACCTTTCTTTCCCCTACCCACCTTCCATGTCGTACATTAAAGGACTGCATTTGGAGAACGGGAAGTAAGGGTGGCGAGTGGAAGCTGAAGAGGTGCCGGTAGCGCTGCGTGCTGGATCTGTTCCGTTCTGCCTGGGAGGAAGGGTAAGTGGCTTGGCTGTGGCTGATACCGCCCTTTATTTCTATATTCTATGGTATATAGTTTATGTTGTACAAAGGAAAATATATTTTATAATAAGTGGACATTGGTACATTAAATATCTCCTGTACAAAGATCAAGAGGAAAAGCGGCTCAGGAGCCCCCACCCCAAAAAAAAAAAGGGGAAAAAAAAAAAAAAAAAATCCCCCCTAAAGTGGACTACTAAAACAAACTATAAACTGAAAATCCAGAAGAATAAGAAGACAATAATCTCTTTAAAAATTATTTAAACCTGCTACCTGGAGAGTTGACTACTATCTCCCGCCAGGAACTGACAAATAAAACTAATTATTAGAACTGATGTATTATAACCTCTAAAAACAACTAAGCAAATTCTACCTATCTCTAAAAAAAAAAAAAAAAAAAAGAAAGGAAGGGGAAGGGGAAGGAGAGAGAAGGAGAGAGGGGAAGGAAAGGAAAGAAAAAAGGGAAATATATATATTTCTACCTATTGTTAAAATTAAACAAAAAGAAAATAACTATTTGCCTAAGAGAAGGAAGGAGGGAGAAAAGAGAGTAAATGTGTGGAGGCTAAAGGGTCTGATGTGAAGAAGAAAAGGGAAGAGAGAGGAGAAGAAAGAGAGAAAGAAGGAGGGAGAAGGGAAAGAAAAAGAGGGGAAGGAGAAGGGAAGGAAAAGAAGGAAAAAGGAAGGGGGAAGAAGAAAAGGAAAGAAAAGAGAAAAGAAAAAGAAAGCCTTAAAGTAAAAACAAGTGGACTACAAAAGCCTAATAATGTCCAACAAAAAAAGTAATACAATTAATAAAACAAAGCTAAAGGAGAAAATAAAAGATTCAACAAAAACTTCTTTTCCCCTAGAAATAAAGGAAATACCCCAGACTCCTCTCACACGGATACCAGTTTAGACCTTATAGAAAACCAGTACCCCGAAAAACCCTCTCAGGAAAATCTGGAAGACGACTCCACTCAAGAAGAGGAAACACTTACATGCTCTAAACTAAAATCCATCTTAAAAGAATTTTAAGTTAACTTGACAAGAGACCTTTCAAAACAAATGTCTGAAATTACTGAATCTATTAACAATATATCTTTAAGAATTGAAGCTAATGAAAATGTATGCGATAAAATTATAACGGACAATAATGCCATCCTCAATTGTTTAACTGACTTAGAAAATAAAAAAGAGGAACTCTATATAAAAATCAATAATTTGGAAAATAGAGCCAGAAAGAATAATCTGCGCTTGAGAGGGATACCTGAAACACTCCAAGGAGAAGATCTGGAGTCATATGTTAAAGGATTGTTTAACCATTTGGTACCGGAAGTACAGAAAGATCAATGGAAAATGGATGAACTGTTTAGACTTACTCTAGCAAAAACAATGGACAAATCTATACCTAGAGACATTATATCAAAATTACATTTTCTTTCTTCAAAGCATTTGGTCTTAAAAAACGCCTTCTTAAAGAAACAGCTAGACCATCCATATGATAATATAAAAATATTTCAAGATTTATCAACATATACGTTGGGGAAAAGAAGGGAATTTACACAAATTACTAGAACACTTAGGCTAAAAGAAATCAGATATAAATGGGCTCAGCCAGCAGGTTTATTAATTTATAAAAATTCAAAATGGGTTAAAACAAACTCAGCCCATGAAGCTATAGAAATATTAAAGGAATGGGATATACATATAGACAGTAATACAGAGGTAGCTAAAAAATTAGATCTGAAAGCAGGAAATTTAGATTGGAAAAAGAAAAAAAATGTTATATAATCCCCGGCAACCGTAGAATTGAGACATGGGTACTCGAATATATGGGAGTAGGAAGTTTAATGTAAGGTATAGAGAGTAATAATAAGCTCACATACTGGTAGTAGGGTTAGGGGGACAGACAAATACCGGTTAACATAAAGATTATTAAATAAAAGGGCTACAGTTAGAGGGTCATAATGATTTTTTCTTCTGAATGGAATCTAAGCTTAAATGGTAGGGTGAGAGATAGACACTATCAAACACAAAGATCTCTATAAAGAAATCATAGGTAGAGAATCACGTTTTTATGAGTTTGAGATAAAATTTAAAACATTAATGTTGTCACATAAAATTTAATTAATTAGTTAGATGAGATAAGTAAGTAAATTTTTTACACCTGAAGAAGTAAAATAGTTGGAATAGTAATTGATAATAATCAATGAAGACTAGAGATATTCACTGGGATAGTTCACTTGTAAATTATTATGTACAGAATGGATACTGCACTGAACACTATATGGAAACACTGGATAAGAAAATCAATAGTAGGGTGTAGCAACTAAATTAAGATTGGTCATATTCACTTTGATAAATAACCGGTAGGCAAGTGCCTCCAGAAGAGAAACTGCACTGTATAATATAGGATATTTTAAAAGATAACTAAGGGGATAAATAGAATCACATAGAGAAGACTCCATTGACACCTATAAAAATGTTTACCTTATGATATCCTTTTTCTCCTCGGATAGTTGAAATTTAATAAATACTTTCTGGTTTTAGATGGTATGGGCATAATCAGAATTGTGTAGACATGATTATAGGGGGGGAAGCCAAATTTAAGTAAAAAACAGATAATTTTATAATATATGCTTAGGGAGATTTTCCCCCCTAGATTGTTCGAGGAGCAAAGGATAATCATTATAAAGGTGGTCTGTAGCAAATGTATTATAGTGTTTATGTCCCCCTGAACCCTTATTTAAAAAAAATTTTGGTACCCTAGTTCTCACCCCCTCGCTCAGCAACAGAGCGATATATTTTCACTTCCCGAGAGCAAATGCGTCTTGCTAAAGATCAGCTGACTTCTTTTGTTAAACTGCAGCTGGTCTTAAGACTACCCTTACATCCTTGTAGGGTGGTCTTTCACTGTGTGTATTTTTTTTTTTTTTTTTCTTCTCTCTCTCTCTTTTTCCCTCTCGCAAGTTAGGGAAGTAATCGAGGAACATTACATATACTCTTTTAACAAATTAAAATGCAAATAAAAATAATTTCACATAATGTTAATGGTCTCAATTCTCCAACAAAAAGAAAAACGGCCTTTTTAGAGTATTATAAACTAAATGCGGAAATTCTTTGTTTGCAAGAAACACATTTAAAACAGGAAAATTTAAAATATATGAATAATACAAAATATGCGAATAGAATAGACTCTACCTTTAAGAAAAAATCAAAAGGGGTTTTTTATCTTATTTAAAAATAGCCTGAAATTAGTAGAAGAAGGGAGTAAGATAGACCCAGAGGGCAGATATATTATATGGACCGGTCAGATTGACGGGTGTCTAATAACATTGGTTAATACCTACCTACCAAATAAAGGTCAAATAGGTTTCCTTAGGAAACTTCTCAAAGAAGTTAATAAAATTAAAGGAGGTCTGTTAATAATATGTGGTGATTTCAATATGACATTTGACGATGACTTAGATAAACAAATAGTTGGACCAAAGAAACTGATGTCACAAACAAATTGTATTTCAAAAGCTTTTCGTAAAATTAAGGAAGATAATAATCTGATAGACTCATGGAGGATCTTACATCCAGGTGTACGGGAATATACTCACTTCTCATATAGACATAACTCATTTTCCAGAATAGATTATATATTAACTGACCTTCCAACGTTAAAAGTAATTAAAAAGATAAATATCCATCCTACACCATGGTCAGATCACTCTTTAAATGAATTAATCATACAAGATCTAAATACAAACACCCAAAGAAAAAAGAGTAGTTGGAAGATGGACTCCTGGCTTTTGAAGGATGAAGAATTTGTGGCATATTTGAAAAAAGAAACACTGGAATTTTTGAAAATCAATAAGCCATCCGTTAATTCAAATATAACCTTGTGGTGTACATATAAAGCATATATGAGGGGTATATTTATTGCTAAAGCAGCTGAAATGAATAGGTCAAGAGGTAAGTCTCTAAGGACTCTCTACCTGGATTTAAATAAGATGAAAGATATCTTTAGGGAGACACCAAATAGTGAAAATAGTAAAGCAATAAAAGATATAAATAGTCAAATTCAAAAGATTCTCCAGCTTCAATCAGATAAAATACTATGGAAATTTCAGCAGACACAATTTTTTGAAGGGGGCAAATCAGGGAAATTTCTGGCCAATAAATTGAAGAAACAGTACATTAAAAATAATATCGAAAAAATTCTAGATCTTAATAACATCCCTCAAACGCATCCAGACAAAATAGGATTGGTATTTCAGGATTATTATAGTAACCTATATAATCTAGAGAAAGATCATCAATTAATTAAGCCAGGAATAGAAGAGATTAAACAGTATCTAGATAGTATAAAGTTCCCCAAAGTATCGGAAGCCCAACTTACTTTCCTGAATAAGCAAATAGAAAGTATTGAGATATCTGAAATTGTGTCCAAAAATAAAAAAAATAAAACTCCTGGGGTAGATGGATTTAATAACTTATTTTATCGATATCTAAGTAAAGAATTAAATAGTACTCTATGTAACCTTTTAATGAGATAAAACAAGAAGAAAGGATTCCATCAGAATTAACGGAAATAAGAATAATTAATATATTAAAACAAGGAAAAAATCCTGAAGATTATAAAAACTATCGCCCAATCTCCTTAATTAACGTTGATATTAAAATTTATTCTAAAATCTTGGCCAATAGATTAAGCAAGATTATACCTTCCCTAATTCATCTAGACCAAACAGGTTTTATCTCGAATAGACAAGCGTCGGATAATACTAGGCGTTTGTTAGACATCCTGTACTATATAAAAAAAAAGAGGATCTCCTCCCTGACCCTGTCATTAGATGCAGAGAAAGCCTTTGACAGGGTCAGGTGGGACTTCCTAGAGAGTGTTTTGGAGAGTTTTGGCCTGAAAAGTTTTGCGTCAACAGCAATAAAACCCCTCTATTTAAATACTATAGCACATATTTCATCTTCACAATTTAGCTCGGGTAAATTTTTAATATCAAACGGTACTCGTCAGGGTTGTCCACTGTCACCATTGCTCTTTGTCTTATTCCTCGAACCTTTACTGATTAAAATTAGAGACTCGGCAGAAATCAGAGGGATCGAAATAGGACAAGAGGAATATAAAATAATGGCATATGCGGACGATATTATTATAACAATAACAAACCCTGAACACTCCTGTAGAGCACTACAGACAAGTCTGGAGGAATTTGGTAAATTTTCCTATTTTAAAATTAACCAACAGAAAACCGAAGTCTTGACCCATAACATACCATTAGAAGAAAAAAATAGGTTAATGAATGCATATTCCTACTGCTGGAAGTCCTCCCATATAATACACCTGGGGGTAAAATTCCCAGACTATATAAAAAATATCTTTAAAGATAATTATAATGATATATTGAAACAAATAAGAAGACAGGTGAATGATTGGAGATCTATACCGTTACCATGGTTATCTAGAATAAATGCAGTTAACATGAGTTTAATTCCTAAAATTACATATATAATGAGATGTCTCCCAGGTAAAATACCGGTTTATTGCATAAAGAACATTCAAGACATACTAGATGACTATATTTATCTGGGGAAAAAAACAAGAATTAAAAAATCTACAATATGCAAGAAATTGGAGAAAGGGGGTCTAAATGCTCCATCTATTAAAGAGTTAAATAAAAAAATTATACTTACACAAGCAGCCGGATATAATTATAAACAAAATAGTCCTAGATGGTTAATATTCGAGGATTCCCTATCGGGTAGAATCCCAATAGATAATATATTATCGACTTCCGAGTACAAACAGAAAGGGAATTTAGAATTGCCTCCTAATATTAAATATATTATCAACATATGGCATAAAAATAAAACAAAACTATCAATAGTACAGTCCCCTTCTTTGGCAGCTCCAATAGATTCCCTTAAAAATAATTCGAATGGATTATTTCTGTCTTCACTAAAACTATATAATATTAGAAAAGTAGGAGATCTATTTGAAAAAGGAAACTTAATGGAATTGAAAAGACTCAAAGAGAAATTTAATGTAGATAAAATTACTTGGTTAGACTATGAAGGTCTACAAAGACACCTTACTTCCCTAGGATACAAAAATATTAATATGAATAAAATCTGGAAAATGGAAGAGTATTTAATCAAAGATGAATCGTCACACATTATTTCCAAATTTAGTAATATAATTGATGAAAACACTCCCTTTGAAAAGAGTGTGGGTATATTAGCCTGGGAAGATGACTTGAAAATCATAACATTGGAGGAAGATTGGACTAAAATTTTTAGTATTGTTAAGAAATCATCAATTAATTCTTCATACAATGAAATGATGGTCAAGTTAATCCATAGATGGTATTACGTCCCTTATAGACTAAAAACAATATATAACAACCTAGATGGCCTATGTTGGAAACAATGCGGTCTATCAGGCACAACTATTCATATGTGGTGGGATTGCAAAAAAATTAAAATATTCTGGACGAAAATAAGTAAAGAACTTTCGGCTCTTATTGGTAAACAAATTCCTTGTACTCCGCTAATACTCATTTTACATTCGCAAATGGAAATCTTCGCATTAGGGGAAAGATTATTAATATCACACATTTGTCTAGTTGCTAAATGGTTATTATTGAAATATTGGAAACAACCACAAGTACCCTCCTGGAAAGAATTAGAGAACACTATCTCAAAAAATAGAGAAATGATGAAACTAGAACCGCTGGTTAATTCCCAAGATAATATCCCTAAGGCCACTCGTATAATAAAATGGCAGCTCTGGGACCAATATTTAACATCAAGCTAGATAAATGGGGGCGATGAGATATCTATTGACAATGTTCCTGCGACGAACACCAAGGGAGAGGTAAGGTGAGAGAGAGTGAAATTTCCTTCTCCTTTTTTTTTTTTTTTTTTCTTTCCTCCCTTTCTTCCCCCCTCTGTTTTCTGCTGATTGTAAAATTTTAACCTGAGAGATACCAAAGACATTAAGAGGATATGTGTATATTCGTATATTGCCTATTATTCTCTCTTGTATGGTGTAATTATAAATATGTTTATAAAAAAGATAAAAATAAATAATAAAAAAAAAAAAAAAAAAAAAAAACACAGGGGAGGGAAAGGAGGGGAGGGGAGAAACACAGACAAAAGTCGCTAGTATTTACATATTTTTGGATTACACAAATGATATTGGACTGTTAAGTGTCAACATTTTTTTATAATTTTTACTTGTTTTTTGGTGCTATACTGTCACTTTAATGCTGTGGCATTCAGGAATGGTTTTAAAATCATTTGCGAGTGGTCTTTGGTACATGTAAAATCTTCTTCATCTTCTTGCCGTTACGAGACTGCCCTGGTTTGTGAGTGATGCATAAAATCTTACTAGCATCGGGTTTTTGAGTAAATGTTTAACAGAGTAACTCATAATCTTTTATAACTGCAAAAATCAGTGGAGCTTTGTGCCAGTGTTGTCGTGCCACAGTAATTCGTAGCAGCTTTCTTGCAATGTTTTCGGGAAGGATGATTTACATACCTAACGGGATTTACTTTGGCCTGAAACATGGTGTAAGCTTTGATATTGGGACATAAGACCCTTTATTATCAAAACTAGCCTCAATTGAAGCTCAGATATCCATGAAGTTCTAAGAAGAGTATGATCTGCTATAGCTATGAGGTATAACAAAAAGTACTTTACCCGTTCCTTGGTATGCTTTTGTTACAGGTTTGACTAAGGTTTGACAATCAAACTCTTTTACAGTGCACTTAGCAATCAATATGGATAGATATTGAATGTTACGGCCCTCACACAAGTTACTGAACTTGGTTAAGGCCTTAGGTTTGCTGATTTTTTTTAACAAAAACTAATGTTTACTGCATACCACTCATAAGGACTCTAAAAGCCTTGCTGAGAACTGTCAAAAGCAGGTAAAGAGACCATACTGTACTAAAGAAATCATGACAAACCATGTAAATGCATTAATACTTAACATTCCCATAGGCACATGTGTTGCATTTAAAAATGTTATATTTAATCAATATGTTTGAGTCAGTGTCACATCTGGGAACATTAACTATTGACAATAATACACCTCCATATAACATATATTAACTTCAGTGGTAACATAGACCCCAGTACTAAGCCTTTTAAGGACCTACGTGGCCCCAATCATTAACTCTTGACAAGGAGGTCCTTAAAGAGCCTCACTGGCATCTAACAATTAACTCTATACTATGAGGGTCCTCAAAGTATTACAAAAATACTAAATTATCAAAAAATAATTTAATAAATGACAAAAATATACAGAAAATAAAAGAGATTTACAGTTAAAAAAAAACAAATAAATAAAATAAAATAAAAACAATAATATAAAAATGTCAACTACAAAAACAAATCACATTAAATTAACCCTGTATGGAAGAAAACTCCATACTTACCTACCCTTAATGCCCATACAGCGATGTCGCTGTATGGGCATTAAGGGTAGGTAAGTATGGATAGTAGATTTATGTCCTCTTACGTCTTGAATTGAAGCCAGCAATCCTCAGTCTTCTGAACCATGGAAAGGACCCTCATCTAAAAAAATATAAATCCTATAAGGAGCTCCCTTGCCGCACATGGCTTTTCCCTGCTTTTGCAGCATAAATACAATTTGTGCTGCGCCTTATTGGCTGAAGTACTTGTCAATCATATTTCAGGTGTTAAAGAAAATGTTAACTGCCCATATCTTACGCTGTGCTTAATATCAAATTGATGCTTAAAAGCCACATTAAACAAATGTTTTTCTGCTGGTTCATCTATTCTGTTGCATGCACTGTCAATTGCTGTTGTCAGCCACCCAATTACCTTGTGGGTTCAAGATAAGGAAACTCACAGTTGGAGAACATGCAGAGACTTGAATTGGTTACACATTACTAGGACGTCTTCAAAAAGTATAAAAGACACTGTTTTATTGATTGTGTGCGTGCCAGCAAGAATTACTATAAAAGTGCCAGAAATGTTGTCACTTTGTTTTGTAATCCTACTTCACTGTACAATAATAATCTTTTTAATATGGACCAGTTGTTTCACATGCCTTATTTCCTTAACACAGGTAAACAGAATTGAGCCTTTGATGTTACTCTGCTCATTTTTTGCATTGGAAATTTTTTTCAGAATGCTCAAATTGACACACCTTAATGAACTTTAAATGTGGGAATCTCAGGGTTAAAGGGCTGAAGGGGGTAGGGATACTATGGGAGGGACAAATCAGACACCCCAATTATAGATGATGTTTAGTGTGTTAGAGTGCACATTATTAACTCTTAATTGGCTCAGATATGAGATATCATGCCTCATATCCGACTTAATTAAGGTGTTATAGTAATTTTAGCTTCAGAACTGATGCTCTATTCATTTTCTGAAGAAATCTAGAAACGTGTGTCGGGTCAGACGCGGGAGCGTGCACGCGTGTTGATGACGTCATCGTTAGGCGTCTAAACAGCGTGGCACGCTAAGATACAGTCTCTTATAGGAGAAAGATATTAGAGAATCGTACAACACTAAGAGCAATATCTTATAATAAGAACTAATAGGAGCATTAAACTCCATAGAGTAATGAATGTAATAGGGGAATTTGAACAAATAGATAGAAAGCTAGAGTTTTGTAAATATTATAGCAACAACGCTAATATTATTGCATTGCACTTTGGATTACTGTGAATCAGCTAGAAGTCTGATTCAGTTTGTGAAGCACTATTATTTATACACTAAAGCACTTTATTGATAGCACTTTGTATATAGTATTTATATTATATTATTATAGAATCAGCATTTATCCTGGTTCCTTTCCTATGTATATGAAAACTAGCACTTTATATATTAGCACTTTTGTGTTCAACTCCCTATAACCAAGTAATATTAGTTTATTCCTGCGTCTGATAATATTTAAATTTATTTTAAGTGATTTAATAAAAGTGAAGTTTTAATGTTTGTCCCTTAGGCGATTGAATAATAATAGGTGTGCACATATAGGGAATTCTTGTATATCTATTGTTTATTCATTTCTTTGTTGTTTCCCGAGTAGCACCCGATTGAACAATACTTGTCTTAACCTGAGCCACCTTTTTTCTATGTTAGTAGTTCTTTCCTCTTTAGACAAACTTCTTTAGACATTGTTAGAAAAGTATCAGAGGTCTGAGCATGTCAAAGCCACGTGTAATGTGTCTCTCTGGAAAGGGTTCAACAATACCTTTGGATACCATTTTAGACATATAGCAGGGTAAAGGAAGTCAATAAAATATCAAGAAAAACAAGTATCTTGTACTAATTTAAAGAATATGTAGAATTGTTCAGTGAACTCATAACCTACATTTCTATTGAACAATGGATCTAGTAGGGGCTGAAACATGTTTTATTCTTCCAAAAATATTTTCTTAGAATCCCTACAAAATAGTGGGTTGGTTTTTCTTTTATTCTGCTATAGACCGACAGAAAATAGAACAAGCTTTCATAATTATCACTATAATTATACAATCACCAATGTGACAAAAATGTTAAGTACGTATTATATAACAGAAGGAGAATAATTTATTTATAAACAGATGACTAGTTTATTGTGTTTTGAACCTAATACCAGATAATGATGGTGTGAATGTTATCATCTCTCACTAGGTATTATTTGGAAAATTGGGTGCAGTCTGCATATTCTTAATATTCTTATGAAGCTGAAAAAGTTTGAATGTGAATTTAATACAAATGGAAATGTGGCTAAAATTACTAGTGGAAAGCTATTTTGTATACAATAATACATCCTCCCCAAAAAAGCAGAATCTGGTCAGAAAATAAACTGGATTCCTGAATGAAGAATTACTGCATCTAATAGTTAAAAGTGTAAAGGTTATGTTTTTCTTTCTTTTGTATTTTTTTTTTGGGTGCTCAATAATTGGATCAATTTTATTGTGTTGACAGAGTTGTGAAATTTTAAACTATATAAGAGTTCCTGGTTTTTTTTGGTCAACTTGCCATCATATGCCATGAAGTCAAAACTGAATGGGCATATCCAAAGTAATATATAGTCGCTGGAGGGGCATTTGGGCAGGGTAAGTGGTATAATTTACTATTTATTTATTGTTGGGTGTGGGTTATTATTTTTATTGTAATAGTGACGTATTTATTTTACAATTACCTTGTGAGTTCAAGATAAGGAAACTCACAGTTGGAGAACATGCAGAGACTTGAATTGGTTACACATTACTAGGACGTCTTCAAAAAGTATAAAAGACACTGTTTTATTGATTGTGTGCATGCCAGCAAGAATTACTATAAAAGTGCCAGAAATGTTGTCACTTTGTTTTGTAATCCTACTTCACTGTACAATAATAATCTTTTTAATATGGACCAGTTGTTTCACATGCCTTATTTCCTTAACACAGGTAAACAGAATTGAGCCTTTGATGTTACTCTGCTCATTTTTTGCATTGGAAATTTTTTTCAGAATGCTCAAATTGACACACCTTAATGAACTTTAAATGTGGGAATCTCAGGGTTAAAGGGCTGAAGGGGGTAGGGATACTATGGGAGGGACAAATCAGACACCCCAATTATAGATGATGTTTAGTGTGTTAGAGTGCACATTATTAACTCTTAATTGGCTCAGATATGAGATATCATGCCTCATATCCGACTTAATTAAGGTGTTATAGTAATTTTAGCTTCAGAACTGATGCTCTATTCATTTTCTGAAGAAATCTAGAAACGTGTGTCGGGTCAGATGCGGGAGCGTGCACGCGTGTTGATGACGTCATCGTTAGGCGTCTAAACAGCGTGGCACGCTAAGATACAGTCTCTTATAGGAGAAAGATATTAGAGAATCGTACAACACTAAGAGCAATATCTTATAATAAGAACTAATAGGAGCATTAAACTCCATGGAGTAATGAATGTAATAGGGGAATTTGAACAAATAGATAGAAAGCTAGAGTTTTGTAAATATTATAGCAACAACGCTAATATTATTGCATTGCACTTTGGATTACTGTGAATCAGCTAGAAGTCTGATTCAGTTTGTGAAGCACGATTATTTATACACTAAAGCACTTTATTGATAGCACTTTGTATATAGTATTTATATTATATTATTATAGAATCAGCATTTATCCTGGTTCCCTTCCTATGTATATGAAAACTAGCACTTTATATATTAGCACTTTTGTGTTCAACTCCCTATAACCAAGTAATATTAGTTTATTCCTGCGTCTGATAATATTTAAATTTATTTTAAGTGATTTAATAAAAGTGAAGTTTTAATGTTTGTCCCTTAGGCGATTGAATAATAATAGGTGTGCACATATAGGGAATTCTTGTATATCTATTGTTTATTCATTTCTTTGTTGTTTCCCGAGTAGCACCCGATTGAACAATACTTGTCTTAACCTGAGCCACCTTTTTTCTATGTTAGTAGTTCTTTCCTCTTTAGACAAACTTCTTTAGACATTGTTAGAAAAGTATCAGAGGTCTGAGCATGTCAAAGCCACGTGTAATGTGTCTCTCTGGAAAGGGTTCAACAATACCTTTGGATACCATTTTAGACATATAGCGGGGTAAAGGAAGTCAATAAAATATCAAGAAAAACAAGTATCTTGTACTAATTTAAAGAATATGTAGAATTGTTCAGTGAACTCATAACCTACATTTCTATTGAACAATGGATCTAGTAGGGGCTGAAACATGTTTTATTCTTCCAAAAATATTTTCTTAGAATCCCTACAAAATAGTGGGTTGGTTTTTCTTTTATTCTGCTATAGACCGACAGAAAATAGAACAAGCTTTCATAATTATCATTATAATTATACAATCACCAATGTGACAAAAATGTTAAGTACGTATTATATAACAGAAGGAGAATAATTTATTTATAAACAGATGACTAGTGCATTGTGTTTTGAACCTAATACCAGATAATGATGGTGTGAATGTTATCATCTCTCACTAGGTATTTTTTGGAAAATTGGGTGCAGTCTGCATATTCTTAATATTCTTATGAAGCTGAAAAAGTTTGAATGTGAATTTAATACAAATGGAAATGTGGCTAAAATTACTAGTGGAAAGCTATTTTGTATACAATAATACATCCTCCCCAAAAAAGCAGAATCTGGTCAGAAAATAAACTGGATTCCTGAATGAAGAATTACTGCATCTAATAGTTAAAAGTGTAAAGGTTATGTTTTTCTTTCTTTTGTATTTTTTTTTTGGGTGCTCAATAATTGGATCAATTTTATTGTGTTGACAGAGTTGTGAAATTTTAAACTATATAAGAGTTCCTGTTTTTTTTTGGTCAACTTGCCATCATATGCCATGAAGTCAAAACTGAATGGGCATATCCAAAGTAATATATAGTCGCTGGAGGGGCATTTGGGCAGGGTAAGTGGTATAATTTACTATTTATTTATTGTTGGGTGTGGGTTATTATTTTTATTGTAATAGTGACGTATTTATTTTACGTTATAGTTTATTATTTTCTGTAATGTTCCTTTTTTTATTTTATGTAGTGTTGCTTTTTTATTTTATGTAATATTTTTTTTTCCGGTGATCTAGGTTTTTTTAGTTTCTGTGATTAGGTGGTTATTTTTATTTTCTGTAACTAGTTTTTTTTTTTTTTTTTTGTAATTAGTGGGGTGTTAGGGATCATCCTCCCCTGTGTTTCTTTTCCCCCTCCCTCATCATCTTCCCCTGTGTCTCTCCCCCACTCCCTCATCATCCTCCCCTGTGTCTCTTCCCCCCTCCCTCATCATCCTCCCCCTCCCTTGATGATAAGGGGGGGAAGAGACACAGGGATAAGTGTGAGGGGTGTTAGGGTAAGGGGTGTTAGGGATAAGGGTGATGGGTGTTAGGGTAAGGGATGTTAGAGTTAGGTGTTAGGGTAAGGGCTGTTAAGGATAAGTGTAAGGGGGTATTAGGGTTAGGTGTTATGGTGAGGGGTGTTAGGGATAAGTGTGGGGGGTGTTAGGGTGAGGGATGTTAGGGTTAGGTGTTAGGGATGTGTGAGGGGTGTTAGGGTTAGGGTAAGGGGTGTTAGGGATAAGTGTGATGGGTGGTAGGGTTAGGTGTTAGGGTGAGGGGTGTTAGGGATAAGTGTGGGGGTGTTAGGGTGAGGGCTGTTAGGGATAAGTGTAAGGGGGTGTTAGGGTTAGATGTTAGGGTGAGGGGTGTTAGGGATAAGTGTGAGGGGTGTTAGTGGAAGGGGTGTTAGGGATAAGTGTGAGGGGTGTTAGGGTTAGGGTGAGGGATGTTAGGGTTAGGTGTTAGGGATAAGTGTGAGGGGTGTTAGGGTGAGGGATGTTAGGGTTAGGTGTTAGGGATAAGTGTGAGGGGTGTTAGGGTTAGGGTGAGGGGTGTTAGGGATAAGTGTGGGGGGTGTTAGGGTGAGGGATGTTAGGGTTAGGTGTTAGGGATAAGTGTGAGGGGTGTTAGGGTGAGGGATGTTAGGGTTAGGAGTTATGGATAAGTGTGAGGGGTGTTAGGGTTGGGTGCTAAGGTGAGGGGAGGATGATGATAAGGGGGGGAAGAGACACAGGGGTGTCCTTGCAGCAGAGATCAAAAGGGTCCTTCAGGACTGTATTGCACACTGTGTACAGTAGCCTAGCTATGGTTTTCCCAATTGATGCAGTATCACCTACACTCAGCCTCCTCTCAGTAAGACTGCAAGTTAGTTATGATTCCAAAATGGCTGCTGTCCATGAGGTAGAAGGCTCTGGAAGGGAGTGTATGCTGCTGATTGTCTGGAATGTGTCTGCTGACTGTGAGTTGCAGGGTCAAAGTTTGCTCAATGATAAAGTATAGGGGGCGGATCGAACATCGCATATGTTCGCAGTTCGTAGCGAACACGAACATGCTATGTTCGCTGGGAACAGTCCGCCGGCGAACTATTTGCGACATCTCTAAGGGTCATGTATGTGTGACATAGAATTCAGTGTTGAAAAGCAGAATTATACACATAGGGTACAAAAAAATGAATGCTTGTGAAGAGTAATTTTTTTTCCATATTTTTTATTGTCAACCAAAGCCAGTGTTGTTACAAACATTTTGCTTAATAAAGTTTTACAATGTTTAAGAAGGAATGTGTTTACTATGCAGGGTATATTATTTGTTTAACACCAGTAGCACACATTTCAACATTTTCTATTTTCTAAATTGAAAGGTTGTAAGAAGGTCTATAACAATCTTGATGCAATAAACAATGCTGGTTGAGATCTTATGTTGCAAATAACAACACTGAGTTTAGATTTAAAATATGAATGTTTCACAAAACATATTATAAAAATGGAAAGAAAATGAAAAGAAAGGAAAAAATGCTAAAAAAAAAAATTCAACTTTGAACAAACAACTTAAATTGATATGTGTCCAATGAGCAAATAGGAATCTTCATATATAATCCAAATTAAGTGCTTATGGGGGTCTGTATTGACCCCCATGAGTGACTGGGTTAATAAAGGCCTTATGGTGGTCTGTATTGTCCCCCATGAATTATAGGGTTAATTAAGTGCTTATGGGGGACTGTATTGACCCTCATGAGTGACGGGGTTAATTAAGGCCTTATGGGAGTCTATATTGACCCCCATGAGTGACAGGGTTAATTAAGTGCTTATGGGGGTCTGTATTGACCCCCATGAGTTACAGGGTTAATTAAGGCCTTATGGGGGTCTGTATTGACCCCCATGAATTATAGGGTTAATTAAGTGCTTATGGGGGTCTGTATTGACCCCCATGAGTGACAGGGTTAATTAAGTGCTTATGGGGGTCTGTATTGACCACCATGAATTATAGGGTTAATTAAGTGCTTATGGGGGTCTGTATTGACCCCCATGAATTATAGGGTTAATTGAGTGCTTTTTGGGGACTGTATTGACCCCCATGAGTGACAGGGTTAATTAAGTGCTTATGGGGGTCTGTATTGACCCCCATGAGTGACCGGGTTAATTAAGGCCTTATGGGGGTCTGTATTGACCCCCATGAATTATAGGGTTAATTAAGTGCTTATGGGGGTCTGTATTGACCCCCATGAGTGACAGGGTTAATTAAGTGCTTATGGGGGTCTGTATTGACCACCATGAATTATAGGGTTAATTAAGTGCTTATGGGGTTCTGTATTGACCCCCAGGAATCATAGGGTACATTAAGTGCTTATGGGGGTCTGTATTGACCCCCATAAGTTATAGGGTTAATTTTAGTTGCCTGGAGTTAATATTTTTTAGTGCAAGTCCTTTCAGGACCTTTACGGTCCTTTAAGGACCCGTGAGGTGGGAAATTTAAAAATTGAAATGCAGCAGGGTCACGATCGGTGCCGATCGGGCACCCCCGCTGCAAGGGGTTAATGTAGGGGGATGCCGGGGTCCCTCTGGACCCCTGCAGCAAGGGATTTATGTGGCGACACTTCGGGGGTCCCGATGGGGACCCCCAGCATAGAGGGGGTTAATTTTAGGTGCCGCGGCTGGGATTGGTAATAGTGTGCCGCTGGCCCTTTAAGTAGCTGCGGCGGCAAATTTAACATTTTTAAATGCAGTGAGGGCCTGATCTATGCAGGGGTTAATGTGGGGACACTTCGGGGGTCCAAATGGGGACCCCCAGCATAGAGGGGGGTTAATTTTTTTTTGCTGCGGCCGGGGAATTTAACATTTTTAAATGCAGCGGGGGCCTGATCTGTGCAGATCGGGGACCCCCGCTGCAAGGGGTTAATGTGGGGGGTGCTGCAGGGGTCCCGATATAGACCCCTGCAGCATAGGTATGTGTTTAGGGAGCAGAGGGGAGCCTTACACTGCTGTCTCGGGCTACTCCGAGGCAGCACGTAGAGGTTTTAGGATCCCTTGCGGGCACTTTTTGTGCCCATAGGGATTCTTCCCGAGATGCGAGAATCTCTCGTAGACTTATGGCTGCGTGTGACTACGTAGCTCTCTCGGAGCCTATTCTCGGCCATTTTTCGTAGTCATATCGCAAAGCAGGCTGCAAGGGATTCGGGTCCTCGCAAACAGCAAAAAAACTGCCTCTTGCGAGGACCGAGTGAACTACGAGGGAGATTTTAATGAGGCCCTAGGTGTTTGCAGTAATTGTAATGCTCCTTTACATTTTATCCTAAGTTGATCAAAAGAGATAATTTCATTGTTGTTTATCCAGGAGCCTAGTTTATCTCACACGTGCCTTGACCACCAATTTTTTGAATCCTTGCTTAAGTAATTCCAGATTGAAGGAGTAGTAAGAGTTGGGGTTAAGTTAGTTACTTTAGTTGCTAAGTGATGTTTTGTGTTAATCTGATTCCAATTGGAGAGTGAAAGTCTAATGATAGGATTACTATGTCTATTTATGTTGAGGGGGATATTTGGGGACCAAATAATAGAATCCCATTTGAAGGGTTTCATTTGTTGATTTTCAATGAATACCCATAGGGGTTGGTATGTTATTGAATGCTCTTGGGGTATGAAAGACAATTGAGCCTCTCTGAAGTACTATCTCACATTGGGGCATGTAAGTCTTATAATTTTTTTACTACTAAGAAGAAGCATTTTAGATATGTGTGGCTTTTTATTATTCCATATGAACCTCGTTAAGTGCATTCGAAATGTTTTGAATTCTTTCTATATTATGGGGATGGGATGGGAGAGGAATAGACATAGTATTCGTGGCAAAATATTCATCTCTATGGAATTTATGCATCCAGGAAAGAGGAAATGTGCTCCATTTTTTTGTATCTTCTGCAAGAGTTTTTAGCATAGGTGTATAATTAGCCTTGTACAGCTCAGACAGGTCGGGAGTCAAATTGATTCCTAAATACGTGATGTAACTAGTGGGCCAAGTAATTGAGTATGTGCTTTTCAGCTGCTCAAGAGTTTGTTAGGACATTTGGGCCCCGAAAGCCTCAGTCTTGTTTAAATTGATTTTGAGCCCCAAGACAAAATGTTCTAATGTTTCCATCAAAACAGGAAGATACGTTTCTGGTTCAGTTAGGGTGCACAGGATGTCATCTGCAAATAGGCAGCACTTGAACTGTTGTAATCCCACCCAAACCCCCTGAATTTGTGAAGTTGAGCAAATGGTTTGGGCAAGGGGTTCAATTGCCAATGCAAACAATAAGGGGGATAAAGGGCACCCCTGTCTTGTTCCTCTCTGTATGTTTATCACATTCTTATTGTCTCACTGAGGAGTAGTTTGATGTCATTAACAGAGAAGGAAAATAATTGTGAATGTCTATATTAAATTATTTAAAAACAGGCAAACAAAGTAATAAGGCTACAGGAAAAGACAATTGGATGCTGAGTTGCATTGTAAGTTGAATAATAAACACACAAATACAGATATTAATGCTGATTTATTGATTCATAGTCAAACCTCACTATGTCAAATTCTATAGATGGTATATATCCAAAAACATATAAAAAAATAGAAAAAGAATCAGAAGAGGGTGAATAGAATGATGCATCATCTAAAAGACAAAACCTATAAGGAAAGATATCATGACCTTAATATAGCTTATTATTATTATAATAATAACAATAATAATAATAATTATTATTATTATTATCTCTCATGTAGCACTAGGAATCAGTAAAACTTGAGTATGACAATAAATAAAAGGAGTTGACTACCCTGACCTTTGGCTAGAAATCATATCATTACACTATTATACAAAGTGCTATGAAAGCCTGAGAGTTTGCAAGCTTACAGACCCAGTTCCAATCCTATACATAGCTGCTTAAAAAGTCTATCATAACTGTGGGAGCTTTTTTGATCAAGCTACGAATCTATTCCAATCACAACTAGCCATGCTGGGCATAGTATCCTTATTACACATCGTTACATAATATTTCAACAAATTAGCCAGTCTGCATTATTCGCTGAACTTCAAACTGTGTGATAGCCCTAGGAACCAACTGGAAAGACAAATGTCACATTAATTGACAGGTATAGTTCATAAAAGAGCCTGTTTCTCTCCCAAAGGTCTATACATTTGTTGGGTTTACTAAATTGTGAGTAGGTAGAAATTATTTTTTGTATCTTTTGTACTGTACACTTAACATACATATTACATAGTTTACGGACATTTACTGACACATATTATAATACAACCACATATAACTATATATTTAAAATTAGGCCACGACTTCCATAGTCCCTATAACCCAACCCTATACCCTCACCCTATACATTTTTATTTATTACACATACATATTATACATTTTTTATTATTATATATTTTTTATTTTTAGAGTGAGTATGGAAGGGGGGGAGAAAGGGAGGAGGAGAGGAGGAGAGGAGAAAAGGTGCTGGGGAGAGAGGAGCGAGGAGAGGAGCAGAAAGGGGGATGGGTGTGGAGCGATCAAGAAGAGCTGAGAGAGACAATGAATGGGAGAGAGGGAGAGTGAAGTTGAGGAGGAGTGGGAGCAGCCTAGAGTATTAGGACAAGGAGTGGGAGCAGTGCAGTAGAAGTGGAGGAATGCCCTAGTGCCAGAAACACAACGATCAGGGACAGAAGAGTATTGGCCTGATTCCAGTAGTGGGCCAAGGGCTTGGGAGGGACAGGCCTCAAGGTCAGATCAGGGAGATAAGCCACTCCAGGCACAGTCTGAAGGATGTACCTAAGCACAAGGCCCCAAACATGCTCTTGAGGAATATATGGTGCTCATTCAATACAACCATGCCCATGACAGTATCCTCCACAGGTAAAGGAGGTAGCCAAGGAGGTCAGTGGCCTGGAGGTGTATGTGAGGGATGTACTCTTTGTCAAGCACTGATAAAATGTCTGTCAATGCAAGTTGAGGAAGAAGAGTGTAAGTGAGAGAGCAACTGATGGTGATCCTCCAGCTACAGTTTACTTCAACGACTGGTAGAGGATGCTGAGGGACTGGATAACCACAGTAGTAGTACTCCCGGGTCTGGTGGACACACAGCAGCCAGGGACCCTGCCAGGTGAATATCATATACACTATCATCACATCACATACTCAAACATGTACACCACACACATAGATAATACACATCCAAATATGTAAGATTCCTTTCTTTTAGTAGGTATATAATATATGTGTGTGTCTAATTACTATGATATACTAGGTTTCATTGAGAATCATTTAAAACTTCTATTTAAATAAACACCAAATAAAAAGTCCCTGTATGGGTTTGCCCAGTGCTGAGTATGCAGATACAAGCTATGTAGAGCTGGTTATGCAGTGTAATATCCTAATCTTTCAGGAATCACTTCTCAACAGCAGGGTGCCTGTAATGATCATGGTCTATGTGATAGTGATATCTAGTAACCATATGGCTAGCCACCAACACATAGTCTACGATAATGTAATCTGTGGACATTTCACCAATTGATAGTCATTGAGGAATGCAGTTGAGAAGAGACAATGTAGTCCCTATTTAGTATTTTATTTTCTGATAAACCAGTTTCAGAGAGAGAGAGACCAGAGAGCAATCTGAAAGAAAAGGATATAGCTTCAGGATGTGAGTTACAGCAATTAACACAGAGGTACGCAAATATATCTAGATAAAGTGACTACATCAAAAGTTATAACAGATATATAATCACGATAATTAATAATCAGTAACAGTGCCAGGGAATCTTCACTTGTCCAGGCACCTTAGCTTAGCCGTGGAAATGTGTAGGAGCCAGGAGTCAGAGAGAGATAGACCAGAGAGCAATCTTTATACAGTGTTACATGTAAGCCAACATATGAACATATTTTTATACAGTGTCCTGTGCTCCTAGGTAGCATTTGCACCACACCAATTATAGTATATTAATGCACAGTCTGCTATATATAAGACAGTGCTCTGTGGATATAATAAATGTTTATTCTTATTATGCCAAAATTCATGTGTTTGTGTTTTTCTAATGTTTCTACTGAAATGAGACATTAACATACATTACATTTACTTAATTATATGATATGTGTATCCATATAATATTTCAGTATACCCAGCCTTACCCAGTTAAGGTATAGTGGATGTGTATAAATAAATATGGATGATGTTAAAATATGTCTGGACACGTCTTTGTCTTCATTCATTTGCATACTGTAATCTTATGTTTCCATGTCAATAATGTTTCTTATTGTATGTGTTTACAATAATGTAGTTATGTCCAAGTGATTACATGTTCCACGTTAAATATGATGTTAACATCAAAATAATTTAACATCAAATCACATATTGGTGCAAACAACACTCAAAATGTGTATTATCTTCCTGCCTCTTCATAGGCACCTTGGGGTCTTGCTGGCCTTACTCAATAGCTACATCAATATCAATGTGATCCTCCTTATCAACATTTGGCTCTATATCCACATGTCCCTGTGCTTCTAAGATGCTGTCCCTTACCTGCTCCCCTATAAATTCCTATGCATGGCTTGAGCTATATAGTCATTTGCCCTTTTAGTTCACCCCAGCATGAATTACAGGTCCACATTTACCCATCAGTGTCATCCACTCCTCCCTTTAAAGCCTTTAACTGCTCATTTTCAAAGGTGTCACACGCTGGTACCTGACACACAACAGTCACATATCTTTTCATAATCGATCTCCGTACTCTAATGTGCTCTTGATCCATACTGTGGATTACTAGTGTTTGGAGTGTGGCTAGTCCTTCAATAGGCAATACATTACAGCACCTGTTGTAGGCCATGTGGGTTTCCTGATTTGTATTAACCACTTGTGTACTGAAGTCTGTGTGAACATTTACGTTGATATACTGTATATCAGGCTGACAGTTGAAGATCATAGTATGAAGTCTCACACATCACACCTTACAATGTTGTGTTTAGAATGCAACATATGTGCCTATGAGAATGTTTGATATAATATTTATTTAGCACGCAAATTATTTTTCGTGATTTTTAATTACAGTACTGTTTCTTTAGCTGCCTTTGAAAGCTGTCAGCAAGGCTTTTTTGAGCACTCATGGGTGGTATTCAGTACATATACATTTTTAGAGAAAAATCAGCTACCGTAAGGCCTTACTTACACTCAGTAGCTTACATGAAGACCATAAACTGCGAATGGAATAGGCTTTGAGTAAAAATGAATAAAAGAGCTAACCATAAAAAGATAATGCAGGTCATTTTAGCCTATTCAGTGCTACTTTCACAAAGCACAGATAATTTGATTGTTCACAAGTTATTTATGAACTTGCACCCTAACTGCATACGTGCAAGATTGGAATCAGGCCATAAATGGTTAATTAAAATAAAGGCAAAAAATCAAAAGGGAGAAGCAAGGAGTTGGCAAGAAGGTAAGAGAGCAAGGGCTGCAAAGTGGCAGCAAAGTACAGGGGGAATTGTTCTATGACAGAGGAACAAAGGAGGTAGGGATGGGTGCTATGTGAGGTGGCTGCTGTAGGGGGATGGATCCTGAGAGGGGGCAGCTGTTGACAAGAACTGGTTGCTATGTATGAATGGATGCTAAGAGGGGTGGCTGCTGTGTGGGGTTGATGTTTATATATGTTTATATATTTGTATATATCTGTACATATATATTCATTGAGGATGTCGAAGGAAAGTGGAGCGCGCTCCCTGGAGCTGTGCTGCAGGCAGAGGAGATTCTCACAGGCAGGAGCACTGAGGGATTTGGTCCCGTCGGACCGAGTACAAAATATTTTTTACATCCCCCGAGGGCAGTCCAAAAATATTTTTGCACCAGTGCCCTCCATTCTCTAGCTCAGCCACTTGTGACTATGTTACTTTTTTATCTGTGGCAAAATGTTAACTATTAGTAGTAGTAGTAGTAGTAGTGGTAGTAGCAGTAATAGCAGAAGCAGTTACAGTGAAGTGTTGCAGTAGTGAAAGTGGTGTAGTGATAGTAGCAGTAGTAGTCGACGTAATAGTAGTAGTTGTAGTAATAGTAATAGCAGTAGTAGCACTGTGGAATCCATCTTGTCATGGAATCAATCTTCTTCTGTGTCTCTGCATGTTGCTGGTTAATATGCACAAAATGGGTTAATCGTAGCCTAGACAATTAGGAGACTCTTTGGGTGTTGACATTAGGGTACTTTCTTTCTTGGAAATGTTAAAGGGCATTGTGCAATAATATTATAAGGTAAAGCAATTAGGACATTTTTGCTTTTCTTCTAACCTTTATTGCTAAAGTAATGTAGTTTACTGTACTACTATATGATGTGTAAACCCAGGTATGTTGTTTATAGTTAAAGAAAAGATCAGCTGATAAGGTGATGTATATTTCTCCTTGTGATCATTTGTATAATAAAGTTATTCTTACTTGCAATACTGTAAAAGTAGAGTACTGGAGTTTACATTATAATTATTATTATTATTATGATGATGATGTTGAAATTTCTTAATATGCCCAGTAATATCCATTATTTAAACAAAATAGTAGAATGATTGCTTTCATTTATACTCTGCTGACTTTCACTGAACTAAAAGGATAAACTATTTTGGAATGCTGTTTTTCCTGTATTATTACATATTAGTAGAGGTTTTCAAAAGAAATAAACATATAAATCTGACAATTTAAATCATTTTAGATGCCCTAAAACGTACTAATTAACAGCCTTATTAAATTCCAGCCTCGTAGATAAGAGGCTTCTATTTAAATCCTACGTGCTGCAAATTTATAAAAGTTACGACGCTATTAAATTAGCCCTGTTGCGAGCAACGTGTGAGCTACGCAGCAGGGCCGTCCGTATCAACACAAAGAAAATCTACATTAACCCTGTCACTCATGGGGGTGAATACATACCCCCATAAGCCCTTAATTAACCCTGTCACTCATGGGGGTCAATACAGACCCCCATAAGCCTCTATTTAACCCCATCAGTCCCATAAGGTTATATTATGACCCACATAAGTCCCATGACGGTCCTCGAGGACCCTCATGACACTAACTACAAACACTACACTGCACTATACCCCCCAATAAACCATTAAATCTAAACTAACCCCACTCTACACTAATCTATTAACACCTACACTACCTACCAACCCCCTAATAACCCCCCCCACCACTCTAATTACAGAAAATAAAAAAACTTAAGTCACAAAAATAAAAAAATCTACATTACAGAAAATAAAAAAAATACATTACATCCCCCCCACACTACAGAAAAAAAAATTACACACCTGAAAAGGAAAGACATACACAATACATATAATACAATATAATACAATACATACAATACAATACATACAATACAATACAAATAAAATACAATACCCCCTAACTATCTAACATACAATCAATCCTATTATACAATAAATCCTATCTATCTAAAATACATACCCCAATCTATCTAATATACAAGAAATCCTAACTATCTAAAACCCCTATCTAACATACAATATATACTATATCATATACAATAAATCCTAACTATCAAAAATACATACCCCTATCTAACATACAATAAATGCTATCTACATACACAAACCCTAATTTTAACCTAAAATAAAATAATTAAGACCACTTACCTTTGCAGATATTCTTTCAGATCACCAACCTAGGAAAAAAAAAAATTAGTACAACACATTTACATACAATAAATAAACAAAATAAACATTCTACATATTTGTCCGCGTCCTTCTTTTCTTCTCCGGCGCGGCCTCTATTAAAAAAAATGACATTAATAAATTATACATATAAACATAAAACAAAATAAAATTAACATAATATACATTGTACTTACCTCCCCGCGATGTCCCCGGTCTCCTCCTCTTCTGCCCTGGTGGTGTCCTGGAACAATCAAAAAAAAATAATGATGAGCCTCCTAGAGCCTTTTCCGAAAGGAGATAGACAATAGCGCTTTCTGAAAACGCTGTCTATCAAATTTCAGCGAATCAGAGGCTGCCAATGTGTGAGACAATCAGGATGGGATACACCCCTATCTCCCATTCTGATTGGCTGAAAGAGCTATTAATCTTTTTTAAACCAATCAGAAGGCACTATTGCTTTCAGCCAATAACAATGGGATACACCCCCACTGGGTGATTCCCTGAAGGCATCTGAGCCTTCTAATTGGCTGTAATACTGATTGACATTGACTACAGCCAATCTGAAGGCGCAAATGTCTTCAGTCAATCACTCCGTGGAGGTGTATCCCATTGTGATGGGCTGAAAGCAATAGTGCCTTCTGATTGGCACCTTCTGATTGGCTTTAATTTGGTATACAGTGTTTTCAACCAATCAGAAGGCGCCATTGCCTATTTCCTTCCGGAAAAGGCTCCAGGAGGCTCATTAGCGTCAAGGAGGTTTGCAAGTGCAAGTTTTTTTTTTTTAGAGCACGGATTGTTCCAGGGCCTTGCCGGGGCAGAAGAGGAGGAGGCCGGGGACAGGACATCACGGGGAGGTAAGTACAATGTATATTTTGTTTATTTTATTTTGTTTTATGTTTATATGTATATTGTATTAATGTAAAACAATTTTAACAGGGGCCGCGCCGGAGAAGAAAAGAAGAAGGACGGGGACATGCTGGAAAGGTGAGTAGAATATGTAGAATGTTTATAATGTTTATTTATTGTATTTATGTGTTGTACTCATTTTTTAATTATTTTTTCTCTAGGTTGGTGATCTGAAGGTACATCTGCAAAGGTAAGTGGTCTTAATTATTTTATTTTAGGTTAGAATTAGGGTTTCTATATGTAGATAGCATTTATTGTATGTTATATAGGGGTATGTATTTTAGATAGTTAGGATTTATTGTATATTAGATAGATAGGGGTATGTATTTTAGATAGTTCGGATTTATTGTATATCATTTAGTATATATTGTATGTTAGATAGGGGTATGTATTTTAGATAGTTAGGATTTATTGTATATTAGATAGATTGGGGTATGTATTTTAGATAGATACGATTAATTGTATATTAGGATTGATTGTATGTTAGATAGATAGGGGGTATTGTATTTTATGTATTTTATTTGTATTGTATTGTATGTATTGTATTGTATGTATTGTGTATGTCTTTCCTTTTCAAGTGTGTATTTTTTTTCTGTAGTGGGGGGTGGGTTGTAATGTATTTTTTTATTTTCTGTAATGTTCCTTTTTTTCTTTTTGTGAATTAGTTTTTTTTTATTTTATGTAATGTAGATTTTTTATTTTTTGTGACTTAGGTTTTTTATTTTCTGTAATTAGAGTGGTGGGGGGTTTATTAGGGGGTAGGTAGGTAGTGTAGGTGTTAATAGATTAGTGATGAGGGGGGTTAGTTTAGATTTAATGGTTTATTGGGGGTATAGTGCAGTGTAGTGTTTGGTAGTTAGGGTCATGAGGGTCCTTGAGGACCGTCATGACACTTATGTGGTTAATGTTAGGGTTGTAACTTCCCCATAAGGGTCATAATATACCCTTATGGGACTGATGGGATTAAAAAGAGGCTTATGGGGGTCTGTATTGACCCCCATGAGTGACAGGGTTAATTAAGGCTTATGGGGTCTGTATTGACCCCCATGAGTTATAAGGTTAATTAAGGGCTTATGGGGGTCTGTATTGACCCCCATGAGTGATGGGGTTAATTAAGGGCTTATGGGGGTCTGTATTGATCCGCATGAGTTATAGGGTCAATTAAGGCTCATGGGGGTCTGCATTGACCCCCATGAGAGAGAGGGTTAAATAAGGCTTATGGGGGTCTGTATTGACCCCCATGAGTTATAGGGTTAATTAAGGGCTTTGTGGGGGTCTGTATTGACCCCCATGAGTGACGGGGTTAATTAAGGGCTTATGGGGGTCTGTTTTGACCCCCATGAGTGACATGGTTAATTAAGTGCTTATGGGAGTCTGTATTGACCCCCATGGGTGACAGGGTTAATTAAGTGCTTATAGGGGTTTGTATTGACCTCCATGAGTGACGGGGTTAATTAAGGGCTTATGGGGGTCTGTATTGACCCCCATGAGTGACAGGGTTAATTAAGGGCTTATGGGGGTCTTTATTGACCCCCATGAGTTATGGGGTTAATTTTAGTTGCCTGGGGTTAATATTTTTAGCTTGAGTCCTTTCAGAACCTTTACGGTCCTTTAAGGACCCGCAAGGCGGCAAATTTTAAATTTTACTTGCAGCGAGGTCACGATTGGTGCCGATCGGGGACCGCCGCTCCAAGGGGTTAATGTGGGGACACTTCAGGGGTCCCGATGGGCACCCCCCAGGATAGCTGGGGGTTCAATCTCGCGGCCGAGATTGCTGATAGTGTGCCGTGGGCCCTTTAAGGAGCAGCGCCGGAGAATTTTAAAGTTTATAATGCAGCGGGGGCCTGATCTATGCCGATTGGGGACCCCGCTGCAAGGGGTTAATGTGGGGGGTGCTGCAGGGGTTCCGATAGGGACCCCTGCAGCACGGGGATGTGTACAGGAAGCAGGGTGGAGCATCACATGGCAGCACGTATGTGATTTAGGATCCCTGGCAAGCACTTTTTGATGCCCAAAAGGATTCTTCTGAGATGCGAGATTCACCTCATAGATTTAAGGCTGCGTGTTACTCCGTAGCTCTCTCAGAGCTTATTCTCAACCATTTTTCAGAGTCATCTCGCAAAGCATTCTGCCTTTTGCGAGGACCGAGGGACCAACGAGGGCTAATTTAATAAGGCCCTAAGTTTTTAAAATATAAACTTCCTACTTACAGCCCCATTAAATTCGAAGCCCGTAACGGCATTGGCACACCCGCAAAGGCAGTGGCTTGAAATTCGGCTGTGTTACAGAGCTATTAAATTGAACCATGCCGCGAGTTAGAGTTGGATGTGCGGCAGTGAGCATGATCAATTAGTCAAACCCATAGTTACGGGTTTAGACGGAGTCAATGGCAAATGAGATCGTCATCATTACGTCACTGAAAAATATAGGTTAGATTTCAAAGCCGTACGGGTTTCAGTTACGAGTTTCGATTGCACCTGCATTCCAGAAATAATGCAATATTAATAAATCAGTAAATATTATATTCCATGCGAGTCGATATAACAGGGAAATTATACAGAAATAAAAGTATTTTATATTTCAGAATTGCGAGCTTGAGAATGTTGTGCTATTAATTGTAATACCTAACATCACTTTCCCTTTCATTGAAATACAGTAGTGTGTGTATATTTGCATTTACAGTGCTACGGATAGGACTTTAACCCCCTTGCAGGTCCTCTCTAGTGACAAGACATAGATAGATAGATAGATAGATAGATAGATAGATAGATAGATAGATAGATAGATAGATAGATTTGCACCAGGGCCCTCCCTTCACAAGCCCATACACTAACTATACCTTTCATATTATAGAAGTTTTTTTTTTATTTACTTACTGATTAACAATAAAATATTTGTAAACAAATAATGCAGCCTTAAAATGTATGCTGCTTTCCACCCTATCATGTGTCCAGGGGGAGGGGACCTGAGAATGGGGGGACTTCCATGCGTAAGCCATGCATGAGTATTGCGCCGCGACTTGAGCAATGTGGGGCCTAAGCCACGCATGCGCGTTACACAGGGTGCAATGTGCGGCATGCACACCGGGAGCGTTAGGGAAAAAGAAGACACAGGGGAGGGAGAGGGAGAAAGGATACACAGGGGAGGGAGAAAAGGACACACAGGGGAGGGAGAGGAGGGAAAGGACTCACAGGGGAGAGAGAGGTGGGAGAAACACGGGGGGAAGAAACAAGGGGAGGGAAAGGAGGGAAAGGACTCACAGGGGAGAGAAAGGTGGGAGAAACACGGGGGGAAGAAACACAGGGGAGGGGGGGGGAAGAGACACAGGGGAGGGAGAGGGAGGGTGCAAGAGTCACAGGGGAGGGAGGGGGAAAGAGACATAGGGGAGAGGGAAAGGAGACACAGGGGAGGGAGATGGGGAATGGAGATGGGGAAGGAGATACAGGGGAGGGAGATGGGGTGGAAGGAGACAAAGGGGAGGAAGAGGGGGAAGGAGACATAGGGGAGGGAGTGGGGGAAGGGGACCCAGGGGTGGGAGATGGTGGAAGGATACACAGGGGAGAGAGAGGAGGGAAGAGACACAGGGGAGGGAGAGGGGGTGGAAGAGACACAGGGGAGGAAGTTGGGGGTGGAAGAGACACAGGGGAGGGAGAGGGCTGGAAGAGCCCCTAGGGACGGAGAGGGGGAAGAGACACGGGAGGGTGGAGACACAGGGGTGGCGAAGGTGCTCACCCGAGGCCCACCATGAGTGTCAAAGTTACGGACTTGCGCATGCACACAGCACATTCTCGCAGCGCATGATGCGGCCTGCAATGAGCGGCAAAGTTGTTTATTGCGAAGCCCGCAATGACCGCTAAAGGCGCTTATCACGAAGGCCAGCAAGTGAGAGGGGGGAGAGCCTTGCAATGTGTGACAAACAGCATCGCCAGGCTTAAAATGTTATTGCCATCTTTTTTGACGGGCAAGTCGCTAGTTAAATAATAATCTTTCTAACTTTCAATACTTCCTGACTGTTGCTATTCCTTATCTTATACTCTTCCTCAGGTCTTGGCCCCTTTCATTCCCTGTATTGTAAGTAGCGAGTTTCCAGTATTTGGAAAAAGGCACTTTCTACAAAGACTCTAAGCTCAAAACAGAGTATTTTCTTTGTTCTTATCCCCTGTACAGAGCTACGGAATATGTTGGCGCAATACAAATAAAAGTTAATAATAAAATAATAATAATGATGCAGGTATTTATTTGCAAGTGTGCGCAATTACACATTTTCTGTAATTTTAACATAAATATTAACAACATTTTAACATAAAAACATTAAATATTACATACATAAATATTAGTTAGCTAACCTAGTCTGTCCATTGTCTATAACAGGGTTTCTTAATTACTTAAATGTATTTGTTCTTCAAACTTTCAATAAAAGGTTTTCCCATATATCTGCCACCTTTTCTATAAATTAATTCAAAATCTACTACACTTTAAATTATTTTTTATGAAGCAAGCCTCTCTCCAGAAAAAAGTATTTAATCCATTGTATATTTGAAGATTTCAAATATTGCCTTTTTCTTTCCCAGTTCTAAACAAGACCTGAATAAAATAATATTATGGGTATGTATATAAAGTATGTAGTTCTAATAAATCTGTGAACAAACAGTTACATTATGAACCAGTTCTAGTTAAGAATATTTCCACCAGTTTTTATGTCATTGTCTTTGTACAGAAACGTGGTGCAAAAAAGTAATTTGCAATTGCTGGCTGAATTCATCAGCCTTTCCATGTTACTCTCTGGAAAAAAACTTGTTAGTACTCTTGAACAGTTTGTTAGAACATGAGTTAGGAAGCTCATCAGTTGTACCCTAATTTAGATTAAATCTGTATTTCTCTTCTTATGTTTTGTTGTAGTCACACAACTCATTGGCAATGAATCTAAGCATGACATAAGTGTCAAATTTCCTATAAAATAAAACCATGTATCTGTCTCTATCCCGGTTCCAGTAAATTATGTCTGAAATTATCTACATCAGAAAGCGTATCATACAAAATACATTTTGTCTCCCAGCCATCAGTCTAATGCAGTTTTCTTCAAGTTCACTAAAATGGATATAGTCAAGTAATGTATATAGCCAAGTAAACCCCAATATTCAGTATATTATGCTAAGCCTTTGCAAATTTTAAAACAGCAAAATACCTTAATTTATCTCAGCTATTTTATTCTTCAAACTATATTATTGTAAAATATGTGTTTTATGTAAACCTATTACATTTTTAATGCAAATAAATAAATAATGTAGAAATAATGTCTCATTAGTGAAAATGCTGTTGACCATTAGAACAGACGATTATATTTACTTTTGTTTGAAAGCACAATCCCTAGAAGAGCACTTGCTGAGCTATCTTTGCTCAGTGTTTTCTTTGCACTAAAACCATTTACCATTGCTATAAAATGGGTTCCCTCACTGATTTTATATTTAAAAAAACAGCAAATGTAAGTGTACATGGTGGGAAACATTTGTGTACAATATTTGCCTGCTATCTTTGCATATGTTTATAGTACAAAGGACTATTCACACAAACACAAATATGGGATTTTAGGTCATAACATGTTGGATGGAGTGAATAATATAAGATAGTGTTTATTAGGTATCTTGGCAATAGGAAAAGGGAAGTCAATAAACAAAATAATACTATACTTATAGTAATACATATTATGTTGAGTGATAAAGGCAGTATTTTCTTACAAAACTATTTTGACAATATGTGCTCAACAAACATGATGCAGTTCCAAGTGTGAGATTGGCAAATGTAACAGCAGAGTTGAATCTACCTTCATTCTCTCCATAGTTACCCATGTACAGCTGAGTTAAAGCTTATTTTCCATAGTAATGCACTAAAAGGCTTGTTTTGCCTGTTTCAGCCACTGCATTTAACAATATAATACAGTAAAATGCAAACTGATTAAAAAATGTTTAGCTTAATAAATAAAAGCCTCTAAAATTAAGAAACAAGTATTTGGGGTGCTGGAATTGGGACTGAAGACTAGATTTATTATTTGGATAGATTTTAATTAAGATTAAGGTAATGGGTGAATTGCTGTTGTTGTTTGGTCGTCCAGTCATGTCCGACTCTCCATGACCCTATAAACCGCAGCAAGTCAGGCACATCTTTTGTCAGGTCATGCTTATCCATAAGGTTTTCTTGGCAAAAATACTGGAGTTGGTTGCCAGTTCCTTCTACAGTGGACTATAATTTCCAGTGGATCTGCTATGACCTGCCCATCTTGGGTGACCCTACATGGTATAGCTCACAGCTTCATTGAGGTACACAAGCCCTTTCACCACAACAAGATAGAGATCCAGAAGGGGAATGGGTAAATACATAGACTGAATACATACAACTGAATAGGGCTCTATATAAGCACAGAGCATATTTTTTTACAGAAGTTTTTAGTTAGTGAACTTCTATCCAAAAGCAAGGTCTGCACTAACTAAAAACTTCTGTAAACAAATATGCTGTGTGCTTATATAGAGCCCTATTCAATTGGCCAAATCACAATTTAATAAGGCTGTTAGCCCTTACAGTATGTTTAATCCCTTCCACTTTTCTATCATTAAGTATCTGATATGGACACATACTGAGGAAGACTCACAAACACATTAGCTCACCTTCACACATCACACATAAAAACTGAAAGGCAATTCAATTTCTTCTTCATGTCTCCCATGCCTTTACAGACATATGGGCAGCTTGCCACTGTCACTAGAAAGAAGGACAAACATAAGCCAATCAATCTTAAGCAACTCCCATAAGGCTTATTAATATCTTCCTCACTGGTATAGGAAGGAAGAAGGAAAGATGAATGAGTAATGGAATTATATTTCAATGTTTTATGTGCAATTCCTGTTTTCTTCTTATTTCTCCAATATGAGAAAAAAAAGTGGACCATTAAGGAGGGGTTTGGGTTTTTAGAGCACTGGGCTGACTTCTCATTTGAGTACAGTCTCTATACTAGCCATGGATTGCACCTTAATGAAGAGGGGGCTGGTGAGCTAGGGGAAAGGATGGTAGAGATGGTTGGGAGAGTTTTTAAACTAGTAGGTGGGGGGGAGGAACTAGATAGAAGTAATAGGGTAGTAAGTGGAGAAACAAATTAACTAGTCAAGGGGGAGGAGATGGGGGAGGGTTAGTATAGTCAATAGGGAAGTATTGTAAAGTAACTCAAGTACAGTGACAGGCACTTTAGAACTGCAGACTCATAACATAAGGTGTATGCTCGCTAATGCCAGAAGCTTGCCAGGAAAAATGGGAGAGTTAGAATTATTAGCCGAAATGGGAATTAAAAGGCATTAGTGAAACATGGTGGGATAAATCTCATGACTGGACTGTTAATCTGGATGGTTATAACCTATTTAGGAACGATAGGGGAAATTGTAAAAGAGGAGGAGGGATTTGTCTGTATGTTAAGCCTGAATTTAAGCCTATAGTCAGAGAAGATATTTATGGTGGAACTAGTGGTAATTTTGAATGTTTCTGGGAAGAGTTAAATAGCGGAGCAGCAAATTCCAAAAGAATATTAGTAGGAGTATGCTATAAACCCCCAAATATAGCTGAAAGTGAGGAACTGCAATTATTGGAAATGCAGCTAAGCAGTTTTAATAATGTGCAATTTTAACTACCCTGAAATAAACTTGATACATGAGACCTGCAGTTCATCTAAGGGGAGCAGGTTCTTGGACACACTCAGGGATCATTATCTGGCCCAGGTTATACAAGAACCTACAAGAAATAAGGCTATCTTGGATGTAGTCATCACAAATAATATTGATATGGTATCAAATGTTGAAATAGGGCAACCTTTGAGAAACAGTGATCACAACACAGTCTCCTTTGAGTAAAAAACAGGCATTTAAATTATACAAACAAGAGGGGACAGAGACTGCTTTACGTGAGTAGAAGGAAATCAACAAGGCTTGCAAAAGGGATATTAGACTGGCTAAAATAGAAAATGAAAAGTTAGATGCAAAGAATAGTAAGACTTACCCTAATATAATTTTTAGATATATTAATGGGAAAAAGTTCTGGAAGGAAGCTATAGGAACATTACAGTGTGACACAGGCTATCTGACAATTAGTGACCAGGACCAGATGAGCTACATAGGTTATTTTATTCGGTAATTAAATCGGATAATTATGTACTTTCCCTCCAAAGGAATTTGTATAAATTAGAGAAATGGGCGACGAAATGGCAGATGAGATTTAATATGGATAAATGCAAAGTTATACATCTGGGAAGGAAAAATAGCCATGCAATTTATATTCTTAATGTAGCAAATATAGGGGCATCAGATATTGAAAGGGATTTGGGAGTAATTGTCGTCAACCACCTAGGTAGCAGTGTTCAATTCCAAGCAGCGTCTGCAACAGCAAATAAAATATTAGCATGTATTAAGAAGGGTATAGAAGCAAGAGCAGCAAATATAATTCTCCCACTATACAAATCTGTAGTACGCCCTCATTTGGAATATGGAGTACAGTTTTGGGCACCACTACATAAAAGGGACATTTTAAATATATCCATGGTCAATATAAGGCTTTGTCAAGTGAGCTTTTTGTGCCAAGAGGTTTTCAACTGACAAGAGGACATCCTTTGAGATTAGAAGTAAAAAAAAGCCGTAAATATGATATTCTATCACATGCGAGTTACAGTATATGTATTAACACATTGATTGCCGGGGATTGATATGACACAACAATTGAACATGAAAAAAAGTATTTCACTTTTAACAAAAGTAAAGTAGTGTGGTAATATTTGCATTAAAAATGCTACGGATTGGACGTTACCCCCCCCCCCCCCCCCCTTGTGGGTCCTCTCTTGCACTCATTTGCTCCATTTGCGAGTTATGAGTTTGAACGCCAGTGATCTTGATGCAATTTAATAGCTAAATTGGAAATGTAGCGGTTACGGGCTTGAGAGAACAAAGAATTTGTGGCAGCGAAGTTCCACGTTCCACATCTTGTAGGCTTGATGTGTAGAAATATACTAATAGCCCACAAGACTTGTGGCTATTAAATTGGCCCCGTAAAGCAACCCATAAATGACTTGCGGGGTAAGGTTGAGAAAAGGCTACAGGACGTGAAAATTTGAACTGTGCGTCCGCAAATCCTTTGTTTTGTCAAGCCCGTAAATGTTACGTTTCTAATCAAGCTATTAAATTGCAAGGAATTCACTGGTGTCCAAGCCTGTAACCCGCAAATGGAGCCAAGAAGCCAACGGGTACTAGAGAGGTTAGTAGTAGGGGGGTAGAGTCCAATCCGTAGCACAATATACACACATTACTGTACACATATAATAAAAGGGAAAGTGATGTTAGGTATTAGAATTAATAGCACAACATTCTCATGCTCGCAAATCAGCAAAATAAAATACTTTATTTCATGTGTAATTTCTGTGTTATATCGATCCCGGCATCAATGTGTTAATACATATAATGGAACCCACATGGACTAGAATATCATATTTACGGTTTTATCAATATTGCATTATTTCTGGAATGTGGGTCCGATTGTAACTCGTAATTGAAGCCCGTAAGACTTTTAAATACCACCTCTATTTTTCAGTGATGTAATTATGATGATCTCCGTTGCCATTGGCTCCATCTAAGCCCGTAACTAAGGGTTTGACTAATTGATCATGTTCACGGTCGCACATCCAACTCTAACTTGCGGCATGGTTCAATTTAATAGCTCTGTAACGCAGCCGAAATTCAAGTCAAGTCGTGCATCCAAAGTTCGAAGAATGGTTTGCGTCTCAACTCTGTAACTTGTGGCAAGTTCTAATTTAATAGCTCTTGACTTTCAAGCCCGCAGCCATTGCCGTTACTGGCTTTAGCCTATAGTGCTTCATAGATGTCCGATTTCATAAACAGAATACACACTTGCCAAAATTAGAAAGAGACCAATTTGATGCAAGGTGCCCTACAGCTTTTATGCAGAAAATACATAGTGCCTGAGAGGCAGAGCCAAATGTGATTGTGTGACATAGCGAAGAAGGAACCAGCAGGTCACTTGAATTCAGTAAGCAGCAGTCGTGGGCTTCAGGTTACAGACTTTTTTGAAAAGGTGGGTTTTTAAAGTTCCAAGGGAAGAGTCTTATAAATGGAAGGAGAGAGTTCTAAAGGCCAGGGCCAGAGCTACCACAGATGGAAGTGGTGCAATGCACTGGGGTTCTCCATAACCAATAAGTATAAACAGATTTCAATTTCTGCATTCTGATGAGTAAATAAATCAACAAGGCAACGGAGAAACTATTCAAAATATCTAATTCTGATTGGCTGAAATCTGATTGAATATGTAAATAAGATGAGGGACCCTTATAGTATAGGACCCTTATGGTTTAGGAGTTTATTTTACTAATACCAAGGGGGTTCTTATGGCTCTCCATGGTGTAGGAGTTACATTCACTGTCAAACTTTAGTTTATCATGGAGGTCTCCCTGGAACCTGCAGGCCTTGCTTGGGATCTCACTGAGCCCCAAATGCCTAACTGGGGGTCTTGATGGGTCCTGCTGGCTTAGTGAGGATGCCTGTGATCTTCCTAGAAAGTGCAGCCTAGCTGGGGGGGTCTTTATGCAGGCCTAACTGCGGTCTCTCTGGGCCGTGTGAACCTTGTGCTTAACCCCAGGGGCACCTGTGGACCTAGTGGGGTTCCCCAGAGGTCTCAATGGGACTAGCAGGGTCCCCAAAGGTCTTGTGGGCCTAGTGCGATCTTCAATTACATTGATGGGCCCAAAGGACTTAGTGGTGAACCCAAAGGATTTTGTTGGGCTCTGTGGGCCCAGCAAGAATACCTGGGAGTTTCTGTAGCAACAGTGGGTTTAAATGGGATGTTGGAGATTCCCCAGGCACAGGGACGTTTAGTCCTAGGGGGTATTGGACACATTTTTTTTTCACTGGGACCCTCCATTTGCTAGCTCTGCCATTGGCAGGAGGAGTACAGCAGAAGTCTTGTAGGGAGGAAGGGAGTGGCCCTGAGCAGAGCAAAGTTGAGAATAACCCAAAGTGGTTTGGGTTATTCTTGGAGATGAAAGGAAAGATTTAGAAGATTGGAGACACATTGAGGAAGTTCATTCTGTAGTGTATGGGGACTCAATAGAGAGACAGACTGACCTGTGCAGTGGAGGAAGAGCAATGAGTAAAGGTGGATGAGTAAAGAGGCATTCATGATGAATTGCAGTGAGAATTCATGGGAAGGCCAATGAGGATCAAGTTACAGTAGTAAAGCTGAGACAAGATTAGTGAGTGTACTACAGTTTTTGTAGTGTTTTGTGTGAGAAAGTGTTGTTAGCAAGAGACTGAATGTGTTGCTTGAAGGCAACAGGTCTAAGCGCTGGGAGTGCTGACTGATTTCTTGACAGTAAGGGGGTATATTAGGTGCTGGGGTTGTTGGAGAGGGAGGGAACAGTAGAAACTACATTTTTAAGATGTTGAAATGTAATTAATATGAGGAAGACCACAAATACATTTTGAGTGTTATCTGCATATAAGTGATATTGGAACCCAAATGAGTTTATAGGCCTGCCTAGGAAGGAGGTGAAAATAGCAAGATCCCAGAACTGAGTCTTGCAGTACCCCAACTGTCAGAGGTTGACAAAAACTGGAAGAAGTACCAGAGAGGAAACATGATAAAAGTGTAGTTGGAAAGATAGAATGTGAACCAAAGGAGTGTCATGTTATAGATGCCAAAGGAACTGGAGAGTTTGAAGGCGAAGAGTGTAATGAATAGTGTCAAAATCAGCAGATAAGTCAAGAAGAATTAGGAGAGACTAGTAGCCTTTGTACTTGACTGACAGCTGGTCATTTGCCACTTGGTGAGCACTGTTTGTGTTGATGCAGCATAAAAATGTCAGATTGCAGACAATCAAATATGGAGTGCAAAGTGAGCAAATAAGCAAGAGTGAAAGGCACATAAGAAGCTGATAGAGAATATATAAAGAACATGTAGGCCACACATGACCCAGAATGCACAATCACAAGGTATGCAAAAGGAGGAAAACCAAATGTCCAAAACAGATAGGATCCAAGTCACACATCAGAGTGTGCCAGACACTACAGAGCACAAAGTGTGAATGTTTGGACTTATTCTTCTCAAACATATGAGATCAGAAGGCTACAGCATGCTCACTGTTTATGAAGATGGAGCAGTAACAATAAAAAGCCTGTGAGGACAGCAATCGTAAATCCTTGTTGTTGTTTATTCATTCAGTCAGTCATGTCTGACTCTCTGTGGCCTTATGGGCTGCTGCATGCCAGGCACATCTATCAGCTGCCAATGTGAGCTCCATCAAGCTCATGCTCATTGTTTCAATTATCTCATCTATACATTTCTGCCTCCCCATTCTTCAAGTGCCTTCAATCTTTCCCAGCATCAGTGTCTTTCTATAGGGAATCCTGCCATCTCATGATACGGACAAAATATTTGAGCTTCAGCCTCATGATCATTCCTCTCAGTGAACAGTTTGTCTTGATTTATTTTAGTACTTATTTATTGGATTTGATTGCAGTCCAAGGGACTCTAAGTTGTTTTCGCCAACACCACAATTCAAAGGCATCGATTCTTCTGCACATATGTTTGTATTGACATGGCGGGGTTTAAGAAGAAAGTAGGACTTTTAGATTTGAGGCTTCCCATTCACTACACAAGCACAACTTTATTCCCAGCTGTTTTCTGTCTTGTGCTGACCAGAGGGTTGAACAGGATTCTCACTCACATTGAGAGCACGTGCCTGTTTGAACTCAAACTAGTCAGGAACAGGGAACCAGGAGAACTACATCAGAGGAATGATCAGTTGTTGATGCAGGCAATAGCTATGCATATCCAACTGGAGCTGCCAGCAGATGCGTGTAGATGTTTGGATCTACAAGATCTAGCCATTATAAGAGCTACAATGATTTGTGAATAAACAATAAATAAAGTCTACAAACTTGTATCCTGACCAGATGCACACTTTATAGGGCTCATATATCTCTTTTTATATTTAATCATACAATATAATCAGAAACAAAATTAAATGAATTAAGAGTTATAAATACATAATTTTGGTAAAACAATAGCCCAGAAAATCAGACTAAAGAACCATTAAAGTTTAGGATAGGGTAACCTCCCCTCAAGCTACAAGCAGATTAACAGTATAAGATGGATTCCCCATGACACAGCGTAACATAGTAACATAGTTATTGACTATTACTAGTAAAATTTACTATTAGTCCATCAAGTTTAAACTCTTTAGATTCCCTCTGATACTTGTAATATGTGAAATGGTAATTGATCAAGGGGAAGGCAAACAAACAAAAAAAACTACTGAAGCATTGTCAATTATCTTATAAGAGGAAACATTATTTCCTGACCCCAAATACTAGCAATCAAATTATCCCCTGGATCAATACCCCTCCTTTTCTACAGTCCAACATAACCCTGTATTCACTTTTTATTATTTTCATTCCAGACCCTTTTTAAAGTTATCTATTGAATCTGTTGTCACAACCTCATTTGGCGCAGAGTTCCACTGTGTAACTGCCCTTGTAGGTGGAATATTTTTCTTCTAACATCAAGGGATGACCTCTTGTCACTTGAAAACCTCTTTGCACAAAAGGTTCCCCTGATAAATCCTTGTATTGACCATGAAAGTATTTATATAAAGTAATCATAAATATATATTTTTGTAACATAAATATACATTTTATCTAAAAATGTTTTTATGTTCTTGTCATGACTGTTAATGTTGATGCTATGTTACATACTTCAAAAGCATGTGAAGTTTTTGCCAAAATCCAGCTGCCATTAACTGGATAAACTACTGCAAACCACTTATTTTAACTAAATTGTGTACAACACATTAGAATAATTTAAATGTGTATCACATGGACAAATCTGTTTTGTGGCTCTTTCTGTAGTGAATCCCAGTAGGTATTTACACCAACTTTAAACGTCAGTGTGCCAATGAGAATCTTAGGGTTTCCTCATTTGAGTAGAGACTTTCACATGGTGAAGAGAGGGATTTTGACCATGTGTATGTATTCTTGTAAGGTAGAGTTCATTCTGGTCAGAGATTAATAAAAACTTCCAGTAGGGCCTCCTTATGGATGCTGACAATAAATATTTATTCTAACATAAGTCCCATTCGCATTGGCTGCCCACTGTTGCCAGTCACAGTCCTAGTGGATCATAGTATCCAATTTTATGTGAATGTTCTCTAATTCCTCCAAGACTTAGTATATGTGCCAGATAAAACAGCATAATATCTATTTATATTGAAAAAAAAAATCACTCCGGTGCTATCCAATTACCAATATACGGTAACAATTTATCATACACTACAAACAAATGAAAACTCTTAGCTTCTATTTGGGTAGAAAAACTAAAACAAAATAAGTTATTCATCATATGGTTCTGTTTTTCAGATAAAATACTTGTGTCAAAGCCTGTGGCAAGGGCCATAAAAATAAATAAGCAAACAAATTCTAGGCAGTATTGGGAGTCTCCAGAAATGCTATTTACATAACAAATGTGTAAGTGAGAACACAGTAATATGGAAATAAACAATTTGTGTCTAATTGTTGTGTGAACACGAAAGCTTTGCCTAGTAACAATACCTATAGATTTATAGATTGATCTAAGACTAAAATTCCTCAAACATAAGCTATTAATAAATGTTGTAGATATATCTGTTCAAGCCTATAAACCTAAAAATATGTTAATTAGATAGCTTTAATATATAGATATACATCTTTTTTCCATCTACTGCAAAAATGATGTGTCAAGATATTCCATGTGGTTTTAATACATTCAAATACATATTTATTTAATATTGGGCTATCTTCACTAACTGAAAAAATATATATGAATAAATATATAAAACTGAAATAGATATATATATATATATCCTGGGATTCTGGGCTTCTAAAATTTCCCTTCTGGCAACAGTTTATGGAAATATTTTATATCTCCTTGTATTCAATATGGCTTCTAGAAAATCTAGTTTTATATATTTTTTATTAAAGACTATATTCATGAAAGTATTCATTTATGTATACAGGTGGTCCCCAGGTTAAGCATGAGATGATTTCCTGAGAATGTTCTTAAGTCGGATTTGTATGTAAGTTGGATTGCTGAATAATAATAATAATAATTATTAATATTATTATAATTATAATAATAACAATAATACTATAATGACTCATATGTGGTAATAACAATACAGTGTAATAATAGCCCTGCAGTGTAATATTATGTTACAGAAACTATTGTGCTCTTTCTTTTAATTCAAACAAACAGAACATTTAAAAAAGCCTTTGGATCCCATTCTTATGTATGGGTCATTTGTAAGTCGGGTCATTGTAAACCAGGGACCACCTGTATATTTTTTATGTTTATTTTAATGCCACAATACTGTTTCAGTATTTTAGTATAGCACAATCCTGTATATAAGTAGCCAGATCTTTTTTTTAATTTAAGAAGCTTATGAAATATGCATACTGCAGAATTGCATTGTAATTGATGTAATATTATACTGGGCATTTTTTCCTCAGCGACTGGCATTAAATACCTGTTTACATCAATATTATGAAGGTTGCATTTAAAGTGTGCCCTTAAAAAATGGCTGGTAAGGCATTACTTCCTGGTGCATTTGGCTGTCCAGTGCTGCTTTGCAGATTACACAGCAATATTTAAAGATAGCACATCCTTTAATGAATTCCTTGGAGAGCTATTATGTGGAGCCACGGCTGCCTAAGCAAATGAAGTGGCAGGTGTGTTCATATGTCACTCAGGTATTGTACCTATGGAAACAAATTCCTGAAACTCTAACCTTTAACAGGTGTGCGTGCAAAGTAGTAAAAAAAAACAACAGATCAAGGTCTGAAAGCTATGTGTTCATCCTGATCATGACAGCCATTCTGAAACATCACTGCGTTCAGAGGGACATATGATCAAGGTAAGGACGATAAGGCTGCCCCAGTGCTACAAGGCTCCTTAGATTAGAATTTTTTACATTACATTAATGTATGGTCAAAAATACTTGGCTTTAATGTAATATTTGACTCTTTGTGTGATTTAGACAAAAATCTCCCTGAACCAATCAATCATACCATAACAATCATGTAGTGATCTATTGACCTTACCAGCAAGTGTCAGTCCAGGGGACATATTTACTCTGTTTCCTCAGCATTAGAGCACTGAGTTCTACGTAACTTTGGCTCCAAATGGTTTATAGCCGATTTTAGGGGTCCCTATAAATATACTTAGCTTTGTGGTAATTATCAGGTTCACGGAACTGGTCAGACAATATGAATATTGCTGTGTAATGTTATTGCCAAGTCAATGAGATAAGAACAGTGGCAAGTACTATAATCCATTCTGCATGACACTCGTTTTGCATTTAGATGATAACGGCTTCTTTATTAGGGCCATGGTGTTCTAATAAATGATTTTTCAAATGTCACAGCACAGACAACATTGTATTAGATATAAATGTCCTAGAGAATATAGCGATTTCAATTTGCATACCCTTGATAACATCTGTTCTGCTTCTTATGTTAGATGAATCATTATTGTTTGAAATATTTGAAGTGTTTTGCTCTTATAATTAAAACACCATTAATGCAAGCTGGTTGCACAACTTTGTATGAAACTTTAAAAGGAATTCTGATGTAGAGGTCTATTTTGTGCTAGTTGGCTAATGAGGGCATTTAGAGATCATGGAGATCTGTGCCAGGATTTTGAAGCCAGCAGCATTAAACAGTGTGACCAAATAGCATGATGACAAATGTTATCTCCAAAGACTCAAGGAAGCGGGTAATATTCATTAAAGTGAGAAGTTATTAAGGTGAGAGCTCTCCAATTCCCATGTTATTTTTCAAGTTGGATGAATCTCTTCACTCTTAGACTTCATAGAAAAACATATAAATTGGAAATGTTTCACTTCATTCATAAAAAACCTCTCACTTTAGCTTATATAGCCCAACGTGCTGTTGCAGTTACACAACTAATTCAAAACATGCAAAGTCATTGCCTAGGGGCCTCATTCAACGGTGCTTTGGCCAATTGAATAGGGCTCTATATACGCACATAGCATATTTTTTTACAGAAGTTTTTAGTTAGTGAAGACCTTGCTTTTGGATAGAAATTCAATAACTAAAATCTTCTGTAAAAAAAATATGCTATGTGTTTATATAGAGCCCTATTCAATTGGCCAAATCGCAATTGAATGAGGCCCCATGTAAGCTATTGAAGAGTGAATCAGGCATGAATGTCCAGTAATCTATATTAATAATGATTATTGCAGTATACTGTGAAACCTTTTGTATTGGACAAACTGACGCCTTATTTATGTATATATTTTTCTATATTTCTATATACAGGTATATTTATATATCCTTATGTATAATGTAAGTTACATATGAAAGGAACCCTGTAATAATTCTGTTTTTTTTTCCGTTTTTTTTATCACCAATATTTTATTTATTTTTCAATAAATTATTTTACAAATTAATCATTTAAATATTATCAAATGATTTTTACATAAAGATGTACTTTGTTAAAATGCCCTCGCTATTAGTGAATGTAACAAACATTTTATAATTCTTTCTTGCTTTTTAATGTATGTTTTTTTTTATTAAGTTTATACATTCAATAATTTAAAAGCACAGTATAAGTACCAAGTTTTTTACATAAATAAAAAACATATAAATAAATAGACAAATACATAAATGAAACAAATAATATAAAATAAGAGCGTTTGGGAAAGGGTCAAAATTGTTGTAGTGCAAGTTTTTTGTTTTATTTTACTGATTTTTATTTTATTCTTATTTAAAATCTAAGTTTGTGGTTCTTTTTCAATTATTATGTATTAGACATTTTTTAACAAACTAAATAAATCTTGACACATATACTATTGTCTCGCTGTACTTCAATAGGCAATTTTGTTGCATAGTGTGCACATTTATATTACAGTAATGTGTTTCTGTGGTGGCAACTTGATTTGCCATAGTGGTATCATACAGTTGAGACCCCCGCTGTATAATAACCAGCTGCTGCAAATGAAAACACATTAAGGTGTATGTTAGTATACTGATCTACATTGAGACAATGGTCTATATCTCAAAAATCACATAAGGTAGAGAATCACAACAGTACAATGTTTAACCAGTAAAATACTCATGGACAATGTTGATATTTTATGTTTTTATCTATTCCTGTTACATGAAAAAAAGGTTTGTAGAAAACTGGAAATATACAGCATATTTAATGTCCTCCATTGTGCATGTACTACACATATAGCATTGTGCAATGGTTCTCAAACCTGTTACTCAAGGTACACCAACAGGCCTGGATTCAGAATATCCCTAGCACACTCAGCACAGGAGGCTCAAACAGAATGATAGTGGAAATAGTTAGTACACCTGAGCTGTGGTAGGGAAATCCTGAAATTCTTGCCTGCTAGGGTACCTTGAGGATTAGGTTAGGAACCACTGACCTAAGCTTGCATTAAATGTTGGGACAATGAAAATTGCTCCTCAATACCCTACGATACAACTACAATCTGCAGAAGTTCATCTATAAACTTGAGTACATTAACCTTCAGTGAATGTTTGGCAGATTGCAATAATCTATTCTCATCTGCTGTTCCGTACTTGTAGTTTAGTGAAGCTGTGCAGTTAGATGAAATCTGCCCTTGTTTTACGTCTCTGTTTATGTCCTGTGGGGAGCTGTTGAAGCCAGGTTGTTAAAGGTTCATTAAAAACCTTTAGAAAAGTCTTAAAACATCTAAATAAATATGATTGTAGAAAGGCACATGTAATAATGACTTTAAAATATTATATGTAATGGTTGCACATTGTTATATGTACAATTACATTTATTAAACAGACAATGCAATATTCTTAACTACAAATGTGAATAGTATTATTTTAAGGAACACTGTACTATTAGATATATTTCACAAATGTAAAGTTTTTCTAGCAACATTACCAACTACATAAGCGATGAGCTTAAACTTATTTACTATAAAATCTTAATTGCTTGCCTTAGCCTAAATTGGAGGCTTAACCTATTAACCTATTGGGTTCTTGCTCTGTATTCAAGTCCTATTGCAAAAGTGACACTTTGTAGTGGTAATTTTGCAGAAGTGCAATGAGAAGAGCCATAGATTCATATAAAAGACAAAGGCAAAATGCCTGACACCATGGGCCTCATTCAGTTGCGATTTGGCCAATTTAATAGGGCTCAAAATAAGCACATAGCATATTTTTTATAAAGTTTTTAGTTAGTAAAAACCTTGCTTTTGTATAGATGTTTACTAACTAAAAACTTCTTTAAAAAACTATGTTATGTGCTTATTTAGAGCCCTATCCAATTGGCCAAATTGCAATTGAATGAGGGCCTATGAAAGCAAAATTGAATAAAAATGTAAAAAATAAAATACTTTTTTTATAAAGATCTTTCAAGTAGAACACAGAACCAGAAGTCATAATTATTTTTAACATGCCAGTTGATATATCTTACACACTATAATAGGCGACCCTCTAATATTAATCAGTAAAAATAAAGGCCAATACTATACCAGGCCTGTCGAGTCAAAAGCCCTCATGAAACTGCATTGCGCACGATTTTCTAGAAATTAAATATGGAGGTACTATTTAGAATTTCTTTCCCTCCTAGGCTTTACTTTATAACAATTATTTAATGTCACAAAATAGCACTTGATTTCTAGAACCTATTAGAATCTATGTAGTAGGGTCTACTGCAGATACTTGTCTAAACACCATTGTGTTATGTTTTATAATATATGTTTTTACTATGTAAAATACTGCTTTGATACTTACCATCATACAAACGAAAGGATTTGTATTTGTACTGTAACATTTGCTTAATGAAGTAAAAAAAAAAAAGACTATATTTATTTTAAACTTTTTAAAAAGTTTTTCCTTTTATCAGTTACTTAAAATCGGCAGGGAAAGCAATGAATCACAGGCTTATCAGTAATATAATTAAGATTTATAACATGTCCTACAATTTATGTTCTTATCTGGGCTCATATTTAAACAAATCTTAATAACCATGGATCATAACTGTCTACCATTTGCAAATAATCAAGACAGACATAACAGTGTGCATCTGTGTAGAAGATTATTCTCATATCTCCAAGTCTAGTCCTTTCCAGGTAAGAAAAATTTGACTGTGAATTGTAAAATTACCATGAAGATGTGTTGAGACAGTTGATAGAAATCAGCAATTATTAAAACTTGCAGAAAGGTCATTTGGAAATCCATGTGAACATTAGGTAATTCAAGTCTAGCAGCGTCTGGCTCGTTCTTTTAATTCAGAGGTAATTATAGCTCTGTTTTGTCGTTTCATTGTGCTGTACTTTACTTTATTCTTTGTCATGGAGTCTCCTTTCTTTCTCACTGTTTGTTAGTATCTATACATTGTTTGTACCATTAATGCAGACTGATCATGGTCTGTCTGTCTTTGTCAACATATCCCAAGTATCCTTGTGGAAAATGTTCTGTCACAAATAGTGATGAAATAATGATATTTACCATGCACTGTTTGTTTTCTGACTGATGGCCAGTTTTGAGATACATGAAAGAAATGGCGCTCATTATTAGGTCATTAAAAATATTGTTGTTTTAAAAAAAACTGATAGAAAACTGCACAGGCCAGGTGATGACTGCCACAATCATTTTATTTATGCAGGGGATTCTTACCGTCTCCATGTTCATTCTGCACCATCAGGGAGTGGGTTCAAAATCATGTAGAAAGGTTCTATTTTGGAAAATTGCCCCAATGCCCCGGTAACAAGGTTTAGGATATAACTGCCAGACTGATTCTCATTCAGGTCTAAAGGACCACTGCACAATGAAAGACAAATATTTGGTTGAAAACAGTGTGTCTAAGAGCATGATTAAGCAGGGAAAAAGTCATAAAGATAGTTTTTAATTAGAAAAATAAAGAAATGTTGATGTCGCCTGGTGGAATCAATGATATGTCGGTTGAAGTTGTGTGTTAGAGAGGGGAGTTTATATTTCTGGAGAGATATGGCTGCATTTCCTGAAGCAAGGGGTCTACTTAATAGCCAGTGAGGGGGAAGGGTTTGATGCAAATTTTCTTAACAAAGGCTGTCTCCCCCTCCTTCCCCACTACTCTCTCTACTGAAAGCCAAAGCACATACCCTTATGATTCAACTCTGTGGAAGTGATTTAACAAACACAAAATGTGTCAGTACTTGGATGGGAGACCACCTAGGAATACCAGGAGCTGTATGCTGTGGCCTACTGGAGAAGGGAGTGAATCCGCATGGTGCTTTATGGTTCATTAGGTAATAGAGAGTTAGAGACGGCGGAAACACATACACACACATTTGTCTTATATCACCTCTTTACTGTATATATAAATTTCTAAATATAGTGTGTGAAAAAAAGTGAATATTACTAAAAAAATTAAAAAAGCTTCTGAAAAGTCCTGATCCCAGACCTGACACTTCACAGCCCAGGCTCATAAGCACTGGGTTATGTTTCACATTTACACATGGAAAAGAATAATACAAAAACAGAAACATAGATTTGACAGCAAATAAGAACAAAAAAGGCTCATCTGGCCTGCCCACTTTATCTACTTAGAGGTTTGGCATAGTTAAGCCACAGGATAGCCTTATACAAATCCCAGGCATGTTTAAATTACTTTACCACTAAACTTCCACCATCCAATTTGAAATCATGACCTCTTGTTTTTACATTCCTCTTTTTCTCAAATATTGTAGCTGTAACTATTTCTTCCACAACCTACACACCTGATTCTATTAAGACTCACTTTCTAGTGCAGTTTATTATGTATTCTGACAATGTGGGGCAGATTATAAGCAGTTTAAGACCTCTGTTGTTGTTTAATCTTTCAGTCGTGTCTGACTCTCCGTGGCCCCATGGACTCCAGATACATCTTTCGTTATGTCTCTGGTTGTGCTTATCCATAAGGTTATCTTAGCAAATATACTGGAGTGGGTTGCCAGTTCATTCTCCAGTGGGCCATGATTTGTCTGACCTATCTGGTATGACCTTCCCATTTGGGTAACCCTACATGGTAAAGCTCACAGCTTCTCTGAGGTACACAAGTCCCTTCACCGCAACAAGGTAGTGATCCACAAGGGGTGAAGACCACTACCTTCACACAAATATAACTGATTTTAGCAAAACTTTTTAATGTTAAACACTTGTTCCATATAATTTCCTCACTTATCAGAGTGCATATTGTGACTTCAGGGTCATTTTAAAGGGACAAAGTAAAGGTTTCATTTATTATAGAAATGAAAAGTACACATACAAATAAACATAATTGCAATTGAAAAAAAAGAAGTCAATTGTTAAGTGAAAGCTCCACACTCTGAGTTAATGAATGTATCAACAGCAACTAATTACAATTGGCAGTGGGGTCATAAAGAAAATAGACATTCCCAGCTTAAAATAGTTATAATTAAATTTAGTTTTTTAATTGTTAAACCTCTATCACTGTTACTGTTTTTTCTTTTGTAATGGGCATTCACATCTTCTTTATTGCCCCACTGCTAATCTTAATTAATTGCTGTCAATAAGGCCATTACCTCAGTGGGTCTTTCATTTACTTTAACACTAAATTCTATATCAATTTTAATGCACTTTAACTTAGAAATTGTAATTGCAACCAACTGCAGTTATGTTTATTGGTATATGTACTTTTTATTTCTGCAACAACTAGGATCTTTCTGTGTCATTTAATGGGAGATTGATAGATAATTGCATAGGTGGATTAATGACTGCCTCACTTATTTTCATTATGCAACAGATTTTTAAATCCTGTCCGGTGAATGGCACTTGTCTATCTCTGATATAATAACCATACACAAATATAGTCGGATTACTAAAACATATCTTAGCTTTACCACTCTTGAAATGCTTTTTTTTGTGCGTTATAAATTGATTTGTCTGATAAACTTCTGTCTCAGATATTTCCATTATGGTCACATTATTTGTCCCAAACATAATGTTTTAACCCTGCAATAAATATATATTTTTTTTAAACCCTATTAAACACAACCTGTTTCTCTTTATTTAAGCCTTTTTCACCTTCAGACTAACCAACAAGACCACCTCCCTTCCCAAATCACATGTAGCACTTGAAATAAAACTACTTGCAATATAGACCGAGGACATATAGTGCCAGATGCAATTGCCCAATTTGTAATTTTATACACACTTAAAATCACTCTTAATATTGCTACACATTCAGCAAATATTACTTATAGGCACTAATGAATTCTTAAGTAAATAGAATGCATATAAACATTTATAAAAAAAGACACCCGAAGCCAAAATTATGAGTTCAAGGCATTTGCAAGTAGCTAATAGAATATGGCCCATAGTAATTCCATGTAGGAATACAGTGTGATTAACAAAAAACCCTGACTTGTACTCTCTTGAAATGTTTTACCTTAGTCTGCTGACACTTGTTAAAATTAACTCCATTCTATGTAATAGCCTTGTACTATTTGTGCAGTGGGTTCTCTGGTGGTCCAGTGGTTAGGATTCATTGCTTTCACTGCTGCCACCTGGGTTCGTTTCCAGTCAGAGAACCAAAAGGTCACACCACGCTGAAGCCAAGCACAGTTGGGCCTTGTCAGAGTTGGGCCTGGTCAGTATTTGTATACGAGATTACTTAGGAATACCAGGAGCTGTATGCTGTGGATCAATGGAGAAGAAACTGTTTTTATTTCATCAACTTCCCATGTGGGTAGAACATAGAAAGCAGGACATCTCATAACTGTAACCAAGGGCACAAATCTTATGTGGGTAATAGTGTTTTTAAAGATACAATTTGCTACACCTAGAGCAGAACTTAATGAGCTTGGAAAGAAAATAGTCTGTGCCAGGAGTTTGTCAGTCAGTCGGCTGAATCATTTTATCAAACTTGTGACTTGGTTTTACATGTATGTACAGTATGTTATTTTTAATGGTCTGACATGTTTCTAGAAAAGGATATTTTCTCCTGTGAGATTACAACTGCATCCTTGATAATGGGTTTCCTTACATCACACCTTCCTGACATCTGAGCATTGATTACATTTACTATTTATATTTCCTGAAGTTTCCATGTTATTAGATAAGCTATCAGTAAAATGTTACGATTTATTTGGTGTCTTGGTGAACTTTATACACATTGGCTACCTTCCACAGAAAGTGCAGCCTAACATACAGTTATGTATAAGATGACAAATGTATGTCTCAAAGGTTACATAGGTATCAAATTAGCATATGTCAAGTCACATCTGAGGTTTATTTATATAATTCCTGTGTTCTGTCCACCCAAAAAGTGGTTGTTATCTGACAAATTAATCCAACTAAACACAAATACCTTAGAAACACATTATATTTTTAGACTCATGTTTAATTTGTACATGTTCTTAATGTCACATATTCATGTCATTTAACCTATCAAGGCCTTTCAAATTGTTATGTGATACAGATAAGAGGCACTAGCAAAATAACATTAATGTTTTCATTGTCCATGAAAAGTAGCATGACATGAAGTCAAGTTAAGATTTGAGCTGCTTGGGAAACAAATATACCTTTCTGGTGCACTTATAGTAACTGCTCCACATCTCCATCACTACAGGCAGATGGGAATCAGGAAGTCAGGGGCTCCTTTAAAGTGTCCAGTTGGGAAATACAGAAAGTTGTGGCGAGTGAGGTATCTCAATAAATAGGTCAGGCTGCTGCGATATCCCTCTGCATTGTCCAGAGAAAGAGGGCATATTAATTTGGGAGCTGGTTGACTTGATTGATAATAATTCTCTGCTGATGGATCAGGAGATTGAGTATGAGTGGGCTGGATACTGAACAATATGAATGGACTGTTACTGCTGGGCCTGGATTGGTCAAACATGTGACCATGCATTGAACTACAGCGCTGAGAGAGCAGAGGATGACATGAATTAGGGCTTGTTTGGGAAGGAGAGAAGGTGCAGTACATGGCAGGAGAGGAACGTTCTAAACAGGACCAGATAAATATAGTGACATATGGGACACTTATACAGTCAGCAGGTGATCATGCCCTAAGACACCTGTTGCAGCCTCATATGGTCAAGTGGGACTGCAGGCTGTTTCCCAGGTGCTGGTTAAAGAGATGGATCTGGACTGTCATAAATTGACAATAATTGACAATAATCCCATATACAAATGTGAGTACAAATGATACAACAAGTTGCAGTATAGTAGGTCTGCATAGAGATGTCCTGTTTCAGCCTTTTTTTTCAGGTTTGTTCCATTATTGTAATGTGGTGGATGTTACTTTCAATTTAAAGCAGAGGATAAGGAAAGGACTGAATATTGTCAAATACTTACTGTGTATAACAATACAATACAAAGGACATTATCTATATACATCTCTACAGGTTGTGTTTATGTTACATCAATGATGAAATCACTCCACTAGAAGCTTGTAGGTATGACATAATTAGGATAGCCATAGGGTTATATAAAATATGTCCATACCATCTGATTAGAAATCACCCCTAAAAAAGTCTTGGGATATCATTCAAACAAGTTTTGCCAGCTCAGTGTATGGCCCTTAATGAAAATGTTCACATTCTATAAATATAAGGTACCAAAATCTTCAACAATCTTCAAGTATTTTGAGAAATATATATATATATATATATTTATATATATATATATATATATATATATATATATATATATATATGTGTGTGTGTGTGTGTGTGTGTATTTAAATGGTATACAGGCAAGAATCTTGTTATCATCTACATTGTCTATCTTTCCCAATACTATATGGGACAAGCAATATTTTTTTTTCAAAATCAGTAACCTCTACAAAACCTGTATTTATTTACATAAAGCATAATATCATGCACATTGTCACATCTAAACAGAAAATGGTGATCCAGAAGGGTAGTTGTGAACATTGCTACCATATAAGAACTAGTCTAATACAGTGTTTCCTGGATTCAGTCCATGGAACAGACTTTAATCAGTGTCTTAGTAAATGGCTCACCCCACCTAACCATGTATAAAAAACATTCTTTAATACTAGCCTGTTCATTTGACTTAAAAATGACATACTTCACATCCCTTTAGATTGTAAGTAGCGAGTTTTCAGTCTTGTAGGGTGCTTGGGAAAAAGCAATTTTGTACAAACACTCTAAGCTCAAAACTGGGCCCTCCATTTTTCAGTTGTTAATATTGTATTTTTCCCTGTTCTCTACCCTTGTGCAGCGCTACGGAATATGTTGGCGCGTTACAAATAAACAATAATAAATACAATTATATAATAAATATACTTGTTGTTTCATTCATGTCAGACTCTCCATGACCTTATAGACTGCAGCTCGCCAGGCACATCTATCAGCCACTGCCCACGGAGCTCCCTCAAGCTCATGTTCACTGCTTCAATGACCTCATCTATCCATCTCCACCTCTGCCTTCCCCTTCTTCATGTGACTTCAATCTTTCCAAGAGTCTTCTGCCTCATGATCATACCCTCCACTTTTACTACAAGCTCTCCACCGTATTGCATACCAACTTCCTCTTATTTTTAAGATTCTTCTTTCCCTTTCTTTTACATATTTTATGATTAAAAATTATATTTTAATTACATTTGCTACAAGGTAGTTGCATTAATTGCAATGTTGTCGGTATATTTATTGTAGTCAGCTATGATTTGGATGGTTTGGCCATGTCTGTGATGTGTCATACATCCTAAGGCTATTCCATGAGCTGACTAATTCCTCTCTTTGGGCCTATTTAATTTATTGCATTCTAGAGATCTTTTTTCAGTCTTCCAATTCATTTGAGAATTATATATCTTTTCTGTTTAATATTGAGCCTTATATTTAGTTGCCTTTTTTCTTTTCTTTTTCTACTTTCTGATATATTATTAGCAACTATAAAGCTCAATACTTAGTGTGTTATAATATATTGGCTTTCATACACTCCTTAGTTTGTTCATATGTATTACATAGTTATATAGTAATTAAGGTTGAAAAAAGACTTTCAGTCGATCAAGTTCAACCTTTTAAGATCTCCTCTGATCTGCAATATGAGAATTATTTATTAATTAATCAGTTGTTTATTGTTAATTAATTATTAATCAATTATTTATTTATTTATTTTAATTAGTAATTAATCCAGAGGAAGGCAAACAGAAAAAAAAACAACAAAAACTTAGCCAATCGTCTCAAAGGGGAAAAAAAAATTAATTCCTTCCTGACCCCAGATACTGGCGATCGGATTTCTCCCTGGATCAATATACTCTCTCTAATTATCCAGAATAACCCTGAATTCCCTTCTTAATTAGAAAAAAATCCAGTCCCCTTTTAAAGTTATCTATTGAATCCACTATCACCACCTCCTTTGTAGAGAATTCCACAGATTAATCACCCTTACTGTGAAGAACCCTTTTCTTTCTTTAAGGTGGAATCTTTTTACTTCTAACCTCAAGGGGTGTCCTCTTGTCAGTTAAAAAAACTCTTGGCACAAAAAGCTCCCAATTCTTTATACTGACCCTGGATGTATTTATATAATGTAATCATATCTCCTCTTAGATGCCTTTTTTCTAGAGAGAATAAGCTTAATTTGGTTAGTCTTTTTTTCATAACTTTGCCCCTCCATTCCCCTAATTAGTTTTGTTGCCCTCCTCTGTACCTTTTCCAGATCTAAAATGTCCTTTTTATGAGGTGGTGCCCAAAATTGTACTCCATATTCCTAATGAGGGCGTACTAGAGATTTGTATAGTGGCAGAATTATATTTGCTTCCCTTGCTTCTATACCCTTCTCAATACATGCTAATATTTTATTTGCCTTTGCAGCTGCTGCTTGGCTTTGAGCACTGTTACCTAGGTGGTTGTCCACAAGTACTACCAAATCACTTTCTCTGATATCCCTATATTTGCTCCATTAAGATTATAAATTATGTAAATCCCTTTGAAGGGAAAGCACATCATTATCTGATTTAATTACCTTGCACAACTTTGTGTCGTCAGCGAAAATGGAGACACTACTTTCCAGTCCCACCTCTAAGTCACTAATAAATATGTTAAAAAGGAGAGGACCTAATACTGAACCCTGAGGAAAGCCACTTACCACATTAGTCCAATCAGAGTATATTATACAATATACATATATATATATATATATATATATATATATATATATATATATATACACAGTATATATATTGTATATATATATATATATATTATACAAACACAAAATAAACATATTTTTATATATTGACTCTTAAAATACAATTGTCAAATTTATTACATTACATCAAATATAAATAAAAAAAATAAATATATATATATATATATATATATATATTCATATTTAAATATAATTGTTCCTTGCCGCAATTGCGGCACTTGTTCTCCCTCATTATAGTAATTATGACATTCTCATTTTCTGTTGGCTCCTAGAGCCGTTTCTCAGCCTTGGTTTCGGTTCTCCCTACACCGAAATCTCTTGTGGACAAGGAAGGATTTATGGATGTGGACTGAGTGCCATAAAGTGGGGGAGCTAAAGATTAATATAAACATGTAATGTCTGGAAAAAATGCTCCAGCAGCCAATTTACGGCTATACCACAATTTACACCACCCGATTAGCAGGGGGGCCTATGTGTTTAAATGTATTGTATTGTTAAAGCATTGCTTGGGTGCTGTTTATACATGTATTTTAGTGTTAATTAATGATGTACTAAAAAATAAAAAGATTGAACTTGAAAAAGAGCTTATACTGTTCATTTATAAAACAGTCCCTGAATTAGGTCTGATGTTTCTTATCTTTATACATATTTTTCAGGTTTACACTGACATTAGTCAGTTGGTGTTAGAGGTTATCCAGATTATGTCAGAACTCACAGCCATTATCCACCAAATAATGTCAAAACAACCCGAATATTGTAGACATTTTTCTCAGGTCACCTCTTACATATATATTTAAACATGGTATGGAAGAAGTATTTTGACTTGCTTAGATATGAATGTGTTTATTTATATTTTTGCTGTCTGTGCATTAAGATGACAATTGCTCCTTGGAAGGGGTAAATAATTTACCATCATACTAAACCTACTAAACCGTCTGCTTTATTGTAGCACATTATATGGATAACAATTATATTGAAATAGTCAGTATTTATTACAAAAGTTACCACCTGTAAGTCATGACCTTAATACACTCATTACACCACAAACTTGCTGCTAAAGTTATTGTTTATGATAGATATATAATCTGGACTTTGAACAACTCACCTACATAATACCTTTTATAGCTATCCTGTCATAAAATGTGCCCTTTGTAACCAGTCAGTAGGTTCTACTATTTTTATGATAATAGAAAATACGAGAAAATCCACATAGCTCGTGCAAAATGATGTTTACCACGTGTTTACATAACATATAGTGGCATGCAATGGCTTCTTAGAAATGCAAATAGACTCTAATATAATATTCATTTTCTCTGCTGTTAACTTTAACTTGCATCCTTTCTGTTTGCCTGACAGGTTTTATTTCCATGTTTCCAGAATACTAGGAAAATTAATTGCTGCCTCTTTAGCCACTGTTACTACCTGTACAGACTAAAACTGCCCTTAATATTTTTTGAAAGGCCATTTTTTATGCATGCATCAAAAGAAAACAGTAAAATAATTATTGCTTAAAAAGCTTTTTCAAAAGTGCATACATATAAAATATCCACAGTTGTAAAAAAATAAGACCTTGGGTAGTTTCCATTAGGGATGATACAATATCCTCAATAAATGTTTTAACAGGCATAGGTTAAATAAGTATTGTATATAAAATGTATATCAAAAGTATAACATCAAAAAACAGTATATCAGTTAAATGGATGGATGTTACGTTTAGTTTATTTATCAGTTTAAGCAACTTGTATCTATTTCCCTAATTTGTAAATTGTACAGCTTATATATAGCTTGACTGAAAGAGTGGTGATTTGACAGAATACACTTTATAAATTATAATGTGTTCATGACATGTGTTCAAATATACTTCATAATTTCAGAGAAAGAAAATCAGGAATAAAAAGTCATGTTGTATTTATTAAATGGGATCACAGACAATGAGGTAGAGGAACATAATAGGAGTCATTTTGCTGTTGACTGTATGCTATCTGAAACATAGACATCACATATATAGTTGTCAGCAATACAGGCTGTTGCTAACATTACGGGCACGAGCAACAAGCCCGCAGGAACTGCGGCTCTCGCCGAAGGCTCTCCTTGCTCTGGTGGAGATGAGCGCCATAGGCGCTCATCCCTACATCCCGCGGGACAGGCAGCACGAGGCCCGCGGCGTTACCCGCTTCCTGCCAGGGGAGAACTCGCGATGACTGCCGGAAGCGCTCATCACGAGGCCACCAGCCTTGCATCACCCCCAGTGTCTTTTCCCTCCTTCCCCTCAACCTCCTCCTCCCTCCTCATCACATTCCCCTTCTCCGATTAACCCCCCCTCCCCTCACTTACCTTTATCGCGCTGCTGTCCTGCGCGTCTTCTGTATCGGGACCAAGCATATGCTAATGACGTGACGTCACATGCGCGTCATGTTATTAGCATATGCCGGGTCCCGACACAGTGGTAGACCTGATGGACAGCAGCAGGAGTTTCCTTACAGTGGGATACAATGAGAATCAAGAGTCTCACTCTCCGATACATACTAAATAGGCCTCTCCACAGTCTATCTTCTTGGTTGTGCAATATACATTGACTCATTATTTTTACTACCCACTCCCTATGCTCTGCTACAATTTGAGATAATGATTTATTTTCATTTTCTTTGAAATGCCCAGGGTTGTATGTAAGACAGGTCATAGCACTGTCACCAGTCTGTCACAAGCTCAAGCTTGCCTTGCGGCCGATTCATTTAGGCTCAGGGCCAGTTCTACAGTTTACAGGGCTGGGTCATAAAAATAGAATTCTCTTATGTAAAGATAGAGCCCCCCCCCCCCATGTTTGCCATTTGTTTATATGGTATTTTCTTTTGTACTTTACCCCTGTATAAAGCTACAGAATATGCCAGAGTGTTGCAAATAAAGGGTAATAATAATGTAGAGCTTGTAAAAAAATATATGCAAAGTTACTCATTAGGAATTTCCATATTGTGTAAGTAGTTTGTACGTAAGAGCGGGGTTTGACAAACCAACATAATGTCACATTAAAGCTACACCACAAGGAAGTTACTTCTATACATTTGCTCCAATCTCAGTTCTGCAGTAGAGTGAATAGTTCATGAGATTCCTGCCCCATCTTAACCACAGAACTGGTGATATGGGATTATTATTCTCATTTGAAAAACTAACATTAAAGAGTCACATAAATCAGCATAAGAATTTTGCACCATCAGATCCATCAGTTAAAGGGTTAAAAGCATGTGGGAAAATATATTTATTTTTAGTTGAACAAGAACTGGCTTAGAAATTGTAATTTTAATTTGTTGCTTGTATATGTTTATCTCAGAGATGCATGGTGCATTAGTAATCTGAATGGATTATGAAAAGGTACTTGTTGAATCTTACTTCTTTTTTTTTATAATTTTCTCTTTCTTTAGTTTAAATGATTATATACACACATATTACAATACCTATTGTTTTTTATCACCCATTTATAGTTTATATTTATTTTCTGTTTTATCTTATATCACTGGTTTATGTTTCTACATGCTTTGCAATGGGTGAAAAGAACAATATATCTAAACATAGATAATATTTGAAATTTAACACTTTCTTACTTAGCATTACAACACTCATATTTGCATAATACAATATTTTACTATTATACATATAGTATTATATTATCTTGTAATTAATATAAAGATATGATTGGATCCATATCCACATGTGCCATTTTACTGTCTGTTCAGTTAGCGATAATTCCTCAACATGCTTTGTAATGTGTAAAAAAGAACAATACTGCGAATATAGAGTGAATAATGGAAAAATGTCCTAATTGTCTGCACAACTGGTTTTAATTATTGCCACTGCCAGTACGTATTATTATACATTCATTCAATGCATGGAATAGAAGCAGCCTAAAAATCACCAACTTCAAAAATTCAAAACTCAATTAATTTAGCACTTTTTCCACACACTTCTATACCCAATATGTGATGGTGTAGAGAGCATATAGTGACTTCAGTGTCTCTTTAAAACCACTGTATTATCCCCAAAAAGTTGTTTTATGTTTTATTTGGACACTAATTTAATTGGATGTAGATGTGTTAAATTGGTTTACTTTAGGAAGAGTAAAAGCTTGTGTTTGACAATTTAGGACAGTCAGAGCTGTTCCCGCCCTATGATGACTTCAAAAATAATGGAGACAAGGAGCTAATCATTGGAGGTTTCCAAGTTGATGCATGAAAGTATATTTACTATTGAATATTGATATTTGTTATTTATGTTTTCACAAAGCTTGTCAAATGTTTTATTTATAAGATTTTGCATGTTTTACAATGCATTTTATTCATATAGAGATGAGCAAGTGTCTCTCATGTTAGCGTTTTATTGATTTTTCATTATCCAAATAACCTGTTTAAGTTTTTGTTGATTCAATCATATATCTTTTCCTTACTATGCTGCAATTATTGCTCACATATTATTAACCACCTTAGCTCACTTAAGAAAACTGTCAACATCATTTCAGAAAGTCACTATTCATGAAATAATGTCAATATTAAGGACACCAGGATATTTGTTCTCCATCAGATTTTTTTTGTTCTGTTAATAAGTAAATCTGCTCACCTATTCCACAATTTATTGTGTATACTAATTAACAAGGACAGGAATCCATGCAACAATAGCATGATGTGACAAGATCCAATAGAGAAGAGTCAATACTGTTTATATCAAAGCAATCTTGCTAAACAGTTACTTATCTATTTAAAAACACTTTATAAGGACTCTGAAGTACTACTTACTCTGCCATTAATTTAAATAGTATATGTTAGCAATTTAAACATGTTATGCATGAAACATAATAAGTAATCAAAATTTTTGAGTGTTAAATAATAAAAAAAAAAAAAAGCAAAGTAACATTGTATCTGCCTATGCTTTATTGTTTCAATTAAAATAAATCTGACCCGGGTTCATTCTTCTGTATGTACAAATACAAAAATGAAACAAGTCTCTGAAAGTTTAGCTAATGTATATTGCATTCAGTTGGTGTTAGACTAATATGTAAAAATATATTTCTTGACCAAATCCAGAGGACATCAGCTTCTTCAGCTTCAAAGGATTGCACCCTAGCCATACATATCACTAGGCATCTCTAACAAGCGGGGGGCTACTTAATACGTGCCATCAGCTAGTGCCATCCCTCTGTTCCGGTCATGTATGTCAGACGGGATCAGATTCAATTGCAAGCCCACAACTCGATCATAGTAGGCCGTATATCTGAGTTGCGGGCTCCCGTTCATCTCCGATTACGATGCTATTCAATTGCTCAAGCCCACAAGTTACTGACCCAAAGCTGACTCCGTAAACCATGCACTGGTTCGTAGCAGTTCAGGTGGTGAACATGATCATTTAAGCAAGCCTCCCATTTCAAATCAGCCAATAGAAAATGAGACTGTCATTATTATGGCAGTAAAACATGGAGGTTACAAGTCAATCAATTAGGTTCGGGGGTCCGATATGCGATCAGACTTGCAAAACCGCAAAATAAAGAATTATGAAAATGAATGCCAATACTGTTCTAGTCCATATGGGTGGCCTGAAATGTATTAACTCATTGATACCCAAGAGCAATTAAACCCTGAAATGAAACACACATTTTATTTCCTGCCATTTGCGAGCTTGAGACTGTTGTGCTATTTATTTACAATGCAGTAGTGATTTTTTATTTGCATTTACAGAGCTATGAATAGGTGTTTAACCCCGACGTAACTCGTAACCCGTTTGGAGCCCCAAAAAAGTCACCAATTGAATAGCAAATTAACTTGCGACCTCACTTATGGGCTACTGGATCGAGCAAGAGCTCAACTGAATCAGGCTCCATATTATTTTCCATAGTTAGTTGCACCTAATAACATTGGTTAGTTCAGAATAACCCAGACGAAGGAATCAATGACCAAGATACCGACTTTCTACATCAGCCATTACTGTCCAGAGGGAAGGAAATTAAAGTGTGTACTCCCTCTGATTTTAAAATGATAATGATAATATGATAATGATAATAGAGACCCATGTTGAGTTGTGACTAATAAAGTGTTCTCTGTTTTTGGAAGACAATCAACAGAGCAGGTGTCCGTTATTTTTGTGAAGGGACTGTATCCTGGGTTCTTGAAGCTACCAAAGAGTCCAGACCGAGTGCTGAAACCTCCTTGGAGATTCAGGACAGAAGTCTAAGACATGTTTAAATGGATTCTATTTATTCAAGCTCACAATTTAAGTCTTTAAGCCTAAACTCATACACCCTGCCTTTTAAGTCTGATTTCAGGGGACATGATCATATGATCTTACAATATTTAAGCAAGCCCATAATTTACTTCTTAGACACAGTTAATACTAAATGAGTCCGTCATCATGATGTCAATAAAGCATAGAAGTCAGACATAACCTGCATTCGGAAGCTAAGAATTAATGAGAACCAATAAGTAATATATATAAGTTATATTTACAGATTGGGCTCGCAATCCAGCACTCTATAAAAGGCATCATCTGGGTTTCATGATTTCATGAGTCCCGAGATTGATATTACTCAGAAATAACAGGTAAAAATAATATTTAGTAATTGCATATTTGTGGGTTTGAGATTGTTCTGCAAATAATTCTAATGTGTTTCCATGCCTCCCCATGCTTTTAAAGTACAGTATTGTGTGTTTAATTGCTGTTACAGCTTTAATAAATGTTTGAAAAAGACCTTGCGAGTCCTATTTAGTACTTGTAATATCCTTGACAGAAACTTGATATTTTTTTCAGTTGTGGGTAAGACTTTATTTGCGAGCTAGAGTTACGGGTCTAATAGAATATCAATTTTGTGTACATTTACTTAACTAGCTGTGCTAAAACCCATGAAGATCTAAGGCCAAATTTGTATCTTTGTCTGCCCTGAAGGGATTGTGGACAGATAACTCGTAATCAGATTGTGTGTAGCTAATAGAATCTGTGGCTATTTTAAGAGTGATTTTAAGTGTGTATAAATTTACGATTTCGTCAATAGAATAGGGCTCTTAATCAATAAGTAACCCTCTAATCTCTCTTTAGTTACTTGTCAAGCTCTAGTTCCTTCTGTTTATTTCTTCACCTTTTGTTTTATTTATCACTTTAGATTGTAAGTTGAATTGACTGAAAGTTTTCAAGCTTACACCATGTATGTAAGATTTTAAACTTAGGGCCTTCTACTTTCTGCAATGTGTTTATTATTGTATTTATTTATTTATTTGTATTTAAACCCTGTACAGCACTACAAAACATTGTGGGGCATTAGAAAAAAACTGTAATAATAATAATAACAATGTGGAGAGGAATTATATTTATACTGTAAGCAAAAATCTGCTGCCTTACACTATTACAAACCAATGTAAGAACATCAAAAAGTAAAGTTCTAGTAAAGCATATGAGAGACTTGGAGAGACTTGGAGCACAGGGGGAGTCTTTTTGAGATTCACATATTCTGTGCTAGGAATTTACTGTTCTAATAGTCAGTGGTAGAATATGATCCCATAGGAAAACTTGACCCCTGCAGTAATATTTAGACTAGCATTGTAAAATACATTCACCCATGATACAATCAGAGTCAGATTTATTTTCTGTAATTCTTTTTTTGCTCCTGCTAATGTTTTTATTTTGTTACATACTTCACAAGCATGTCAAGTTTTTTTTACCAAACCACAGTGGCCCTTTAAGGTATTAGGCCTAGATTTCATGAGAATTGCTAAAATTTTAAGCACAATTTGTGAGAATTTATTGTAATTATTAACCCTATTGTATTGCACCCAGCTTGTTTAGTGTTAAGATCACACTTTATATTTAGATTTTAACTCCCTCTCATGGCAGATATGATGTTAATAAAATAACGTATCCCCCATTTCACCCACATGCCAATCACATACATAGTTGTGAGCATGCAACTATGCAACTCGCAAAGCAACTGCGGACCTCGCAAAATTTCAAGAAACAAATACGAGACGAGGGACTTAGAAAAAAAAACATTACGACCTCGCAAAAATACGACCTTACCGCCCGAAACCCGCGCACATGAAAACATTAAAAACACAAGAAATACACACAGGAAATACATAAAAAGCTTATCCACAGCAGGGGGGGGGGGGGGGGGGGGCGCTTTACCCAGGATCTCGGAAACTGAAGTTACACCTCAATTTAAGTTGAAATACAAGAGTTTAGACACCCCAAAATCCCCCAAGCGAGAGAAAAAATGGTTGCAGAAAAAAACGAAAACGAGGCTACAGGATCCTAAAGACGCAAAACACCACCAAACACATACAGATTTTCAGAAAAGTCAGCCACAGCAGTGTACCACACATTAGCCGCCATTTTACAACACTAACTTACACAATGCGGAAGTACACAGCTATCTTAACGGATTTTCCTCGCGCACGCAGCCTATTTACACTCCACACTGCAGACATTGCTGACACTTACACAGCAGCTCCACAGCACTGAAATCACACATTGCATGCTGCAAGAACATCAAAACTGATTGCCAGCTCTTCAACACAATGCTTCCTGCATATATTACTTCAAAATAGGTAAAGTATATTCATTTATTAATGTATTATTTATTTGATTACCATACACCAAACAGCATTAGCTCACTTACAATTTCATTGCCGTAATTTTTTGACGGGCAATATTCTAGTCACATATATAGTTCTCAGCAATACGGGTCGTTGCTAACGCTTGCGGGCTTGCCTTTTGTGGGCTCGCGATTGCGAACCTTCGCGAATGGGGGAGGCCGCATTTGCGGAGGTGGAGGCTCTACCGCACCTCTCAAGCGTGTACAAACAGCCACAGAAGCGGGACTTTGGAAAAAAAAAACATGCAGTCACTAAATACGGACGTACACAAAAAAATACGATCCGCGGGACTTAGAAAAAAAACTATTACGAACTCGCAAAAATACGACCTTAACGGCCGACCCGCTCATTGCGGAAAACATTAAAAAAACACAAAATACTCACAAAAATAAAATAAAAACTTTACCCACAGCAAGGGGGGACACCCAGGACGTCTGGAAGTGAGGTTACACCTCAATTTCAGTCCAATTTACGCTCGAAAATCCCCTAAGCGAGAGAAAAAATGGCCGCTGAAAAAAACTAAAACGAGGCTAAACAACCCCTAAAGCCCCCGAAAGCCGCAAAACACCGCCAAGCACATACAACTTTTAAAAAAAAAACATATGAGGAACAACATACACTTTTAGCAAGGAAGCTAAATCATCCACACCCGCGTACCACATACACATTCGCCGCCATTTTACAACACTAACTTACATAATGCAGAAGTACCCAGCTACACAAATGGTTTCCCCTCGTGCACGCAGCCTATTTACACTGCACACATTGCTGACACTTACACCTCTTGCCCAACAGCACTGTATGCTACATTATATGCTGCAGGAACATCCAAACACATTGTCAGCTCTTCAGCACATTGCTTGCTGCATTTATTAATTAGAAATAGGTAAAGTATATTAATTTATGATTTCATAAATTAATTAATTATCATGAAAAACTACATATAAAAAAAAAAAACACCACAGTATCGCAATGGCCTTCACCGCGCGCCTCACAAGGAGTGCCAATGGTGCTCATAGGACACAAACAACACCAGGGGAGAGGCTTGCAATAAGCACAAAAAGGAGATCAGCGAAGACCTTACAATGAGGTCAAAAGCACCTCTCAGAAAAAAATCACACCAACAGAAAGGCTCACAATGAGCGTCAAAGGATCTCAGACAACCAAAACACTTACTCTCAGTGGCAAACAACAGTGGCAAACAACATTATCTGCCTTACAATTTTATTGCCGTCATCCATAACAATCCTAACCTTAACCCCTCATTCAGTGTGTTAAGACCCCCAAGTAGGTCTTGAAAAAGCGTCACCGCGAAACGGGTGTCGACTGTTCCCGCCAGGCACTGCCCTATGACGTCACACGCCAAACTGCCATGCTGAGGATCAGCGGCAAGTTCTGTATCAGTATTAGATGGAATACACAATTGTGTTTGCTTTTTGGATTACTATACCATACAGCAATTAAAGATAAGTACAAGAACTACTATTGAGGAAGCTGGATTGTATTTAACCATATGAATATAATTATTGTATGAATACATGTCTCCATGCTATAAACAATATATACAAAAGAATAAGGATATATAACAGAATATAATCTAATGACCTTATTATTTTGGAGGTGTTACAAATGATCCGCAATTTTTGATTATAGACAATCTTTAGGATGCAAAGGTTGTATTTTCCAAGTATTAGGGTATTTTGAGTGCAATCTATTTGTTGCTTTAAGTACACATAAGAATCAAGATTCAATCAGATTTATATATATATTTATTGCACATTTATAATTTAAGATAAGCACTCAGCACTTTAAATAGATATATCTCCTGTGTTATTCTGGCATATTAATAGACTACTCTGTGTCCCTGTGTCTTTGATATATACCACTGTGATTATTAGCACATTGTTATAAATATAATATTATATCTTCAATAGATAGACTATAAGCGATGAATTGTGTTTCAGCTATATATCATAATGCAAATCAATTGAGGCAGTGATTTTGGTAAATTTATATATTTTAAATGTTGTTATATTCACCATTGTTTTTAAAGTGTTGTTAATAAATTTTATTTTAACAGTAACCTATACCTCCTTGAATCCATTTGATCTAAAGTAATTGATTAGGATAGAGTGTTTGTTCCTTTTCTTTTCTTAAATGTATATGTATTACACTCTCTAATCAAATTAGCCTCAGATGATTGGCATAATTTAACATTATTAGAAGCTTAACTCTAGAATAGGAAGGGTATTCCCCCATGGTCCCTTACTCCACAGAGCTCATCAACCCCCCCTCCCCCAACCCCCAAGATTAGGATGGTTGCCCCTCCGAGAACCCTACTTATTGCACCCAAATTCCTCCTTAAGTCTCTGGAAGCTAAGAAGAATACAGTTAAAAAGATAAGATTTTAAAATAAATTAAAATAAATTAAAAACAAAAATACATATGAAAATAATATAACATATATTCTTTCTAGGCATCTGATTGGCTGAAATATCTGTCAATCATATATCAGCCAATCAAAGGAAATTAACAGAAATTTGGAGATGACTAATACCCCCTAATGTAATTGGTTAATTGATAGCCAATTAGATTAGGGCATACTCAGCTGCCTATCTCTGATTGACTATAAGCCCAGCCAACCAGAGAAGGGAATTAGATTCACACACAAAGAGTCTTATATTTTATTGCTGAAAGATCATTAACAATAATTACTTTTTATTCTTTGTATCTACTGTCTTCAGTGGAAGTCAACAGAAAAACATAAGACTGATATGCTCCCTGAATCTGAGCATGCCCAGTCTTTTTATTCTGCTGCTAACTACCACTGAAGAAAGAGGAACCAAAGCCTCAGTTTGTAATGTTTAATTAATAATGATCTGTCATCAATGAAAGATTGGAATACATATTTATGGGTGGATCAGAAAGGCTGACTGACATTTAAAAATTACAAACTTTATTATTTAATGTAGGAATATGCTTGTTTTAATAACATTTAATTGATAAATAACTTGTTATTACAAATCATTTTAAATCATACTATATCTGGAACCTCCGCCTTGCCACTTTAAGTACTAAAAAAATGATATGGTTGAAATCTCACTACATTACATTTAATCTGGTTAAGGAATTCAGCAAATGTTTCTTTTATTAGGAATGTGTCCATGTTTTGTTTATGAAGCCTAATCCTACTCATCTAACCTGCTGTATTTCTTACTAGTTTTCTTTTGTTTGAGAAGTGCTATATTTCATAAATCCTACAAACTGACAAATCCTAATTTCCTTTAACAGCCGTCTACAATTCATTTTCCTGTTTGTAATCATCATTTTCGTACGTTTGCTTTTGCGCTTGACATTGAACCTCATTATAAATTGATGAAATTGCACCTGCTACATTCCATAAAGCTGTAAAATTTAATTGAGAGACTGTAAAGAACATATTGTTGCAAAAGGATTTTAATACATTCTGTAATATATGCAGATTTATTAAAACAAAAACTTGAAAAACAAGAAAATTAATACAATGACTTCATCATAAATGCACTAGCTATAAATAGTATATTTTTCCCACTGGATGATGAGCTCATGTAATGAAGTTAAAATGAAGCCCATTTCTTATTTTTGTAATGCAATTACAACTATTAATAGTGATATATTTATTCCTAAATCCCAATTTGTGGGGCAGCAGTGCCTTAAGTTGTTAATGCATAATAGATTGTCCATGTGCACATAAACATTTCTATGCTATGACATTTCTCTCTGTAGAAACCTTTCTGACGCAGAGGACATCAGAGGACGCATGTTAATCCATGAAGTACAGTGGCATATTGTTCATTATAACTACTCACGTCTACATGTGATTTACTAAATCCCCTGTATTATAATTAGGTCCATGATGCTGTGCAGTAATGTACAATGTAGTATGTTGTATGCTTACCATGTCTAACTGTTTTCACATAACAAACAGGCAAGCACATGCGTGTTTTAGGGGTCAAGCATGCACAGTTTAAAAGCTGTTTTCGTTGGCACATGCTCAATAGTATACAAAAACGTGGTGGGCACTGTCATGGAGCTCTACGGAATATCTTGCCGTGTTACAAATAAACGATGATAATAATAATAGAGCTCATTCAGCTGGATCATCTTGTGAGGAATCCCATCAGTTAGTCTGTAGCTATATAGTGGTTGAAGACGTCTCAACACCCAGGCACCTCTGAATCACCAATCTGGGCACAAGACAAGATGCAGCAGTACAGCCAGCCACCAGATAACAAGTTACTTCAATAAAGAAATACACAGCACACTATATAATCTCCAACAAGGTTTAACCACTCTATTTCTGTGGGTATTATTATATCCCTGCAAAAAAATGATATCTCATTAATCATTACATCACCACATCTCTAGGACCCGCCACTTATGCTTTGCCCAATCACAAGCCTGTTGCTGGGGGGTTTGCACAGTATGGTCCATCAAACCCATAAGGTAGGTAGGGGAATGTAAGTAGACTTGAAGAGGGAGATCATAAAATCAGTCTCCCCCATGCTGCTGCCTATGGGCCTCATTCTATTATCGGCCGCAGCCGTTGCGGGGCCGCAAGGACCGGCCGCAAGCTATTCTGCTATTCTATTCCCTTACGGCCGGGGATTCCGGCAGGCTTGCGGCCGGTGCCTTGCTATCTCTTGAGGCCGATCGCGCCGGAGGAAAGCCTTTGATCTAAAACGGCCGCAAGAGATTTGCAATTCAATTGCTCCGGGAAACCTCTCTGCAAGGCTAAAAGCGAGCCGCAGCTTACTTGCAGGAAAGAGGTCTCGCTAGCACCAATTAAGCACATAAAATAGCTCAAATAAAGCCATCCTGCACTTTGAGAAGACTATAAAGGGATTTTAGGTGTTAGAAAAAATAGCACATAATTATCCTGTACTCAAATCCGTAAAATATTTTATTTTTAATATCCGTAAAATATCCATGTAAAAAGGCCAGAGTGCTTGGAGCACCTCAGACACACCCACGCCGCAGCCGGAAAATAAACAGTTAATTTGAACTCGGGTTTGGGCAGATGTGCAAGCTTGAGAGTGGGTTTCTTTTAATCCTCATGTCCCCCAATATGATCCCTAGCATTTACAGAGCTGTACAGTGCAGGCTTGAATTTATTTTTGCGTTTTTATATTTCACAGCTTACGGCCGGTTCCAAGATATGTGGCCGGCCGTAAAAGGAGATCCTTGCGGGCCCGTATAATAGAATCGCGAGTTAACTGAACCCCTGCAAGGAATCGCAGCCTTACGGCCGATTTACGGCCGATAATAGAATGAGGCCCTATGTGTTCCAGGCTTCCGTTGAGTTAAGACTTTGAAATCAAATGTTGTATAAATGGATTTTATATTTCACCACATTATCTTCTATGTTAATGGCTGTATATTGATAATATCATTTTATGCCATTATAAAATATATTTTTATCATTGAGTTGAAACACCAGTGGTATTAAAAAGAAATATTTGTTTACAGTAAATGCAGAGAACTTGGGTTTTCACAGAATAATGCCCATAACACACCTTAATACACCCGTTAAACACATACAGCCTTATTGCGATTAGGCAAATTTAAAAGGGCTCTATATAAGCACATAGCATATTTGTTTTACAGAAGTTTTTAGTTAGCGAAGACCTTGCTTTTAGATAGAAGTTCACTAACTAAAAACTTTTTTTTTTAAATATGCTGTGTGCTTATATAGAGCCCTTTTAAATTTGCTGAATTGCAATTTAATAAGGCTGTTAATTCACAATAACTTGAGATGAGCTACTTTAGGCTTGATTTTGAAGGGGAAAATCCTTTAATAAATGACACAGTGACCTATTAACATGGGCTATCCTACCAGTGTAATCACCCACAGTCCTTTAGTAACACCCCCCCCCCCCCCATACTGTTCCAGAAGTTAGCTATATTTTTCTCATCATGTAGGTAATATATTTATCATTTTACTACTTTGGCTATTTTTTTTTTCATTACTCTTTTCTGACAATACTGTGTTTATATATAAACATGCACAAAGTATGGTTCTATATATGTATCCTGCCATGATGATACAGCAAAGAACAAGAGTATAATACCTGGAGGTAGCAAATAACTGACTAGGACATCATAAGCAAATAATGAATATGAATTATTATTGTATTTTACCCTGATCCACCTATTGCAATGGATGGGTGAGAACAAAGATTAAACATTGAAGGATTCTACTTGAAGTAGAGACGGTTTTCCATATGATCTACAGGAAATACTAGAGTTTGACCTTAAAATATGCCTAAAGGATGATATGTATATTTAATAATATGATATAAAATAAGATCTATATTTTCATTAACTGCTTTAAGGAATCCCATTATCAGTTTTATGGAGAAAACTCTCATTGTTTCATTATTGAAAGGTCAAAAATTGCCATTGAATTGTTCTGTTTACATGTCTAATAGCTACCAGTTTTAAGTGTATTATGTACAATATAGAACAGTTTTTTTCCAAATCTTCAATTGCGCTTAAGTATTTTTAGGTTAGAAAGATTTGTAATATGTAGTTATGTTGTTGGTCCATTGATTTTTTTCCCTACAGATAGATTTTTAATATAGGAATCAGCCAGCAAATAGCCTGAGCAAAAGTGTGTCTTTATTGCAATGTGTTTCGATATAGTTTCTTTGAAGATTAGTGAAGTGGCAAAGACAATTTTTTTATTTATATTTTATGTTCAAATATTAGGAAGACCATATGTAGTTTAAAAAATCTCTGAGCACGGAAGCTAGGGAGATTTAAGAAGGCATTTTATTAATCAGTGATGGGAAGATCTATAATCTGCTTCTACAGTAGCTCTCATTCTCTAAGATGTTGAGGAAATGTAACAAGTCAAAGACAGTGTTGGGATGTTTTATGAAAAAGTAAAGAATATATTTACTAAAATATAGAAAAATGATGAATAAATGATGACTTGATAGAGGCTGGAACTGTTTGTTTATTTTTTTGAGGAAATGGAAATTGATATTCTTAAAGATTCTAATATTCTGTCTTCAATTTTAATAAAATACCAGTATGAAACAGAACATCTAATCATTGAAGAGGGAAGTAAAATTTAATAATTTCTCATAAATATGGTGTTGAAATTTCATGTCAATTTTTTAATTAGATTTTAATTTACAAATTTGTTTAAGTCTGTACTGCTTGTTAAGAGAAGTCTACAACAATCTATAAAATTCTAGGTCTTCTTTTAATGCACTTCATGAAACTTTTTACATTTATGGCATAGTTTGCAAATTATTTTATTTGAGTTTCCTGATTTTCTTTCTCTCCCACACAGTAATCAAGCAGACATTACTACTAAATAGTAAACTTTGCAGCATAGTTTAGAAATAAGAGGCTAGCAACAGTAGTAGGACTAGTGAATCGAGGGCCTCTAAACCATTTAAACCACACTCCAAGTTTTGTCTTTTCCGCCTGATTAAAAGGATACAGGATATTAAAACAAGTGCGCAAAACAATTTGGGTGGCCCACTCACAACTTCTTTTATATATATATATATATATATATATATATACTAATGTTCATCATCCCAAAGAATTAAAGGTCCAGACATTTGTCCAAACATGTCTATGTTGCATTTAAAATATCATATTTTTGTATACATAAAATGTGGTCTACAGTATAGAACAATTGAAGTTAAGTTTGGAGGAATATGATTGTTTTCTCTTCCTTTGTTACGGAATGAGCCTTGTGGATAGCTGAATGGTAACAGATGGTGCCAATATTCTCATTTAGTTAAATGTAGATCAAATAACAAGAAAAATATATATGGACCCAACACATTGATTTTTTAATCTTTTTTAATGATGCTTTATTGGTATTTTTTCTAAACCAAAATAATCTGTCATGCAATGTATAAAACATGTTCTTTTAAATGAATGATAGAAAGGTTTGCAGTGATCCTTTAGGAGTCCTTCATTACACCAGGCTACTGAAAGTAGCAGATGCCCCACCTCCCGGCTAGAAAAATAGAAGGACAGTTTTTAATAATATTTAAAAAGAGCCTTTAACATGATAGGTATATTTTAAAATCTACAGCTGCTTTACAACTTTGTTATTCTTAAATAAAGCGTTTTCCTTAGGTATTAAATTGCTGCAGCAAAATCATTCAGCTTGTGTCACATATGACTACTCATTCTAAATGTTACACTTTTTGTTTATAGGCATTTCTCTTTTGATGTATTTTCTCATTTAGAGATGCTATAATGTCACACATATTCTTGACAAAAAATACTTCCTAAGGGTAACAAATATCATTTATTCCCTTGAAAGGGACAAAGTGCTTTTCATTAACAAAACAACATCTGTTCCCACTGAACTAAATGAGTTCCCTTAAGGACAACTAATAAAAAATACTGCCATTAAAAATAGAAATGTCACAGGATTTTTGTTTCTCTTAGCGATTAAAACCAATTGCATCCATTGATTAAACATATGTATAACAAATTAACAGATATTTCCAAAATGTCTTTAAAAAAACAGACAAAACAGAGCTTCACTATCCAGTGACTTGACTGAAATTATATGAGTGTCACTTCGATCCACCTTTTACATCTCCAACTGTGTTTCCTATGAAATTATGTAAATCATAAAATCTGTAAGGCATGCTGTGTTTTAAAAATATATTGAGATATTTAACATTATGAAAACCCTTCAGTGCATTTATTACGTTTGTTTTGACAAATATATTCTAATATTCTTTCAACATAATAACATCAATATGTTTAACAGGGAAAATGGCACAAAAGATGTAAATATATAACATAAGAAAAATTACCATACAATCTATACAATAATAATGGAGCAGACAGAATTAATCTTATTTTATGACACTGGGACTAGGAATGAGAATAACTGGGGTTATTGGGTATTGGAAGACATAGATGTCTAAGGCCAGACATCAATGGTTTCTGGTAACAGAGACAGCAAAAGGCTAGATCCTGTGTAGATAGCTGGGAAAAAGTTAGCAGACATTTGCCAATATTAAATAACAATTAATGGGCTTTTCTAATGCAATAAAATGTAACCCGAATAGATCAAACCAGTGCTTTTTATGTTTAACATGTTTCCTCTCTATATGGTTGTTGCACTCGTAGGGCAGATTTAATATGATGTGGAGAGATAGTTGATGAATTTGTTGGAGTGGAGTGAGTGCACTGATTAGAAGACCACGAAAAGGTAAATTACAATTGTACAGTCTTATATTTTATGGATTTGATCGTAAAGAACAAGATAGAGATGGGAAGTTTGCTGATGTAGAGTTGACATCTACAGGTCACTGAGGGGGAGGGTTGAGTCAAAGATGATACCAAGTTTATATGTATGATGGGATGGATGCAAAGGAGAGAATTAGAAGACAAGATTGTTGGGCATGCAGAGAAATATAAAATATTATCTTAGAGGGATTGATGTGGAAAGAGTGGGATGCAATCCAGGTCTGAACAGCAATGAGCCAGCAGGGGATAACAACTGATAAATCAGAGGCGAAGACTGGGATAGGAAAGATGTATGTGTAGAATAAGTACAATTTTGCTTGTACAAATATGTAAACAAACATTTGTTTAGGATTTTCTGGTTATGAAGTTTACTGATCAGGGGTGTAGGAGCGAGAATAATTCTGGGGGGGATACAGGTCATTGTATACACAGGCCCGAAAATAGCTTATATATACACATACATAAAAAAATATCTTTGGGGGGGGGGGTGATCCCCACCCCTCATTCCCCCTCCCAGTTCCCATATCCGTGTATTACTGATTGCTATATTTTATAATGACAATGCTTTAGATAGTTCATCTGTTGAAACTTTTTGTATCATAATTCCTGTAGCTGTACCTCTAAGTAGCATTATTCCTGTAGCTGAACCTCTATGTAGCATTATTCCTGTAGCTGAACCTCTATGTAGCATTATTCCTGTAGCTGAACCTCTATGTAGCTTTATTCCTGTAGCTGATCCTCTATGTAGCATTATTCCTGTAGCTGATCCTCTATGTAGCATGATTCCTGTAGCTGAACCTCTATGTAGCATTATTACTGTAGCTGAACCTCTATGTAGCTTTATTCCTGTAGCTGAACCTCTATGTAGCTTTATTCCTGTAGCTGATCCTCTATGTAGCATTATTCTTGTAGCTGATCCTCTATGTAGCATTATTCCTGTAGCTGATCCTCTATGTAGCATTATTCCTGTAGCTGAACCTCTATGTAGCTTTATTCCTGTAGCTGAACCTCTATGTAGCATTATTCCTGTAGCTGAACCTCTGTGTAGCATTATTCCTGTAGCTGAACCTCTATGTAGCATTATTCCTGTAGCTGAACCTCTATGTAGCATTATTCCCCTGTGGTAGTTGCTGTGGTTTTTAGCTTAGTCCCTTGTGTGTTCTTTCAGTGCATGATAAAGCATATTATGTTATAGATTAGTCTCCTGCAGCTGTGCTGGCCTTGTTTGTGCACTTTTTTATCTATTAGATTCTGTAGCAACTATTAAAAGTAGATCCCTGTCTTTGAAATCAAAGTTTCCACAGTGTGTTTTAGTATAATGAGCAGAAGATAACCCATAGGTCCATATATTGTTTTTTAAGAGTTTTGTCTGTTGTTTCACAAAATAATACACTGCCCTAACAAATTACTCAGACACTTTAAGTCATCTTACCCAAAGGGAACTCATTAGGATGACACCTCAATCATACTGAGAACATATTCAAATATCTTGGGGCTACAATAAATTGGTTCATTTAATAGTTACTGTATATGTTTGCCATTTTTTCATAACTGCCTGTCATAGCATTACACTGTGCATAGTGGTAAATATAACAAGAGAATATTTTTGCAGAGCAAATTTCCATGTATTATTTTCTCTGATCTTCCCTTCATTTCACTGTGACTGAAACAGTTTAATTGAATTTATTTCTCTACCTGCTAGATTATATTAGTATTTGTTAGATGAATACATCTGCCACGTTTAACAGCTATATCTATTGCAACTTCACATTAAAAATGAAATGTTAAATACCAGATTTATCAGCAGGGCTTACAAGTAGCAGTGAGCAATCAATAAGAATAAACAGCCAGCTTGTGTAAATCTCCATACCAACATCAAGCATTTTAAGGGAGTTTTCTGCAGTTGAATAATTTATCCAAAGACTTAGTGAAACTTTTGAGCTCTGGGTAAGCAATAACTGGCAGGAGGATAAAAAAAAAAGTTAGGATATATTGGTATAAATATAAAGCTAGTAGCCAGTTGATAAGTTCTTATGAGCAAATATAACAGTAGAGCACCAAGATGATACCATAGTATAAATGTGCTAATAGTGAGAATGTAAATATGTGAGTATATCTAACTACATGAGTATAGTGGGTGTTTGCTTTGTTTTTTAATATTAGGGTTACTTGTACTAATGATATCAAGTCTTTGCCATACTTTATAATTCTTTACCCTCCCTGATGAAAGTAGCAGTTTAAAATTTGGCTATGTAATGAACATTTTAGTATGGGAAATTCTAGTTATTGTCTATATAAAGACATATGTTGGCCAATTGTGGCATTATATCCCATTTTGTTACAAAATGTTTAAATACAGTACCCACCTAGATTGGCATTTTATTCTGATGGACACAAACTATGTAGTAAGTTACCAAACACAATATAAAGGAGCTGATGAAATTTAAAGGGCCACTGTAAGGGTCAAACAATACAGTTTGTTTGTTTTATTAAGTAACTTATTAGCAATACAATCAGTATTTGCAGAAAATACATTAATAGTAGCATTTAAGCCTTACATTTGATCTCAATATTGTATCTTCCAGCAGATGTGCTTCTTTCTCCCCCATGTTAGGCGTTGAGGGAGTGAAAAAAGATCTGCTCAGGGGGCTGTGCTCATTTTGTGCTGATTGGTGCCAGCAATAACGACTGCACAGAAATAGACACACTGTTAAAAGCTGGTGATAAGGGGTGCATATTAGCTAAAACACTAATCTACAACATTTTAAAAATGACATTACATTTTGTATTATTGAAGTACAGATTATATTCATAATCAGTTATTAATAAATGTAACCCTACTGTATGACCATTGGTAATTTAACAGCTTCTTCATGGGTCATACATCCATCCCATGCTCTCTAAAGTTTCCAATGTCTTGTTTTTATTAAGTGATGCATTCAATTCACAAGATGACAGCTTTCCTGAAAAGCATATTGTCTCAAGAGGGCTAATTATCAGAATGAGCAGTTCGTAATGAATTTCCTTGGGGATTTTCTTGGGTTTATGCAATATAAGGTAATAATATCGGTTTATACAAATACTTAATTACTAAATAATTAGCTTAGGGTTTCCCTACTTACTACAGAACATTAGATAACCAAGCATGCTATTCTACTAGTGAATTGAATGGTGGTATATGAATACAACCTAAATGCTATGAATCATAAAAGGCATATGTCTTTCCAATCCAGCTTGTAGATAACCTTTCTTTCATTGTTTCTATGTGTAAATCTAGACAAAATAAACAGTAACCACCACAATACATGTTTATAAGCTTGCCTAACATATTATATATTTTTCTGGCATCAAATATTGTCTGGAGTCTTTTTCAGTCATGGTTTATGTCTATGAGACGTATTGGATCCACTAGACTCCATAAACTTCACAAGGCTATGAAATATTTGACTAAAAGCTTATTTTTTTGTATCTCATTTTAATTACCTGATGTGATACATATATTGAGAGACAAATCATTTTTAAAGCTTCATAAGTAGACATTACAACTAGAAAAGTGGTAGTTTTACAGATTTTAACAAGGTAGGAAATAACAGATCATTCTGAGTACACCTTGATTTAAATGAATGGTAGATTTTTATTTCTGGTTACAATTTACTCAAAAACGTAATGGCAGGATAAATGGATGCCAAAAAATATATACACCCTGTATATCTGGCATCCATAGTAGACTCGTAAAAGCTGTATTGGGCTATCATGGGTATAAAAGTGGATCAATGATCTATTACAGTTAAAAGTTGTGAAAACAATGAAGATTTGGACAGGGCAACAAAAATGTTCATGATGCAGATGATAAAACCGAAATAAACACCTACTAACAGACCTAACTTTTCCCAGAGCAGATGTATCCTTAAAGGCTGGCCTTTGTCTCCCATATTATTGTTACAATTCTGCAGCAATAAACACCTACTAACAGACCTAACTTTTCCCAGAGCAGATGTATCCTTAAAGGCTGGCCTTTGTCTCCCATATTATTGTTACAATTCTGCAGAAAAGATATCACTGAAACGATACAGAAATAGTATGGATGGAAGAATATAATACCTAGAGAATAGAGTGCAATACATTTTACTCCCAAATGCTTACCTTACACTTCTAAAGAACGTAATTTTATAATATGCAAAATATTTTTACACCATTTAAATTATTTAATGATATCCTTTAATTGTAACTGTTGTATTCAGTGTTGATTCAATGATGACAGACATTGTGTATTTGTTTGTAAACGTATTAGAAAAAAAGGGAGCGATGGTAGGAACAGTTGTTTCAGATAAGAACTATATTCACTTATGTCAAAAACCTCCTCTTCAAATAACTCCATGATAATTTTACTCAATGGCAAAGGCCCCATAGGATAACCCTCTCACCTACAGACTGGTAGTCCAAGATGAAATAATCTAAATAGACGATTTTCTGTAAAAATGCTTTTATGTTCTTGTATAGGTGTAAATGTTGTTGGTTAGTTACATACTTCACAAGCATGTGGAGATTTTACCGAAGTACAGTGGTCCTTTAAACATATGATAAGCCTTGAGTCCGGGTTATTTTTCAGTCATTTATGTATTCCTTGGACCTCTGCTCTTTCCTACTCAATACTGCGATTGTAAGACTAGCTATGTGAACTGTTAAAACAACTTAAAGGAGAATTGTTGACTAGAAAATGACCTACACTAAAATGGTCATCAACTCACCTGACCTTAGCTCCACTTGGCTAGAATCATTGAGGGAAATTCTCTAAATGCTAATTATTATTGATCTTGTATTGAATGCCTTTCAAGTAATCACAGTTTAATATAATTTTTATTAGGATGGATTGTCTGCTAATCATCTTGGTACTGTCAATGCCTTTGCTTTAGGATCTGATTATGATATGTGTAGATCTCAGTAATACTGTGCAAGTTTGCTGTATATGTTTTCTTTTCTATTCTTTTTGGTATGACATGGCACTGTAGCAATGAAATACTTTCTTTAATTTCCAGTTTTTACTTAGGGTACATATTTTTGACACTTTCGTTAGAGTATGAGTAAAGTATGAGTTTCAGCACACTTTATTTGGTTTTGTTACTTTGTTCTTATCTTATGTGTAAATATGATGCACAATCCATTTGTATATTATAATGACTCATTAAAATGGCTTGATCAAATTTTGCAGAAGATATATTATGTACAGGAACAAGTTAATATATGCATTTGTTAAAGACAGCATTATTTTAGAACACAAGTTAGTTTCACACATTAATATTTTATATTTATTCAACCATAACTTTTAAATATCTACATATATTTTTTTATTTAACATGTTTTGCAGAGCTTTCATATTTCTTTGCTCTCCCCATAGGTTTTGATGAGAGGTGCTACATCAGAATTTAGCACTTGAATGAAAACATTCTGAGCTGTCAGGATGGCCTTCTGGGCTCAGCTGAGACTTCTCCTTTGGAAGAACTTCACATACAGGAAAAGGCAAAAGGTACATCTGTGATAAATGTATCAGAAAATGTGAAGTATGGTTTTGATGCCACTTTTTACTGTTCAAAATAGTCCAACTGATTGTAGGAAGTCACTTAGATGTGTTTTGTGTCTTTCATATTTAAACAGCAGCACTTTTTGCATATTTCATTTAATGTCCAGGTGGAATATCCAAGTGGAATAAGATTTTTACTTTGCTCTGACAGTTACTGAATCGTACATCTGGTATATATTTTTTTTCTAATATTTCTTTTAAATTATGTATTATCCTCTCCCTTAAGTCAAACAAAAATCTGTCAAACATATTTCTGATATGTGATCTTCCCTGATTTACATATATATACCACAACAATCATTTAGCATACGTTATGGTGGGCAAAAGAGTGAGGGAAGCCCATCCACCATACAGAGTACAGTAGCAAGAAAATAAATAGTACATTTGGGTTCCCATTTGAATGTCTAAAAATAAGTTAAAAAAAATCTAAAAAAATATTTCCTGCTCAGGTTTCTCAGAAATACAGTTATTGCACTACAGTAACATGTATGCTCACACATATACATACATATTTATAGTATGTATTTTAACTTCTTTTAGACGGTCAAATGTGAACACAAATGTACTATTTATTTACTGTACTACTGTACGGTGGAGGCTTCTATCTTTCTTTTGTCCACCATAAATTAAATGACTGTTTTGGTAAACTACTTCCTCATAAAATCTACAACACAGGCTAAGAACCTGCCCCACGGTGATAAGAGGCAGGGACCTTGAAACAGCTGTATGTGGGTGGGTTTCCTAGCTTGTGTATAATCCACCCTGAGCTTTGTTTGAAGCTGTGTAATACAGCAGGCATATGCTTAAAATAGACATGTTTACAATGGTACTAGATTGCAAGAGCAAAGCCTTTGTGGGCATATGTGCATGTCCCTGCCCAGGTTCCCAGAATGCAGTGTAATAACTGTATATATATGGCTTCAGAAATACTGCTGATATTATGAGTAGTGTCATTCTTATACTGTATATATATATGTATAAAGAATATACACAAGATCCATAACTATATATGATATATATATTTACACAATTCATTTTTGTTTTGTTTCTCTAGCCGATATTTGGAGAATGCAGGCGAAATAATTGTCATTTGCACTGCTAATGTGTTGTTGTTTTTTGTTCTCTGTTCTTAACATGTTGTTCTATAAAACCTTTTACAATTAATTTGTTATTCTTAATTTGAACTCCCCCATAAATATAATTACTGCATTGCATATGTCCATATAAGGATAGGATTCACAAAGATACCTGGTTTATCTTTATTACTTACGGTAAGTTGAAGGGTACAGTATGTTGCGTTACCTTTATAACTTCTCATTAGAATTTATTATTCTAAACATCAATTATCCTGTCAGTGAGGGTCAAAATTAGCACATTAAATAAAAATCTCTGATTGGAAAGACATTTGGCATAACCTGTCAAGAAACTCTATTAAGTTTAGTTTATTCGAAATAGAGCCTAAACTTCTTTATTGAGCACAAATATGTTCTACCGTTGAAAACAAATAGAATTCATTAACTTGAAAGATTTGCTGTAAAAATCAAATCCTCTCATCATGGCTCTCATTTGCATGATATTATAACTAGAGTGTAAGCTCACAGAGACAAGGATTATGTAGCAAATTGGTTGTCTTCTTGTAAAATGCTCTCAGATCCTTATTTAATAATATTACATGTTTATTACTGCAAAGCAATGTTCACAAGGATATTACTATAAAAGTTATATTATATACAATGTAAAATGGAATATAACTTGCAAATAATGTCTAAACATGTTCGGAAAGTCTATTTCTTGATCAAAATCCCAGGACATAGTCCTTCATAGCCTGTCATGGTTGCCTTGGCAGCTTGTATTGAGTATTATAATACCATATTAAAATCAACCGTATGGCTCAATTTTAAATGTGCTAATGACATGAAATGACAATTGTTAGTGAATATAAACATGGTACTAAAAATAAGCCACAATATCTAATAAAGGCATTAAACATCAATACAAAATTTTAAAAAACAAGCATTAATACTTATAATAACATTACGCTTATTTGTTTCGAGATTATGGGTTATTATGAATAGCATTAATGTTTCCATACGGTTCAGTGTAAGATGGCTGTATTAATATGTGTATAGGTGGTCCCCGGGTTAAGGACGAGATACTTTCCTGAGAATGTCTTTAAACCGGATTTGTATGTAACTCGGGTCCCTGAATAATAATAATACTTTAATGGCTCATAAGTGGGAATAATAATACAGTGTAATACTGCAATAATAATAACAACAACAATAATAATGCTGTACTGTAATAATAAGTTTCAGAAATTATTGTGCTCTTTCTTTTACTTAAAACAAAAAACAAACTCATACAAAAAGCCCTGGGAGCCATTCTTAAGTATGCGTCGTCTGGAATTTGTACTTTGTTAAAAATGAAGAGCATTTGAAAAAAAGATTGGTAGTTCAATAATCACATAATATAATTGTCAAACTGCGATTCGTCGTCACGCTTGCGACGAATCGCAGTTTGACAATGATGAACTGCGCATTGTGCAGCAGTAGCCGCGCTTGCACAGAGCGCAGCGTGAGCCGCGCATGCGCACAGCGCGGCGCGAGCCGCGAGCAGATGGGAGAGTGGGGAAGGGAGGGGGGGGGGGGGGAGGCACAGAGGGAGAGTGGGGAAGAGGCACAGAGGGAGAGTGGGGAAGAGACACAGAGGGAGGGGGGAGACACACAGAGGGATAGGTGGGAAAGAGACACAGGGGAGGTAGAGGAGGGGGAAAAGACACACGGGAGTGAGAGAAGGGGGAAGAAACACAGGGGAGGGAGAACAGGGGGAAGATACACATGGGAGGGAAATGGGGGGGAAGAGGGGAACAGACACAGGGGGAAGGGGGAAAGAGACACAGGCCAGGGGGGAACAGGCACAGAGGGAGAGGGGGGAAGAGGCACAGAGGGAGAGGGGGAAGAGACACAGGGGGGAGAGATACAGAGGGTGAGGGGGGAAGAGACACAGAGGGAAAGTGGGGAAGAGGTACTGAGAGAGGGGGGAAAGAGGCACAGAGGGGGGAGACAGAGGAAGGGGTGAAGAGACACAGTGGCGAGAGACACAGAGAGAGGCGGGGGAAGAGGCACAGAGGGAGAGGGGGAAGAGACACAAGGGGGAGAGATACAGAGGGTGAGGGGGGAAGAGACACAGAGGGAAAGGGAAGAAGAGGTACAGAGAGAGGGGGGAAAGAGGCACAGAGGGGGGAGACAGAGGAAGTGGTGAAGAGACACAGTGGCGAGAGACACAGAGAGAGGCGGGGGAAGAGGCACAGAGGGAGAGGGGTGGAAGACACAGAGTGGGGAGAGACACAGAGGGTGAGGGGTAAGAGACAGGGAGGAAGAGGCACAGAAAGAGGAGGGGGAAGAGACACAGGGGAGTGAGAGGAGGGGGAAGAGACACAGGGGAGAGAGTGCAGGGGGGAAGATACACAAGTGAGGGAAATAGAGACACGAGGAAGGCGGGAACAGACACAGGGGGAGGGGAAAAGAGACACAGGCCAGGGGGGAACAGACACAGGGGAGGGTTGGGGGAGACACAGGGGCGGGGAGAGATGCATGGGAGGGAGAAGGGGGTAAGAGACACAGGGGAGGGGTTTAGAGACACGGGAGGGAGAGGGAGGTAAAAACACAGGGGGGCAGGAGATACAAGGGAGGTAGACGAGGCGGAAGGAGACACAAGGGAGGGAGAGGAGGGGGGGAATAAGACACGAGGGAGGAAGTAGACAGAGGGAGAGACTCGCAATGAGCTCCAAAGTGGCTCATCACAAGGCCAGTAAAGTAGAGGGGGAGAGGCTTACATTGTGTGGCAAACAGCATTGCCAGACTTCAGTTTTTATTGCCGTCATTTTTGACGGGCAAGTCGCTAGTATAATTTATAGTTCATAAAAGTTAGTCCCATAATTTAATCCTCCCGAGTGCATCTGCTTACTCCCCATTTCTTCATTCCTTCTGGAGCCTGTGAGGTGACAATATCAGCTGAACTCTTTAACTGTCTCTTTAACACCTTGCTGTCTATTTAAGATCTTTCTACCTAACCTTTCCGAGCTATGAAAATCACATCCTACAATATTGAGACAATGGATAGTATAATATGAGCATTGTGGTCACGTGTGGATATTCATACAGATATTTATATGCTCATAACTTCATGCGCACAATATTTAACAAATTAGGTAAATGTTTTAATGGATTAAAGCATTCAATTTCAGCAAATTACAAGGAGTTATATGCTATTCACGTATAGCTTACAGTATATGTTCTCTTCAAATGTTTTTCCACTGTTACAATCATAAATAAATCAATATCATATTAACTTTTTTCAGGAGGATTGCATGCTAGACAGTGCAGAGGTACATTTTAATGCTTAAAGCTTTCATGTCTTTCGGTCTGTACCTAGCCTACAATTTATTCAGAAATTGGGAAAATTGCTATTGTATTTGATAAAGTCAAATAATGCCATTTATATTCTAGTTTACATATTCAGTTTATTTTTTTATATATATTTGTGCTAAAATGTTATGCCACTTTACAAAAGCCAAAAGTTTCTTAAAGGTTTATTAACAAAAACATAACAAAAGCTTTGCTGATTTCAATACTTATTATTAATTTAAATGTGTCCATAAAATTATGCACACCATAAAAAATATAGACATTTCACAAGATAATGAACTTAATAATTCATATTTAAAATTGCTGCCCTTGAACGCTAGCTGTAAAGTGTACAGTAATGCAGCAACTAATTCAAGCATGTATAGAGACCCAAGCTATACACACTGCCAGAAACAAATATGGCCACAGCAACCACATACAGAGTAAAGCAGAACCTAAAGACTAAGGTACATTTTATCATAATTAAAAATTAATATATATTTAGAAATAAAATAATTTAGATTTAAAATACAACATAATTTAGCTTATGGTGGGCAAAGGAGTGATAGAAGCCCTTCACAGTACGCAGTACAGTAAATAAATAGTGTTTTAACTTGTTTTTACACATCTAAATATGAACACAAATGTTCTATTTATTTACTATATTAAAAATACAAATATGAGAAATATTCATTCAAAAGGAAATTTGTTGAAATGTCAATTTTCCTTTATTATTTTAATAAAAACTAGAATAGCCTAAACTGTAATGGCTTCAGAAATACTGCTGATATTATGAGTAGTGTCATTCTTATATCTTCATTGTAAATTGGAGGAATAACAACTCCAGTCTAGGCTTTCTGTCTGCCCTGCTGCAACAGCTAATCGATAAAATGTTATTAAATCTTTTCTACACTCTTTCCTAGGTACACATACATTTTCTTTCATTGAGAGTTTGGCTTTTCTGGTAACCCTACAATTCCTGAAACTATATCTGCAAACAAAATTGTATCCTCAAGTAAATGACATTTTATAGTACATTAATAATTTATTTAGTATTTCTGTTTAGAATTTTCTTTTACGTGTCAAAAATGCAATTGTTCTCTCTGACACAATATTGCATACATTCAGGTCTCTGAATTGCAATTCTAGCTAAATGATTTTGTATTAATAACTAATCAGAGAAGACACATGGGCCTCATTCAATTGCAACTTGGCCAATTGAATAAGGCTCTAAATAAGCACATAGCATATTTTTTTTAAATAAGTTTTTAGTTAGTGAACATCTATCCAAAAGCAAGGTCTTCACTAACTAAAAACTTCTGTAAAAAAATATGCTCTGTGCTTATTTAGAGCCCTATTCAATTGGCCAAATCGCAATTGAATGAGGCCCTTGTTCTTTAATCTGATTAATTGATTAGAATAGAGTGCACTCATAGGGGCCCTCATTCAATTGCAATTTGGCCAATTGAATAGGGCTCTAAATAAGCACATAGCATATATTTTTTAAAGAAGTTTGTAGTTAGTAAAAACCTTGCTTTTGGATAGATGCTTACTAACTAAAAACTTCTTTAAAAAAATATGCTATGTGCTTATTTAGAGCCTTATTCAATTGGCCAAATTGCAATTGAATGAGGGCCAAAGAGTTTTATATCTCTTACTGACGGATCACATAAGGAATAGAAAGTGTATATTCTGTTCTCAATAGGGCCCAGGATAAGGAGGGAGATAGGAGAAAATTGCAGTAGCGGACAGTATTTAAAGGAAATTTGCTTTAAAATTATATTTTCTGCCTAACTCTTTTCTTTGCTACTGTTTGTACATGCATTGTTAATATTTAATGGTGAACTAACAGTAGATTTAACTTGAAAAGTGCTCACTTTGGCCTCTTAATTGACTATTATTATTATTAGCTTTTATTTGTAACTAGCGAATGGCCCGTCAAAAAATGACGGCAATGAAATTGTAAGTGAGGTAAGGGTGTTTGGTGTATATAATGTGGCTGATGTAGCGTCGTTCATTTTTTATGTCGTGCGAGTTTTTCGGAATATTCGTTTTCTATGTTGTGCGAGTTTTTCGGAATATTCGTAGCTGTTTGATGGGCTTTTTCGGAATATCCGTAGCTGTTTGGTGGTGTTTTGCGTGTTTATGGTAGTGTTTTACGTGTTTAGGGACCTTTAGCCTTGTTTTCGATTTGTTCGGCGGCCATTTTTTCTCTTGCTTAGGGGATTTTCGCGTCTCTAAACTCCGAAATTTGTGGTTAAATGGAGGTGTAACTTCACTTACAGAGGTCCTCGGTGCCCCCCCCTTGCTGTGAGTAACCTTTTTATGTGTTTGTTGTTTGTATTTGTTGTGTTTGTAATGTTTTTGGTGTTGCGCGGGTTGCGTCCTTGTTTTCTAATCTCGTAGGTGTTTTTCGGCAAATACGTAGGTGTTTGGTGGTGTTTTGCGTCTTTAGACTCGTTTTTTTCGGCGGCCATGTTTTCTGTCGCTTAGAGAAGTTTTTAGTGTCTAAACTGCTTTAATTTCAGTTAAATTGAGGTGTAACTTTAGTTGTCGAGGTCCTGGACGCTCCCTCTTGCTGTAGGTAAGCTTTTTATGTATTTGTTGTGTGTATTTGTTGGATTTTTGATGTTTTGATGTGCGCTTGTTGCGGGCGTTTTTTGTGAGGTCGTAATGGGTCGTAATGTGTCTTGTATTTTGTTTGCGTTACAGCGTAAATTTTGCGAGGGTCGCAGTTGCTGGCTTTGCGAGGGGCTCAGTTGCTTCGCGAGGGCCGCGGGCTCGCTATGCGAGCCCGCAAGCGTTAGCAACAACTTGTATGCTCACAACTATATATGTGATATGTAAGAGAGCTATACAATGGTTAAGTATAAAGCAAAACATTATTAACAGATTACAATTGAATGGAAGGCCCTGTCTTTGACTATGTTCTGCTCCACCCAGTCACAAGGCTGAAACCCCTAAGGTAACCCTCCAAATGTCAACACCAATATGTGTCTATTTCAAACTTTAGGATCCGCAGACATATGCGATTATCCCAGTGACTGAGTAGCGTCATAATTAGGCTTATGTGAACAAAGCTCAGATCCTTAGAGGTAAATATTTATATCTGCATAGTCTTTAGAAAAATATCAAACAATAAGAAAGCCTTTAAGTACCACAGGTTCCCAGGCACTATCCCCTCAGAGAAAATGCTTCACTCATTTTAGAAAGACTTTAAACTCATTTCTAAAGATCCATCACCAAATCCTAAGAAACAAACAGTAACTGAATCCCTTCAAATCATTGTGAACCAGGACTTGACATATCCTAAGAGCCAGAGTGCCATAGCTCCTAACATTTTACTGCTGGCTATTAAATGTATGTTACTATATGCAACCCATATTCTGGCTCCTAAAAAACTGTTTGACTTCCTCCTATTAAACCTGATTGGCTTCTAAATTTACTTGACCAAAGCAAGGCCCAGTTGGTATGTTAAACCATAATAATTAGACACAGACCACATATTGGGGATAAAACAGGCCCAAGCGTTTATTGGTAACCATGAATTACTGATTTTGCCACAAGAGCCTACAAATGGCCACACCCCCCAGCTAGTCTTTTCCTATTACCATACCCCTGTCCTGCTGGGTCAAGGAGCTTCTCCCACCAACCCAGGAGGCCTGGGGTGGTCTACGGAGCCCTTCAACATATTTGTCAATCCCTGATGTAAGTAGCTTCATTTTCTTTATATTTTTTTCAGCATATAAAGAGAGTTAAGGTACTGTTTCTATAACGCCAACATGAGTCAGGAATCTTCCAGACTTTTTTTATTTCTCCACAGAACTGTCACAAACTGTGTAAACCAATACCAATTATTCTGTATATAGTATATATTTGTTTTTGAGTCCTTTGGTGCACATATAATAAGGTAAAGGTAATGGTATTTCATCAACATTTCAGAGTCATGTGAAACATTTCTTAAAGCTTTAAGAAATGCATCTTTCGTCAGTGCACCAAGAAATGCTTTTTATGAATGCATTCAACAGTATTTGTTGACATGAAAGAAGAAATAAATAATTCACATTTATTTTGTTAAACCGCATTTACATATACACATTTGCCAAATATTTATTGATTAAATTACCTTTTTGTTAAGTGAGAGAAACCACATTGTGAAAAAGGAATCTTCCCTACATGCTAAAGGTTAACCACTGATTCCACTCATTCAACACGTATGTTATATAAATTAGGACACTCAGTGAGTTCACCTAAAGATTGCTAATGCAAAACAACATAACAAATCTTCTGAAAAGAATATAAACTAATGTTATGTTTTATGTAAGGCACAAATCATACATTAGAGCAGGCTACATTTTTGTGGCAAGAACACTGAATCCATTCATTCTACACATATGTTACATAAAAGAGCACGCTCAGTGGATTGCTAATGGAAACAACATAACAAATCTCCCAAAAAGAATATACAATTAATATTATGATATACCCTTATGTCCAAATGCATATCTATTTTTCCCTATAAATGTATAAGGCACAAAATCATCATACAATTCATACATTGGGACAGGCTCCATTTTTGTGTTACAGAGAATCTCTGCCAAGACCATAAGCATGTAATGTCTTGAGCTCTGACATGATTTATAAGCAACAGGTGGCTAGAGATGTGCTTTCTTATTCTTGATCTGCAGCCATCTCAGTATGTAGAATACTAAACATATTCTTATTTGTGAGAATAGCTTTTGCCCATGGCAAATAAAGATTAAAAATTCAAATGGCTTCATAATTACTTAGAACCACTGAAATGTGTTCTCCTTAACCTTTTTAGTAAACTCATTAATCGTTTCAGTTCTAGAGGATTCTGAACCTTCCGGCAAGAAAAAGGATTAAAGTTGGAACAATGATTTAATAGCAAAATAAGTATTGCTTTCCCAGCTGTAGAGAAGAAAGGAAGCCAGGCTGCATGAAGGTAGTTTCTGCTTCTCAAACAAGAGAGAATATTCATTAGGTTATACCAATTCAGCTGCAAAACGGTGTAAAATATGAAAGAATTGGATAAGAGGTTTTTGAATAGAAATAAAGCTTTGTATTAAAAACGTGACGCATTACAAAAGCCTGCCTCTAATTTAATACTTTTATCACAATATCACAAAATTATAGTGTTTCCATAGCAAACAAAAACTTATTTTTTTTTTCTTTTATTTCAGCTAATAAGGTTTATGTTTTAAATTATTTTATATTTTTCCTTTTCACTTTAGACATATTCCTAACAGATAGATACTGGGAGCATAGATCTATACATTATGCAAAATCATAAGATTAGGAAACCATTAAGGCCCCGATACCCTTATGGATCGCTACCATGTTGTGGTGAAGGGTCTTGTGCAATTCAACGAGGCTGTGTCACCCAAGATTGGCAGGTCAGACAGATCCTGGTCCACTTGAGAAAGAACTGGCAACCCATCCCAGTATCTTGGCAAGATAACCTTATGGATAAGCATGAGACATATATCATAATAATAAGATGTGACTGCCATGCTGTGTCCCAAAGGGTCACAGATAATTGGACACTGCTGGATGACTTAAAGAGAGATGGCCCTGATGGTCAGTACATTACTGATTACCTCATATTGTGTGAAATTACTCAATGTCAATGCACATTTTTATTATATTGATTTTATTCACTTTGTTAATTTTGTTCATGCTATGGAATGGGTGGTTTGCAATTGGTAGGTTCAGTTGTTGATTTGTTGGCCAAGAGCAGTACACTGTATCACCAGCTGGATCCCCAAGTAGCAAAGCTATCCCATTGAATAGTGGTGTTGTTTTTACCACACTGGAAGTAACCTCAAACAACACTTTTGTTTCTTATGAGTTTGTATATTTAGATATTGTGTTAATACATATTTGATTAACATATTATATCATATGTGTTGCAAATGCTTGTCAGCTACTAAAAATAGTTAACAAATCCAATTCAGTAAACAAATTCATGGCTATATTATGCACTACTGTTATGCCATAACAATAGGAGCTGGCTATTTGTATTATGCATTTATCATTAATAAAATTCATATTCAGGTATTTATTTTTATACATTAGTGTATTAACCTCCAGTGGTCCTATTGATCTCCACCCTCTTTAGGTAATCATAGGCTGACTTGAATGCAAAATTAGTTGCCAAATCAAACATTTTTAACTTAGCAAGTCTCCAGACATTAAATAGCATTGTGTCAACATAATCTTATAATCTATATACAATGTGGGAAAAATTTAAAACTAAAGTCTTTATTAATAAGGGGTAACAACGGCGATATCTTTAAAAACAATTTGTATAAAAAATCCCGGATTGGAAAAAAGGAAATATAAAATAGGCTGGTTGATGTGTGAACATATCCGCTTGTTTAATTTGAATATCTTTACAAGACTTGAGCTCATCGAGGGCTTGGTATTCTTTTTTTGTCAAATTGAAAGATTTTCTTAATTTGGTGAAATCTAGACTTTCTATGTCAATTGTTACCTGTTGAAGGAATACCCAGATGTTAGAGTAATCTTTTAAAAAGGGGGTGAAATTACTTTTGTTTTTCCATCTTTTTGTGTCATTATATGTTTTACCTTCCTCAGTAGAGGCATTCTCTTCTAACAGAGACATTAGAAGTTTAAAGGTTTCAATATCTTCTTTGTTCATACCTAGCTTCATATGTTCTTTATCTTCTTTATTTTTAAAGAATTTCTGTAGGGCTAGTTTTCGAGCAAAAAGGTTGATATCTTCAATATGGGTAAATTTGTCAGACCTTGATGTTGGCACAAAACTAAGGCCTTTTCTCAATACTGATTCATGGTCAATATTTAAAGTAAAGTCTGATAAGTTGATGATTTTCATACTTTGGTCTTTTATCAAACTTTTTGTATTGAGCTTTTTCTCAGTACTTAGTTCTTTTTCCTTTGGTCTCTCCTCTCTGGACCTTTCACAGGAAACTGGCCTTCTAAAAAAACCTCATTATTATAGGTGTTTGGCATTCTAGTTTGTGCAAACTTTCTTGTGTTGTATGCTTCCCTTCTATAGTGCATACCAGGTCGTCTACCTCTTGAACTATGAATGGAATGTTCATCTATGTCTGAATTGTCATAGTCTGAAGAACTTATGTCAGAATTTCTTTGTGATGGTATTGAGGTAGGAAATTTCTTAAAGATTCTATTTGTTTGGAAATCAGTTTTGTCTCTTAGGAATTTTTTCTGTTTCCGGTCTTTAATGTCTCTTTTGAATCTCTCTATATTATCATTTATTTTTTTACATAGTGATTCATACTCTGTAGAGTCACTTTGTTTGTTGAATTCTTGCTGACATAGTACAATCTTAGGTTTTAATAGTTCCAAATTATGTTTTTCTGTCTCAATAATCAGACTGATTAATTCAGATGAACATTTAAGAAGAATATCTTTCCATTTGGTAACAAAAGTTTCATCACTCAAATTTATTGCAGGGTTAAGGTGCAATCTTAGGCCTCTGGGAATGTACTTGTTTTTAAGATAGTTTTGTAGGCTACTTATTTCCCATACAGAGTGTACTTGTTTTCTCATTACGTTTAGAAGATCTCCATATATATGTTTAATATCTTTATTGCCTTCAAATGTTGGCTGAGGATTGCCACTGAAGCTTTCTTCAGCTTCTTTTAAGAGCGATTCAATATCTATATTTTGAATAAGAAAATTAGTCATTGTGTATATAGTATTTGTTCTGGGATATAAGTACTTAAGGGTAAAGTGCTAGTCCTAAGTGTCAATTGAAGAAAATATTATTCTGATTTGATAGTAGTTTTCTAATGCTTCCTATGTGTGGATTAAACCACTTATCTATAAATCAAGGTCTAATAGGAATGCTAGGCTCCCAAGGTATTTACTACCCATTGGTTAATAATCTATATACAAAAGAGGGCCAGACGGCTCAGCAGACTCTACCTTGACAAAGACGTCTGATGACGTCTAAACGCGTCGGCCTTTGATGACGTGGCATGCCTTGCAGCTAAGGGCACGCCGGCGTCTTCTCAACTAACAGTATTGTATCTTAAATATTTAGAGGTTGTATGCTTACCCTCCCTGTCCGTTTCCATATGAGTGAATGTTGTTGTCTGAATATGAGTTAGATCGAGCACGCAATAGACGGTGCTTAGAGTAATAGCTAGCCTGCTGGCTTCCATTTACTCTTCATTTACTGATTTTTCCACATTATGCTAATCTCTGTAATGGAGTATGGGCAAAACAGAAGCAAATCTGTTTAAGAGGAGTAGTCTTGAGTGGACATTATATGGATATAATAGTTCTACTAAGATAGAAAACTAAGGAACCCCTATGACTTTATTGTGCACCTTTTAGAACTTGTGCCCTGACTAAAAAGCAGATTAATATGGTATAATGAAATCCTGGTAAACCATTAAGAGATATATATATACATATAAAGGTCAGATTACTCCAGGCTATTTATATTGTGAACCCTATAGGATTAGGGTCACTGATATCCAAAATATCCAGAAACATTACATTTATTAATGTATATTATAGATCTATGATAATTATAAAGACAGGATTAATTAAATTGGATAAGCCATCCACTTTCCCTCTGAAGTACTGTTAGGTGTGAATTTATGAACCCCTCTATTAAGAGTTTTAAAAAATCATCAAGCGGTTATATGTTCACACATCAACCAGCCTATTTTATATTTCCTTTTTTCCAATCCGGGATTTTTTATACAAATTGTTTTTAAAGATATCGCCGTTGTTACCCCTTATTAATAAATACTTTAGTTTTAAATTTTTCCCACATTGTATATAGATTATTAACCAATGGGTAGTAAATACCTTGGGAGCCTAGCATTCCTATTAGACCTTGATTTATAGATTAGTGGTTTAATCCACACATAGGAAGCATTAGAAAACTACTATCATATCAGAATTATATTTTCTTCAATTGACACTTAGGACCAGCACTTTACCCTTAAGTACTTATATCCCAGAGCAAATACTATATACACAATGACTAATTTTATTATTCAAAATATAGATATTGAATCGCTCTTAAAAGAAGCTGAAGAAAGCTTCAGTGGCAATCCTCAGCCAACATTTGAAGGCAATAAAGATATTAAACATATATATGGAGATCTTCTAAAAGTAATGAGAAAACAAGTACACTCTGTATGGGAAATAAGTAGCCTACAAAACTATCTTAAAAACAAGTACATTCCCAGAGGCCTAAGATTGCACCTTAACCCTGCAATAAATTTGAGTGATGAAACTTTTGTTAACAAATGGAAAGATATTCTTCTTAAATGTTCATCTGAATTAATCAGTCTGATTATTGAGACAGAAAAACATAATTTGGAACTATTAAAACCTAAGATTGTACTATGTCAGCAAGAATTCAACAAACAAAGTGACTCTACAGAGTATGAATCACTATGTAAAAAATTAAATGATAATATAGAGAGATTCAAAAGAGAAATTAAAGACCGGAAACAGAAAAAATTCCTAAGAGACAAAACTGATTTCCAAACAAATAGAATCTTTAAGAAATTTCCTACCTCAATACCATCACAAAGAAATTCTGACATAAGTTCTTCAGACTATGACAATTCAGACATGGATGAACATTCCATTCATAGTTCAAGAGGTAGACGACCTGGTATGCATTATAGAAGGGAAGCATACAACACAAGAAAGTTTGCACAAACTAGAATGCCAAACACCTATGATTAAGAGGTTTTTTTAGAAGAAGGCCAGTTTCCTGTGAAAGGTCCAGAGAGGAGAGACCAAAGGAAAAAGAACTTAGTACTGAGAAAAAGCTCAATACAAAAAGTTTGATAAAAGACCAAAGTATGAAAATCATCTACTTATCAGACTTTACTTTCAATATTGACCATGAATCAGTATTGAGAAAAGGCCTTAGTTTTGTGCCAACATCAAGGTCTGACAAATTTACCCATATTGAAGATATCAACCTTTTTGCTCGAAAACTAGCCCTACAGAAATTCTTTAAAAATAAAGAAGATAAAGAACATATGAAGCTAGGCATGAACAAAGAAGATATTGAAACCTTTAAACTTCTAATGTCTCTGTTAGAAGAGAATGCCTCTACTGAGGAAGGTAAAACATATAATGACACAAAAAGATGGAAAAACAAAAGTAATTTCACCCCCTTTTTAAAAGATTACTCTAACATCTGGGTATTCCTTCAACAGGTTACAATTGACATAGAAAGTCTAGATTTCACCAAATTAAGAAAATCTTTCAATTTGACAAAAAAAGAATACCAAGCCCTCGATGAGCTCAAGTCTTGTAAAGATATTCAAATTAAACAAGCGGATAAAGGGGGCAATCTTGTAATACTGAGTAATGATAAATACAAAGAGATTTGCAATAGGATTTTGGATGATAGATTCACCTATGAAGTATTAACAAAGAATCCAAATCTCGAATATAGATTAGCCTTAAAGTCTATATTAGAAAAAGCTAAAATGGAGAAGATTATTGATGAGCAAACATACATGTTTCTCCTACCAAAATTCCCTTGCATCTCAACTTTTTATGCACTACCAAAAGTGCACAAACAAACAGTACCTATCCCTGGTAGGCCTATAGTATCAGGAACGGGAAACCTCTCTTCCAATGCCAGTATTTTTGTGGATCACTATTTACGTGATTTAGTACAAAATTTGCCCTCTTATGTACAAGATACTAACGATATACTAAAACAGCTTGAACATTTAATAGTGCCAAAAGATACGTGGTTAGCAACCATTGACGTTGAAGCACTCTACAGTAGCATACCTCATAATCTTGGTATTGAGGCAGCTAAACAATTTCTGAGCACAAAAAGCACTAATTTTGAAAAATTTAACGACTTTATTATCCAACTCTTAGACTACGTCTTGAAATATAATTTTTTTCTGTTCAATGATAAATGGTTCCACTAGACAAAGGGGACCGCAATGGGCACCCCATGTGCCCCTAGCTACGCAAACCTTTTTTTAGGTTGCTGGGAGAAGAAGATCTTCTCAGAATCAGGCATTGAGCATCTCACTATACATGCAATGATTTGGCGTCGCTATATAGACGATATCTTTGTGATTTGGGATGGAACAAAACTAGAATTCGAAACCCTTATGGACTCATTGAACAAAAATGAGATGGGTTTGAGATTCACGCATGAAATTCATAGAACAGAGATACCGTTTCTAGACTTGCTCATCCAAAAAGATGATGAAGGAAATATTTCAACTACCACATTCAGAAAAGAGACAGCTGCAAATACGTTACTATCGTGGGACAGACAACATTTTGTAACCCTGAAAAAAGGTATCCCTAAGGGGCAATACCTAAGAATTAGGAGGAACTGCAGCTCAGACATTAAATTCAAAATTGAGGCAGATAAATTAAAACAAAGATTTCTAGAAAGAGGATACTCAAAAAAATGCCTAAAGAAAGCTTTTCAATATGCATTGGGCTGTAACAGAACAGAGTTATTGAATAAATCGCACAGGATAAATACCCAAACATCAGATAATACATATCCAAGATGTATTCTGACTTATGGCTATGAGTCTGCTTCAATCAAAGATATTATATCTAAACATTGGCATCTATTAAGAAGTGACGATGACTTGGTAGATATACTTCCAAAAAAAATACCAATTGTTTATGGTAGGGGAAAAAACCTGAAAGACACATTAGTGCATAGTTTTTTAAAAGAGAAAAAACATAAAAAGACATGGCTCAATCCCCCACTAGGATGTTTTAGATGTGGGAACTGCAAATTTTGTAGATATATCAAACCCACAAAAATCTATGAACATCCGTCCAATGGGGCAAGATATGTTTTAAAGGATTTTTCAAATTGCTGCACTACAAGTGTAGTTTATGTGGCTACATGTTTATGTAAAAAAATCTACGTAGGGAAAACACGACGCCAACTACGAAGACGTATTGGCGAACATATCTATTCCATTAAGAAAGATCTTGACACCCCTATAGCACGCCATGTCAAAATCTTTCATGGCGGCAATAGTGAAGTTCTCACATTCACAGCCTTTGAAAAAGTCTATCAAGGCCCCAGACAGGGGTACCTAGATAAAAAACTTCTCCAACATGAAGCAAAATGGATCTATAAATTAAAAGCTTTATCTCCAGAGGGTTTAAATGAAGGTTTCACATTTTTACCCTTCATTTAAATAGATATTTATTAGTATTAGATTTAATATCTATCAAGAGTAACCACTTAATCTGCATGGTTCACGTGTGACTACAATTATTATTTATAACTATAGATTAGGATGTTTTTGTCACTGATAGATTGTATTAATCTTTCTATAATTGGCACTATAATTGGTATTGAGTAATGTTATGTACCATTTATTATGATGGCTTGCATTACATATGATCATCACTGTATCATGGCCGTTACACAGTCACTATATACCTTCACCCTCTTTTCCCTGCTTATAAATTGTTCTCTATTTTTACTTAGATCACATATAGGGTTCTCCCTATCATACCCCCTGAGGTTTCCCATACGTACTTATTCACCTCTTATATAACAGATTATTATTTTTCTGCTTCTATGTACCACTTGTATTTCACCCTATATTTTTAGGTTGCATACATTTTCTGCCAGTTTATAGATTCCTTTTCCTTTATCTGCATAATTATTATTTCCCACAGCATTTTTCCATGCAGTTAGTTCATGTAGTTACTCTCTTTTTATATCTTATGCTACTCATTTGTATCTCATTCCTCATTGCCTTGAGTTTCCAACTCCATGCTTCATAGGGGCTGTCTATTTGCCACTATCGTTATTTCATTTTATTATACTCTCTTTATAATCTATGCTTATTTCCATAACGTTTGCTTCATCCTTATCCTACTGCATCATAGCGCAATGAGCGCTTCCTGGATTCACTGCGCAGGTCCGTTTAGTGTCAATTGGTTGCTGTAGTTACGGCAGCGTTTAAAAAGAGGGCCAGACGGCTCAGCAGACTCTACCTTGACAAAGAAGTCTGATGACGTCTAAACGCGTCGGCCTTTGATGACGTGGCATGCCTTGCAGCTAAGGGCACGCCGGCGTCTTCTCAACTAACAGTATTGTATCTTAAATATTTAGAGGTTGTATGCTTACCCTCCCTGTCCGTTTCCATATGAGTGAATGTGGTTGTCTGGATATGAGTTAGATCGAGCACGCAATAGACGGTGCTTAGAGTAATAGCTAGCCTGCTGGCTTCCATTTACTCTTCATTTACTGATTTTTCCACATTATGCTAATCTCTGTAATGGAGTATGGGCAAAACAGAAGCAAATCTGTTTAAGAGGAGTAGTCTTGAGTGGACATTATATGGATATAATAGTTCTACTAAGATAGAAAACTAAGGAACCCCTATGACTTTATTGTGCACCTTTTAGAACTTGTGCTCTGACTAAAAAGCAGATTAATATGGTATAATTAGATCCTGGTAAACCATTAAGAGATATATATATACATATAAAGGTCAGATTACTCCAGGCTATTTATATTGTGAACCCTAGAGGATTAGGGTCACTGATATCCAAAATATCCAGAAACATTACATTTATTAATGTATATTATAGATCTATGATAATTATAAAGACAGGATTAATTAAATTGGATAAGCCATCCATTTTCCCTCTGAAGTACTGTTAGGTGTGAACTTATGAACCCCTCTATTAAGAGTTTTAAAAAATCACCAAGCGGTTATATGTTCACACATCAACCAGCCTATTTTATATTTCCTTTTTTCCAATCCGGGATTTTTTATACAAATTGTTTTTAAAGATATCGCCGTTGTTACCCCTTATTAATAAATACTTTAGTTTTAAATTTTTCCCACATTGTATATAGATTATTAACCAATGGGTAGTAAATACCTTGGGAGCCTAGCATTCCTATTAGACCTTGATCAACATAATCTTATGCCTAACAATATCGCACTTTCGGACAGCAAGAGCCACCCCCACAACTAACCCAATGGATGGTAGTGTCAATCAGCAGTTGAGTCTGATCATGAAAATGAAGCTTAGCGTTTAATATTCCTCAAAATTCCTTTTAAAGAATGTAAGATGAATTTTATTACAGTTCAAAATCTAATTAAAACATCTAGTGGTTGTTCTTTACTGGACTGAATTTACCTCATATGTAAACTTCTACATGAAAATTTGCAAATTTGCACCCACTTTCACATTAAGTTTCATGAATGCATTTAATAGAGGATAATCAGTAGTGTGTGAAAAAATACCAAAGTAAACCTTATTAAACTTTCCCTGATGTTTCCTAAATCTCTTGAGCTTGCAAGCAGTTGATTTGCAGGGTTAACACCCCTGGAAATCCCTGCTAAAAATAGGATAAAATTAATTATTTATTTTGGCCAATCATACTCAGCTAATACATTGTATCGATCTGGAATAGCAGTTAGTGCAGGAAGGAATCATGGCATGTGTAGTCCCCTGCAATAGGAAGCAGGAGGAGTCAGACACTGCTGTATGGACCTCTGCATTGAGCTGCTGCTGGCTTCAAGGTTAATAAAGGGTTAAAATCCATACTCAAATGCAGTGTTTCTATTGGGATGTTCACTGTACCTATGTACAGTTTAAATAAATAAAATATGTGTGTAGAATGACTCTGTGTAATGTGTGTGTCTGATATAAGCAGCAGGTGTTAGATTAGAGAAAGGGAAAATAGGGAAACTCAGATATACCTTAAATATGTTTTGTAAATCATCTGGTTGGTTGAGGATTGCATATATATCACTGCCAAGGAGAGTGGTCATACTCTCCATTACAAGATTAATAGAACAGGAAGTTTAGGCTTAGATCACATTGCACTCACTATTTTATAAAGTTAGAAATACCATATTAAAAATATTGGAATTATTCATTTACAATAACACAGTCTGCCTATAAAATGAAAAATGTGAAGGTTGTGCTTTTTTAAAACTTTCTATAAACATGTTGTCTGTTATCAAGTGGTGTTATGCAAAAGGGCAAATAGAAATAAATGACAATAGTCCTGAAATAAGCAATTTTGTAATTATTGATACTGTATATAGAGGGTTTCTTGTGATATCAAAGAATCATTTTAAAGCAGTAATTCTGTTATTTCACAAACTTTATTCCACCCCCACCCACCCCAAAAAAATAAAAAATGACAGTAATCTTTTAACATTTCAGTTGGTGCAGTACTTTAACATACCCCAAGTAACAATTTGCTAGAATGTGGTCTTGAGGTCACTGATACCATAATTACTTTGTTTCGTGAATAACAGTATGGAGTTTTTAACCACTGCAACACTTTGGGTATTTTTTCACTATTTTTTCATGCAAGAATGTTTTTAATGTTAGAATACATTTTGGAGTTTTGTGTACCTTTTTAAAGCTCTACATGAAAAGCGATCACAAATGTAAGTATAATTGATAAATAATTCAGAGTTCAATTTTGAGTTTATGAACAAGTTTTTCATTTTTTATCTTAGTCTTCCTGCAGGAGACTTTTTTTTATGTAACTTTTATTTTCTGTGAATTTGAACATATTATTCTCTGCCTGTTATCTATTCCATTTTTATATTTTACACATTTTCATACATCAGAAAACAAATTGGGAAAAAAAAGTTATATAGCTTTTAGTCATTTTGGCCAATGAAAGGCATATATACCATTGTTTCAATAACTGGCAAGACAGTTTGTGTAGCAAAGCCTCATGGTATTTGTAGTCTTGTATTCCCCTCCTCAATAAAGCAAGGAGGAACTCAGACATTGCTGTGTGGTTTTCTGCTTTGTGCTCCTGTTGGCTTTAGGGTTAAAATCGTACCCAAATGCTATTGGTAGGTACACTGGCCTATGTAAGCACCTCTGGTGGTGAGCAAAACAAGTGTTTTTTAAATAAAATAAATATGTATGTGTCAATCCTGCGCAGTGCTTTAGGGAAAGCGCCATGGACCCCGGATTCCAAGCTCAAAGACAGGGCCATCCATTCTTCGCAATATGTTATTCTTGAACTGTAACTTAACTTATGTATAGCGCTACAGAATATGTTGGCACGTTACAAATAAACAATCATAATAATAATGACTCAATGTAATGTGAGTTTCCGATATAAGCAACATGGAAAAACAGGGAAACTTCCAGATACCTACTTAAACATACTGTTGAATCATATTATATTCTTTGTGACGTCAAGACTATGATCAAATGTGTTAAATTATATGGAGTGCCTTTCCATATTTTTATAAGAGAGATGACATATTGTCTGAGATTAATGTCAAAAACTGTATTTTTTAGAGGAAATAAGACCCTTGGTCATTTGTGTGCTCCTTCTGTGATTCTATCATAGCCTGATAAAAAAGCTAAACAGTGGCTTAAAGTTGTGGGCAGCTATAGTTGTAGGAGAATACACTGTAAAGCAGGGGTGTCAAACTCGGTCCTGGAGGGCCACACCCAGGCCTGGATTTGAGGATTTCCTTTCTGTGTACAGGTGAGTCAGTCAGGATGACTGCAGAAACAGTCTCACCTGCTTGTAGCAAGGATATCCACAAATCCAGGCCTGGGTGTGGCCCTCCAGGACCGAGTTTGACCCCACTGCTGTAAAGCATGCTAGTATATCCAAACCACTAAATATTTTATTTCAATATGGTACTTTAAGTTGCTAAACTTGCTTATGGGCAAAATGTGTTTAGTAAGTATTAGATTCAGCCTTTATATTTTCACTTTTCTATTGAAAGATTATTTATTGCAAGGCTTCCATTCTCCTTAATGAGCTGCTTGTTGCAGTATCTAGAGGGTGTGTCTTTGTAAACTACTTCAATTTCCATTAGTCTTAATGAAAGCACTGGCAGTTTCACCTGCCACATTTCCATTGTCCAAACAGAAGCTTCCTATGTATTAAAAGTCAACCCTCACCTTAGAAAGTAGATCTTTAGAAACTGAAATGACAGCTTCTACTACAACACAAAATCAATTTTCCTGATTTCAAAAGTAGTTGTGCAAAATAACAAATTTTAAATATATCTTATATATATGACCACTGTAGTTTTCTAAAGCATACACTCCCCATTTAAATAAGGAAAAATACAAACCTATAAGTTAAGAAATCTACATATATAGAAATCAGACATGTGTATATTTAAAATTATATTGCTCAGCATGTCTTATTTCCATTATACAATACAAATAAATGTATTAAAAAAAACACATGGTGATATTTACATATAGAGAGAATGTAACTCCAGGTATTAGCAGCACTAACTACCTGACAATGCCTTAGTTAGTAGACAAGTGTTAGAAATGTAAACAAAAACATAGTATAAAAAAAAGTATAATTAGAGATCTATATATAAATACATATAATATTGTATACACACACACATATATATATATATATATATATATATATATATATATATATATATATATATTTATGTTTGTAAAGTGTAAAGAGCTGGATAGGAGATGAATACATGGTGCTACTTAACTGAGATAAATTGCATGAAAATAGCACTAATGCATCTTCTTAGTAAATTTAGTCAGAAAATACACAACAAAAAGATATATGTTAGAAAACTCTGAGCATAATTATGCGGGGGAAAAGTAGCTAGTTTTTAATTAGTAAAAAATACATTGTGATTAGTCTGCAAGATCCGGGGGAATCCATGATAAATTGGTGGAAGCTATGTGTGTGAGAGGGCGTTTACTTTTCTGGAGAGCTTTGGTTGCATCTTTTGCTGCAACAATTTGTTTTTATCAATTTCAATCTTATCCAGTTATCATACAAATGCTCTGTACTACTACCTGACCCCCCCCCCCCTCCCCCCATCATCCAGCTCTCAGGATATGATGTAAGAAACACAAAATGGAATCCTGTAGTCCTAAACAGACTCATCAAATTATATAGCTTCTAATTTTGATAGTTTGGTGCATACTTGACAACCAAGTGTCTTTTCTCTCAATCAGCAGTGGTCCTTTAAGACACACTGAAACAGACTGATGTGGATGTTTTAAACACCAATATAATATAGAATATTGTGATGACAAAATGTCCTTATTATAATGAGGACAATAAATATCTGCCATATTAAGCTACAGTATAGTAATACTATAGCAAAGTCTGTACCCAACGATATGTGATAATACATGGCAAGTTTTTCCCCCCTCAAATTATCATTTTATTACAGTAATAATGTTTAATTCATAGATGCCATATGCGGCGAGAGTAATATTAAAACAGTCACAACTTAATAAAGCGTAAGTTATGACTACTGTTTTAATAACATTCATTCTGCACTTAACACTATGCATAGAAATTATGAAGTCCACTGTAAACCAAATAATAATATACTGTGAATATTAATACTGTTTGATAACAAATCAGATTGACTGTTTAGTATATACAAAGATAGGATCACTGTATCAGTGGTGGAGCTAGTGCATAGGGGGCCCCGATGGAAAAAAAATAAAAATAATCTGGCCCCCCCACCACCCAGGAGGGGGAGGGCACATTTTTTTTTGCACTTCCCCAACCCCCTCCAACTTCAACTCAATACATACATATATATAAAATATATAGAAAAAATAAATATACAAATATGTGGGACTGTGTGTGTGTGTATATATATATATACATATATATATATATATATATATATATATATATATATATATATATATATATATATATATTGGTGACTTGTCTGTCAAATCAATTTGAAGCCATGGAAATGCTGTTTGGCACACAATGCTAAGCTTTTTATACTCTAAGGACCTTAGGCGCTCATTGTGAGCCTCTCCTCGTGTGTCCTTTGGCTCCTCTCTATATTTTTTAAAATACTAATTAATGAATTACCGTAATTGCTTAATAAATTAATATAGTTTACCTTTTTCTAATTAATATATATAACAATCCATAGCCTGAAGAGGTAACAATCTCTTTTTATTGTCCTGCAGCATATAATGTCCAGTGGGACTGTTGCTGGCCTGAGGAGATAGTGTCATGAATGTCCCAACTGTGCATTAGAAATAGGCTGTGTGTGCGAGGGCAAACCGTGGGTTTATTTGTGTAAAGCTCTACTGTAGATGTGTAATGTTGTTAGTGGCAAGTTAGGATTGTAAAGTAGCGTGTATTGTCTATGTGCTATGCAGTTCGCGAGCATTTGCCGTCATTTGTAATAATGTATTTTGTACCACGTACGTTCCTGGGTGAAAGTGGTACGCCGTTGGCGGTGTTTGACAACTATTATATGTGATTTTATTTATTTATATTTTTCTTACATTTAATAAATGTGACAATGGTATGTATAGATTCCACTAGGAAATTGACCGTCAAAAATGACAGGAGTAAAGTTGTAAGCCTGGAAATGCTGTTTGCCACACAATGCATGGCTATGGGCCCTCTGAGCACCTTTGGTGCTCATCGCGAGCCCCGTGCTGAGCGCCTTCATTGCTCATTGCAAGCTGCAACTTTCCTGCTTTTGAATGATCACCGAAGACTCATTGCTGGCGGCTCTACGGCGCCTCAATCAAAAAACAACCGAGGAAAGCGAGGTCGCAAAAATACGAAGTTAACGACAAAACCGTGTCCATCAAGAAACACCAAAAACACACATAAAAAAAAAAAAAACATAAAAAAAAATCACCCACAGCATGGGGTCACAGCCAGGACGTCTGGGAGTGAGGTTGCACGTGAATTAAAGTAGAATTTAAGGAGTTTCGGCACTTGAAAATCGGTTAAGCGAAAAAAAAAATGTTAGCGTAAAAAAGTTAAAAAGAGGTTACACAACCCCGAAGCATGCAAAACACCGCCAAGGAAGTACGGCTTTTAGAAACAACAAAAAAAGCAAAAATACGAAGTTAACGGCCGAACCGCGCACATAGAAAACCACAACAACAAACAAATACAACATAAAAACCCATTGCACACAGCACGGGGGGACAACCAGGACGACTGGGATTGAGGTTGCACGCCAATTTAAGTCGCATTTAAGGAGTTTCAGCACTTGAAAATCACCTTTAACGTGGCTAAAGGAGAGAGAGCCGCGAAAATCACCGCCAGGCACGTACGAGTTAGCCAGGAATGTAGGAGATACACTATTACACACGGACGGAAAATGCTTGCGAGCCAAAAAACACATAGAAAAAAGCCGCCATTTTACAACACTAACTTTCAACTAACATTAGGATTCTAAAATGGCGCTTTACCCGTCTAACCGAACGGTTTAGCTTAGCGCATGCAGCCTATTTACACTGCAAACTTGGCACATTGCTGACTCCTCAGCTGATCAACAGTCCAACTGTACATTTTCAGATGCAGGAAAATCCAAATAGATTGTTAGCTCCTCAGGATATTGATTGCTGCATATTAAATATAAATAGGTAAAGTATATTCATTTATTAATTCATATTAATTAATTTACTGTAATTACATTTTTTGATATTTTACACTGTACTTATATTTCTGTCTTCGCGATGAGCGCCAAAGGTATTCGCTGCAAAGCAGGAAACTTGAAGTACACGAGGGGAGAGGCTCACAATGAGCGACAAAGGTCCACAGAGGAGCAAAAGCCTTACATTGTGTGCCAAACCGCATTGCCATGCCTTCAAATATTATTGTGGTCATTTTTGATGGACAAGTCGATAGTATATATATATATATATATATATATATATATATATATATATATATATGTTTAAGAAATTATAGTAGATATTTAGTGGCTAACATTTTGAGCACTGTCTTAATGATCCATCACAGAAAAATATAGAGATTTCAAAAGCACATAATCTGAAGTTTTGACAGGTATACTACAAGCCCTTGTTTAATATATTTGTCAGATATAAAGATATGCATATATATATATATATATATATATATATATGTATACAGTATGTATGTATCTATATATATATATATATATATATATATATATATATATACATACATATCGCTTCCAGCTCAGAATTCCAAGAAAAACAGTTATTACACTGCATTCTGGGAAGCTGAGCAGGGACATGCAAATGTGCCCACGAATGCCTCGCTCTTCAATCCATAACCATTTTAAACATTGCTTCCTTTAAGCTTATGCCCGCTGCATTACACAGCTTTTATGCAAAGCCAAGGTTGGATTATACACAAGTTAGAAATCCTACTCACGTACAGCCGATTCAAGGTTACTGCCTATAATCAGCGTGGTGCGGGATCCCAGCTTGTGTAGTGGATATTTTCAATAGGTATTTCATCACAACAATCATTTAATATATGGTGGGCAAAAGAGCAATAGAAGCCCTCCACCGGTCAATAGTACAGCAAATAAATAGTACATCTGTGTTCACACCTGAATGTCTAAAACAAGTTAAAAAAACCTGCTTCCAGCTCAGAATTCCTAATTTAAAAAAACTGTATATATATTTAGGCAGCACTGGGGCCCCTCATAGGAGGGCCCCTGGTGCATTGCACCGCCTGCACCAGCAGTAGCCACCGTATATGTTTAAATCTCGAAATCTTGTCATTTTCACCTAAAAAAATCTTCAAAATCCACCACTATCTGACAAAACACAGCTAATATTCTATTTCATCTGTCTCCACTCCAATCCATACTGATCGCATCCGCTAGACTCATCTTCCATACTAATGCTCAATGTCTGCAGCACCTCTCTGCCAGTCACTCCACTGGCTTCCCATAGCCTCCAGAATCAAATTTAAAAGCATGACCCTAACGTACAAAGCTCAACAACAATGCACCCTCTTACATCTGCTCTTATATCAAAATAATCTCCCAACCGCCCTCTTCGTTCTGTAAATTACCTTCTTCTATCCTCCTCTCTTATCACCTCCTCTCACTCCCGTCTCCAAGGCTTTTCTCATGCTGCCCCTATTCTATGAAATTCCTTTCCTCACTCCACTAGACTGTCTTCAAGCCTTAAAACATTCAAAACTTTGCTAAAAACAAATATGTTTAAAGATACCTATCACCGCCAGCCTAAATATGCACAATGCATCTAGCACCGCTTTACCTCACCCTTACCCTTTAGACTGCAAGTTTGCGAGTTTTCAAACTTTTAGTGCTTTAGGGAAAGCGCTTTGTATGTTTGATTTTAAGCTCAATAACAGAGCCCTCCATTCTTTTGCAATCTGATAAAAAAAACTGTTTGATTTGTACTTAATCCCTGTACAACGCTACGGAAAATGTTGGCACGTTACAAATAAATAACATTAATAAATAATAATAATATTGGACTGTTAGGTGTCAAATAATGTTGAAATGTCATTACTTTTCATTGTTTTTTGGTGCTATAATGTCTCTTTAACTGCTGCTCCAGCACTCAGCAATGGTTTTAATACCATTTACGAGTGGTCTTTGGTGCTTGTAATATTTTCTTCAGGTTTTTGTAGTTACGCCAGTGCCCTGGTTTGCAAGTGATCTGTAAAATCTTATTAGCATAGGGTTTTGGTGTAATAGTTTAACAAAGTAGCTTGTAATCTTTTGTCAGTGCAAAAATCAATGGAAAAGTCTGCCGTAATCTTTGGCTCCGGCTTGCTGCAATTATTCATGGCACTGACTTGTAGCAGTTCTCTCGCAATATTTCAGGGATGGGTGATTAACAAAGCTAGGTACCTTGTTCTTACACCTACTGCACTTTTGCAATATAGGGGTTAGCATCGGGGCCATATTCTGTAGCACTATACAGGGTGTTCAACATATAACAAAATACAATTTAAATGCATACCAAAAGACTTGGGAGTTTACAGTGCAAAGTACATAGGGCCTCATTCTATTAGCGGCCGTAGGAGATGCGGGGCCGCAAGGACCGGCCGCAAGCTATTCGGCTATTCTATTCCCCTCCGGCCGGGGATTCCGGCAGGCTTGTGGCCGGCGCCTTGCTATCCCTTGCGGCCGCTCACTCCGGAGAAAAGCCTTTGATCAAAAACGGCCGCAAGAGAATCGGCCGCAAGAAAATCCTATTTGCAATTCAATTGCTCCGGGAACCCTCTCTGCAAGGCTAAAAGCGAGCCGCAGCTTACTTGCAGGAAAAAGGTCCCGCTAGCACCAATTAAGCACAAAATATAGCCCAAATAAAGCCATCATGCACTCTGAGGAGACTATAAAGTGATTTTAGGTGTTAGCAAAAATAGCACAATATTCCCCTATACTTAAATCCGTAAATAAATTATTTTTTAATATATGTCAAATATCCATGTAAAAAGTCCTGAGTGCTTGGAGCACCTCAGACCCGCCCACGCGGGTTTGGGCTGATGTGCAAGCTTGAGAGGGGGTTACTATTAATCCTCATGTCCCCCAATATGATCCCTAGCATTTACAAAGATTTACAGTGCAGTCTTCAATTTATATTTGACTTTAAAGATATGCGGCCGGCCGTAAGGGGAGATCCTTGCGGGGCCGTATAATAGAATTGCGAGGTAACAGAACCCCCGCAAGGAATCGCAGCCTTACGGCCGATTTACGGCCGATAATAGAATGAGGCCCATAGTGTTTTTTCAAAGCTCCTTACAAGATTGAAAAATGTACAGTATTGAAGAGCTACACTTGAAAATATGCAACATGCTTTTAGATTGAAAAAAATATAAAATAAATAATATGCCTCTAATGTATTATCTTTTACATATTGGTTTTAGCAGGTCACTTCCTCAGGTGGGAGGAGACTTTGAATGTACCAGAAGTTTGTGTCAAGAATATGGTAGTAAGAACTGTCAGCAATCTCGACAGGACTATAGGTTTGCATGGAGACACAGGCAGCAGCAGGCAAGAATACAAAATTAATGCCCACAATAAAGGAAAATTGCATACAAATCTGAAAGATTTTAAAAAAATATATATTTTTTTATTTCTTGTAACATTTTGTCCATTATCATGTTTAGTTAAACAAAACAAAACACATTAGTCCTTTAATGTATTTTCAGATCACAAGCTGATTAACACTGGGAAGTATTTGCAAAAAGATTCCTAATGAATAATCAGAGTATTGCAGTATATAGTGATACCTTTTTTATTGGACAAACATATATGTTTGTCCAATAAAAAAGGTATCACTGTATACTGTAATACTCTGATTATTCATCTGGATTACTGGACATTCACTGGCTACCTCACTCTTCAAAAAGATTCCTTTAATATATATAAGTTTGCTACATATAATTAGCAGCATCATAATATTTTTAATATTTATGCAAAAATAATGATTTACATTTTTATGTTTTTTTGTGTTGAAGAGCTTTGCATAATTCCATTCCGAGCAGTACAAAGGAATTCATTCATTTGACAAATCAGCTAATCCTATTAGCACAGTTAAAATTATCTTACGGCCCTTGTCAAAAGGCATTTTTCCTGTAAAAGCAAAAATAAGAAAACAGTTTGCTTCCTTGGATCTCATGGCCTTTAAAAATTCTCTATATTTATTTCATGCTCAATGGATTCTGTGACAGGCAATTTATCTTGGACAGAGGCTGACACTAAAGTGTAATTTTTGATGAAATCCTGACTGACCTTGGTTAACAAGTTTATGTTGACACCTCAACTGTCTGTAAGAGCCATATTTAGGTTAACAGCATTCACCTTGTTAATGACTAACTGAAAGTGCAAAAGAATTATAATAAAATGTCTTCACAGAGATGATTACACATAATGGAGAAGGGACTTTTATGTGTGGAAAGGTGTTGAAAATAAAGTCTGGAGGAGATTTTGATTTGAGTGGGGGAAATAGATTCAATAAATATAAATAGTGTAGTGATGCTAAGGGATGATTTCAGTGATCTTGGGGGGAAATTGGTTTAATCAATAGTGAGGTCATGTTGAACAACTCATATCAAGTAGTGAATACTTCAAACCAGCAGAGAAATAAAACACTTAACAGGAAAAACGGGAGAGCTAGAATTATTTATAGTAAATAAAATCAGCAAAAAATATTGGAAGGGATGCAGCATAAACCATAAGTGAGGATATGCTACTACTACCTAATAATGGGAGAGAACACTTGGAGAATATTATATGACCAAGCTATACAAATTAGGTTGTCTTGGATCTTGTAATCATAAATAATATTAATATATATATATATATATATATATATATATATATATTTATTTATTTAAACACATATAAACTTGACTTGATTTGAGATATAGAAAGGAGTAAGGATTAGCTGCAAGTGCTACATGGGGGCGCACAAATCTGAGGGCAGCATAACATCTAAATAGGCCCATGCAATAGGATATGCATTCTCCATGAGGACCCATGATTGGCTAAGTAGGAAAAACATTCTTGGTGTCAGTCTTCTTGTTTGACAGTTTTAGGATGAGTTAACAAATTGTTAACTATATTTATTAAAGTGACAATGGAATTTTTAAATATGGTATTACTATCATATATATAGTTGTGGTAATTACGATTTGTTGGTCACTCTATGTTAAAAATTACGGGCTTGCGCATGCCAAAGGCGCTCCTCCCGAGGCCTGCAAGACTTTGAAAAAGTCTGGCAATGAGCACCAAAGGAGCTCATTGAGGGCCACACGATGAGCGCAGAAGTTTGTGTCAAGAATATGGTAGTATGAACTGTCAGCAATCTCGACAGGACTATAGGTTTGCAAGGAGACCCCAACCTCAGGAAGTAACAGGCAGCAGTCTGACAATGAGCACCAAAGGAGCTCATTGAGGGCCTAACGATGAGTGCTGAAGGTGCTCATTGCGAGGCGTGGGAGAGGCTTGCAATGAGGCCTGCAAGTTAGAGGGGGGAGCCTTGCATTGTGTGGCAAACAGCATTGCCAGGCTTCAAATTCAAACGGGCAAGTCGCTAGTCACATATATAGTTGTCGTAATTACGATTTTTCGGACACGCTATGTTAAAAGTTACGGGCTTGCGCATGCCGTAGGCCTTTGGTGCTCATCGCGAGGCCCGCAAGACTTAGAAAAAGGCTCTCAATGGGAGCCGAAGGCTGTAGGACTTTTAAGGCTTCAACAGCCGGCATTTTTTTCAAGCCTGTATCTCAGAAACCATTTGAAGGCCCCCAAAAGACGCCACTTCCTTACAAAACTAACTGACAACCTCACACACAGCACAGGGGGAGAGGCAGGGAGCCTGTAAGTGAGGTTGAAAACTAATTTTGTATTCAATTGGCGTTTTTTTTAGGTCTGAAAACGGCTAAGTGAGAAAAAATGGCGACCGTAAAGACTTTTTTTTCAAGGCCGCAAATCGGAAGGCCATTTTGGGCTTGGGTAAATTGATCAATTTCCCAAGCCTGCAAATGGTTTCACACCCGTATATGGAATAAGGAAGGGGAGGGAGAGGAAGGAGAGGGTGAAAAGAGACACAGGGAAGTGAGGGATGGGGAAAGAGACACAGGCATGAGAGAGGGTGGAAAGAGACACAGGGGAAGTAGATAAAGGGGGAAAAAAACAGTGCAGGAAAAGGGGGGCGATGGGAGGGAGAGGGGGAAAAGAGACACAGGGTAGTGAGTGGTGGGGAAAGAGACACATGGATGAGATCGGGGGAAAGAGACACAGGGGAAGTAGATAAAGGGGGGAAAAAACAGTGCAGGAAAAGGGGGCGATGGGAGGGAGAGGGGGAAAAGAGACACAGGGTAGTGAGTGGTGGGGAAAGAGACACATGGATGAGATCGGGGGAAAGAGACACAGGGGAAGTAGATAAAGGGGGAAAAAAACAGTGCAGGAAGAGGGAGAGGGGGAAAGAGACACAGGGGAGAGGCTTGTATTCTGTGGCAAACAACATTGCCAGCCTTCAAATTTTACGGGCAAGTCGCTAGTAGGTAATAACAGTGTAATGTTAATTTTTAAAAGTGTTTTTCTTACAGTAAACTAACAGTATAATATGCAATTTTGAGCTGTCTTCTAGCCTTTCTGTTCCAGCCACAAAATATGTTCTAATCTTTTGATAATGGAAGATCATCTGCATTAATTACTGATTAGTCCCTGAGGCATTGAGTCAGTTGTCTTCTGTGCAGCTGACTGTACATTAAGAATACCTAGTCTCTCTTTGCACAGCACAAAATGTATTAAAATCTGAAATAAAAAAACAATGTTTTGCATCTCCTCACTCTACTAAAATGACCTATTGTTTTGCACATTTTAATGTGACTATTCATCCATTAATATGCTAACAGAAACATTGTGCATTATACTTTGTTAAAAATGTTTTTATTTGTATTATCTCCTGCACCTTATTCTAAATTATGTTTTTTATTACAGTTTATAAAAAAAGGCAAAACTACAAGAGTACAAAAAATTGTTATTTTAAAAATATCAAGATTTCATGAGGAGCTTTGATTGTGTTGTTGTTTACATGCATCCTGTATATACTATATAGTTATGTTTCAATGTTTTACATTATGGTGTAAATCTGATACATTCAATTTCATACCAAACAGGCATTTGTGATCTTTTGTAAAATAACTATTTTTTGTATGGAACTGAAAGATCATTCTTAGTACTGTTACATGTCTCCATCATGCCAAGAGACCTGTTTTTCCCACCAAACTTCTCATTAAACAGTAATGTTACTGAAGCTAAGGACTGGGTAATAACATAGCACGTTTTTCCTCAGGCCCACCTAACATGGGTATCCATTTATGACTATGGGTCCTGTTCTCAGGCAGACTTAAGAACATAGCCATGATTAGGGTACAGTGCAAGAACCCACTCACAGACAGCTGTTTCCCCCTAATATTAGACTCATCCATGTGAGAGTGGTTCTGGTAATTATGAAATTAGGTTGTAGAGAGACTGTGACCAGACACTAAATATGTTATGGTGGATAAAGAGGTGATTGAAAGACCCTCCATTGTATTTCCAGAAAGGAAAGAACAGATTATTCACCTACATTTCTCACATAGGCCAAAATACCCTTTTACCCACATAATTTATCAGTAAATAGTGTTTTCACTGTAGCTAATGATTCTGGGTCTTGGCATGCAAATGAGGCTATAAATGTACCCCTTTTTGCCTCAGTCCCAGTTAATATCTGAAGCAGTTTAGTACCAATAGGGCAAAAGTGGGTTTGAGGCAAAAAGGTGGTTCATTTTGAACCTCATTTGCATCTCATTACCCAGAATCCTACTACAGTGAAAATATAAAAAGTTCTATGCGAATAAAAACAGGTCTCATGGCTGCCTTAGACATGTTAGTATACTCAGAATTAACTTTTATTTCCTTCCTGGATCTCAATCACACTTCTACCACCATAACATATTTAGTGTCTGGCCGGTATTACTTGTATACAAATGGAAATACAGCATTAGTGTAATGTACTTTTGTGTCATGCTATCAGAGCAAATTTTATTCATGTTTGCCATGACCTATCAAGCCTAATGTTTAAAAAACAGCCATAGATACATTGCACTTATAACTGTGTGTAAACAACACATCAGGTTAAAGCTGGTAGATCATTTTGATGCAATTGTACCAATTTGTGATGCACATTTACCAGTTTCATGCATTTCAAAAACATTTATGCTCAAAGCACATCAGTTTGTCTGAAATGATTGCAATTCAGGCAGAGCACATTGAGAGTGCAATCAGTAGATTCATAAGCACACAATCCTGAAATGAAATAAATATGTATTTATTTCATATTGTAAAACTGTATTTTTTATTTATTAGTTTGGAAAAATATTTGCAGGCAAATGTAATTACACACTTTTTCTATATATATCTTTTGGATTCTCAGAGTAAGTATTTCATTGTGATTAATCATTTTGATTAACTCATCTCTGCTCAAAATGTGCCTGCCAGTAATCCCTGTGGAATAGATTTGAGAAACTCTGCTCTAGGGAACACATATATATGACATACATGGTAAAAAATCAATATTAATTGTTTGTCGCACAACACTCTATGCTAATGTAAAAACAGTAAAGAAAAATGGCAAGGTTTACCCTATCATTACATGATTAATACAGCCACTGACATGTGTAGGACACCAACCTACTACCCTTTACTAGCTATAAACTCCTCATATTATCGAACTTTTATTTTTTATCCATATATCTCATCTTTATAAATAATTGTCCATGATACCTGGTGAAGTATTCCTTCTCAGAAACAAAATTAACCATTCCTATTACTTTTTATAATTTTGGTGTTAGTTTTCATGAGCTCCATAATTATGCCAATGCTCTCTTTGACACGTTTAAAATGAGATAGTATTTTTTTCCCAATCTTTATTTACTCTGAGTAATCTTATAATGCCTATAATGCATCTGGAGCTTCTTGTATATCTGTCACTTGATTTCATCCCAATATTTGCTAACTATTGGACCGTACCACCACATGTGTGTAAATGTACCTAATAATCTACGACCATACCACGACAATTGAGCTTGTTTTAAGTGTAGGTGCTAATGTTGTCATATAACTTGTTCTTTTCACCTACTACAAACAAAAAGCTACTGTGAAAAACTGTGACAGATGAATATTGGGAAAAAAAGGATACTGAATATGGATGACATGGTTTTGGCATTGTTTTTCCTTCAGGAATATTATTAAAAATAAATTACTCTCTAATTGCCACCTCTCAGCAAAACATGACATTAGGCAACAAAATACTGATACCAAACAGTTTCCAGAAGACTGCAGAAGACGGCGGATTATATCGTGTATTTTATAAGGCCGGAAAAGATGGATATAGACAATGTATCTGAATCTCAAAGAAAATACTGTAAAGCAAAAGTCTAGCAAATTTAATAAAAAAACAAAACCACTTTTTTTTACAAACACAGTCAGTTTTGTTATCAGAAAATAAAGTCAGAAAGAGCATGTGGTGAAATTATACCCAAGTGAAACATGTTCTTGTAACAGTTCCAGGTCATGCTACCATATTATGGCGGCCTTGACGTTTATAGGAAAGGGGCTACATCAGACAAAGGAGATGTATTCTTCGAAAAAACTAAGAATCAGTAGACGAAAAGGAAAATCTGGAAGAAAAAACAAGGCAAAAGGAGGAGTTAATCATACTCACTGCATCAGATTCCCTTCTGATGCATACTTATACCACAATCGAAGCTTACAAACAGTAAAATAAGACAAATGAAAATAAAGATGCTTGCAAAGGAAGGATACCGGCTGTCATGGCTGATTCTGGGGCTACCTTGCAACCCCACAAGTAGCTCTGTTATTTGTGATTCTATTACATCTAATTGTTAATATCAAAGATTATCAAAATGGACATGGGATGTGTTCTAATGATTAGAATAATAATTTGTCTTTCATTAATGTGTCATGTTTAAAGAATTAATGTGTACATATAGTTACTTCCATGGATGTGATGTGTGAGTATAGTTACATCATGGATATAATGTGTGCACATAGTTACTGTCATGGCATCTTGCTTATGTATTTGTGCATTTATTTTCTATTATTTTAGTTTGTTAAATATGTTTGTGAAATATATTCCCCAATAGCCCATATAAGCAAATAATACTTTTAAAACCAAATAGAGGTATTTAGCAATAGGAGTGTCCCCAGAGTAGTCTCAGTAATAAAAGTAGAAGATAGTTTACTGCTTTATAGTTGTAAAGCAAATCAGGTTTGGGGACCAAGAGACTATTGACAGAACCCAGGCTAAGCAGACAATTTGGATGTGAGCAGCCAGGCTCATTGTGCCCTGGAAATGGACTGTGAACCATTGAAGGAGCTTCAGCTGATAGCCAGCCACAGTTCAAGGGACAGACTCAGCGAGTATCCCTTGGACTGTGGCAGACCAAAAGGAGCAGCCATGTCCAGGGGGTTGGGGCACCATTGCTAACAACAAGGTATTAGGGCAAAAAGAAACAGACTGTCAGATTGCTGATGCACGGGAAAGTCTGGATCAGAGCAGGGAGATCCTGCTGGACAGTCAGTAAGCTAGACAGGAATAGCACTCCATATTGTGTGCCCAAGCAAGCAGAGCTGGAGCACAGTGCCATGACCATGGTGCCAGGAGAGGGAGAGTACCATACCCACACTGTGATTCCAGGTGAGATGGAATACAGTGCACCGACCGTGGTTCAAGGAGAGGGAGAAATGGAGATCCATGCCCAGACCCTTGTTCCATGTGAGCGGGCTACCATGCCCAGACTGTGGTGCAGGGGGGTGAAGACTACAGCCAAGGCCCAGATCTCTGATGCCAGCCAGCAGGTCAAGCTTGCCGGGAAACTACTCGGATTATCATTTATTTTTGCCACAGAGGAGTATATGTTTGCTCCTAGTCCCAAAAAAAAGTAGGCACTGGAGGGTCACTTGCCATGCCCAGGGGGGGTGGGGTGGGGATAGGCGTTGGCAATTGTGCTATTGAGGTTATGCCCAACATTGTGTGCCTGCTGGAATTTGGGAGACTGTGGACTGTGGGGCAACTCTATCACTCACAGGAAGTCATCAGTCAGGATGAATTCCTAGGCCTCAGTAGTAGCATTCTTTGCCTTGGAGCCCCCTATATCACAAGTACCAACACAAAAGAGAGAACTAGACATGGTGAACTTGTGAAAAATGTTAACACATTCTAAGGGAATCTATAATAGGCTATCTTTGCATAAGAAATGCAACCATACAAAGAGTCTATAGGAATGCAATTTACATTAAGTCTATTTTGGAACACAATTAGTTAGTGAGAATTACAAGGGTATACAACAAGCATTCATAACTTTACAAACTTGGATGTTATGATGAAGGACATCTGGGTCATCCTAACAAATATACACAATACTCACTGGCTACCAATCATTGTGTTCTTCAACTGGAAAACAATCCTTTATCGTGATTCAAAACATGGTTATGCAGCAAATACTGATATATCGCAAAGATATGCAGCCAACTTCAACAACGAACAAGTCTGAGTACATTCATGCATCTATTGATGTACCAGTTCAAAAGGACTATGGGTATTTTGTATGTCTGTGTGCATATGTGTTGTGCAGGGGCTCTTTGTTTCAATTCCCAGTAGACATGGTCTCGGAAAAGCAGTGGATTGCCACAGAATTTCTCCGCTAAGCAATCATTACTTCCATAGCCAAGTGCAACTCAGAGACAAAAGAGGACAATGAAGAAGCAAATAAGTCAGAAAATAATGAGCATTTTCAAAACCTATATTACAAAAAATGTTTTTAAAGTGTCATTGTATATAATATAATTTGTCCAACAAACCAAAGGATGACATATTAGTTCTGTGTCAGGGAGCAAGTCAGCACTGGTACCATCTATCCTACATTGAGATAACTCAAGCTTGTGGCTCATTCAAATGTCCAAACTGCTGTGATTAAAAAACATGTCAACATACTTTCATTTATAACATGATGCTGCATAATGTTAGAAGTTTTTAGGGAACTCTGCATTGCTCCAGTTTTCATAATTTTTCGTAGTTAAAAATCATTATAAATAATATTCCAATTTATTATAATTTAGAAATTGCTATTAAATGTAAGCATTTGTATCCTGATATTATATATTGTTTTTGAGATTGTTATAAAATATATACATTTTGGAATTAAATATAGTTTTGGTTCAATAATCAGATTAATACAAATGAATGAATAAAAGAGAAATTGTTATTAGTACATTGGAATATATCGATATTAAAACACATAAATAAATACAGGTTATTATAGTTATTGTATAGTTATTGTTATATATAGAAACTTTATCTTAAATCTTTGAATGGACAAAAATGTTAAAATATATTTTAGCCTCCAGGAATATTGAGCATGAAGCTGTAAATGATTAGTTATAGTCCATAACAAGTTTGAATGACAACTTGATATATACAGGGAGACATGCAAGAGTATTTCTGGCCCCTGGAGAAATACTGGTGCCAATAAATTGTGAGGCTGATATACCCATCATTTTTTAACCAGGTGTAATATCTTGTATTGACAGATCAATAATATTTGAAATTTGATATTTACAAATGTTTTGATATTTTTTTTTCCTATAATCTAAATTTTAAAAGAATTTTAATTGAGAATTTGAGTATTTTTCCACCATTTTTAGCGTGAATATCCACCACCGTTTTTTTACAAATTTGGGAGCATGAGGAGTATATATTAATGCAGATGTTTAATGTTTCATTGCTAAACAGATTTCTAAAAATACAATTTGTAAAAGATGAGCTCCAACTTAGAGATGCTGTGAACACCGCTTATTTTCTCACAAAAGATTTAATTGCAGTGCAATGTAAATGTGTTTATGTTGATCTTGAAGTTTAAAATATCATCAGCATAATAGTAATCCTTCTGGATTAAGACATGAGGGAGCAGGTACAGAGCATAGAAAGCAGAAAATGCAGTATTAAGGAAGATTTTCTGCTTCTCATCATTTGGGTGAGTATCATTTCCTTAAAGCTATTCACTCCCTCTTTTTCCACTCCTGGATAGATAAAAATAACATTGGTATTCAACTCTCTGGGAAGTCGATATACCAGTTCTTAGTATTCTGGGACAGAATGGATACATGAAACTAGTTTACATGGGATTCTTTTTATTTAAATAGTTTGTATTGAAATTCAAGGAAAGTACACACAATCTAATTATACATTGCATGTTTGTAACAGTATAATGGTATAGTAAACTTCTAGATGTATCTTAAAACTTTTCTTTCTTTTCCTCTTCTTCTTTTCTTATTGATTTTGATTAACCATAAAGGCTTAACATTAAATAAAAACAAAACAATAATAATATATAAAAACAGAAAAGTTGGGGGGGGGGGGGGTGTTATTAAATGTTGTGGACACTCTCCATAATGCAGATCAGGCATTGAGTTTTATGTTTCTTTTGTTTTTAGTTCCAGCATAATTTTCTATATCCCAGCATTTTTTTCATTTTTCATCTAGTTCCGCTGAAATCGTACTCGTCATGTATATAAATTAATTTTTTCTCTTAACTTCTTCAAATGTGGGAATGTTTGTTTTCCACTTTTTTTATATTACACTTTTGAAAATCTGAATCGTTATTAATTGTGATTCCTTCGGGAGTGTTGGAATGGGAAGTCCTATTAATGCTTCTTCTGTTTTTGGGGGGATATCAAATCCCCACAGTTTTTCTAAGGAAAAGTATGCTTGTTCCCATATATGCATCACTTTAAGGCATTCCCATAATGCATGTCTCAGTGTACCTGTTTCTTTGCAGCCTCTAAAACATTTACCATCCAGGCATGGACTTGAGATTTGTAGTCTCACTGAAGTGAGATACCATCTTAAAAGTCTTTTGAAGGTATTCTCTCTTAGAACTATATTTAGAGAGGAGTTTCCTGCATTTTTAAAAATGTTACCCCATTGGTTATTTTTTTTCTGATCCACCAAGATAACTGAGACTTTTTATTACTTGTGAGTTCCTTATGGGGTAGCCATAATGGAGTGAGCCAATATCCCTACTCTAATAAATGCATTCTTTATTTGATTTGTTTCCACAAATACTTTGAGGAAGACTTTTCATAATTTTTTTCTGAGTTAGGCTTAGCCAGAGCACATGTTGTATTGAGATGTTTTGTTCTTTGAGTATATAACTTTCAATTTCTACCCATCTAGGAGGTGTTTATTTAGTGAATCATTTAGACAGCTGTCAAGTCTGGTTGCTTTGTAGTTTTTTAGCAGTTCCCGGTGTTGCTAGATCACCTCTATTTTTTTAAGCTATCATCCTTGCTCTAATTACCACTGTATTTTGTGGTTACAAATAAAAGGGAGGATTGCTTCTTGTAGTTTAAGCATATCTTTTGTTTTGATTACTGTCGGAATTGTTCTGAAGAGATACACCAGCTTGGGGAGTGTGTTCATCTTTACCGCATGTAATTTGACGCTTATCACATGAATCCCCATACTCATGTGTGTCTGATGAATTTGATATTTCTGACTCTCCAGAAAGTTCTGGATGATTTTATGACAAATTGTACTCTGTCCCGGAACGGATAATTGAAACAAGTTTCTATGGGATTTTTGAATCCCATCTAATCATGTATAATAGTTGTCAAACTGAGATTTGTCGTCACATTTGCGAGCCCTGCGAGCCTCGCAAAGCGAGGCCAGCTATTTGCGGATATAGGGCCGCAACTGCGAGCCTCGCAAAGTGAGGTGAGCCATTAACGCATAGAAGCCTTCCGAGCTCGGAGCACTTTAACAATGAGCGCCAAAGCTGCTCATTGCCCTGCGAGCCTCACGAAGCAAGGCGAGCCGTTGACGGATAGAAGCAAGCAGTTAAAAAACTCGGGACTTACTTAGGAATCTCTGGGGCAAAAAAACGACCTCGCAAAAATACGACTTTAACGACCGAACTGTGGAAATCGAAAAAACACGAAAAACATGACAAAATATAAAAATAAAATAAAAACACTCACACACAGCACGGGGGAACAACAGGACGCCTGGGAGTGTGGTTGCAAGCAAATTTAAGCCGAAATTGCAGAGTTTCTGCATTTGAAAACCGTCTAAGCGAGAGAAAAAAAAGGCGTACGAAAAAAATTAAAACGAGGCGAAAGGAGACTCAGGCGCGAAAATCACTGCCAGGCACGTACGAGTTAGCAAGGAACGTAGGAGATACAGATTCGGTAAATTTAAAAGGGCTCTTTTTAAGCACACAGCATATTTTTTTACAGAAGTTTTTAGTTAGTAAAGTCCTTGCTTTTGGATAGAAGTTCACTAACTAAAAACTTCTGTAAAAAAAAATATGCTGTGTGCTTATATAGAGCCCTTTTAAATTTACAGAATCGCAATTTAATAAGGCTGTATACCTTAACAACGAACGCAAAATGCTCGCGAGCCAAGTAACACATAGAATAAATCCGCCATTTTACAACACTAACTTGCAAATAAAAACATAACAATTCTAAAATGCTGTATTACACGCCTAAAAAAATGGTTTGGCCTCGCGCACGCAGCCTATTTACACTGCACACTTGGCACATTGCTGACACTTTCTCCTCAGGTGATCAAAAAGAGATTGTTAGCTCTTCAGGATATTGATTGCTGCATATTAAATATAAATAGGTAAAGTATATTAATTTATTAATTCATATTAATTTATTAATTCAGTGTACTAAATAAATGTTTTTTATATTTTACACTGTACTCATATATCTGTCTTCGCGATGAGCGCAGAAGGTGATCGTTGCAAAGCAGGAAACTTGAACTACACGAGGGGAGAGGCTCGCAATGAGTGCCGATGTTCCTCAGAGGAGCAAAAGCCTTACATTGTGTGGCAAACAGCATTGCCATGGCTTCGAATTGTATTGCCCCGTCATTTTTGATGGGCAAGTCGTAGTTTCCTTTATAAAGGTCCTGTTCCAGCCCTATCTGTTCTGTTCCAACTTTTACACTGTCTATATAAAACAGTGTTTGATGATGTATTCACAACAGTGGGTTTACTTGTGCTACTTTTATTTGTGTATATAACCATGATATGTATGAATAGGCTGAGCTTTAATTGGACTATATATATGACTATATAGGTCTGAGGGCTTTAGCTTTATTAGCAAATGAATAGCATTTGTTGTGCAAAGTTATTGTAGGTCAGTATATGTTTGTACAATGTGTACCATGTGTTTGTGTAGCTACCATGTGTATGTGTGAGCCAGTAGTATTTGTCATGTATGTTTGGGATCTGCTGTCTATACCATGACCATGGTTAGCCTGAAATATTTTCTGGATTTTCTGGGTCATATATAATTATAACATGAAGAGCATATCTATCACAATGATATACACTGATGTAGGTGACCCCTGTTTATCACCAAAACATTGTTTAGAGCTATTGTATATGGAAGGTTTAATTTGGGCAGTATGGTAAAAGAGCTTGCAATCTAGTTTAAGCATTGCAGTGTGGCCGATAGATTGTAAACAATTTTAAGCTTTGCTGTGTGGTTAAAGAGCTTGCAATTTGCAATTTGTTAAACAAGTTTGCTATATGGTTTTATTTAAATTAGCTTACATTAAAGGACCATTGACATGTCATATTTCTAATATGAACTTTTGAATAACATGAATTCATAATGGGGAAAAAAGTATTTTTGGAAATTAAGTATTACATTCAATAATGCTTTAAGGGAGAAAACTATTTATTTTTTCTCCTCATCTTGGGGGACATTGGAGGTAGGTAAGATCTCTATTTAGTTCTGTTGAAAGAATAATCAGATTAATAATAAAATTAAATTAACTGCAACTCACAGTATTGTAGTTCTCCCCTCATTCTCCAACTACTGGCAGTCCAATATGGAAGCCACAGATCATAGAGTCTCGTAATGGTTTCCCCAAAAAAATGCTTTTTCTTTCTAGAGAGGGTCAAAGAGGGTTATTTTAAGTGGCAGGGATGGAGTCAAGGGAATTACAGTAATTCTATTTAAGCACCCAAAGTAACAAAAACGTTTCCACCTTTTATTTATTTGGGGAGTAGGGGCGCATGAGCGTTAATGGTCCTAGGGCACCACAAAACCAAAATACACCACTGATTACCACAGTGGTCCTTTATAAACGAACAGCATATACATATTTGCCTAAATATTTGGAAAATCATAACCTGTCATGAACAGGAAATTTGTTAATATAAGAACTAAAAGCAAAATGTACAAACTGTGTACATTCTCTAATAAGACATTGTGTGTTCTTTTGTTTTATTGTACTTTAAATGTAAATGGCAGCATTCCTGCTGTTGTTAAAAAATAGTACTTAAAAACATAATGAACATATAATACAGAGACCTTGGCCATAACTGTGACACGTGATTCTTTCTTATTTATGTATACATGTTCTTTTTATTCCTTCTGTTAGTTGTTTTACCTCATTATTGTAATTCCCGAAGGTTATTGGCTGTGATAATAGAAAACTAATGTACAAAACAACATAAATAATAACTTTAATAAATGCTTTATTTATGACTATAAATGTTTTAAAGTCAGAGGTTATTTAGAAAAGAAATCAAATTCTAATGACAAACACAGCAGAGACTAGGATCTTCTCAGCATGACTAACTGCTTACACTTTACTAGAAATGAAAGAATAAGAAATAAATAAAACGGAACTGTAGATAAAAAAATATTTATATTGCCATTGAACTTATAATATGCAAGTTGCTGTAGGAAAATTGAAAGGCATAATTATATTATTTTCCATGGAAACATTGTGGTAGAAGTTTAGCTTGGTTCAAAACAATCATGGTCTGCATTTTATAAATTATAAGACAATTCTACTGACCTACCTAATAGCACAATATTGCTTGTTTCATTACATACTGATATAGCTATAATTTATCAGCTATAGGAAATAGTCTTTTAAGTGGCCTTTGCATCTGGAAAAAAATATACTAATGTGTTTAAATTATCTGTAATGTCACAGCTAGTCAGGACCTGCTCTCACGTGCAAATCAGCAGAGACAATTCTGCAATTTCATATCACCATTGGAACAAAATTGCATTGAGCATTTTCCAATTGTTCAGAAGGTACAGAAAACATAGATTATAAGGAGTCCTATAAGAGCAAGCATATTTTGTGCATATATTAGTAGTTAAAAACACAATATATACATTTCTGTGTCATACTCACTTTATAGATAAAATGTTAAGAAACACAAACATGTATGTGAGTGTCTGTGTATATATATATATATATTTATTTATATATACATATATAGGGCCTCATTCTATTATCGGCCATAAAACGGCCGCAAGGCTGCGATTCCTTGCGGAGGTTCCGTTATCTTGCAATTCAATTATACGGCCCCGCAAGGATCTCCCCTTACGGCCGGCCGTATATCTTGCAACAGGCCGTAAGCTCAGAAATCTTTAAACGCAAAAATAAATTCAAGACGGCACTGTAAAGCTCTGTAAATGCTAGGGATCATATTGGGGGACATGAGGATTAATAGCAACCCCCTCTCAAGCTTGCACATCAGCTCAAATCCGAGTTTACATTAACTGTTTTTTTTCCGGCCGCATCGTGGGCGGGTCTGAGGTGCTCCAAGCCCTCTGGACTTTTTACATGGATATGTGACATAAATTAAAAATTAATTTATTTACGGATTTGAGTGTAGGGGAATGTTGTGCTATTTTTGCTAACACCTACAATCACTTTATAGTCTCCTCAGAGTGCAGGATGGCTTTATTTCGGCTTTATAATGTGCTTAATTGGTGCTAGCGGGACCTTTTTGCTGCAAGTAAGCTGCGGCTCGGTTTTAGCCTTGCAGAGAGGTTTCCTGGAGGAATTGAATAGCAACCAGGATTTTCTTACGGCCGAAACTCTTGCGGCCGTTTTAGATCAAAGGCTTTCCTCCGGCGCGAGCGGCCGCAAGGGATAGCAAGGCGCTGGCCGCAAGCCTGCCGGAATCCCCGGCCGGAGGGGAATAGAATAGCCGAATAGCTTGCGGCCAGTCCTTGCGGCCCCGCCTCTCCTACGGCCGTTAATAGAATGAGGCCCATAGTAAATAGTACATTTGTGTTCACACTTGAAAGTCTAAAATAAGTTAAAAAAATATATTTCCTGCTAAGAATTCAGAGAAATACAGTTATTCCACTGCATTCTGGGAACCTGGAATACCCGTTTAGTGCTTCATGCAGGAGCGCTAAGTGAATCAGTGCTAAACTGGGCATTTTAACACCATATCGCTCAGACAGCGATATGTCGACTCTTACAACGCTAAGCGTGGATTTAAATGACCAAATGAGATTTGTCGTGCAAAAAACATCTCAGGGTTGAGCGCCGAGTGGGGAATTGGAGCTGAAAAGAGTGCTATGGCAAATCAGCGCTCATCGAGGTAGCATCCAGCGGGGTCTCTGTATCTGTCTATGTTTCCCTCTCTCTCTCTCTGGCTTTCTCTCCCTCTCTCTCTCTTTCTCTCTCCCTCTTTCTCTCTCAAATATGAATTTTCATATCCTTTTGCCAGAAATACACTTCTGCATATATCTATAATGTTTTAAGTATAAGGACAATAATTTTGTGAAAGTGTATTTAGCTTGATATCCCTATATGATTTCAAATCAGGAGCTCATACAATACAGTTCTTTGGGGAGATATTTGTGGCCAGTAAAAGAATGCAAAAAAAAAAAACAAAAAAACATCCAGGGCTCTCCTTCCACTAGCTGGAGCAGAGGGTATAAATTCTAACTCTCCTATAAATAAAGAGGTATAGGAGACGGAAATAATCCTCTACACATCTGCATACACTTCCATGTCAGGTACCATAATCGGAAAAGGTTTTAGTCCCAATTGCAGTTCTTTGAGAAACTAAATGTCAACAAACTAACATAAATTCACTTATTTTTGTATGGAGTGATTCATATATATAGCATGGTTCTCTATTGGAAATTATATTCAATTTTCGCACCAATGTACCTAGCCTGTTGGATCTGTTTTCTTTGGGACTTAACAACTGCATAGCTACATTATCTGATTCTCATTAATTGATTCTTATTAATAGCGATGTCCTAAATAAGTTTTTATTGACATAGACTAATATCATTTTTATATACTTTTAAATGCATTTGCTTGATTATAAATGTGTGCACCAAGCCATCTAAATTGTTAATAATTTAATTTTGTAATCTTATAGTTTGCTCTTTTGAACAATTTATTTTCTTTTTTTGAATTCCTTTTTAATATGTTAGAAAGAGAAATTGTAATTCACACACTGTCTTGTTTTCTTTCCAGGTTCGTCTAGTTGTAGAGTTGCTATGGCCTTTATTCCTCTTCATCATCTTGGTCTTGGTTAGATTAACAAACCCACCGGTACACCAAAAAGAATGTAAGTGAATCTTAATTTATGTAATCAATTATATTATGTACTGATGATTAATCTAAAATTATATGGTAATATGTTCTTGTTATACTGTATAACTTTGCCAAAATACTGTTAAATCAGATTTTTTTTTTAAATCACTTATTTTCTTGTCTATACGTGGTATCATTACACATGCCTCTTCCAATATACATGCTTCTTCCCTTCTAATCAATGGCTCTGTGCCAGTGTTAAACAGACTACAGAGTCCCAAATGTTCTGTTAAGTACTGAAGGATCATAATATAAACATAAGTTACTATATATATATATATATATATATATATATATATATATATGTATTCAAAAAGAGTTCCATAAATAAAAAACTTTATTGCTTGGTATACCCAACCCGCTCCCAGTATAACTCAGCCACTGCTCCTTGTATCAATGAACAAAGGTTTATAAATCCTAAACTAAGCACCCCCACCTCTGATCTGCAGATTTGGTGAAAGAGAAGATGGGAGGAAGGATTACAGTTGTGGAAGGATAGTGAGGGAGAGGAAGTGATTTCAGCATGCTGATGCACACAGAATGCTTCCTCCCCACTAGACACCCGGGATTGATCACATTGGTGGAATCTCTTAAACACAAAGGGCCTCATTCTATTACCGGCCGTAGGAGATGCGGGGCCGCAAGGACCGGCCGCAAGCTATTCTGCTATTCTATTCCCTTACGGCCGGGGATTCCGGCAGGCTTGCGGCCGGCGCCTTGCTATCCCTTGTGGCCGCTCGCACCAGAGGAAAGCCTTTCATCTAAAACGGCCGCAAGAGTTTCGGCCCCAAGAAAGCCCCGGTTGCTATTCTATTGCTCCGGGAACCCTCTCTGCAAGGCTAAAAGCGAGCCGCAGCTTACTTGCAGGAAAAAGGTCCCGCTAGCACCAATTAAGCACATTATAAAGCCAAAATAAAGCCATCCTGCACTCTGAGGAGACTATAAAGTGATTGTAGTGTTAGCAAAAATAGCACAACATTCCCCTATACTCAAATCCGTAAATATAATATAATATATATATGTCAAATATCCATGTAAAAAGTCCAGAGAGCTTGGAGCACCTCAGACCCGGCCACGCTGCGGCCGGAAAATAAACAGTTAATGTAAACTCGGATTTGGGCTGATGTGCAAGCTTGAGAGGGGGTTACTATTAATCCTCATGTCCCCCAATATGATCCCTAGCATTTACAGAGCTTTACAGTGCAGTCTTGAATTTATTTTTGACTTTAAAGATTTCTGAGCTTACGGCCGATTGCAAGATATACGGCCGGCCGTAAGAGGAGATCCTTGCGGCCGTTTTACGGCCGATAATAGAATGAGGCCCATAATATATAAACCACAAGGTCATAATCAGGTCATAATTAATGTTGTTGTGATGTGTTAAGAAATTTAGCAAGCAATAGATTTATTACTAACAAGTGTTTCAATTCACTTCCACATGTAACGGGTACGAGCATGACTATGAAGTATAATGTCTTATATTAATAACTTTTTGCTGGAGGGTGAGGTTCTGATCCAGGGGAATGTAATGCCAACACTGCACTGGCTTAGTCACTCACGCCTGTCTGCTTCCAGGTAACACTGAATTGCAAAGATGTACAGTGGATGTAATCTAGGTGCCTGTAGGCATTTTGTTGTATGATAACCTGGCTCCTGACATTTGTTAAGCCCTGTAAATCTTAATTTGTATTTAAAGTACAGTATTAATTTTTTTCTGGTTGCTTGAGAGTTCTGCTTGCTGTAATCATGTCAATAAGAGTGATCTTTTACTTGACTATCACTCTGTCCCTTTTGATAAGTTTGTGCTATGAATTCGTGTGGGAGTAATTATACAATAATGGCTTTTATACTGTATAAATGTTAAGTGTTTAAATGATGATAGCTGTGACGGGTATTAGTCCATATATCAGAGCACACATAAACATAATAGTGTTAGTCCATATCCCAAGAGACACAATCCTTGACTGTATTACAGTATACCATTAAAGTACACTATTTTCTACTAAATAGTAACTCCTTCAGATATTCTTAATATGACCACAGATTCTGTTCGTTGTTCCCACCAAGTACTCAGTCCTTATCTCCACCAGCCTGGTGGCACCAGGTACTAATTCTGTATGAAAGAACATTCATTTCTAATTCCTTTTAGGTGGATATTTAATCTTAGTTTTCCCTTGAACTTTTTTCACCCAGGGAGAAATAGATCTCCATTGACAGTATATTATAGTACTAAAGAATTGAAGCAAAAAATCACCATCCCTTTAAATTTCAACGCAGTATGGAAACTTACATAAGTAATTTTGGGAATATTCTGCTAGTTTATATTACTTTTTGTCTCAGAGTGCATATGAGGTGGCATTGTCTCATATCATCCCTTTGTGCTAAGTAGCAAATTATTAGATTAATCTATAATTTATCTCATCTTTATAAGCAATTTTAAAGTGGGATAGAACACTCACAAAGATATTGCTAACATGTCAATAAAACCTAGTTTATTAGATATTCAATTGATATTATTACCTTGTAACAATAATGCTTCAAGATGATAGAAGCTAATACTGTATACTGTAAAGTCTCTTTTTAAGAAATAAGAAACATTTACAATTAAAATTTCACTGAGAAACTGATTTTTTTATACTAAGCATGTTGTAATAAAGTTTCTTACTATCGACTAAGCTATAGCATTATGGTGACATCTGCTTCCATATTTTGTGCATTTTAGTTAACTTAAGAACATATAGTTATATACTTTTTATTACCTGATACTGTATTTTCCTGTGGGCTTTTGTGAATTTCTGTATATTTTTTAATATGGCAATTTGTACACCCAATTGAGTAATACAAATGAAAATATTACTTTTTAAATCCTTACAATTAACAAGTAACAATAATGTTGAGGATGTGTTTTTAGTGTTGAATAGCATATATTGTGCTTTTAAATACTGGCAAACTCTTGTTACGGAATAATAATACTCATGTTCCACGCAGTCCTTATTACACCAGTAAAGTAAATCATTTTTTTCCAATACATTTCTAAATATAGTCAAAAATTATAATTAGATCATTCTGAATGTAAAATAATTTGTATGTTACACTATGTTACACTAAAAATATTTCTCTCGATATTTTTTAAGGTCACTATCGAAACAAAGCCATGCCATCAGCAGGTACTTTGCCATGGATACAGACAATTTGGTGTAATCTCAATAACCCTTGTCTCAATTATCCAACACAGGGGGAATCCCCAGGTCAAGTAAACAACTTTGAAATCTCAACGTAAGTATATATCTTTTGGATTTTCATAGAATAAATCTATATAATTAAAATTACATTAACTGTGAAAAGAAAATGTTATTTTAGTTTTGTTTAATTCAAAAATGTGTTACTATTTCTTCTCAAATAACTTGCTAAAATACAGAAAATATTAATTAGATGTATTTTGAGTACAGATTTAATATTTTATTTTGACATTTATGAATAGATCAGAGCACCTGGGTAAGTTTTTCTTATACTGCCTTAAATGTAATAATTAGTTGCATTTATCATCTGTTTGTAGTAACATTTTAAGACAGGGTTGCAGGTGCTTGTTTTTGAACACACACAAATGTGACAGCCGCTAATAATATTTGAATAGAACTTAAATGTGCATCAAATGATAATAGAGACTCCATAGGATATCTTGGTGACGGTATACTTGAGTTGTAGGCAATACAGGCTTTCCATATGCAAATACCTGGACAAGATATTGAGCCCTATTTAATTGTCCAAGTCGCAATTTCGGGGGGCCCATAAAGCAGCCCGTAAATGTTAATGATATTCAATTGGTTACTGTTAACTACTCGCATTCCAATTACGAGTTACAGGCTCAAAATCACTGCGGTTGTCAAAACCATAACTCTGTCCTATCTCCTCCATTGATTTTTCAAGCACCCAAATGTTACCAGTGATAAAGACTCACAATCGATATTAAATTACAAAGATTCAACTAGCCCCCAATTGCCTTCAAACCAGTAAATGGCAAATGTATCCAAAAATTTTGAGTACTAGATGAGACCCACAAGTGGGTTAAACACCTTTTGGTAGCACTGCAAAAGCAAATAAACAAACATTACTGTACTTTAAAATACTGGGAAAGGAATGAAAGGCAATAGAATTAAAACGTATCAGGCTCGCAAATCAGCAATAAAATTTGTTTGTTTTTTAACTTTTATTTCCGTGTTATATCGATCCTGGAAATCAAGGGGTTAATACATGTCATGGAACCTGCATGGATTAGAACAGTTGCTTTATTGTTTTTTATTGATTTCTACATTTATGTATTACAAGTCCGATTGCAAATTGTACTTCTAAACACTAATTAGTTGTAGTTTCAACTCCAAGTTTTACTGACGTCATGATGACGGTCTCATTTACTGTTGGCTCTGTCTAAAATGTAACTTATGGGCTTGATAAATTGATCATGATGATGCCCTGAAATGCTACTTACGGGTTCATGGTCTGCATGTGGAGGCTATGAGACTGTAATTACGGGTTAGAGTCAAATGAATACATGTATATGTTTCTAAAAATTGTAACCTGCAGCCAAACTGTCAGGTTACAGGTAATTACAGGTTGACAGTTGAATAGGGCTCATATTCAGCAGTGATATGCTTGAAGGTTTTTTTAAAATCTTCCAATTTCTGTGCAATTATATGAGGCATATATACTATTATTTTGGCAGTGAAAACATTTTGCCCATCTATAAAAATATTTTTTTTTATCAACAATGCACCATAATTTTTATATAATATAAAACATTTTCAACTGAGAAATAACATGCTAATCTGTTTATACAGATCTGCACATGCAAAACGATTTCCTTATGCTTCTACAATTTGAACTTTTTTGTTGTTGTTTATCTTATTACAAATTATGCTTTCTTTTGTATTTAATTTCAAGTTACTTTGTCAGTAACTTGACTAATTTTACAATTTAGTAGATAGACTTTATAGTATAACATAAAAGTGTGACCACATTTATAACTAGGCAAATAAGGCAGCTGCAGGAAAATGTAGGTTTGTTTCTGATTCACACACAGACCTGTTTCTCGAGCCAGATTCCATGAGCAAGTCTGGGGATGAGTGTGTAGATCTGTGTGAACTTGGTTTCCACCTTCACGTATCTGGTTAGAAAGTAAAAAAACAATGTTTCTTGCCCTTATTTGTAAGATGACTTATGCTTTATATTGTGAGTTGAGTAAGTCAGATTTTTTTTCGATTTTGTGATGTTTTATTTATTTCAGTACTTATTGAAATATCCACTTTTCCAGCCCACTGTTTCTTTTTCCATCAGAGAGAGGATACTTTTAGAGAGCTCTTTACATATATATTTTCCATATGTACCTGTACTAATATGTATTACACTACTTCCCTTGAATCAATTAAAAAATTGTTTCATTTGAGCCCTTTTGTGGGACCAATACTTTGGGCAAGTTTTAGACCCGATAAATTATATTAAGAAGACCCTTGGAGTACCGGTTGATTTATAAATATATAATCCTTCAGTGGATACTTGTGCATCAGGGCATTCATTTTTTAATCAGAGTGTGAACCGATATTGAGATAAATAGAAAGATAGATATTAGAGTTAGTTCAATGCAAACTTTTTTTTTAAATATATTAAGCTATCCCCACAACTATTGCTGTATGCTTCTGAAAAGTAGCCACATGGCCAAGATCCACAACAGTTGATGCTTTTGATCAAACTAGTGCGGCTACAGACCTTGCTAAGGAATTTGAACAAACCGTTGACTACAAATCAAGCAGTTTAAGAGAATGAGTAGACTTTGCAGGTAGTCATACAGGACATGAAACCCCCCTTTTCTCAAACGCTTGCTTCTTATAAAAACTCACTGGGTTTGGATGCATCATTGAGGTTGGGTAAAAAACTCCTGGTAGCTTCCCTGTTACATTTTTTTTAAAGTATTTTATAAAAAAAAAGTATTTATTTGCACTTTAAATGTCTTCATTCAATTTACATACTACCTAGAAATACTATTAAGTTGAAAAAATATTCTGCGACTCTTCAAAATATTTAAAGGGACGTGGAAGGTTTCTGGATATCACTAGGGATATAATATACCTTTGTATTTATTTATTTGATGTACTTTTTTTGCTAAGAAGTGCTTGAAGCCTTAGATTTTTTTTTCTGCCCAAAAATCATCATCATACCTACTTGGGACGGCATGCTGCAGCTCATGAAGATACTGTCTAGTGACTAAGCAATGTCTTATACTAACCAATCAGTAACCATGCATAAGCAACATTCTGCAACATGCTGCTGAGAGATACTCATTGCACTTCAGAGTCTGTGTCGTTATGAGCTACATAAAAGCAACTAAATATATAGATATATTATATACCTAGTAATATACCTATATATCTAATGTGTTATTATTGCGTTACCATACCCAATTATAACCAAACCAAATTAATGCAATACATAGTTACATAGCAATTAAGGTTGAAAAAAGACTTTCAGTCCATCAAGTTCAATCTTTTAAGATCTCCTCTAATCTGCAATATGCGGATTAAATATTCATTAATTAGTTGTTAATTAATTATTAATCAATTATTGAATTATTTATTTTTTATTTTATTTTGAATTATTAATTAATTTAGAGGAAGGCAAACAGAAAAAAACAAACAAGAGAGACCTAGCCAATCGTCTCAAAGGGAAAAAAATGAATTCCTTCCTGTCCCCAGATACTGGCGATCGGATTTCTCCCTGGATCAATACTGTCTCTCTAATTATCCATGATAACCATGAATTCCCTTTTTAATTAGAAATAAATCGAGTCCCCTTTTAAAGTTATCTATCGAATCCGCGGTCACCACCTCCTGTGGTAGACAATTCCACAGAATAACCACCCTTACTGTCAAGAACCCTTTTCTTTCTTTAAGGTGGAATCTTTTTACTTCTAACCTCAAGGGATGTCCTCTTGTCAGTTGAAAACCTCTTGGCACAAAAAGCTCCCTTGACAAATCTTTATACTGACCGTTGATGTATTTATATAAGGTAATCATATCTCCTCTTAGACACCTTTTTTCTTGAGAAAATAGGTTTAATTTGGTTAGTTTTTCTTCATAACTTAGCCCCTCTATTCCCCTTATTAGTTTTGTTGTCCTCCTCTGTACCGTTTCCAGCTCTATAATTTCCTTTTTATGAAGTGGTGCCCAAAATTATACTCCATATTCCAAATTGGGGCGTACTAGAGATTTGCATAGTGGCAGAATTATATTTGCTTCCCTTGCTTCTATACCCTTCTTAATACATGCTAATATTTTATTTGCCTTTGCAGCTGCTGCTTGGCTTTGAGCACTGTTGCCTAGGTGGTTGTCCACAAGCACTGCCAAATCCCTTTCAATATCTTATACACCTAGATTTGCTCCATTAAGATTATAAATTGCATGGCTATTTTTCCTTCCCAGATGCATAACTTTACATTCCTCAATTTTATGTAAATCCCTTTGGAGGGAAAGCACATCATTATCTGATTTAATTACCTTGCACAACTTTGTGTCATCAGCGAAAATGGAGACACCACAATCCAACCCCACCTCTAAGTCATTAATAAATATGTTAAAAAGGAGAGGACCTAATACTGAACCCTGAGGAACCCCACTTACCCCATTAGTCCAATCGGAGTATGTTTACAACAACCCTTTGCTTCCTGTCTTTTAGCCAGCTCTCAATCCATGAGCAGATATTTACTGCAATTCCTGTATGTCTTAGTTTGCACAATAGTCTCCCATGTGGCACTGTATCAAAAGCCTTTGCAAAATCCAAAAGGACTACAAAATACATTTTTTTCTAGATAAAGTTACAGTACTGCTATCTAACTGACTTTAGTAAATGGTTTTCAGAAACAATGTACACTGCCACCTTATTTCTAGGAAAAAAAGGTTTAGTTTTCAAAATGTTTTCATTTTTACCTTGTTTTCTAAATCATAAATAAAGCACATCCTCTCTAAATGGAATCTATTATGTAAATAACCTCAAAAGGAATCTTAAAATTGCTGTAACGTATGCTTCAAATACATGTTGCCATTGCCATTCTTTCTCTTTAGGAATCCTACATTGCATTTTTGTTTCGTTTGCATGTGATAATGTTGTTTTGTGTGTTGCACAATATAGTGCAGAATTCATTTTTAATATATTTTGTATACTAATTGTAACAGCAAATGATTGAAGATTACTCACAGTTTTTTCTTATTCTTTCAGGGTAACTGCAGCACTTCAAGACATGAAGAATGTACTTGAACCCAACAATATAATTTTATATCAAAATGTATACAAGGGTATGAATGACATTTTTGGGGATGTAGCACCACAAATACAATTCACAAACAGTTTTCCTTTCTTTACATCGGGTGGAAATTATCTAAATGAAACAGCAGGTAATTTGATATTTTTTCTGAATACATGTTTTTGAATTTACGCTAAATACATAAGTTACAAGTAATACTCTCATGTGCACATTTACATATAACCCATGGAAGAAGTTTAATACATTAAACTCTTAAATAATGTTTATATATTTAATCTATCTTTCCACTTAAATTGCTATTAAAAACTATTTTAATATATAGTAATGGCAAGCATTATGTGAAAATCATAATCTGCTTATTAAAATGATAACTTAAAGATGTGGTTCTCAATTGTTTTGGAGACTGTCTGGTTACCTTCTATTGCTCATAGAGTGCATTTTAACTGCAGATAAGTTCCTCTGTAACCTATCTATATCTATGACTAAAATTAGTGATTTGTATAAAATATTAGGCTCTCCTCATCCCTGAGGGCCAACAAATAAGTTCCTAGGACCAGCTGTTGGGATCCAGTGATTTAAAAGACCACTGTATGACATGTTTCTTTCTTTTTAAATGCGTAGTGCTGCAGTATGCTAAAGAATTGAGAATTAAGCATATTATTTAAAAAGAACTTAAACTTACTTAGTTTATAACTTATTGTTTTTATTCCACATGATTTCATTTGCAGCTCTGTTCAAGCAGTACATGTCCTCCTTTGTTACTCTAGGAGTCAACTATGTAAATTTATGAAGGGAGCTGTGATGAACAGTGTACACTAACAGCGCCCCCTGTTATTTATTAAGTAAAAATATATTAGGCGATGGAAACTTGCCCCTCTTCTTAGTGCCAGTGACGTGGAAGGGGCTCTCTTCCCTCCTTCCCAACTGCACTTCCATTTATAGCCAAAACACTCATCCTCATGATGGATTCCTGTACTCAAAATTGTCAAACTTTTGTCAAATTTTCCCAAAAAATGTTTTATGCTTGTGGCTTACACAGCTGATCATATTGTTAGTTTGGGACATATGTGACAAACAAAGGTCTTTTTTGTTGAACTACAATGGTCCATTAAGAACACAAGCCATTACATGAATATTAATCCAATTACTGAATCTAACAGGTGAGTGCTAGGATACACTGGTTAACTATCAACATAAATACTAATCAGATTAGCCGATCATTTATTGAAAAAGTATCATTTTATATAGCACTCCAGTTAGTAGGTCGCATAGCTAAATGCTGAAGTCAATTGAACAAGAGTTTGCTCATAATCCCATTCAGGGGAGAATTACCTGCCATTTTTATGCTGGATCACTCTTTTAAGTGACACCAGATTTATAAACTATGGGATAGTTCTCCCATGTGAAGGGCACAAATTAGCTAAAAGAGTGTTGCTCTCTGTGTAGCTTTTTATAAACTTTGAAGCACTGTAAAAAGGTTTAAATTATAAAAAGTAATCACTTTTTTTGTTCAGAGGCATATCTGCACATAAATAGAATTATAACTCTTTTTATATAACAAACTAACACATTCAACAGAGTTTGGCATTCAGCATATGTACTTAACTATATTCTCTCCCAAATCACTTTATGCATCTGATGAAATCACAATTAGGCTTTCAAACTGTATTGGATCTATAAACTTGTAAACTGTGCAATCTGTTTTGCTAAATGTTATAAACTCTGCACACATGTATAATGATTTTGTATTATAAAATAAATATAAAAACCCCTTAGCCATATGCCATAGTGTTTTATATATACCTGAATATTTGAACAGCTGAGCTAGCTTAGTACATTTTGCTCTTGCATATTACAGTATTTTAATAAGCAATTTTATCCCTAAGTAATATAAAATTGAAATGAATTCAAACTTACCAGGATTCTGTTAATGATATGCTATATAAGTGGGAGATAAGAAAGCATAATATGTTTTTTTTTAAAAATGCCTTTTATTCTGACCAGTTCAGAGATGTGATTTATTTTCTACACTATATAATATAAGAAAGTTATACGGATTTACACAAGGTGGTTAGAAGAGCTGACACTTGCGTCCAAGCTAACAGGTATGGTTATATTGGTATTTAGAAACCCAACTAAAGCTGCACTAACTATATTTCAAATCTAGTAGTGGAGGAGAAGGGTAAGATGTATATGAGAGTGAACCATATTTCTTGAGAAAACATACTGGATACAGCTTTGTAACACACTATAATTTAATTCAAGTGGATACTGCAAAATTTGTTATTCATTTCCATACACCATATTTAAAGTTTAAAGCACTCCAAAGAACTATAGCAGCAGAAAAAACTTTCAGTAAATTGGGGGACTTTGCTGAAAAAAATAGACATGTCTACTAAGCATGTATATGTTGGCAAAGATGTCAACTAATACTATTTATTTATATCCGTAAATCACAAACCAAAGTAGAAGAGAACCTTAGATAGTATGAGTCCATGAGTTAAAACATAGACGTAACAGCCATGCACTAGTGTTTTTGGGAATGTTTACGATCTTCTATTATTTTGATGACTATTGTGTAATTGGGGCTAATGTTGGCCTGTATTGTTGTGAATACATGTATTTGTCACTATTGTCGTTATGTACAATCCAATATACCAATGTTGGCAACCTTTATCCCCCAGAGTGCCTTAGATCAGGCAATTCTTCAGTCATTTACTTTTGATTATGTACATTAGATAATTTATTGTTTTCAAATTAATATTGAATGTGTACTATAATGGAAACAACCTGAAAATGTAGGCGTGTTCTACATACCATATCACGGGGAATGTTGGACAATATATCAAACTAGCCTAAAGTATAATATTACGTTTTACAGAATATTAGAGCTTGACAAAGCCTGAGACAGCGATCGTATATTTTATGTGAACTACAGATAATGTAGTATGTACAGAAACATATATTTTGACAGAACGCAGAAACTTATAGGCAATTGAATCAACAGAAAATTAATTTATAAAGGTAATATATAAATACAGCACTAGCAGTTAAATACAAAGAATGATAGTACTACATGATTTTATTTTTCAAATTGGTTGTAAAAGTGATTTAAATACTTAACAGCCTATTGCTACTTGAGTAAAAATAGAGTAGGAGATAAAAGCTTTAAGAATCCCAAGAGATTTGTGTAAACTACAGGTTTTATAAAAGCAACAACATAACACTTCTCAGAAAATGTGCTTTAAAAACTGATTTGCATGACTGACAAGTCTTTAATTTCATTTATAACAGGTGGTTTTTAGAGAAAGTGTTGTGAAAGTAAATAAAATATTTAAATGTGAATATTGTTAGCAGGAGATAATTGTATTGTAACTGATATCATAAAGAAAAAATGAGGACTGTGCATAATATTTGCCAACTGTGCTTTTGAAGCAGTTGTGAATGTAATCTAAGAATGAGTTTAATCATTTTTTTTATTTAAAAAACAAGACAAACACATTTTATTTTAATAAAGTCAGGTTGGGAAGTCATGCTGATTGGTTTGTGTGTTCCAAAAACAAGCTGTCCTGTATGTGATTTTAGGTACTAGTGGTAAATCAGTTTAGAGCTCTATGCATGCATATTTTATTTGTCTATTGGACTCATCACACTAGGTCCAAACAATTACTTATCTTATAAAAGACATGTATAAACAGATATAGAATTACTTACAGTGTCTTGCAAAAGTATTCACCCTCCTTGACTTTTTACCTATTTTGTTACATTACAGCCTTAAGTTCAATGTTTTGTTAACCTGAATTCTATGTGATGGATCAGAACACAATAGTCTAAGTTGGTGAAGTGAAATGAGAAAAATATATACCCAAAAATATTTTTTAGAAATAGAAAACAGAAAATTGGCATGTGCGTATGTATTTACCCCCTTTGTTATGAAGCCCATAAAAAGCTCTGGTCCAACCAATTACCTTAAGAAGTCACATAATTAGTGAAAAGATGTCCACCTGTGTTCAATCTAAGTGTCAAATGATCTGTCATTACATATACACACCTTTTTTGAAAGGCCCCGGGGCTGCAACACCTAAGCAAGAGGCACCACTAACCAAACACTGCCATGAAGACTAAAGGAACTCTCCAAATAAGTAAGGAACAATGTTGCTGAGAAGTACAAGTCAGGGTTAGGTTATAAAAAAAATATCCAAATCTTTGATGATCCCCAGGAGCACTATCAAATCTATCATAACCAAATGGAAAGAACATGGCACAACAGCAAACCTGCCAAGAGACAGCCGCCCACCACAACTCACGGATCGGGCAAGAAGGGCATTAATTAGGGAGGCAGCACAGAGACCTAAGGTAACCCTGGAAGAGCTGCAGAGTTCCACAGCAGAGACTGGAGTATCTGTACATAGGACGACAATAAGCCGTACGCTCCATCGAGTTGGGCTTTATAGCAGAGTAGCCAGAAGAAAGCCATTACTTTCAACCAAATACAAAATGGCACATTTTGAGTTTGCGAAAAGGCATGTGGGAGACTCTCAAAATGTATGGAGGAAGGTACTTTGGTCTGATGAGACTAAAATTTTACTTTTCAGCCTTTAAAGAAAACGCTATGTCTGTCGCAAACCCAACACATCACATCACCCAAAGAACACCATCCCCATGAAACATGGTGGTGGCAGCATCATGCTGTGGGGATGTTTTTCAGCAGACGAGACTGGGAAACTGGTCAGAGTTGAGGGAAAGATGGATGGTGCTAAATACAGGGATATTCTTGAGCAAAACCTGTACCACTCTGTGCGTGATTTGAGGCTAGGATGGAGGTTCACCTTCCAGCAGGTCAATGACCACAAACACACTGCTAAAGCAACACTTCAGTGGTTTAAGGGGAAACATGTAAATGTATTGGAATGGCCTAGTCAAAGCCCAGACCCCAATCCAATAGAAAATCTGTGGTCAGACTTAAAGATTGCTGTTCACAAGTGCAAACCATCCAACTTGGAGGAGCTGGAGCAGTTTTGCAAGGAGGAATGGGCAAAAAACCCAGTGGTTAGATGTGGCAAGCTCATAGAGACTTATCCAAAGCGACTTGGAGGTGTGATTGCCGCAAAAGGTGGCTCTACAAAGTATTGACTTTAGGGGGGTGAATAGTTATGCACATTGACTTTTTCTGTTATTTTGTCCTATTTGTTGCTTGCTTCACAATAATAAAAAAAAAACATCTTCAAAGTTGTGGGCATGTTCTATAAATTAAATTATGCAAATCCTCAAACAATCCATGTTAATTCCAGGTTGGGAGGCAACAAAACAGGAAAAATGCCAAGGCGGGTGAATACTTTTGAATACTTTTGCAAGGCACTGTAAATCTGCTAAAACCTTTGTTTTAATGTCTAATTACTGTATAAAAAAAGGTTATATGAGCCTGATTCGATTGCAAGCTCGCAACTCGCGAGATACAAGCCGCATGTCTGCAGGCATGCTGCGGTATCCCGTTCGTCTCTAATTCCGGAACTATTTAATTCAAAGGGCGCAAGTTATGGCCCGTAAACCCCTCCCTTGGCCACAAAGTGTTAATGGGCTGGCCGAGATGCGATCTGCTGTTACGATACAATCACGGTATAACTGAGTGCGACACAGGCCTCTCAGCCAATAGAAAGCGGTCTAGCTGCAGATGATTGATAGAGGGAGATTATAAAGTTGCGTTCCACACGCCCATGCGTTGACTGTGTAATATTTTCTTACGAGGTCCCGGAGTTGGAGGTTTGAGCAGAGAGTGAGAGAGTAGGCTGGTAGGTACTTGATAAATGCCATGTGGTGGTGTATTTTGTCCACTATTTGTTTTCCCCATGTAAAATTATTAGTGAAATGTATATAAGATGATATTTGTATTTCTAGGGTCCACATTAGAGCCTCTCTGAGTGAGAAAGCCTTAATATGGCAGCCATTTTCATGTGTTTGTTTTGCAATTTAATGAGGTAGTGTGTCTTAAATAGCTTACAGCATCTTGCAGCATGAATTTTCATATTGGCATATGCATGACCATTACAACCTATGAGAACAATTCAATTTTATTTTTTTGTATATTTGATAGATGGGATTTGTTGTGCAAGTAATTATAATGACTTCCATTGCTTTGGTCATATTTTAAAGTGCATTGGTGTGTTTTATTGTGTTTTGCAGTGTTCCAAACTAGTCTGTAATCCCATTGCAGGACCTATTTGGAAGCCGTAAGGTTTGGTACGTTTGTGGGCTTGACTGCACGTGCGGTCTTGAGCAATTTTTTGCAATTGATAAGTGATTTGCGATTTAAGCGATCGGAAGTCTTACGACTATGAAAGATCAAAGGCTTCTGGAGGCTGTAAGCTCTAGGTTTAACATCCTCAAGGATTTCAAGCCCATAACACATAGGCCATTTGGAGCCCGCAAAAAAAAAACGCCAATTGAATAGCAAATTAACTTACAGCCTCACTTATGGGCTACAATAACTTACGATTGCTCAATTGAATGAGGCTCAATGTTTTCAAAAATGTGGTCAAATGGACATTGGGCACATTTTGTTAAAGCATTTAAAAGAGCATGCTATAAACATTAACAAATATGTGTTTTGCATTAAAAAAACATTGTACAAAATAAATTAAGTTCCATTGCAAGTAACAGGAAATGCACAGGGGTTATGTATATCTGTAGATTTCATTGGTAGTCAGTCTTGACTCATACATCTATATGACTGCTCATTGGCTGCCAGTAGCAAGCCCCCTAACAATTAAAGATGTTAATCATATTTTTTCTTTGAGAGCATTATTTGTAAAAAAAGAAAGCAGTGATACACTTGCAACAAACAAAGAAAAGAAACAAAGAAAAACTGCTTCCAACGTCCCTTTAATGGAGTGAAAGCAAAGGGTTGTAAATAATTTAATAATATCAAAGTGAAGTGTGCAAATGTGGTAAATGGAGTTTCTCGGATTGATTACTCTTCCTCCTCTTTTTGATGTTTTCATTAATAATAAAGAAGTAGGGTTGACGATTAATGGTTTCATATATTATGATGACCCCTGATCTGCAAGGTAATTAAATTAGATAGGGATATACATAGGTATTTGTATAAACTATAAGGGCAGATAAAGATCAAAGAGCCAGCTTTCATAATTTTCGTTCTGTAGATATACCACATCTTATTGTGCTTTCCAATTAAAACTATGGTTGAGTGATATAATTACACTTTTATTTTAATATCCACAATATCTAAAATGCAGGTCTCTGTTTCATACTTAATTTAGATATTTCAATTTAAATATAAATAAATAAATATATATATATATATATATATATATATATATATATATATATATATATATATATATAAACAAAATGTATTCAATTGATTTGTATTGTCTGGAATGTCAGCTGAATTTCATTGTGTCCAAATATATCTGTTAATTGGCTTCACAAAGTCATCCTGAATTTTGCAGCTTAGAGATCCATGAACTGCAATCTGCTATTTTATATTCTAATAAAATGTCTATATTTCGTTCAGCTATATTTAAAATTTGACATATGTAAATGAAGCCATATGATTTCACGGTAGGTCCGCACATCTGTAGATCTACAGAACCATGACAAATTCAATCATTCCAATTGCACTGCAAAGTAAAGAGGACGAGGAGTTTGCTATGGATTTTTTACTGTTGCAAGAATCTGCAGCGTTTCATGCATATAATTGGCACATCTGTAGCGCCTGTCACTTGTGCACTTTCATCTATTAGCAACAAAACTCATACAGCATCCCTTTTTTTTAATAAAAAAAATAAAAAGTATGCACAAATTATGTTTGATGCTAGAATGTATTTTGCCTTAATACGTTTACACCCCTGCAGCATTTTAAGGGGTTCAAATTAAACACATCTATTATTAAACATAAGTAACAATATTAAAAAATAGACAACCTTTTATAAAATGATTTTGCACCTCATATTATTTAAAAGTTAAATTTATATAAAATAGCCCTAAATGTGTTTGAATTGTATTTGGTGCCATGTGTAAAAAACATTAGATTTTCTTCCTTGCATTTAGTATATTCCTATTGTTACTATTACTAATGTTTTCAGCTCTGTATGAGCAATGTTTTTCACTGGATGTAGAAATAATACCCTATATTTATGTTCTTAGAAATATTACAGCATCAGTATGATATAAACGAGACCAAGCAGTAATAGCTTTCAAATGTGCATCTGATTATATATTACCTCCGCTAGATGAATTCAGTCTTCAAAGTTTTTAGTTTTCTGTCCATCTCAAGTATGGAAAGTGATGTAACTATACTAATGAAAACTCCTGTTCAATTATGACCCCTAATCCATGTCCCACTCTTGGTGACCATATGGGTGCAGAACACCATGCACATCTGTCTGTGCTTCTGATCGTGCTTATCCATGTTGTTTTCTTGGCAAATATACTGGAGTGGGTTGCCACTTCCTTCTCAAGTGGACTGCAGTGTGTCTGATATCTCTGCTATGATCTGCCTATCTTGGGTGACCCTACATGGTATAGATCACAGCTTCATTGAGGTACACAAGCTGCTTCACCACGACAAGGTAGTGATCCAGAAGGGGGGTTTAATGATACAATGATTCAATTAAAAGGGAAGGGATGCGGTTTTGATTGAAGGAGGACCTTGAAATTCTGTGGAGAGGAATTATTGTAAGAATAATTGTTCTGTACAGAGCTCAAGGCAGGAGAAAACAAAGAAGCTCAGTTATTCAGCTACGTGCAACAATTATAATGTTTAATATACCATTGTCCACATTTCAATGCACTTAGTTTACCCTGTTTTCTTAATAAAATGTCCACTATCCAGGTTGGGTTATTAACAGAAATGTTATAGCTGTTGTTTTAGCATTATGATTTTTATTAATGTATCTTTAACATTTCTACAAGTAGCTTAACAGTGCCCTGGGCCGTCATCAGAAATTTCAGGGCCAAGCAGACATGCAACATTTAGGTTTCCCCAAACATGTGCAATCTCACTTGCAGTGTTGAGCTATATTAAAATTAGGCATATTACTGCAAATAAAACAAGGATAAGGCATGACTTAAATAATTTGAAAACAAGCATTCTGTATACATGATGACATGATGTCAATGATAAAGGATTCTTATAGTTAATCCAAGGGTAACTCAAGGGTTCAATTTAGTTTGCAAATGTTAAAGTGTCCTCAGATTTTCTTATATACATTAAGGCATCATATAACCATTACTGTGCCAGAACAAAACTTTCCTTTAAAGGATGCAATATTTTAAAGTAATTCAATATTTATCTAATTTAAGAGAATTAACATATATTTCTGCATGATTGTTATCATTTATACATTTTCATAAGGTCTAGTTTTAGGATTTATATTTTTACTTATGATTCAAGACTCTATTTTTTTTTTGTGGGGCTTAACTCCCACAATAAGCAATATATTCAAATGAATAATAATATAATTTGAAATGCGTTGTATATGGTATGACAGGTGTGCTATACTAAAATTGTATTAATCAATTTTATATATATATATATATATATATATATATATATATATATATATATATATACGGTATATACAGTATATATAAATTGGGAGGAAAAATCAACAGTAAAAATCAGTACAAAAGTTATGGATATATTTTTTTACCATGCATATCTGTTTGTCACAGTGTAAAGCCCTGGATTTAGTCAGTGGAAGTTCTGCCAGATTCATTTTCAAATGGGTATTAAAAAGTTAGAGGAAAATATTTTGTCTCTGATTTACAAATCCTCTCTTATATGTTAGCTGTGAATATGTAGGTCATATACAAAGCATGCATTTTTAAGAGCACAGTGTCGTCAGTGCTCTACAAAAATACACACCAATCTTTACATGCAGGTTTTGAATGCTGGTTTTATGTGTCATTGAAATATTATTAATTACATCTAAATACTAACCTTAATTGGTCAATAATTCATGCCCATATTATTAGACTTAACATGATTTTCCTAGCCTCCAATGGCCTAGCTTCGTTTGCTCATTACAAAGTACTGAACGCTGTCAAAGAATACAATTTTCATAAGCTGGGTCATACTTTTTCTTTTCGTCATTCAGTCATTTCCGACTCTCTGTGACTTCATGGACCGTAACACACCATGCATATTTGTTTGTCCATGGTCATGCTAATCCACTTTGTTTTCATGGAGATATTGAAGTGGATTGACAATTTCTTCTCCAGGGGGACTGCATACAGCTACTGGTAGTTCTATGTGGTCTCCTATTCAAGTACTGACCAGGCCCAACCCTGCTTGGGTTCAGGGTGGTTTGACCTCTTGGTTCCCTGACTGGGACCAGGTTACAGTGTTGAAAGCAATGAATTCTAACCACTGGGCCACCAGGGAACCTTTGGGTCATACTTAGGTCATAATTAGGTGGCTGAATGTTAAAAGATATGGAATGTTTCCTGTTTTTAATATTAAAATTAAACCTAAAAAAAACCTGACATTTTCCAAATAGTCCCAACAAAGGTCACACTGTGTTTCTATTGGTACTAGATGTACTAGGCACTAACAGACTGTCTCTCAACGACGTGTTTTACGAAATGCTGCTGAGAGAAAATATGTGTTTAATTAGTACATCTAATACTACAGAGACATTGTAGACATGAGTTTCAGGTAGATGACTATTTGGAAGGTTTCAGTGAGTAAAGACAAATCTTTTAAGCACTTGTTAATAAAATGATGTTTAGATATGCACACAAAAACTAGTTTATTTTAATATTAAAAACAGGCTGCCTCCCATATCTGTTTCAGAAAACTCTTTAAACAAATAATTGGGTACATACTAGTGATTCTTACTACCATATATCCTGACCCACTTAGGCCAAACTACACAGTTAGGTTTAGACTGTCAGACTGATAATGCAAAGTGACTGAGGCCAAAGGGCCATATTCTATTAGCTACTTGCAAATGCTTTGGACTCATAAATTTGGCTTTTTTTTTTTTATAAATGTTTTTTATGCATTCTTTTGACTTAAGAATTCATTAGGGCTAATAAGTAATATTTGCCAAATATGTAGCAATATTAAGAGTGATTTAAGTGTTTATAAATTTATGAATTGGGAATAGAATAAGGCCCAAAGTTAGCGCCCTTAAACTGCCTGACCTGCTTTTGTCCTAACTAAACATTTGTTAAAACCTAAACACAAATGTAACTTGTAAATATTTAGGAGTCAGAAATAACATTTTAGAAGACCAGGATTTCTCCTGGTCTTTTTTAACAATGTTATCACAAATATTGGCATAATGTAAAATATAATGTTATTAAACCAAGCATTTAAAAGAAAATAGACTTGCCTGTCATCCTAAAAATTCCTGGCTGACATTGGCCCCTTTTTTATTGTCCAAATCTTAATTACATGAGCCTGTAAAGGAGCCCATAAATATTACTAATATTCAATCGGTTACTATTAGCTACTCGCATTCCAATTGCGAGTTACAGGCTCAAAATCACTGTGGTTGTCAAAAACGTAACTTCATCCTATCTACTCCTTTGATGTTTCAAGCCCTTAATTGTTATCAGTGCTAAAGATGCAAAATCCATATTTACTTACAACAACTCAATAAGCTTGCATTTGTCTTCAAACCCGTAAATGGCAAAAGTATCAAAAAATCCTATGAGTACTAGATAGGACTCGCAAGTGAGTTAAACACTGCAAAAGCAAATAAACACACAGTACTGTACCTAAAAATACTGGGAAAGCAATGAAAGTTATTAGAATTAATTGCATGACAGTCTCAACCTCCCAAATCTGCAAAAAATATATATTTTTTAAGTTTATTTCCCTCATATCAGTTGCTGGAATCAAGGAGTTTATACATATCATGGAACCTGCATGGACTAGAACGGTTGCTTTATTAACTTTTATTGATTTCTACATTTTTAGATTGCGAGTTTGATAGCAAATCAGACTTCTAAACTCTAATTGATTGTAGTTTTAACTCCATGTTTTACTGACGTCATGATGACGGTCTCATTTACTATTGGCTCTGTCTAAAACGTAACTTATGGGATTGTTTAACTGATCATGATCATGCCCTGAAATGCTACTTACGGGTTCATGGTTTGCTTGTTGGGACTGTAAGCATGTAATTGTGAACTTTTGCTAATTAAGTACATCTATATATGTAACAAATGTGGAACCCACAGCCAAAACTTCAGTTTGAAGGTAATTACAGGCTTGCAATTAAATGGGGGCCATTGCTTGGAACTACTCTTCTGACCCTATAATAAACATTGAAAGTCTGTGCAAAAAGTGACACTCTCAGCACTCATTCATATTTAACAGGGTTCCATTTACCTCCAAATTTGGGAGTAAAATACAATAACAGGAAAAACCATGGTGAGGTGTACTAACGTGATCACCACTTGAAAATGAAAATCTCCACAATGGAACAATGATTGAAACAGCTTTGGAAAAACAAACTTATTTTAGACAGATTGAACATTTTACTACTTGTCTGGTTGTGCCGCACTCACATTATTCAGCACACCATCACACACATTATTCAGCACAGCATCACACCATGTCAGACAGTCTAAATCTGACTGTGTAGTTTGGCCTAAGTGGATCAGGATATATGGTAGTGAGAATTACTAGTATGTACCCAATGATTTTTTTTAAAGAGTTTTCTTAAATAGATATGGGAGACTCCCTGTTTTTAATATTAAAATGAACTAGTTTTTGTTTGCATAGCTAAACATAATTTTATTAACAAGTGCTTAAAAGCTTTGTGTTTACGCACTGAAACCTTCCAACTAGTCCAACAAAGGCCATCTATCTGTAACTCATGCATACAATGTCTCTGTAGTACTAGATGTACTAACCAATATCATATTTTCTCTCAGCAGCATTTCAAAACAAGATATTGAAAGGACAGCAAAATAACCTCAAACCATGAGTTGAACTGCTGCTTTATTAACCACTCCAAGATTGTGATAAAGATTCTTAAATGTCAAAAGGAGGTTCCACATTAGAATGCCAGAAAATGTCTACACAAGTTTAAGTAATTGTCTACAAGCCTGAAATAAGACCAAATGTAACCTTAAATAAATATCTCAAAAGAAGTAACATACAGTATATAATAATTACCAATTACTATCCATCTAATTAAGCGCAATTTAGACCATATCACAGTAAAGATCACCTAAAAGCTTGTTGAAATACTTTTTGCATTTTTGAAATATGTGCATTTACTGAGAATTCAATAAAGTAAAATCTATGTTTACATTTGTCACTGGCTGCCCACTCCAAGACATGCAGCTTCAGCTTAGTGTAGTGAGCAAAAAAAAAAAAAAAAAAAGTGAAACCTCAACAAATCAATCTAGAATAACCTAAACAGGTCAGTTGTGCATTAACTTTCAGGTTTATTCATGAGTTGAGAAAAAAAATGCTATAAATTAGTGTCCTCACTGTGCATCTCCACTGTCTGTTATTAATCATACAACAGTCAGTAGGCAGGACAGACGGTAAACCCAATTCAATTAGAAACCTGCATCTAGCGGTATACAGGCTGTATGTCTGCGGGCGTGCTGCGGGCTTAAACTCCGATACAATTGTGGTGCTATTCAATTGAACAAGCCCGCAAGTTACGGGCCAAACGTCAAAACCGTAAACCATGCACTCGTACGTAGCATTTCAGGGTGGGAACATGATCAATTAAGCAAGGTTGTAACCACCCATTTAGAAACAGCCAATAGTAAATGAGACTGTCATCATTAGGGCAGTAAAACATGGAGGTAACATGTCAATCAATTAGCTTTTGATGGTCCGATATGCGAAAACCGCAAAATACAATAAAATAAAAGTGAATGACAATACTGTTCTAGTCCATGTGGCTGGCCTGACATGTATTAACTCATTGATTCCTGAGATCGATATAACCCAAAAATGAAACGAGCTTGAGACTGTTGTGCAATTCATTCTAATGATTTTTATCGCTTTCACCGTTATTTATGGTGCAGTATCAATTTTTTATTTGCATTTACAGTGCTACGGACAGGGGTTAAAAACCCCCTTGTGGGTCCTCTCTATCTAGCACTCGTAGGATTTTCTCCTACATTTGACGTTTACGGGCTTGGAGAATTATAGCAATTGAATAACGATTTGCGATATTAGCGATCGTACCTCTTGCGGACGGGAAAGATCAAAGGCTTCTAGAGGCTGTAAGTTTAACAACTGAAGAGTTTTCAAATCCATAACCTGTAAACCGTTTGGAGCCTGCAAATTGAATAGCAAAAATTGAACCAATTGAATAGCAAAATAACTTGCAGCCTCACTTACGGGCTCCAGTAACTTACAACTGCTCAATTGAATCGGGCTCCATGTTTGTAAATATATTTAACATTTGACAGTTTTTAGTTAGTGTAATAACAAAAAAATAGATTATAACATACAATCTTGTGCTTTTTCATACCATGAAGAGCACTTACAGTGTGGTAAATGGCCCTTTAACTGCCAGGACATTTTAAAGTAATTATTCCAAAAACAAAACAAAAAAACCTTAATATAGTATAATAAAATAATACAAAATAAGGTTAGCCAAATTAACAAAATGATGTTGTCACCAAGGATTGGAAAGTTCTTTGCGACTGCTAAATTTTAAGTTAACTTTAAATTATTGCATCAATTCATGTCTATATACTGGCATTCAAAAGGGGTTTATACACTGCCAGAAAACAGAGAGCTGGAAAGATTTCTAAAATGTGAATACAAATTTTCATAGTAGTCAAAATGATAATTGCTGGGTATCAGCTAGATGATTCCCTGACTAAAGTAATTCAAGTAATTGAATGACACATTTTATTGAAGATTCTGTCAATAAGTCACAAATTTTAAACAGTGGAAAAGACAGAAAAGATCTTTACCATATGGCCAGTGGCAGAGCTTGTGAATGGAGGGCACCAGCGCAAAATGTTTTTTTGGTGTTGCACCCTGGGCCACCTCCGGTGCCAACTCATTTTATAGATAGATAGATAGAGGTGTTACATGACAGATAGATAGATAGATAGATAGATAGATAGATAGATAGATAGATAGAATGCAAGAGCAGGACCCACACAAGCTTTCATATGTGGTTGTCAGATGTCACTTGGAATTGTAACCACCCCAAATATTGTTCTGCACTGGGTAATATTACAATTGGATGATTTATAAATAAATTATACATCGAGATTAAAGTATGGAGTATGGAGTAAATTTTGTTTATTTTACATCACTTCCTGAGAAGTGGATGGGTGTGTGTGTTTTACAGTAGTTAACAGTGGAGGGACGGGAGTGGGAAGAGGGAAGAGGCAGAAATCCAGAGCCTTTGTTTGATAACTGAATACAAGTGAAAATTGACACCTCACCCCTTACCCCTTACTAGTCAAAAAGCAGGTTCTTGCATGAAAGGATGCAACTATGGCTCTCCATAAGTTTAAATGCCTTTCTCACACCACACACATCTTACAAAACTATCTGGTTTACTGTTTTCTGCTTAATTGTGCTCTTTTTAAATATGTATACATTTTTTCCATTGTGTAATGGGCCTCTAAGTAACAGAAACATATACAGTAAAGGAAAAAGTATTAGAGAACTCTTGGAGCTTCTGCAATTTTTCTCCAACAATTCACTCTCCAAAAAATAGACAATTCAACCTATGATATGCTGCAATCATCTCCCTTTATTTTGATTGCAGTGACTTTAGCTGCATCATTGTCTTGAGAAATACTGGGTAAATAATACATTTAAAATAATACATATTTTATTCCCCTATAGGTGAGTTTATTCCTATCAAGGATATATTGAAAACAAATGAACAACTCAGTTTGCTCATGCAAGACTTGTCCTTCTCACCCATGGACATTGAAAATGTAATGAATGCATCCATCAATACAGTACAGGTAAAGTATTTGCATAATGCTTGTATTCAGCTTCAAGTTCAAAATTTATTAGCACAAATGCTTGTGTCCCTTTATGTTTGCTTGCAATTCGTTATGTTTATACCACATATATTTTCCTATATTTATAATGAATTCTTACTTACCTTTGTTTGGTATATTCTCGCAGCATTACTCTTTTTATATTATTTTTTCTTTCTTTGATATAAGCCTAATATTGCCATGTAAACATATGTTCTCTTGTGATTGATAACATCATTGCATCCAGTTATTACTGACCTTATTCAGTATATTTATACAGTGGGGAATGTGTTGCACATTTCCTTTGGAGCAAGTTTTGAAGATTTTGTATACAGTTCAACTTAGCTTATGCCTACAATTCACTTTGTTCTCTTTGTAACACATATATACATACATATGTTTGTGATATGCTTCTTCAGTTAAAGTTTTGCTTGTCTATATATATATATATATATATATATATATATATATATATCCACTAGCGACTTGCCCATCAAAAAATGACGGCAATACAATTTTAAGCCAGGCAATGCTGTTTGCCACACAATGCGAGGCTATGGCCCCTCTGAGCACCTTTGGCACTCATCGCGAGCCCTGCTCTGAGCTCCTTCTTTTCCTGCTTCTTTTCCTTACGTGCTCCCCGGTTAGAGTTACTCGCTTTGTGAGGCTCGCATGTGTGACGGCGCCACTGGCTGCAATGAGCGCCTTTGGCACTCATTGTAGCAAGGTTGCGCTCCTTGCTTTGGGAGGCACGCAAGCATGATGACAAATTGCAGTTTGACAACTATTATATGTAATACATATATATCCCAGCTTGTCTATAATCCAACCTTGACTTTGCATAAAAGCTGTGTAATGCAGCAGGCATAAGCTTAAAGAAGCCATGTTTATTTAAAATGGTTAGGGATTGAAGAGTGAGGCATTTGTGGGCACATTTGCATGTCCCTGCTCAGATTCCCAGAATGCAGTGTAATAGCTGTTTTTCTCGGAATTCTGAGCTGGAAAAAGTTTTTTTAACTTGTTTTAGACATTCAAATGTGAACACAGATATACTATTTACTATATATATATATATATATATATATATATATATATATATATATATATATATATATACAGTATATATAATGTTTTAGTTTGTGTACATCTAGATCAGTGTTTTTTAAAGATGAAGATCCCCTAGCACCATTTCTGGTGATTTGAGCATTATTAAAACTGAATAATCATGTTTTGTTTTTGATTCACCAAACTTCACATTGTACACCTTTCTCTAAGCTATGCTGGCCATCACCTTCTTTACATGTAAACCCTTAAGCAGAGTCAAGTATATTCCTTGTGGGAACTCATTGCTATACAACTTCACCACCACACAGACTGGGAAGTGTCTATTCTCATTGAGCCTCATTCAATTCCGTGGTCGTAACTCGATTGCAGACAGCTAAATGACTGCGATCGAGTAGCGAAAATCATAAACCATTGCCGTCGAAAGTAGCATTTGCAGGCTTGGGAGCAAGCCCGTAATTCCCGATGCAGAAACTGCCAATCGAAACAGAGATCGTCATCATGACCCAGCTCCAAGCTTGTAACTCGTAAGGCCGTAGGACTTTGACATCCAACCTCCATTTTCAACATCCTACGGGCTTCAACCTCTGAGCCTGTAGGACTTTTAAAAAATGGTGGTTGGATTTTTTAAAGTCCTACTGGCTTGGAGGTTGAAGCCCGTGGGACTTAACATTGATTGTCGTGATCGATATAACCCGAAAATTAAACATGAAGTAAAGTATTGGAGAATGTTGTGCTATTAATTCTAAGACCTAACATCACTTTCACTCTTAATAAAAGTATAGTTTTGTTTCTTTTATTTGCTTTTAAAGTGCTCCGATTTGTCATTAAGCCCTTTGTGAGACCTCCTTGGTACCAGTAAGATATTTGCAATTTGCGGACTTGACGGAGTGGTTAGCGAGGGGGAATAAAAGCAATTGAATAGCGATTTTAGTGTTTGGGTCTCTTGCGGCCATGAAAGATCAAAGGCTTGGAGGGCATTAACTTGCGATTTTACAAGCATGTAACTTGATCGGAAAGCAATTGAATAGCAAAATAACTTGCGACCTCCACTTGCGTGCCCGGATCTCAAATAACAATATAACTGTATATTTACACGTTAATAAATAAGATGCATATCACCCATAAAGGCATATTAATTATATAAACAATGTACCTCATAATTTATATTATAAAAGAATGAGGGCCGTAAAATAATAATACAATTCATGGGGAATGCAGAAATGCACATAATAATGAATTAATCTTAACTATTGACTGTTGGTTTTTTACAGATAATGCTTCTTCCACAATTTTTGAATATCAGAAATGTTATTTGCAACATATCAGAGCTGGAAAAGTATCTCATGTTTAACTCTGCTGATGCTGCTGCTGCTTTTCTGAATACAACCTGCACATTGCCAGAAGAGCACATGAGCATGGTAGTTGATGGTTTCCTGAAAAGTATTGATGTGAATAAACTTATCACAACTGTAAGTAGTACACACATTATTTCAATTTATTTTAAATACCAAAAATTATCCTTTACAATGATATAATAACCTATAGATTGTGTCAGTGGCTTTTTGGAGCCACTAGTCAGTGAAGTAGTGGAACCTCTACAAGTGTGATCGCAAGGTATGCACGCACCCATTTTGTGTGTGTATATGGCTCTCTTGCTGTGTGAGCAAATCACAGACATTTTCCCATAACAGCCATTTTACCAACATAACTGCTTATACATAATTACAAAATGACTTGTTTATTAAATGCATGTTATGGTGGGCCATATTATTTATATTTTTTTTATGGGAGGACAGCGAGCATATGTTACACAAACACATACAGTGTCACAATCACCTGTATCACAAATAAAAACTGAGTAATTAGGAGAGTTAAAGTGCCACTGAAAACATAATTTGTTTGGAAAATTAAGTCTAAAATCATAAGTAATCAGGAAAAAGTATATATGTATATATATATATATATATATATATATATATATATATATATAAAATCAGCTAGTGTCCCCTACATTGAAATATGAATACACATATTCAGCCATGGTCCTGTGCAATCAAATAAATATTTACATATTTACATATGTAGGTCTGCTCTAATACTATATATGTACAAATGTTCAGCCAGGGTCTCCTTTATCTATATTAATGTATAAATATTCAGAGAAGGTCACCTAGAATCCTCATAGTAATATAGTATATAAATATTTAGTCAGTGTCCCATACAAGCAAACACATATTCAGCCAAGGTCTCCTATAGACATATACGGGACATAAGCCAGGGACCATTGTAATATAAATATTCAACCTCAATTGTCAATTGTCAATTATTATATTATTGTATACATATACAGCCATGTTCGCCTATATTTATAAACACATAATTATTTAACCAGGGTCATCTATAATCATAAATCCTCCAGGGTCCCCTATTTTTATTTTCTAAATATATATTCAGCCTGGGATTTTAAAAATCATATACATTTACGTATATTTAACCTTGGGTCAACCATAATTATAATATAAACACATATATATTTAACAGACCTCACCTATAAGCATACAAATGTATGTATATTTAGCTAGAGGAACCAATAATCATAATACAAATACATCAATATTTAACCATGATCAACTATAAGTAAACAAATGTACACATATTCAGCAAGGGTCACCTATAATGACCATATCAATATATAAAACTACATCTAAATACAAAAATAAATATGAACCCAGGAAAACCTATAATCATATAAATAGCCGTTCATGTAAAATACCTATAATCAAGTAAATAACATACCTTTGAGAATAAATGCTATTGAGGGCCTACTGTCTACCAATATTTACTTACAAAAAAACATTTTACTTTATTACGTTATCCTGCCTCTATTCAATTGGTGCAGTTTCTTTCAGGAAATGCATGTAATGAAGTTGAGGAAGTTAAAGGTGAGCACATTACACTTTAGTTTCATCTAGTGGCCAGTTTGTGAACTAAAAACATTTAATTTTTTTAGGCCCCCCAAAAATATTTTTAGTGGTTTAAAAGCTAAAAAACAGGCGTCCTCACAGGCTGCCTAGTTTTCCTAGTTTTCCTAATGGGATATTGTGATGCCCACTGTATTTATTCTGAGATTTAGTCAATGAGACTGCATATATACAAGGGATACATTGAAACATCATGGAGCATGCTATGATATTTATAGTGGAAATACCATGTAGCTTAAAAAGCAATAATAGGGATGCTATCATGCATAAACAAAGAAAAATAATTGATAGTATAATGATTATTATAAAATGAATATGACGGGTATATGCCAAATCTGCCAATGCCCCCATCTTATCCCACTAAGAAATAACATTTGGGGTCCCCTTCCCCTCTGTTGCTTTGGGGTGGGGCCATTAACCTCAAAATCTCCCTTCCTACCCAGACCCACCAAATCCCTTTACAGCCCCCACCCATCTTATCTACATTTAGTTAACCCCTAACCCCCTAATTGGTGTCCCTATATACCTCTAAGGGCCCTATCACTAAATCCAGTGGGGGGTCTATTTTGACTCCCTTATCCCTCACGGGTGTCCCTTTGAACCCCCATGTGCCCTGATCACTATCACTCATGAGGGTTGCTAACACCTATTTCAAAAGCCTAATCTAGCATTAGTCAAAAGAAAACATTATGGTAAAAATAAATCAAAAACATTTACACATAAAATTAAAAAATAATAATTATTAAAGTAAAATATATGTTTTCATACCTTTGGAGATGAACCACATGGGTGTAATGTAGCACAGCATGGGGTTCCCCACATATAGAGGTTAGATTGGTAGTCTGGGTTCAAGTTCCTGGCCCAAGAACACATAAACATTGCAAGATGTGTGACTGATGGCTGAAATTACATGTAACTATCCCAAAGGCTTACTCAGGTTTTTTTTGTGCGCAACATGTAAATGCTATGTTAATTTTTACATGGGATTTTCATTCATAAGTATTAGCAAGGGCCATAAAGTTGAGGCCTAGTCAATTAATTTTAGCAACTGTCAGCTTCAGTTAATTTGAACAGATCTTTTTGCCCAACATTAGGCATTATTTTCTATGAACGCGTTAGTCTATAAATGTCTTTGTGCATTTACTTCCTGCATAAAATATAAAATTCTGAGATCTTTGTTTACCCAGTGAGTGTTATTTTACAAATAAGACAGATAATCATGCAGTCACTTTAATAACAATATTATCAATACTTGAATCATATTCAAAAGTTTGATTTTAACCAGTAGTTTTGAATGTGCATCTAAAGTAAAGATACCCATTAAAATAACATATAAAACAATTAATTCAATGGGTATTTTAACAAATATAACGTGACTTTAAATATTTGTTTAAATATTTTTTATTCCTTGTCACATGGTCAACAACTATCTGTAATAAACAGAATTTGTATAAATGTGGCCAGTTAAATGTTCCTTTCAGCACCTTTTAGTTGGAAATCCAGGTTGTCTAAATTTACAGCTTTAGTGAAATCAATTAAGATCATTTGCATTTTCTAACCTGTAGCCTTTGAACAGCCTTGGCATTTAATGATCCTACACCTATGCTGTTCATTATTTTCCTTTAGGGGAGTCAACTGGTGAATGCAACTGGAAACTGCAGAAAGACTGAACTGTACAATACCTATTACTAATTTCTGTTTTTTAGTTAGCATATTATATTTAAAATATGAGTAAAATTATAATTTATTTTTGTTTTTTTCAATACACTGTTTTTATATAAAATTAATTAGCTAAGTACTTTGATGCATTGAAATATCACACATCGACAACAATCTATAACTATTAACACATATTAACATTCTATTATGTGATCTGGATTTGTTGAAAGAAAAAATCCAAATATCCAAATTATCAATACCATCAAAATTATGAAAACAATAATTTATGATTTTTAGACTTCTAAATGTTCTCATTCCTCTCATACAATTGCTTCCACTGTTTTATATTTTGGTTGTTTGTATTATACACACCGTATTCCCAATACGATATATTGTGTATAGAAAGCACTTCTTTCCACACTGAAACAGCTGGAAATTATCAACCACAAAAAAGAGAAGTTTCATAAGAAAACTGATCAATTTTGTTTTTTGAGTTGCATTTAACAATCTATCAGAAAGGATTTCCAGTAATACCTATTTCAGGAATACAGAGTATGTCAGAATTATTACTAATCTCAGCCATACTTTCTTCCACATTTGAATATGTTGGTCTAGTTCCACAAAATGTGAATAACATCAGCATGTTGAACTATTAACCAATACACCTGCTTTGAATAGCTTTATAGTGTCCATTTACCAGAGGTGGATGAAGTGGATATAGTATGGCATATATCACTATTTTTATAATGCAAAAATCATATTTTAAGAATATCAGAGTTATCATAATGTACTTGCTATGTGTCATAATGTGTAAATGCATAGTGAAGGCTTCCTACAATTACTAATTAAGCGACCATTATCACTGAGTACTAATAGTCTATAGTCTAATTGTCATATTAGACATGCTTATCTGCAGCCTTATTAAATTGCAATTCGGCCAATTGAATACGGCTCTATATAAGCACAGAGCATATTTTTTTACAGAAGTTTTTAGTGAACTTCTATCCAAAAGCAAGGTCTTCACCAACTAAAAACTTCTGTAAAAAAATATGAGCCCTATTCAATTGGCCGAGTCGCAATTTAATAAGGCTGCTAATAAGTGTGACCACAAAGATTTGCTGTTTCAGTATTAAATGGTATTAAAACTATTACCCTTCCCTGCCAGCAAAGACATTTGCAGCCTTATTAAATTGCGGTTTGGCCAATTGAATAGGGCTCTATATAAGCACAGAGCATATTTTTTTTACAGAAGTTTTTAGTTAGTGAAGACCTTGCTTTTGGATAGAAGTTCACCAACTAAAAACTTCTGTAAAAAAAAATATGTTTTGTGCTTATATAGAGCCCTATTCAATTGGACGAATCGCAATTTATTAAGGCTGCTAACGTTTGGTAAAGGATGTATGTTGTCTGAAAATGGTTTAATAAGGAGAGAGTCATCTAGGTAGTGGAGGACTTCTGGATACCCATAGATATAAGTATCCAAGTAATGACTTTAGTGCAAAAAAAAATCTATAATTTTTGGACTATTTTCTGAGCCAAATTAGATTCGGTTTGAAAAATAATTGTTAATTTCTCATTTATTCCATGAAGACACCAGAGGTCTGAATGCAATTGTGTTAAACTAGAGGCATCAACAATGTCTGTTTTAGATAAGAATGCCTAGTGCTCAGATAGCAAATTTGGCAGCCTTATCTATTGTGCTAATATTATGTAAGGTTTGGATAATTGTTGGGGAATAGGAGGTGGCTGTTGGAAGGTTGTACTTGGTTCCAGGTATAAAGGGTAAACATTGGAGGGGAGCACATACTGGACTGACAATAGCTGCAATAGCTAGATCATTTTAGACCTAGGAAATTTCTATTAAATAGGCCAATGTCAAATTGTATCCAGTTAAGCTCATAATTAAATAATTCCTTTGCTGCAGCTAATTTTGCTGAAAAGAAGCTATAGTAGCCATAAAATGTTGACGGACTGCAATTGTTATATTTAGTTGTCCACGTCCGGATGAGCGCCCGCAGGTGCTCATCGCCAGCAGCGCCGGCCTTAGGCTGCAATGAGCCCCGAAAGGCACTCATTGCAGGGCTCGCGATGATCGTCACAGGCGCTCCTTGTCAGTGGCGCATGCGGGACTTGCAACCGTACAACTTAGCACCGAAACCCATACATGCACTGTGCGCCTCTCAAAAATCTGACTTTAACGGCTGAACCACGAAACTCAAAAGACCATAAAATAACAACAAATATGCCTCAATTTAACTTACACACTCACACACAGCAGTGGGAGGGCCCGTGAGCCTGTGAGTGAGGTTGCAAGTTAATTGGAGCCATATTTGCGAGAAAAAAAAAGGCTGCCAAAAAAACTACACAACAAAAATGAGGCCGAAGAACGTAAAACTTGCCCGAAGGACGTAAAACTAGCCTATAGAACGTAAAAACGAGCCCTAAGCAGTAACACTTAACCCAAGACAGTAATACTACCCAAGACAGTAACACGCAAGTGTGACGCCTATAAAGTAAGCAGGAAAGTTGTGGCTCGCAATGAGCGCCAAAGGTGCTCAGAGGGCCCATAGCCTTGCATTGTGTGCCAAACAGCATTGCCAGGCTTACAATTTTACTCCCGTCATTTTTTACGGGAAATTTCTAAGTGATAGCAATATTAATAAGTAATCATAAAAGGTAGCATGAATTCTATACATTAACTTAACACTGTATTTCATTAATTACCATTTCTTCTAAAATGTTAGATAATCATTGGCAGACAACAACCTAACCGATTATGATCTCTTTGTTTATTCAACACAATTCTATGTTTGCCAGAAAAACGTTACTTCAGTGAACTCCATGTTCTGCATTTGTAGAAAGTGGGGATAAGCAAAGTTGTATCCCCACTTTTACTTCTTCTTGATAAATATACCCCATGATTTACCACTGCTGAAATATATTCTATTGCTTTTTTGCAATACTGATCTAAAGTTTAATTAAGATATTTGGAATCCTTATTTTGCATTGTTATAATATTGTATTTTGCCTTGTACTTAACCCTTGTACATTGTTACTGAATAAGTTGGTGCGTTACAAATAAAGGATAATAATAATAATAATAATAATAATAATAATAATAATAATAATAATAATCCTGTAGAAAAATATACTCTGAAAACATTGTTGCATTGTTTCCCAGATTCACATGGGATGGGGCACTTTTTATGCTGCTTTTAAAGGTATATTCAAGTGAGCTGGATTATGAATGCATCTGATAGAGGAGAAATAGTAGTGTATGAAAACATTTGTTTTCATGAAAATACACCAAAATACACCAAAATAAACATTAATTAACTTAAATTTCCTATGTTTTTTGGAATTTGCATGTGATTGTGTATACCCCTAAAACATCCCACCTGAATTAGCATAACATTCAAATTTAGAATCAGGCTAATACATTATATCATTCTTCACCTCGGTATCTTCTGGCATGCTTAGTATAAGAACTGCAACATTTAATTTCTGTACTCTGTACCAGAAAGGTCAAAATATGAACCCTGCTGTATTTCCTGTGTATACCCGGCTTATGTAAGTGTCCTGTGGGTGTGAACAGCTTGATTTGACTTTTGTGAAAATAACTTTGGAAGTAAACTGAACTTTTCTATATAACACATGTTTTCATTCACTACTAATTCTCCTTGATTAGATGCAGTCATAATCCAGGACACTTGAATATACCTTTAATTGTCTAGATTGGCTATGGTTATACATAAAAAAAAAATTATATTTATTTGAAAGCTTTGAGCCTAAGAGCATAATTAGGCAGTCATAAAATCATTGAGATAATTTTTAATTAGAAAACAATACACTGTGATGCCACTTCTGGATGCTGGAGGAATATCAATGACAATTTGAAATTCGATTATTTTCTATTTTCAATGGAGGACAATTTACTAGTCACACTATATAGGACTCATTTTATGAGAAGATTTTGAGTTGCATACAAGATAGCCATTGCACTTCCCTGCTGTCAGATTTTATTATATTAATCTTTCCTTTTTTGGTATTATTACATTTTAATAATACAGTAACTTTGTTTTTAAAAGGAAAATGTCTATGTGTATGAACATATTACAAGGTGACTAAACTTCTCTAAACACTCTAGGACATAGACCATATGAGAAGTGGCCTTTTCTTAAACAAATTTATATAGCTTTGACTATGTTCCTTTTCAAAATAAAATTAACAGTTGGTGGAAAGGACTTTCATGGCTTCAGGGAATCGCAGCCATTGAGATGATGCGTTTCTATTAGGGTATCAGGTTATATTTTGGCTTGCAATTACCACAACTATGACTCGCAAGTTGAGAGTTGCGTATACGCAATGTGCGGCATGAGCCGCGTATGCGTAAGGTATAGGGGGTAAGAAGGCACAGGGGAGGGAGAGGGGGAAAGGAGAGGGTGAAAGGAGGCACAGGAGAGGGAGAGGGTGAAGGAGACACATGGGAGGTAGAGGGGGGAAGGAGACACTGGGGAGGGGGGAAAGAGACACAGGGGAGGGAGAGGAGGGAAGGAGACACAGAGGAGGTATAGGGGAAGGAGACACGGGGAAGAGACACAGGGGAGGGAGAGGTGGGAAAGGAGAGGGGGGAAGGAGGCACAGGAGAGGGAGAGGGGGAAGGAGACACAGGGGAGGTAGAGTGGGGAAGGAGACACTGGGGAGGGGGGAAAGAGACACAGGGGAGGGAGAGGAGGGAAGGAGACACAGAGGAGGTATAGGGGAAGGAGACACAGGGGAGAGACACAGGGGAGGGAGAGGTGGGAAAGGAGAGGGGGAAAGGAGGCACAGGAGAGGGAGAGGGGGAAGGAGACACAGGGGAGGTAGAGGGGGGAAGGAGACACTGGGGAGGGGGGAAAGAGACACAGGGGAGGGAGAGGAGGGAAGGAGACACAGAGGAGGTATAGGGGAAGGAGACACAGAGGAGGTATAGGGGAAGGAGACACGGGGGAGGGAGAGGTGGGAAAGAGACACAGGGGAGGGAGAGGGGGAAAGAAATACAGGGGAGGGGACAAATATACTTAGCAGAGCATCCTATGTGCAGCTAATCTAGGCCTCTTTTAATAGTGACTCTCAAGCAACCAGAAACTACATTTATCCGGCATCTTCCAATCCCCATGGGCGCCAGTTAAAAGAGAGTCTACTGTATATATATATATATATATATATATATATATATATTGATCGAGAGAGAGAAACATGCCTAGAATACCTAGACTGTTTAATCATGGTGGTAGTAAAGTTCCTACTGGGTGTCTGTCTTTGGATTTATGCTTATAGAGACATTTCAATTATTCTAATTAACACTTTAAATTCTTTTCTTTTAAATTATAAATTAATATGACAAGGATAGGCCAAATATCGCTATACAATTACAGGGATTAAGGTAATGCTTAAAAACTGGTATGAAGTGAATACCTTTTAACAAAAGATTTTGGTCTGGCAGAGCATCAGTTAAGAAATTCAAATACAATAACTTATGCGCTATAATACTAGAGGCTCTTTTTATCAAATTGAAAAATATTGAAGAGGTTAAATGTTATGGGAGAGGAAAATGGCATTGTGTTTGCATTTGATCTAGCACATATTTTATTAATTTCTTGGAGCTGAAGTTTGCCTTCTACTTCTATACAATTTGTTTCGCTTTTCTTTGTTCCTGTACTTCTTGCTTCACGCAGCATGCTGTTTCCTTTCTCTGTTTTCCTTCATATATCAATGTTTTATGGTTCACTTTTTCAGTGATACAGAACAAAATTGGATTTCAAATATAATGCACCAGGGTTTCATAAAACCACTGAAAATATGTTGCAATGCTTTTAAATCTGTTGTTATAAAAAAACAAAAACACAAGCAATCATTAAACATTTTAAAAAAAACTTACTCTGCTGTGAAATGTTTGTGTTGAAGTCTTTTGGGATTTTTCAACCTTATATTATTTGAATTAATATTTGGCAAATTGTCTATGTTATGCTTTTGTTCCTCATTCTAATATACGATAATCACATATTATAATTGTCCAACTGCGATTTGTCGTCAAGCTTGCGAGTCTCGTGAAGCGAGGCGAGCCGCTTGCTGCCCAGAGGGCATTGAAGCCTTCCGAGCTTGCAGGACTTAGGCAATGAGCACCGAAGACTCTCATTCCCCTGTGAGCCTCGCAAAGTGAGGCAAGCAGTTGAGGCATTGAAGCACACAGGACTTAGGCTGAAATGAGCAATTAAGCAGTCAAGCAGCACTTAGGCTGCAATGAACTCAAAGGCACTCATTGCAGCCAGCGGCCCCATCACACATGCAAGCCCTTGGAAAAATATGAATTTAACGGCCGACCCGCGGAAATCAAAGAACACTAAAAACAAGAAAAATAATAAAAAATAATTAAATAGAAAAATTGTAACGAGAACTGGATTTATAGGATGGCTAAGTGGATATTGTAGGGGACTACTTCAAAAAAGATAAGTGCATTTACTTTGGTTGTGGTATATTTAATTGAGAGGGTGTTAAAGTCCTAATTTGCATTCAGCTTAACTGTATTTACCAATGGTACTTTGACAAATCGCCACCTACTATTGCAAGTTGTGCATTAATGATCAAGTGGTGTATACAACATGGATGACACTGGCAATGTTTTCCAATGAGCCTTCACATAAATTATAAGTTCTTTGTCACCCCCTCCTACATATAGACAATTAATACTAAATATATATATTGTTTGTTTTCTCTTATATTAGTTCCCAACCTGATAGTATCTGCACTTATCTTTTTATTTTTGTTGTTGTTTCATACAATTGGTTTTAGCTATTAAATAGGTTATAGCTCCCCAAGGATTAAGCAAATGTATTTGCCATATGAGGGAAGCTATTACGATATCCAATAGGAACTTATCTAGATATACCACAACATTTGGATTCTAACATATTTACAATAGTATTTATGTATTTATGTAAATATATGGACAGTTCCATACCTCTCCATTATATCATATATATTTTGGGTGTGTAATACATATATCTCTTCTATTGCATTATATCCAATTGTGACTAGATATGGATAATATTAATAGCTTTAACAATATCCACTTAGCCATCCTATAATTCCAGTTCTCGTTACAATTTTTCTATTTACATTAGAGTGTTAAGCACTTAGGAATTACTACATAGTGATTACCATTTGCAAAAAATAATTAAATACACATTCACACACAGCACAGGGAGAGAGCCAGGAAGCCTGGGAGTGAGGTTGCAAGATATTTTTGATGTGTTTCATCACTTTAAAACCGGCTAAGTGAGAAAAATGTAAAAGATTCTGAAACTGGATAAAAATTAGGCTGAGCAAAGCCAGACACGCGGGACTTAGAAAATACATGACGGCAAAGACACTAACACTTATACCAACAATGCCAGGCTCGCAGAACATAGAAAATACATTTACGGCAAAGACACTAACATTTACACCAACAATGCCAGGCTCGCAGGACTTAGAAAATACATGACAGCAAAGACACTAACACTTACACCAACAATGCCAGGCACGCTGGACTTAGAAAATACATGACGGCAAAGACACTAACACTTATACCAACAATGCCAGGCTCGCAGAACATAGAAAATACATGACGGCAAAGACACTAACATTTACACCAACAATGCCAGGCTCGCAGGACTTAGAAAATACATGACGGCAAAGACACTAACACTTACACCAACAATGCCAGGCTCGCAGGACTTAGAAAATACATGACGGCAAAGACACTAACACTTACACCAACAATGCCAGGCTCGCAGAACATAGAAAATACATGACGGCAAAGACACTAACATTTACACCAACAATGCCAGGCTCGCAGGACTTAGAAAATACATGACGGCAAAGACACTAACATTTACACCAACAATGCCAGGCACGCTGGACTTAGAAAATACATGACGGCAAAGACACTAACATTTACACCAACAATGCCAGGCACGCTGGACTTAGAAAATACATGACGGCAAAGACACTAACACTTACACCAACAATGCCAGGCACGCTGGACTTAGAAAATACATGACGGCAAAGACACTAACACTTATACCAACAATGCCTGGCTCGCAGAACATAGAAAATACATGACGGCAAAGACACTAACATTTACACCAACAATGCCAGGCTCGCAGGACTTAGAAAATACATGACGGCAAAGACACTAACACTTACACCAACAATGCCAGGCACGCTGGACTTAGAAAATACATGACGGCAAAGACACTAACACTTATACCAACAATGCCAGGCTCGCAGAACATAGAAAATACATGACGGCAAAGACACTAACATTTACACCAACAATGCCAGGCTCGCAGGACTTAGAAAATACATGACGGCAAAGACACTAACATTTACACCAACAATGCCAGGCACGCTGGACTTAGAAAATACATGACGGCAAAGACACTAACATTTACACCAACAATGCCGGGCTCGCAGAACATAGAAAATACATGACGGCAAAGACACTAACACTTACACCAACAATGCCAGGCTCGCAGAACATAGAAAATACATGACGGCAAAGACACTAACATTTACACCAACAATGCCAGGCTCGCAGGACTTAGAAAATACATGACGGCAAAGACACTAACATTTACACCAACAATGCCAGGCACGCTGGACTTAGAAAATACATGACGGCAAAGACACTAACATTTACACCAACAATGCCGGGCTCGCAGAACATAGAAAATACATGACGGCAAAGACACTAACACTTACACCAACAATGCCAGGCACGCTGGACTTAGAAAATACATGACGGCAAAGACACTAACACTTATACCAACAATGCCAGGCTCGCAGAACATAGAAAATACATGACGGCAAAGACACTAACATTTACACCAACAATGCCAGGCTCGCAGGACTTAGAAAATACATGACGGCAAAGACACTAACACTTACACCAACAATGCCAGGCTTGCAGGACTTAGAAAATACACAACAGCAAAGACACTAACATTTACACCAACAATGCCAGGCTCGCAGGACTTAGAAAATACACAACAGCAAAGACACTAACACTTACACCAACAATGCCAGGCTCGCAGGACTTAGAAAATACATGACGGCAAAGACACTAACATTTACACCAACAATGCCAGGCTCGCAGGACTTAGAAAATACATGACGGCAAAGACACTAACACTTACACCAACAATGCCGGGATCGCAGGACTTAGAAAATGCATGACGGCAAAGACACTAACACTTACACCAACAATGCCGGGCTCGCAGGACTTAGAAAATACATGACGGCAAAGACACTAACATTTACACCAACAATGCCGGGCTCGCAGGACTTAGAAAATGCATGACGGCAAAGACACTAACACTTACACCAACAACGCCAGGCACGCTGGACTTTGAAAATAAAACGAACGGTAGTCAGTGCGCGCCACACAAAAAGTCAGCAGAGACACAGAAGAGAAACACACAGGGAAGGCACAGGGGGGAGATGCTGGAAAGAGACACATGGCATCCCCAAGCACAAAACTTGTAGGTTAATGAACCCTGCAATGAGTGACCCGTACAGAGGAAAGGTGCGATGAGCGCCGAAGGTGCTCAGAGAAGCAAAAGCCTCACATTGTGTGGAAAACAGCATTGCCTGGCATACAATTTTATGCCCATCATTTTTTAACAGGCAATTCACTAGTATTAGAAATACATTAACTATTTTCAGTATTAACACACTGATGTTTGTCAAGTCAAGTGTGTTAATACCCCAAAATGAAACATAATGCACAGGCAATCAAAATGTGCATTATATTTCTAAAGGAATTATGTTGCTACAGGAATCTGCAAAATGCATTCATAATCATTGAATTTCAGTTACTACCAGTTGCCATCAGCCGACAGGTATGATACCTTATACAAGTACTAAAGCCAGTTAATGGTCAGCATTTTTCATTACATTACTAATGGGATCTCTTATTAAATATTCGCTGATATGCTTCAGATACATTTTTGAAACCAATCACATTGTAATTAAACAGCAAATCTATACATTTGCAAAAAACAATGGGGGAAAAGGAATAAACAAAGCAAAATTAAACAATTATACAAAGGGTAAGTTTGTTGATTGTCTGTATTTTTTCTTAACGACAAAAAAGTAGATTCAAGATTGAGAAAGTTGTTGTGTACTTCTATATAATTTGTACTCAGACCCGGGTTGCCTAGAATATTATCTTGAGTATATGAGTATATATGACTCATTTTCACTAAGAGGATTTGGTTGTTTTTTTCAATTCAGTCATACAGAAATAGTTAAAGTACTAAGTACTAACTATAAGCTGAACCTCCTGGCATGAAGAGTGAAAGCATGACTTACAGTGGTTTTTATCACTTTTCAATGAAAATTGCTGATGTTAGTTTTTTGAGTTTATACGAGAAGGATTTAGCAAGTGAGGATGATATAGAAAATTATACAATGGAAATCTTTAACAGTGTAAATGGTCAGCATTGGATGTAAACCATTATGGGAAATATTGTGATAATCATAAACAAGAAACGTTATGTATAGTCATATTAACACCACATTTAATCTGGGAACAATATAATTTTTCATTTTTATCTTCTCTAAATCAGTGATGGGCTGAGTGTGCTAAAAAGATGCGTTTATTTAGTTTATTTAGCTTTTTTTTATTATTGCTAGTATACCGGCCCTTGGGGTGGGCTGCCCTTAAAAACGTTTTGTGTGGTAAGGGGCAAGATTGCCAAAGTGCACATATATATGCACATATCTATTTATGGGTGCTGCATGGTCTCTTTGGCATTAGTAATATCATCGCCCTGCTTACTTTCCTCCTTAGGCCAGGTGTGACTAGAAAGAGAGCAGAGGAGCAGGGTTGCTGCTCCCATACACTGAGCGTCATTCAATTAGAAGCCTGTATCTCGCGGTATATAGGCTGTATGTCTGCGGCCTGGTACGGGCTCACGCTCTGCTACAATTCTGGTACTATTCAATTGAACAAGCCCGCAAGTTACAGGCCGAAAGTTGAAACCTTAAATTATGATCTCATACATAGCATTTCCGGAGCGGGAACATGATCAATTAAGCAAGGCCATAGCTACCCATTTAGAAACAGCCAATAAAAAATTAGACCGTCATCATTAGGTCAGTAAAACATGAAGGTTGCATGTCAATCAATTAGCGTTTTGAGGTCCGATATGCAATGGAACTTGCAAAATTGCAAAACACAAACTAATAAAAAGGAATGCCGATACTGTTCTAGTCCATGTGGGTAGCCTGATATGTATTAAATCATTGATTCCTAAGATCGATATAACCCTGAAATAAAACATAAAATAAAATCTGTTTTTTTTGCCGATTTTCGAGCTTGAGACTGTTGGGCAATTAGTTATAATGTCTTTCAACACTTTCCCCATCATTTACAGTACAGTATTGATTTTTTATTTACTTTTACAGTGCTACGGATATGTATTTAACCCCTTTGCAGTTCCCATCTGGTACTCAGAGAATTTTCTTCTACATTTGCCGTTTACGGGTGTGAAAACATTTGCAGGCTTGAGGAATTGTAGAAATTGAATAGTGATTTATGATTATAACTCTTATGGACGTGAAAGATCAAAGGCTTAGAAGGGGTGTAAGTTACGGTTGTAACAACAGCAAGGATTTTAAGCCTGCAATACGTGGGCCATTTGCGGCTCGCTAAAAAAGCCAATTGAATAGCAAATAACTTGCGGCCTCCATTACGGGCTACTGTAACTCACAATTGCTCAATTGAATGAGGGTCACTGTTAGCACCTGTGCATCCATGCCTTTATGCAGCTTGCATGTCTGTGACTCAGAAGAATTTATCGGTAAAAAAAGACCCACACACTTTGATACTAAAAAATATTCTTCTGCTGTTTATACAGTATCTCACAAAAGTGAGTACACCCCTCACATTTTTGTAAATATTTTATTATATCTTTTCATGTGACAACACTGAAGAAAATACACTCTGCTACTATGTAAAGTAGTAAGTGTACAGCCAGTACAACAGTGTAAATTTGCTGTCCCCTCAAAATAACTCAACACACAGCCATTACTGTCTAAACCATTGGCAACAAAAGTGAGTACACCCCTAAGTGGAAATGTCCAAATTGGGCCCAAAGTGTCAATATTTTGTGTGGCCACCATCATTTTCCAGCACAGCACTTTCCAGCATGGAGTTCACCAGAGCTTCACAGGTTGCCACTGGAGTCCTCTTCCACTCCTCCATGATGACATCACAGAGCTGGTGGATGTTAGAGACCTTGCACTCCCCCACCAAGCTCGACTCCAACAATATATGGACCAAGAACTACCAGATGTGCAAGCCGGGTACTGCAGAGGAAGAGGTACAAGAGATCAAATTGCTAATGTCCGCTGGATAATAGAGAAAGCAAGAGAGTTAAAAAAAAACATTTACTTCTGCTTCATAGACTATTCGAACGCCTTTGACTGTGTGGCTCACAACAAAATGTGGCATGTCCTTAAAGAAATGGGAGTGCCAGATCATCTCACCCTCCTCCTAAAGAATCTGTATGTTGATCAAGAAGCCACGGTCAGAACTGAACATGGGACAACAGAATGGTTCAAGATCGGAAAAGAAGTGCGACAAGGTTTTATATTGTCACCTTATTTATTCAATTTATATGCAGAATACATCATGCGTAAGGCTGGACTGGATGAATCCAAAGCTGGAATCAATATTGCTGGAAGGAATATCAACAACCTCAGATACGCTGATGATACTACTCTGATGGCTGAAAGTGAGGAGGAACTAAAGGACTTATTGATGAGGGTAGAAGAAGAGAGTGCAAAAGCTGGCCTGCTGCTCAACGTTAAAAAGACGAAGATCATGGCAAACAGGAATCTCACTTCCTGGCAAATAGACGGGGAAGAAGTGGAGGCAGTGACATATTTTATTTTCCTTGGATCCAAGATCTCTGCAGATGGTGACTGTAGGAAAGCTATGGCAAGCTTGGTCAAGCTAGTAAAAAGTAAAGATATTAAACTATCAACAAAGGTCTGCATAGTTCGAGCTATGGTATTCCCAGTAGTAACATACGAATGTGAGAGCTGGACCATAAAGAAATCTGAGCGCCGTATAATTGACACCTTTGAATTGTGATGTTGGAGAAGGCTGCTTAGAATCCCTTGGACTGCAAGAAGATCCAATAAGTCAGTACTTCAGGAAATCACTTCAGGAAATCAAGACAAACTGTTCACTAGAAGGTATGATCATGAGGCTGAAGCTCAAATATTTGGGCGATATTATGAGACAGCAGGATTCCCTAGAGAAGAGTCTGGTGCTGGGAAAGGCTGAAGGAACAAGAAGGGGACGACAGAGGCGGAGATGTATAGGTGAGATCACTGAATCAATGAACATGAACCTGATAGAGCTCAGAGGGGCAGTGACTGAGAGATGCACCTGACAAGCTGTGGTCCATAGAGTCACATAGAGTCGGACACGACTGAACGACTAAACAACTTCACCAACAAAAACAAATACTTCCCACTTACTTAGTCGTAAGTTTACCATTATTTCTGGTAGAGTTATAGATGTAACATGTTACAGATAGATGCAGAAGTACTATGCAAAACCGAAAAAACACCATTTCCAAATTAAGTGGATATGTCAGATCCCTGTATGGGCTTGACAAGAATGTTTTAGCCGAATACCTGGAAGAGGGGTTGAGTAGAGCTTGTAGCTATCATATTTCAGAGCAATTTTATGAAGAGAGGTGGCTAGATTTTACAGTGTCAGTGGTGTACTTATAGTAAATGTGAATTCCTGCACAGGCTCACATAGGATGGTGTCTTTACAGAGGAGCAAGGACCAACAACTGGTGTCTTTCTGGAGTATGGGCAGCATGACATTTTGATATTTAATGTCAGAGCACAAAAGCTTATTAATGTGATGCTTGAGACTTATTTGGCCGCCTTCAAGTAACAGGTAACCCATTCTACTATTCATCTACTTCCACCCTAGAGCAGAACATATGAGTGATTTTGAGCTTGATATTTCTCATCACAACAATCCCCTGAAATCCTACATTATATTGTAAAGGCATATGAAATTCTCAAAATATTTGGGCATGAGTTTAAAAGAGTGGACTTAAACATAACTATTATGCCGTTTTTTGAGGTAGGACAAACAGGACTGAGGTAACACTCTACGACCATCTCTTCAACCAATGTCTGAGTCTGGTTGGCAAAGGAGTAGTCAAAATACTATTTAATGTCAGTTTCAGGAGACTATCAACAAATTTTAGAATTATATGCAGGTGGCCAAGTCTGGTGGCAAACAGGAAAATTAGTGCCACAGGGTCTGGGCAGGCTCTGCTCAGTAGAATGGTCTTTGTTTCTTGCGGTTTCTGTAACCAAAATGTAAAGTATATAAAACAAAGTTTCTAACTCCTCATTAATTATCTTCATGGATACATTTGGGACCACAACTCATGGATCAAAACAAAAGAAATACCACAATCATAGAATATAGATCCTTGCTCAGGCAAAGATAGCACGGATTAACTCCCTCTTATAGCTCACCTCGATTTGTAGCATAATTAATACCAACCCTGTCAATATTCTTATACTTACAGTTCCTGGGAGTATGGACTCCACGTCAGCAATGCAGTGTACAGTTCTGGTGTCATGCATAGAACGTCACATATGCCTAGAGATGATTCATCAGCTCAAGGACATACTTATGGTCACATAGACAAACCTGATTTAAAAAACAATATTGTCGTACAAACTTCCTATCACAAAACAGCTTAGTCACGGAGCTTTGTAAAGGCATGGTTTATTTAATCTAAACTGACCACCTGCAGCTAACACCCCAAGTCACAAATTGTCAGAGAACCTTTTTGCAAATTGCATTTCCATTGCATTTTTAATTTTTGAAGTATATTTTTTATCTCAAAGAAACGTTAGTAATGCTTAAAGCCTGCTGTTTTTAATTGGTGCTAGATAATTATGTGAGTTGCATGTCATTCTTGAAATATCACTTTGCAACTGTGGCAGTGATACATTTCTTCTCTCTTCATTCTTCAACTTCATTGCCCATTTTTAGCAAAACGTCAAACTATGTATATAATATCCAGACCTTGTGGTTTTATGCCTGGGTAGATATATATATATATATATATATATATATATATATATATATATATATATATATATATATAGGTATTTATTCACTGTATATAATTTTTTTTCAATACGGTTCTTTGAATAACTACATTTTATAATGGGGAAAGTTTTTAAAAAGTAAAGAAATAAACACAGCCTTTATATTTTATGTTTTGTTTCCAATTATTCATTACCGCAGGGATCCATTTTCTTTTATCAGCTGAACCTCTCTGTTACTTTCTAAGGGGGTATGTTCTTGTAAACTAAAGAGCATTCAATTAGACCTAATGAATGAACTGGTAGTTGTGAATTCCACATGCCAAATATAAAGATAAAAACCTGTGTCTCCATAAAAATCAGGAAGTTGATCAGCAGAGACCAAAATGGTAAATGCACCAACCATTAATGCTAAATAAAGATAATATAATAGAGGCTATATTATTTTATTTTACATTCTAAAATATTTTGCATATTTTTAACCATGTGCCTCAACCATGAGGGGCAACAGGGACAGAATTGTTGTGCAATGTGAAACCAAGTGGCTACATATTCTTAATACCCTGGCTCTGATGGGTTTGAATAAATCACAATACAATTGTTATCTGTAACACCTTTTTTTTTTTTTTTTAAATAAATGTGCCTGAATCTCTTAAGGTTGTTATAAAATACCCCTTGCAATATTTTTGTTAGGATACTGGTTGGATACTGTACTGAGGGATAATTATCATCCACCAAGGATTTGTATTATTACTCCTTATTTGTATATTTTGTTGGCAGTTTTGGGTAAAGTTGTTTAGTCATTCAGTCTTGTCCATCTCTCAGTGTACCTATGCACCATCACTATGTCTCTGGTCATGCTTATCCATAAGGATATCTTGGCAAAGATACTGGAGTGGGTTGCCAGTTTCTTCTCCAGTGGCTTCTGACTTCTCTGCTATGACCTGCCCATCCTGGGTGACCCTTCATGGTATAGCTCACAGTTTCATTGAGGTAAACAATCCCTTCACCACGACAAGGTAGCGATCCAGAAGGGGTTGGGGTAATGACAATCACCATATTCATTTGTGTTACTTGCTAACTTTTACAGTTAGAAGTATAGATGCTTATTTTGACCATTAGAGATAGGTCAGCATTCAAGACTCCCTTCCATTCGTGATATCTTGCTTTTTGTTAAAGTCACGCTTTGCACTTCCACTCTATTGGCCACATGGGTGAGCAGGTTACTATGGTAACCAGAACACTGGACTAGGACGTGTTCCATATTGATGGACAAAACCAGTTATGTTCCTTTAAATAGGACTAGTGTGTGAGGGTGTAAATGACTCTGTTTCACTCTGGCATCAGAAATGGTAGAGAAACATAAATCACCTATTCAACATCACTTCATGTATATGTGATTATATACATAGATACACACACCCAAGTATTTATCTGGGATTTGTTCCCATATATAATCCAGAATGTATTTGATTATAACATTATTTGGACTTAATAAATGGGGAAGTTATCAGTGATAATGCTAATAGATTAGCTTAGGAAGAGAAAAGAACATTGAAACCAATGATAACACTCAAATTAAATATGATAAAGACATATATGTCAGGTATGGTAAATATGAATGTACAGTGATATACAGTCTGCTAATTTTACTAGACCTTGGACAGTGGTGTGTATGCCACTAGGTGTGGACAGATATTGTGATTATTCATTGTAGATTTGACTCTGCATAGTCATATATAATACAGATTGCATTCAGGAGGGGACACATGTATATCATTTTTTTTAAACTGCGGTATTTAAATAATATTTGTTTTTTCTTTATTAAAATAATGCTTTTTATTTTAATTTTATATCATCCTGAGAAATATATGTCACTTTGTCACATATTTGATTTGAGTGTTATCATTGGTTCCAATGTTCTTTTCTCTTCCTAAACTAATATATACATAGATACACATTTATTTTTGCGTTGTGTTCTTTATGTCCATGGTTATGCTGATCCACTTGGTATTCATGGCAGAGATACTAGAATGGGTTGCCAGTTCCTTCTCCAGTGGACCACAGAATACAGAATAGTTTCAACCCTGCTTGGCTTCAGGGTGGTGTTACCTCTTGGTTCCCTGAATGGGATCAAACCCAGGTTGCAGCGATGAAAGCACCAAATCCTAACCACTGGACCACCAGGGAACCCACATTTATATTAGTGGGTTAAACATTACTCTTTTGTTTCAAAACAATGTTAAATAAATAAATAATTATCTTCTTTCCACTGAAATCCTTTAGAGATATTTATCACATTGTAATATCATGATGTATAATATAATTATTTTTTTTTAGCCCACATTACATACAGTGTACACATATATACATTAATAGAACACTTTCCCAACCCATATTATATTAAAATGCCTAAACTTGGAAGACATAATTTTATCATTTTTCGGGTATTATTTCTGTGTCTGGTCATCTATAATCAAGACTAAGACACTGAGCAATACATCAGATTTTTTTTTCCCAATGACAGTAATTATCACTTTGGCGGTAGCTCTGATCACCCAATATATCAAGCTTTGACATTTAATGAGCTGGGGTAGGACAGCTCTGAAAGACAGAACTGATTTCTTTTCAGTTTTTTTTAGCTTTTTTTCTCTAAAGAGCAGGACTTGAAGATCCTTGTGACTCGATGTTAAACAGACTGCTAATGGGCTCATGACAAATGCGCTTGATGAAGGTTTGCTTCCAGAAGATTGCATAATAAATAAGCCAATAGCTTCCTGCCATAGATAGACTTTGTAAATCCTTTGAACATCAACAGTTGTAATAAATTAATATAATTCATATGACACTTGTAATTTACTTCAGCTAAGGGAATGATTTCAGTCTCTGTTGGAAATTAAAATAACTAAAATATTATGTAGTTCATTGCCTGAGATGTGTCTAGACTTTCTTGAGGCTTTTGATTATTGAAGTCCAATGAAAGTGAATGCTATGATATACAGTACATTTGTACCCATTTTATCTTCAACATGAGAAGGTAGAAAGAACTCTCAGTTCAAGGTGAAGCAATGACACTAAATAGCAAGTTACTTTTTTTTAATTATTTTATTACTTATTGCCAGTTTATATTGTACACTCATAAATATGGTCTACAATCAATGATTAAACTAGTATATAGCTGCATATATATCAGCAAATTATATATATATATATATATATATATATATTTATTTATATATATATATATATATAACTATATATACATATGCACATATGTATTCTGTGTGTAAATATATATATATATATATATATATATTTATATATATATAGTACATTTGTGTTCACATTTGAATGTCTACAACAAATTAAAATACTTGTTTCCAGCTCAGAATTCAGAGAAATACAGTTTTATATATATCATACTTTATTATAATTTTGCTTCAGGTAAAATATTAAAACAAAGGCATCAGATAGATTTGCTGCTATGACATGAACAGCTAAACGTTTAAGCTTCTACGTACATAAGCTTATACATACACCCTTTACCTCTCTATCTATCTTATCTATCTATCTATCTATCTATCTACATACATATATCTAGGTAGATAACTAAATGTTATTAGAATAATCCAGTACACATTTAAGTTTGTCAACATGAAATCATTTTCTAATGGGTAAATATTGTCAATAATTGCAAATTACCTCAGGGCTATTGCTGTGTGTTCTAAAGTCTTATGTTTTAAACCATGCTCAGAACCCAGGAAGTAATTAGTGCCTGAGCACACTTGGGCTTCCATTCAGTTGAGCAAATTGTCATTACAAGGGCCCTTAATGGAGACTGTAAAATAATTTGCTATTCAATTGGCGTTTTTTAGCTACCCTCAAATGATTTGCAAGTTGTAGGCTGAAAATCCTTGTGGTTGTCAAAATCGTAACTACCAACCCATCTAAGCCTTTGATCTTTCAAGCCTGTAAATGTTACAATTGCAAATCCCTATTCAAATGCCACAATTCCGCAAGCCTGCAAATGTTCTCACACCCGTAAATGGCAAATGCAGAAGAAAATCCTACGAGTACCAAATAGGACTTCTAAATTTGTAAATGCAAATAAAATATCAATACTGCACTTTAAAAGACCGAAAAAGCAATGAAAGACATTGGAATTTATTGCACAACAGTCTCAAGCTTGCAAATCGGCAATACATTTTTAAATAATTTTACGGTTTATTTCCATTGCCATGTCATTCTCGCGAATCAATGAGTTAATACATATCGGGCCACCCAGATGGACTAGAATAGTATCACCATAAATTTTTATTATTTTGTATATTGCCAGATTGCAAGTCTGATCGCATATTGGACTTCTAAGCACTAATTGAGTGACGTGTAACCTCCATGTTTTACCGATGTCATGATGACGGTCTAATTTACTATTGGCTGTAGTTACGGCCTTGCTTAACTGATCATGATCATGGCCTGAAAAGCTACTTACGGGTGCATGATTTATGGCAGGGGTGTCCAAACTTGGTCCTTGAGGGCCAAACCCAGGCCTGGATTTGAAGATATCCTTTCTGTGCACAGGTGAGTCAATCAGGATGACCGAAGAAGTGATTGACTCACCTGTGCACAGCATCAAATCCAGGCATGTCTGTAGCCCTCCAGGCCTGAGTCTGGACACCCCTGGTTTATGATTTAGTCTTTAGGCCATGTAGTTGCGGGCTTGTTTAATTAATCGCTCTGTAACTGTTGCAATTGAATGGAGGCCTCAGTCTTCTAGGTTTCACATGGCTTTACATGGAAATCTGCACTGAAAAATGTATATGTAATTTTATATATATAAATATAAAATGTACTAAATTATTATTAACTAAAGCCATTCATTTTTACTAGGAATCTGTAATAATCTAAATGCCTTAATATTTTTTTTGCCAGATGTATTTCTAATTGCTTATGGAACATAATCAGTACTGTGTTGTACAGTGATCCATCAAGCATTAAAAAGAAGTAATATGCCCTTCCTTTTAGTACGATCCCAGAGAAAATAGTAAAATACATTTGGTTTATTGCCATGACAAGGGCAATAACTGTGGTTTTCAATAATAAGCTGAAAAATATCAGTATGATGGTCCGTTCCTCATAATTATTTATGATCTTGTATAAACACTCTTTGGTATTTGAATGAAAATCTATGTAATAGCTCAGCATGTTATTAGAACATGTTGAAAGGTTTAAAACTGTGCCCTTCTAAATGTTGCAAATAGATATTAAATTAAACTATTGTAAATACTGAAATGCTATTTTATGGCACTGCTGCATTTCTGTGCATGAAGCACATTCTTACTGACAAATGTATAATTTAAAGTTTCTGTGCAAATTTACTGATTATTATTCTTTAAACCTCTATCCATCTTTCTGCCTGCCTGGCTTTCAAATTAGGCATGATGTTCTAATCATCTCATATATAATTTTCTGTATATTTCTTACTATAATATGTAGTAACAATATTAGATATTCACTGTATACATATAAATATATATATATAAATATATATATTGTGACAAAATAATAAATGTCTGAATCAAAAATTAAGTTAATGCCTATGTTTTTCAAAATGCCTTTTTTATCTTTATATAAGAGATAACACACTTTTGAGTACACACCTTCAGCGTAGTTTTAAAATGGACATTCTGCATTTTGAGCAGTGCTTAAAAAAAGAATTAAAGAAAAGAGAGATGCTTTGACATGAAATGCTGTTTAGGGAACTGCAGCAACATTGCAGGATTAGTGAGTGGGTGTGATTCATTTATCCCAACTGTATCCAATGTCACATAATTTCATTAAATTGGAACTAATTAAAATAAATAAATGCACTAATTTATATACATATATATACATATAATGGATGCAACAACATTTTTCTCTGTTTGCTAAGCTATTTTGCATTCATTGAAGTGAAGCAATGTTGACACCTAGTGGCAAGCTAAATGCAAAATGTAGAAAAAATAGAGAGATTTCTGCTCTCAGATCTATAGGAATTTTGAGAAATTAAATCTAGGAAGCAAATCCAAAATATGAAATGCAGTTTCGAGATATGTAGTACGATGAATTTAGCTTACTGAACTACTTTATGACCAATTTGCTTCAAGTAAAATATTAAAACAAAGGCATCAAATAGATTTGCTGCCGTGCCCTACTTCATGAGATTCTTTTGAATTCAGCAGAAGAAATGTGTGAAAGAATCACGTAATCCCTATTTGTAGGACATCAGACAATTCTGACAAATTATTTGCAGCAACATCATTTAAATATTTTTTAATATGTCTCACATTTCTCAGACCCCCGTAGCTTGATATACATGAAGAGACAAGCTGGATGAAAAAAATGTTTGTGTTCTTATGTCTCAAATACAATAAAATCCACTACACTATTGAAATATGCATGTGTATGCATTTTGGTGCGGTGTGATTTTGGTTAAGTGGCCTTAGAAAAAAATATTATTACTGTCTGTCTATCTATCTATCTATCTATCTATCTAAGGTACATATCCATATATTTTTTTTTTTTTTATATATATATATTTTTTTTTAATTGTTTTCTAGAATTAGCTTTAAAATGTTTATTTACTTGATTACTACAAATGCTTAAAAAATACTATTGTAAAAGAACAATCATCTTCTTAATTTAAAATGGTTACATTCTTCAAAAGAGATTATTTTTGCATTTATTTTTATTTCTTATTGTGTATGTATATTATTAAGGGGTTCCCTGGTGGTTAGGATGCAGTGCTTTAAACTTCTGCAACCTGAGTTCAATTCCATTCAGAGAACCAAGAGGTCACACCACCCTGAAGCCAAGTAGGGTTGAGCCTGGTCAGTACATTGATGGGAGAACACCTAGGAATACCAGGACCTGTATGCTGTGGACCACTGGAGAAGGAACTGGAAATCAACTCCAGTATCTCTGCCATGGAAACCAAGCGGAAACCATGAACATAAAGATATGCCTGGTGTATTCCGGTCCATTAGGTCACGGAGAGTCAGACACGACTGTCCATCACAATTTTTTTAATAAAGAGTACAGAAAAGACATTTAATAAGTAAAATTAATACAAAGCATATATTAATGTTTGAATAAACACAGAGATAATATGTAATGTACATCAGAATAATCTGCTTATTGCCAATTCTGAATGAATGTAACCATACCCAGGTTATTTTCTGTTTGTGTGCCTTCAATCTTTCCCAGCACCAGGGAACCCTGTCTTCTCATGATATGAACCTAGCAGAATGATTACGACTACCCATCAAAAGAGAGATGGGCAGACAAATATTCAGTCTCCAGTATAAACATACAGAGCATAGATAAAATTGAGACAATAAAATCTGGTTATATAAGATGGCATAATAAATGTTTTAAGTGGATTTTCACAGTTTTTAGATAACTAACTGTATAAATGGTAGAAAAATTAGAGGGTGTGGGCAAGTGGATAAATGATAATGAGAGGGATTGAAGGGATGAAAAGGGGAAAAAGCTAAACACAATTAAAAATGCTAGAGCATTATTAGACCTATTCAACCCAGATTATTACATTTGTTGTTGTTTAGTTATTCCCAGTTCTCCATGACCCTATTGATAGCAGCACGCCAGATACATCTGTCAGTCGCTACCACTCTGAGCTCCTTTGAGTTCATTGTAGAAATATAGATATGAGTGACTGGGGGGGGGGGGGGGGGTAGATGGGGCTCCCCTAAACCTCACAAGCAGGGCCCTGCATGACCCAAATCTGAATTCACAGACTGGGACCCTAGCGCAGGAAGGCTGTTAAGGTGGATATGGTATGTGTTCTAAGGACAGTGACAGTTTTTTTTCCCTTTATGTATAATGTTTAAAAAAATGTATGTGGTAAGCCATGCTAGATACACTAACTTCCATCTTAGGTGTTTCCCTCCCCCATTGGCACATATGAATAAGAATATTTGTAAAACCAGACCAGGAGTTTATTGCAAACATATAGAGATCAAATATCTCAGGAGAAGGACATTTGAGGGGATTGTAACCGTAGTTACAGGGTGGTGGAAAAATGCCATGTGGTATTTTTTATTGTTTTGGTTGTAAATGGAATCTGCAACAATAATAAAATCAGTTGGACATTGTAGCAAAAGGAATGCCTGTCTGATGTTATGATTTAATCCTAATCAATGAGAGGTAACAGAGTTTATTATTTTTAATAAGCAGTCAATTTGGGGCTAAATTTCAAACATGTGATGTCCTTAATCTCCTAAGAGGTGTTTTGGCTGGGAGCTGAAATCTTGAACACACAAATGCATGACCTAGAGGGAGAAAATCTGGGTTGTAACATATACCTCTAAGCTTGTAATAGCCCATGATGTAGTAGTATACTTTTTGGTATGTTCCATAGTGAAGTATAATTCAAAGCATTTCAGCACATTCTGGTCAGGAGCTGCATTCATGAGAGTTGATACATGGCAAATTTATAAGAGAAAAGGGGCATGCTTACTAACTGCCCAAGACCCAAGAAGTACTTTCTAATGAGATGAGGAAGCGAAAGAGATGAAAAAAAGTGGAGCTGGGATCCAGTCTTCCTGTCCTTCCCACAAACCAAGACAAAACCATATTGAGCAATTTGTTTCAATGTTTTCCTCCAGATTAGTGCAGTTCAGTGTTGCTAGGACAAGGGAAAGTAGAAGGAGAAGGATATGGAACTGTGACAATTCACCACAGCTTTTACTACCCTTCTTTCCTTAGACATTTTTGGAGCTGTCCTTCTTAGCTGTCACGCAAATCTCAACTTCTCTGGGTTTTACTCTGGTTTCTACATTACTACAATGTATCCTGATGATTTATTCTGTGCAAGGATGTACATATATATATATATATATATATATATATATATATATATAATATTTTCACTTGGAGGAGGAAATTCTACGAGTGCTAGAGGGGACCCGCAAGGGGGTTAAACACTTATTCGTAGCACTGCAATTGCAAATATAAAATCAATACTGAACTGTAAATAACGGGGAAAGCGATGATAGACATTATAATTAATTGCACAACAGTCTCAAGCTCGCAAATCGGCAGTATATAACATTTATTTTTATGTTTTATTTCGGGGTTAATTCGATCTCCGGTATCAATGAGTTAATACATATCAGGCCATCCACATGGACTAGAACCGTATTGGCATTAATTTTCATAATTCTGTATTTTGCTGTTTTGCGAGTCTGATCGCATATTGGAACCCCAAACCTAATTAATTGTCATGTAACCTCCATGTTTTACTGCCGTATTAATGGCGGTCTAAGTTTTAATTGGCTGATTAGAAATGGAAGGTTATGGTCTTGCTTAGTTGATCATGTTCCCGCCCTAAACTTCTACGAACCAGTGCATTGTTTACGGAGTCGCCTTTGGTCCAGTACCTTGCGGGCTTGATCAAATGAATAGCTCCGGAATTGGAGATGAATGGGAGCCCGCAGCACACCCGCAGACATACGGCCTACATCCCACGAGATGCAGGCTTGCAATTTAATTGGGCTCATTGTATGCATGAGCTGCTGTGGGCAGACCTTTGCAGGAGCTGTTTGGAAGGTTTCAGTGAGTGAAAACAGACCTTTTAACCACTTGCTAATAAAATTATGTTTATATATTTAAACAAATACTTAGGTAGTTTATTTTAATGTTAAAAACAGGGAAGCTTCCATATACGTTTAAATCAGCAAATGTATATTATTTACACGAGCGACTTGCCCGTCAAAAAATTACGGCAATAAGATTATAATTTTGTTGGTGGTCCGAGATCCTTCGGCGCTCATTGCGAGGCTGTTGGTTGTTGTATATTTTTTTTATGATAGGCGCTTTTGTTGTTATTGTTTGGTCGACGGTGATGTGTTTTTTGCGCTTATTGCAAGGCTTTGTATGCTATGAGCAGCGTTGGCGGTCGTTGTGAGTGGTGCAGTGAATGGCTTCGCGAGGGTCCGCATTTGCGGGCCTAGAGTCGTAGGGGGTCGTAGGGATGAGCACCTATGGAGCTCATCTCCCCCAGCGCAAGGAGCGCCTTTGGAGCTCCTTGCCAGCAACTGCTAGCAACAACTTTTGGCAACCCGCACTGCTGACAACTATATATGTGATTAACATTTGTTATCATCATGTTAGTCTGCAATGTTACAGCTATTAATAAAATATAGCCTTTTCAGTGTCATTACATAAAAAAATATTTGTTTGTGTATACTTCTAAAAACAATATTTGCAGAAAAAGACAATGTAGTACTTACACTTGAAACTTTGGTTTGGTGTCCAAGTCGTCAAACACTAGTTGTATTGCTTATCGGTTACTACATATAGGAATGAAACACTACTACAATGGCGCTTCAAGTTACCTTAATTGTTCCAAATTGGAGCTTAGATCCTTTTGTGTTAATATTTGCACAGAGAGTAATGAAATTCACAATATTTATCTTACACATACATAAGTAACTAACTGAAATATTTAATGTTTGCATGTAAAGATATATGATCAATATTTCACAGCAAGCGCTTAGACTTATGTCAATGTGATGAAGGTGGACATGCAGCTTAGTGCATCTAATGACAAATTACACAGTCACTGAGAGGTATGTATCCTGTACATCATAGCACTATAGGATTTGTTGTAAATGTCCTTGAATATGTGAAAACTGGAGCTGCTCATAATAGCCCCTAGATTAGGGCCTGTCAGTTAACTCTTGCGAAGGTTAAATTGTCTTTGTGTAAGTGAAGCCAAGTTCAGCATTTAAGTATTTCTGTACATATAAACTTGCACATTTTAACATAATGACATTTTAAAGAGCAGAGGAAGGAATTATACATAAATGAACATTATTTTATTAACAAGTGATTATAAGCTCTATTTTCACTTACTCAAACCTTCCAAAGAGTCCCTTCAAAGGTCCCCGTCCCCCCACAGCCCATGCATACAATGTTTTTATTGGTACTAGATGTACTAGCCTCTTACAGACTTCCAGCCTTATTCAATTCTGGGCCATAACTCGATCACAAATAGGCAAATGGCTTTGATCAAGTTGCATCCTCTCGTTGGTCTACTTTTACTTTGCTATTCAATTGGAGTTTTTTTTGCGTGTTACAGGCTTGAAATCCCTGTGGTTGTTACAACCATAACTTACACCCCATCTAAGCCTTTGATCTTTCACGTCCGCAAGAGTTACAATCACTAAAATCGATATTTGATTGCTACAATTCCTCAAGCCTGCAAATGGTTTCACACCCGTAAATGGCAAATGTAGATGAAAATCCTACTAGTATTAGAGAGGACTTGCAGGTGGGTTAAACCCCTGATTGTACCACTGTAAAAGCAAATAAAAAATCAATACTGCACTGTAAATGATGGGGAAATTGATGACAGACATTAGAATGGTGTTCCATTTGATTTTATATATATATTGTTTTTTTACATCACATGTTTTCTCATTTGAATTTATTGGTTCTCAGATTCTGTTTTTTTTCCTATCATTTTTATTATTATTTTTAAGCATGCACAATTGTGAGTTACACACACAACAGTATTTTTATATTTAATTAACTGATCACTTTTATTTTTTATATTTCTTTATTATTTATAATGATTTACACTAATATATTTATTTCTCTGCATACAAGCCTTGGTTTTACTTTTTGACAACTTTGTCTGTTGCACATGTTTTCTTCGTTCTATGGCTAAACGATGTTATCCAGATGATATTCCACTCTGTGTTGTTCTTTCTCCTCCTTGTCCTCTTCTATGATACTTAAGGAGTTGATGCTGTCATATATTTTAGGTAATTAAGCCAATTAAGACTTACCTTATTTTATATCTCTTCCTCCAGTGAGCCTCATGAAGCATAACATATGCTGGGGTTTTGCAAATCCTAGAGTTGTGAAAGTGGGAGCTTCTCCATATCCCTTCCACATTATACTATTATCTGGTACTTCAGATTGGATAGTTGAGTGGGTTTAGGAGCTGTGGGCAACCCATAGTCTAGATTACGGGTGCACAAGTTCGGTCCTGGAAGACCATACACATGCCTGGATTTGACTATATATAGTCAATCGCCTCTTCATATCATCAAATCAAGGCATGTGTGTGGCCCACCAGCACCGCTGGTCTAGACGTTATTGAGTCTAGGTTTCCCTTTGTAACACCTAAGCTTTAAGTGTTCTAGTGATCAGCTAGAACATAGTGGTGGAAGTTAATTTATGTTGTATCATTTTTTTTCTGTTGTTCTTTCTCACTGTTATTTTTCAGATATTCTTGTTGGAGTAATTAGACAATATAAGTTTGTTTCACTTACACTATTGCAACAACTATTACAACATGTTACTGTCATACCACTAAATTGTACTATATGTATGATTTATTTGGCTGCAGCATGACTGCACTATATAATGATAGTGACTCACAGTGACAAATACATTTATTTGGCATGTGCCCATGGCCAGATTACCCATTAGGCCAACTAGGCAGCTGCCCCGGGACACTTCGGTGTTAGGGGCACCACTTTAAAAAAAAAAAATGTTTATGGCTTAAAAAAATGAAATGCTGCAGTTCATAGGCTACTATGGGGAAAGTTACAACAGAAAAAGGAATTTACACGTACAGAAAAGGCAAAAATGGGTCAGTGCATATCTTGCATACTCACTCGGAGGGGCTCCTCCACTTGACTGTCTAGGTGCTCCAAAAAGGTAGATCCGCTACTGGATGTGCCTACTGTCACATACCTCAGTCTGAAATTGCATTACCATGCATTTAATTTTATAAATGTAAAAAGCTAAATTTCTAAATGGTTTTATCTATAATCAAATTTGGTATTTTAGCTGGAGTTCTTTTTTCATCATCATATATATATATATATATATATATATATATATATATATATATATATATATATATTTTAATTGGAGACTCTTGGGAAAGATTATTAATAGAGATTAGAATGCCCTCCAAGTAACATGTTAGACTAAAAGTTGCTCTTTTTTTATTTTCTCCTTAGCAACAGTAATGCTGAAATGATCATTCACAAAACTATAACCTTACTTTTTTTGTATACAATGATGATATACAAACACTGTAATCATGCTTACAGGATTATAAAATGTAGACATTTTTAATTATTTTCATTTGATTTCGACATTTGTATTGAATCAAATATTTAAAACAATTGTTTGTATAGTAATTATCACAAGCCCCTATATTAGATGTATTTTGTAAAATGTTTAGTTTTGCTTTGTTTTCTATGAAAGAACTGAATGTTTCTTGGACTCCTTTGGGGTACTGACTCATATTTTCAGATGTGCTGGTTCTTCCTCACAACACATGTACTGTAAGTTAATTTGTGAAACCGAGAAGGGCTGTTAATTAAACAGTATTTTGAAGAAATGCATTCCCTAAAGCCGCTCCTCTTTTAATTGTTTTACAAAAAGATTTTCTGTCCTTTGTGCTATGGTTTAACCAATTCTAATTCACACTGTGTAAACTATGCTACTATTTAAGCAAAGAGATATCTGCACAGTTCAAAATGTAATGTGCTATCTCTATAATGTATTTGACTAAATTAGTCTTTTTTTATAATTGGCTAAATATATCCCCTTTCAAAATAATTAAGCTAGTACAGTGTACATGCTTTAAGCTCTCGGCAACCATGTCCTCTTCTGGTTGATAGTATTAATAGTAGCTGCATTTGTAATAACTAGAAATGTATGTACTTGTGCTGCAGAATATTATTGTGCTAAACAAATTAAATTATTTCTATTATTATTGTTTATTTGTAAATGGTCAATATATTCTGTAGTGCCATACATGGGTTAAGTACAAGGCAAAAACAATGTTAATACAATGCAAAGGATGGAGGGCTCTGTCTTTGAGCTTAGAATCCAGTGTACATAGTGTTTTCCCCAAAGCACCATGCAAGATTGAAAACTCCCAAACTTCCAATGTTATGGGTTTTGGCATGGTACAGGAGGGTGATAGATGCATTGCCCATATTAAGGCTGAAGGTGATAAGCCACTTTAAACAGATGCATTGTTATGAGTTTTTGAAGGGTTTGAGGCAGGAGGATAGTCTAGTGGAGCGAGGCAAAGAGTTCCAAAGAATAGGGGCAGCACAAGAAAAGTTCTGAAGGCCCAAGTGATAGTAGGTTATTGGAGATGAGAAAAGAAGAAGGACGCTAGCAGAGCAAAAAGCATTTGGGGGAGTATTTTGAGACAATAGCATAGATATAAGGGGTGCAGTGTTGCTGAGAGCTTTATACATTAGGGTCGCAATTTTATTCTGGAGGCTACGGGAAGCCAATGGAATGACTGACAGAAAGGAGCTGCAGACACTCAAGTAATTAGTAGGGCAGATAAGTCTAGCAGAAGCATTCATTATGGCTTGGAGTGGAGACAGGCAGGTGATGGGGAGGCCAGCATGGTTGAGATGAAATATGATTATATAATCAATAATAGTATTTAAATTGCATATGTTGCTTGTACAATACACCCATACACAGATCCAGGTGAATTCACGTTTGTAGGTAAAGCAATATATTAAAACATAATAATGACAGATATTTGCCAGGAAATACAGGACTGTCTTACTCCTCTGCAATGGTTATTGGGTCTGATTCACTGTACAAAGCAAGAAATTGTAAAATACCAACATGTAATACCACATTTCAATTTTTTGTTAACTATAGTTGATAATAGGCAAATGTTTTAAAATGTAAGTAACGCAGGAGGTTTAAAATGCCATTTCATTATTTTATGTTTGTTCTTTACTTTTATTAATGGGAGGTGACCGTGAATGTAGGTCGCTACTTCATTTGGAATTTGGCAATCCTAAGTGCCACTGATTCAAGAGAACTAATGGGGCTCTAATTGGTTTACAACGTCCCTCTCTGCGAAATTAGCTCAATCAAATAATGTCAACAAGATTATGGTTCCCACAATTAAACTAATTAAACTAGTAAAACTTTCTAAAACATGTTAGGCTATTGTCAGGTGTAAAAGTGACACATTTATTGTCAGTTTTTTAGTTAGGATATGGATGCACCAAAGCAGTGACCATCAATTCTGACATACCTACAGCCTTATTTAATTGCGATTCAGCCAATTGAATAGGGCTATATATAAGCATAGGGCACATTTTTTTACAGAAGTTTTTAGCCAGTGATGACCTAACTTTTGGATAGAAGTTCACTAACTAAAAACTTCTGTAAAAAAATATGCTCTGTGCTTATAGAGCCCTTTAGATTTGCTGAATTGCAATTTAATAAGGTTGATAATATGCAAGGAAAGGCGATTGCTACATTTTGGCTGTTCCTATGCCATTCAGGTGAGAATGGGTAACACGTAGCGCCACATGATTTATTTTTGAGGTACATCGCGCCGATTAAAGAACCATTATAGTGCTCATATAATGGGATTTCATTTGTTTATTTAATAACCTTAGCAATAGGTATTTGAGCCCAAAATGCAAAGTGTACATTTGACTTCAGAATTTAGGACATTGATGTGTCCAAGGGTGCGAGTAGCTGTCAGTATCTATTTACCTTATTGTCAATGCGAGTTTTCAGTCTTGCACAGCTCTTTGGGGACAGGCTGCTAATGTGTAATTGTTTTATGTAAACATATATAAACACCCACTTGATAATGAGACTTTCACTACTAAAAGTTTCTTATCTAATACTGTTATTTGCATTAATTGATCTTATTAATGAAGTAGTGGCTGATCTTTATCTTTACAAAAACTATAAAAAAGTATCTTTATTGGGTTGAGTTCAGATTAAATGCTTTTGGGACAAAATATTTTTAGAGGTTTTATTTGTATATCCTCAGTTTAAATATCTGAAAACAAGTACAGTATATATATATTTATATATATATATATATATATATATATATATATATATATATATATATATCATATCATAACAATGTCTTACAGTATTCAGATACTATTAAAATACTTGTATCAGCAATTGCTGAATTAGATTTTTCATTGGTATAATGAAAGGCAAATATGCAACGTACAGTAGTTTAACTGTAATTATATCACTTCACTCTGTAAAACACGAAGAGGACAATTAACTATAATATTACTAGCTATGGAAAAGAATAAATGTCTACTGCAGTCATAAACTGTGAAAAGTTTACTGTTGAGTTCATCTAGAGGTAAACAAGGTTTATCACATAATTATACTCCTCAGATTATATGCTGTCCTCGGGACAAAAAAAGCATAAACAGTTTGTAATATTTGCTATATATAAAGACTTTAAAAAGCACAAACATTTTTACGTCTTGTTTTTATCAAAATATCAGCCCCTTTGCATTTTAGGAATATTAGAGTAATTTAAGCACGGATTTACTGCATGTTTTAATTAATCTGCCATCCACATTGTGCATTTACTCTTTAATTCATTCTGAATTATGTTATGTCACTTAAAGTTTACTGCCACTACAATTTATGCAGAGTTCACATGCCAGTCACAGCAGCAGACAATCATTTCTTAGCTTAGTAATGAATTTTTAATCTATCACATGAATTTATTGTAAAGGATCACTGTAAGCCTATATTTAAAATATACTTTTTTTAAAACGACACTTGTCAATGGTCAAAAAGTTTTAGAGAGAAAAACAAAAAATGTGTAAAGATGACAGCTAAAACTGTCATTGCTATAAGTAAGATCTATAGATAATCTATTAGTTTATATGTACAGAGAAATGTAGCTGAAAGATACCGCTCAATAAATGAAATTAAAACCCACCATAAAGAAAAAAGTGTATCTAAAAGTTACATATTTATAGGCTGTACTTATTTGCTTTTTAAAAAACATTTGTTTCAGTTTAGTTATTCAAAACATGGAAACAAAGTCACTATAATGGACCTTTAACATTTTAGTTTTAGTTTAAGTTATTATAATCATTATTAATAACAATTATAATAATAATTATTATTATTAATATGTATAAAGCACCAGCATTGTCTGTAGCACTAAAATACAGTATAATTAGCAAATTACAAAGGTTCAGACAAATACTAAGGTAAATAAAAATGCAAGTACAGATACAATACAATACAAAATACAAGATAAATGGGTCAGCAGACAGCTTGGTGCAACACATTCAATACTGTAGAAGTTAAAAAGTAAAAGTCTAATTAGTAAAAATACTTGTTTAAAAAAAAAAAGGGAATTGTCTGGATGCAGCCATATTGTCCTGTTTTTACTTGTTTTAACAAAAAGTTTAGCTCAATAATGATTGACAATATTGACCAAACTGGAGCTTTATTACCTTACTGCAACAGCTAAACTGAGCAGGTAGAATTATATTTCTTATGAGCTGTGCTTATCGTCATATCAGTTGACAAAGTAAATATGTAATACATATGCAACAAGTAATTAAATACCATTTTCAAACTTACCTATGCATATAAGCTTTGTACAATTTACAGTGACTGACAGTATTAAGGATGCATTTGTGACTTGCAGTATTGGATAACGTAAAGTTTTGCTGTTAGACTCACCGTTAATATAATTGACTAGAACATATACAGCCTTATTAAATTGCAATTCGGCCAATTGAATAGGGCTCTATATAAGCACAGAGCATATTTTTTTACAGAAGTTTTTAGTTAGTGATCTTCTATCCAAAAGCAAGGTCTTCACTAACTAAAAACTTCTGTAAAAAGATTTGCCGAATTGCAATTTAATAAGGCTGATAATATGCAAGGAAAGATGGTTGCTACATTTTGGCTGTTCCTATGCCATTCAGGTGAGAATGGGTAACACGTGGCGCACACATGATTTATTTTTGAGGTACATTGCGCCAATTAAAGAACCATTATAGTTCTCATATAATGGGATTTCATTTGTTTATTTAATAACATTAGCAATAGTTATTTGAGCCCAAAATGCAAAGTGTACATTTGACTTCAGCATTTAAGACACTGAGGTGTCCAAGGGTGCGAGTAGCTGTGAGTATCTATTTACCTTATTGTCAATGCAAGTTTTCAGTCTTGCACAGCTCTTTGGAGACAGCTCTATGGACACCGGATTCTAAGCTTAAAGACAGGGCCCTCCATCTTTGTAATGTGATAATATTGTTTTGCCTTGATCACAACTTATGTATAGCGCTACGGAATATGTTGGCGCGTTACAAATAAACAATAATAATAAAGATGTCTAATAAGACAGCCTCTGTAAGTAAGTAAAGTTGCCCATGCAGGAAAATCTAGACCAGTCAGATCATCTAGCCTCCTTGGCAGATCCCCCCGCCTTCTGTACACCCTATATGGGGTGTAGAATAGCAGCTACTAGTCCTTTTAACACACTAAAGTGCAAAGTTTTAAAATATTCATCAAATTTACTCCAAATACTGATATTATTGCTAACCAGTTACTAAGTAGTTGATTGAAATCATCACTCTTTATGGAAAGTTTGGAGTACAGCTAAAATGATGCAAGCTATGTAAAACTATTCAGGTATTATATTAAACTATTTAAAAAATAAGTTAATAAAACATTGTTACCAATCAATTCATTATTAAAGGGATGTACTGTAGTGCCAATCAATAAAGTGATGTACGACAGTGCCAAATCAGCACTACAACCTAGTTCCACATTTTCAAGTCAATTCTCATTTCAGCACTGCATTGAAATACCTTCATGGAAATTTAGTGCTATATTATCAGAAAAAATGAATCAAAAGTCATTGGAATGCTTTCACTTGAAAGGTTTAATAAAGAAAGTTTAGTAAAAGAGCACTACTGTGTCATGAATAAAATAGAATTATTGAAAGATGTAACCTTGTTCCCAGATCATTTAGTTCACAATGCATATTCTTTATCACTGAGCAAATTTGGGTACTTTCCACTTGGATATATTCACACTTATAAAGTAATTACTTTTTGACAGGATGTTAGTTATGGCTTTGTGTAGCTTTTCATATTTAAATCACAGTTGGATCCAACACATTCCAAATGTTTAAAATTGATAATATATGACATTTCATCCTTTTGCTACCATTTCATTTTAGCAATTGTTTTATTGCTTCGTTAGTGTAAGACAAGTATTAAGTCTTCAAGTGTAATAATTGATTGTCAAAATTATATAATGTATTCTTTAACGGAATGTAAATGACTTAGAACAAGACACTGTTAAATGTAAATTAGCAAAGAACTTTAAATTTGAAGCTCAACTAAGAAATATTAGTCTAATGTAATGCCATAAAATGTAAAATTCAGGCTAAGAACGACTGGAGAAATGTATTATCTGCTTGTTAAACACCCACAATTCATTTACATATTGACCTGACATGTATTACTTAAATACATAAGTACATTTGAGATGCATTAATCATTGTGAAAACAGATCCATACTTATAGTATTTTTTTATGCTAATGAAGAATTTGAAGCTGTGAAATAATTAACTACTGGCATGATATATTATCCAGCTACTTCTTATCTGATTCACTAGGATTTAGTAACTTTTGTTTTAAAACTCTGATGATATTTTTTGTCTTCACCTTTAGCTACCTTCTTCATTTGGTGTCAGAAATGAAACAGTTAGCAAGTTGCTGAAAGATGTTATGGACCTGGTGACACAGGTATGTAACCAACTTACAAAAGTACTGAAACATACTGAAATACTGATTAATATACATTATATGTATGTCGATGTCGAGCGGGCTAGATTCACTAAGGTCCACAGTGCTGGCAAAGGGCAGCAAAATGTCTCTGTGTTCACCAAATAAGGGCCTCATTCAATTGCGATTTGGCCAATTGAATAGGGCTCTATATAAGTACATAGCATCTTTTTTTACAGAAGTTTTTAGCTAGTGAACTCCTATCCAAAAGCAAGGTCTTCACTAACTAAAAACTTCTGTAAAAAAAATATGCTGTGTGCTTATATAGAGCCCTATTCAATTGGCCAAATTGCAATTGAATGAGGCCCCAATTGATTACCTCCCTCTCCTTAACGCTCAACATGAGGACAGGATTTGATGGGAGCCATCAAAATTACTGAGCCACTGATTAATATGCCAGGGATTCTCACAGGTTCTGACCTCTCGGTTTACTTTGGGTGTTAGGATTGGAAACATGGGGCCCGATTTAACTGCCTAATTCATACATTTTCTACACACTTAAAATCACACTTAATATTGCTACATATTCGGCAAATATTGCTTATAGGCACTAATTATTGCTTATGCAGTTAATGTGCTGCTTGATATGCTAATTTGTTGCTCAGATTACTTGATAAGGTTGGTAGGGAGGGGTTCTAGCTGAATGATAACATTAGGGGGTATTGACAACAGGGACAGACAAGCAGGCTGTGCTTTGAATTAGCACATCAAACTCTTTTGCATAGCAATGCAGCACAAATAATAGTAATGTTCTCTTAAATGATCCACTTTAGAAAGCAATGTCTTATGGAATATATAGCCAGACATTAAGAATAATCTAAAATTAAAACAACTTAATGTTGGGGTGAGATAGTCCCTTTAATGGCTCTGAAGCGCCTATTCATAGAATATTACCTATATTTTCAGCACCTTAAAATAATAGAAAGGAATGGGATTGGGGTTAAATTCTACATTTATTATGCTATTGTCTTCTCAATCTCTAATGAAATAGAAGAAGTGTGTTTTAACTATTGTCTACATAGGAATAAGATACGTTCTACAGCTAATAATAATAAAACATTGTAGTGAAATGTAGTGAACCTCACAATAATTGGTTAGAGAATCTGGGTCATAGTATTCATTATCATTATTAAACAGGCACATATTCTATATAATGTTAAGAATTGAAAAGCCTGTAATACACGTCATACTATTTCCAGTTGGATTAACATGTCTTAAATGATTGTGAATAGACGCATTAGAGCGGAAGTTATGAGATGTGATCAAGTATCTGGAGAAGTTAGTGTAATCCACAATGGATCGATGTGATAGTTTAGTGAGGTTAATATAATGCTAAATTATGCATTACTGGCCTTGTAAATGTGAGATATTGGGATTTCCCTATCTCTCCTGACTCTTTTTGATATACATTGAGCTTTCAAGTGTGAGGATGACAGAGGTTTGTTGTTTCTGTTAGTACCTTTTCTTCAGTCCCTTTCAAGAAGGCTCAAGAGGGAATTGACTGAGGAACAGAAAGAAACACATTTTGATTGCATGATAGCAGAGATAATCTCTTTATTTTTAACATAAAGATGTTATTAAATACATGATCTCAAATGATTGTGTCACAAGTCATGTTTGAAATTAGAAAATGAATGACACAAATATGAGCTTAGTGTCAACTGAACCTGCAAAGGATATTAGGAATATGGAAGTGAAGTTGAAAATATCACAGTCGGTGCTCACCATATATGTCAAATAGTCACAAACTACTGCTCCACTCTGCAAAGTCTTTTGACAACTCACCTGGTAGTGTCCCTTTAAATTACTCATATGTGTTCATGTTGTTCAGTCGTATCCAACTCTCTGTGACCCCATGAATTGCAACACACCATGCTGATCCCCTTGGTAGTAATGGCAGACAGTGTGTTGCCAGTTACTTCTCCAGTGGGCCTCGTCCTACAGTTCCTGGTATTCCTAGGTGGTCTCCCATCCAAGTACTGACTAGGCCCAACCCTGCTTGGTTTTAGGGTGGTGTGACCTCTTGGTTCCCTGACTAGAATCAAACCCAGGTTGCAGCAGTGAAAGCACTGAATCTTAACCACCACCACCAGGGAACCCTCATAGCAGCATGTTATTCTCTATTTAATGCAGTGTCTAGGATGTAGAAAGTCTAGTTGGGTGCAGTAGTCTACTTCACAGAATAATATGATTTTAAGACTGCAACTCTCAAACTTCACTGCATTCCGCGCAGTTCTCATTATTTGGCTTAATAGCAGATACTAGGAGTAGCGTTTGATCCCACACAACTATGTAATGTCAGACACTCAGTGCCCTGGTCTCCCTGGATTGACAAAAATAGACCAGAATCCAGGATTTCTCTGCCTCCCTCATTTTTCATCATGTAATTTGTCCTGGCAGTTAGAGTGACTTATACCTTCTTCTTCTATTTTAAATCTATCTTCTATAACAAAGGTAATAGCCCACCATTGGATAGAACAAAAGCTACAGATACGTTCTCCACCAGCTGTGAGTCACTGTATAGCTGGGTTTAAGCATTTTATCAACATTGATCATAAACCTTTAAAAATCTTTACTTTGTACGTTTATACTGTATTTATTTACAAACAGTTGTGTACACTACATTATATGACAAATAATACACAGGAGCCACCTACAGATTTTAACTTACCTTCACATATCTAACAGATTATTGATGCATATGTTCATGCAAATCTTTGGTCTAGACATGTTGTTCCAAATTAAATAAATTAAACTAATGTACCTGTATGCTTGAAAATCTAGTTGACTTATGGTTATATATTGTAGATGAGTAACCTTCAGACTATAAAGAACATGGGATCCTTTAATGCAAACACCAGAGCAATGGATAGTTCAGCTGCTGGAGTACTAAGTGGCATGAATATGTTTTTATGTGGAATGGACGCAAATCAAATGCCAACAGGAAATTTATCAGCCAAGAGCACAAATGACTTTACTGAAGCTATTAACTCCGTTGGTAAGTGGTGATATTCAGTGTTTATTTATCTAACCTATCTCTACCTAACCTACAGACAGCACAGTCCCCTCCATGACTACTGGAAACTGGCAAGTAGTCACAGTATGACAGATCCAACTAGCGGGATGTGAGTTTATATATGTATCAGTGAAACTGAGGGCAGGCATGATATACAGTGCATTGGATCTAATGGAGAGTCATCTTGTCATCAAAACAAAGAGTGATATCGACGGTACTCATTAGAGCTCTGACTAAACTGATAATATTATAAATACTTTTTGTTCAATAAACATAAAGTGAAAAAATATATATATTTATTTATTTTAAATATATTTATTTAGAGTTACAGAATTTTACCCGTAAAATATACACTCCTTGTTTAGGAGAGGTAAGGAAAGATAAGGAAGACTCCAGCTAATCTACAGCTGAAACATTGTCCTCTTGCATACTGTAGTTGTATTGATTTAGAATAAAACCTTATAAAGAGTATGGGCTATATAACATTCAAGTACCAAAAACGTGTCCTAAAAACTCTGATAAAGGCCAATTGAAATTGCAGACAGGCTAAACTTTCATAACCCAGAAGATGTATCCTTCACTTGAAGGTCTACCAACCAACATCTCTAATACCATAAAAGAACATCTATGTCTGGGATAACAGAGGTAATCAACTTTTAAACTAAATTCATGGTTTGTATGTACTAACAATTTTTCTATTATAAAACTCAGAGGTTTCTTATTCCTCAAGCTAATCAGTTTTGCAAGGTAAGATCCATAAAAAGCTGGCCATATCTAGTACTTATTTACTTAAATGAGTTTTATCAGAAATTTGGTGCTCCAAGGCAAGACTCGGTCATTGTGTTTGAATCCATGTAGAAAACTCAAGTTTACCATTTATGTTTGTGTGGATATCTAGTGGGCTTCATTTGAAATTATTAGAACATCTTACACTATTTGCTTTAGATCTAACTCATATCTTCAATATTTACTGTATCAATTACAACACGTAGAAATATGTTTGTTTGTTTTTTCTATGTTCGTGCATGGTCCTCCCTATATCTCTGCCATTGGCACATACATAAGTACAGAACCTACCTTACACATCAATAGTATCAAATGACTAGAATGTAAAATAAAATATGTTACATTATGTGATTAGGCTATACTTGTTTTCTAAATAATTTTTATAGCACAGAATAAGATATTTATATTTAATATAAATGTTCTATTTATCATCCGACATATAAACTGAAAAGGAAAAACAAGTCATTGTGATACAAAGGTTACTGAGGGCCCTGCTTATAAAATCATACAATCCAGAGAATGTTAATGCATTGAGTATAAAGATTTATAGATTATGTTATGACTTTTTGTTCCTAGGACATTCTTGCATTTGACAAATGGAAAGCTTACAGAGTGTTCTAGATTTCAAATCAATTTATAATTACTGAGCATCCTAACTTTGCATACAGATTAGTGGATATTGTTCCAGGACAAATGCATAGCTTTCAACTGGTACATTTTAAAATATCTACATTTACTGATTTTCCAAGCAATTTGATTTTTATTACTAAGGACAACTTTCTATGATTGAGTCGTTTCTTAAAAACACTTATGTAAAGATGTGAATACATGAATACATTCTCACAGTTCTCAATGTCCTCTAATGTTAGAAAATCATTGTTAATACATCACTTAAAAAAGCAGGAATGTATTGGATATATACTTTATTTGGAGAAATAAAAACTTTAGATTATTAGTAATAGTTACCGAAAAGCCTTCTTTCAGAAAAAGTCATTTTTCAGTTTCACATCATAATTTACTTATCTACATCTTTCATGAAATTCTTCATGAAAGATGTAGATTGATAACTCACAAATAGGCAATATAGAATTGATTACCTGTGTTAGCTTATTAGAATTCACCAGGGTTAAATTAGTTACATTTCGGGAATTTGATAAATGCCATTCAACATAAAGGACCACTGTGGTCATATTTAAAAAAAATGTTTTTATAAAAAAACAAAATTTTTTTAGAATGTAATTTCATACTGGGAGGAAGATATTTAGTGCTCAGTGAGTGTAACATTTCATTTGGGAATGTTCTCAGCAGGAATAAATAAAAGGTCCTTACCACATCCACCTGAGAAAGCAAAAGGTGGCAGCAGGCAAGAATGCAAAATGTAACTACACAGTAAAGAATAATTGCATATAAAAATATAAAGATTTTGATAATTTGTTGTTTAATTTTTTTTTTTTAGCTTTCTATCTACCTTTTGCCCATTCTCAATTTAACAAAGTACTCATTTAAAACTTGTTGTTAGGCATGTGGCTTTTGATAAATATGAAAATAAATAATAGCTATGTGCTGTTAAAATAGTCAACTTTTATGTAAAAAGAATCTGCATTAGAACACAATATTAGCACATTTCAAATGATACACATCCAATTTTCATCTGATTTACTACCTGAAATGTTTACTAGAAATGAAAAACTCAAAGAGATGCATTTTCGATACATTTTATATTGCAAAATGTAAACTGACCGTATAATATAAAAATAATGTACGAACAGTGATCAAAAAAAGAATATATGTATTTTGGAAATAATTGGCATGACAAGAGAAATTTAAACACAAAAGGCAATCTAAATTACTTCCATTTTACATTTCTGCTTCAATTTTATTTATTATAAAAAAAACAAGTATTGAACATATTTAAAGTGTGATTGTAGAAGACTTATCATTTTACAAATATTGTTTTCCCTTTTTATAGATGATTTCTGTCATACTCTTATATCTACTCTGGAGAATACAACTTCTTTAAAGTATTTATGGAACACATTTCGTCCTTTACTCATGGGCAAAGTACTTTACTCACCTGATAATGCTGTGACCAGGCAAATCATAGCTGAGGTAAGCCAAAAAAATTTCCCCCACTAATTATTAATGAAGAGTAGATATTAATTTAAAAACTGATCTGAGTGGAATATTTGTTTGCTTGTTTTTATACTTGTTCTGTCACAGTAATGACCAAGAGCCCTATTCTATTCTAATTTGTGTTATACCGCAAAATCGGCCGGGGAAACCTTTTCACTAACAGTATTACAGCGTTCAGCTGCCATCCGTAAATCCTGTCTTGTCCCAAAAAGATGTTATTATGTTATTTTTTTATTTATTTAAATATATTGGAAACATGTATATATATATATATATATATATATATATATATCACATATATAGTTGTGAGCAATACGGGTTGTTGCTAATGCTTGCAGGCTCACGTAGGCGCTCATCCCTATGACCCCGCACGCATTAAGCATCATCCCTACGATCTGCGGGACAGAACAACAGAAAACTCAAATACACAATTCATAGTGCAAGACTCGTAGCACTTGGAAAAAAATTGAGGGAAAAATTACGTCCCGCGCACATCAAAAAAATAAAATACCCAAAACATCACAAACAGCACGGGGGGACAGCCAGGACGTCTGGGAGTGAGGTTACGTGCAAATTTAAGTTGAATTTGCAGAGTTTCGCCACTCGAAAATCACATAAGCAAGAGAAAAAATGGCTTTCGGAAAAAACAAAAATGAGTCTACACCAACCGTAATCAAGCAAAACACTGCCAGGCACATACAACTTTTAGCCAGGAACGTACGAGGTACAAAATACACTATTAGGAAGGACAGAAAATGCTTGAGACCCGCCTAACACATACACACTCACCACCATTTTAAAACACTACCTTACTAATAACATTACCATTCTAAAATGCTGCTTTACACATCTAAACAAACGGTTTAGCCTCGCGCACGCAGCCTATTTACACTGCACACTTGCCACTTTGCTGACACTTTCTCCTCAGATCACCAACAGTCCAAATGTACCATGTATGCTGCAGAAAAACAACAGAGATTGTTAGCTCTTCAGCATATTCATTCCTGGATATATTCATTAGAAATAGGTAAAGTATATTAATTGTATTATTTAATTAATTAGTTATTATAAAAAAAATAATTAGTATCAAAAATAAATGAGCAGAGGAGAGACTCGCTTTGCCAAAGGCGCTCAGCGTGGAGCTCACAATCAGTGCCGAGGGTACTCAGAGGAGCAAAATTACACAAGAGGTTGAGGCTCGCAATGAGCGCCAAACGCACTCATTGTGAGCCACGCGATGAGCATCGGAGGCGCTCAGCACGAGGCTCGCAATGAGCACCGAAGGTACTTACAGGACTAAAAGCCTTACATTGTGTGCAAGTCGCTAGTATATATATATATATATATATATATATATACAGTATGTCACATTTTTGTACATATTTTATTATATATTTTCATGTGACAACACTGAAGAAATGACAATGTAAAGTAGTAAGAGTACAGTCAAAATAACTCAACACACAGCCATTAATGTTTAAACTGTTGGCAACAAAGTGAGTACACCCTTAAGTGAAAATGTCCAAATTGGGCCCAATTAGCCATTTTTCCTCCCCGGTGTCATGTGACTTGTTATTGTTACAAGGTCTCAGGTGTGAATGGTGGAGCAGGTGTGTTAAATTTGGTGTTATCGCTCTCACACTCTCTTATACTGGTCACTGGAAGTTCAACATGGCACCTCATGGCAAAAAAACTCTCTGAGGATCTGAAAAAAAGAATTGTTGCTCTACATAAAGATGGCATTGGCTATAAGAAGATTGCCAAGTTTAGTGAGATACTATATATATATATATATATATATATATATATATATATATATATATATATATAATGATACATAGCATGTGCTCCTAGTCTGCATGGTTTCCTGATATGTATTAACCCCTTGAGTGCTGGGTTGTGTTACCCTATATGTTGTATAATGACACGGATATAATAATATTAACATGATATGCTTTAATTCCACATGTACGTATATTTGAATGTTTAGCGTGTAATTATGATGAACTTTCATGCTTTTTTAAAATATATTTTTTGGTACTGTACTGTCTCTTTAACTTCTGCTCCAGCACTAAACAATGGTTTTAAAACCATTTGCGACTGGTGTGTAGTATTCATAATTTTTTTTTTTTTTTTTTTTTAAGGCCCTGGTTTGTGAGTGATGTCTGATTAGCATAGGGTTTTGATGTAATGGAGTAACTCATAATATTTTGGCAGTGCAAAAATCAATGGATTGATGCTACTGTCACTCATAGCAGTTCTCTTACAATGTTTTCAGGATGGGTGAATAGAATAGTTAGGGAAATTTACTTTGCTCTTAGACATGCAGATATGCAATATAGAGTAATACAATAGATTCTGAGAATGTATTTTGTTTTTTCTGAAACTTTGTAAGAAGGTAAATATGTATATGGTGATGCTTACACCAAGTCAGAATATAGCACTAGTTTTGAATTTGTGTGAATGAACAACAATTAAAAAAATATATAAGTAAAAAAATTAAAAGTAATTTCACTTGGTTTTCAGTGCTCTGTTTGATGATGTAGAGCAGCATTGATGAATTCCACATCCCATCAAAGTGATTCTGTAAACTCTGTTCCCATTATATCAGTAAACACATCTAACAGAAACAGAGAGGCCACTGTATTAAAGCAAAGCCCAAAATAATATTGAAAAAACTCCTACTTAAGTTGTTCCAGAAAAACACAAGATCTCAATGCATTTTCTTCCCTTTTCAAGTTTTCCTTTTCAATAAGAATCACTTGTTGCTACTTAAAAGCGAATCAAAATGAAGTGTGTGGAAACACATATCACAGGACTGTAAATCAGTTTGCATATCATTTGCATATAATTGTCCTTGAAAATAATTGCTGGCATAGGATATTTGGACATGTCTTTCTCATGTGACAGCTGAGTCCATTGAAATGCCATTGTAATTAAGTATTTTTGAAATCAGGACAGAACATGGACTCGTTTTCTTAACAAGGGACTATTGGCATAAATATTGTGTTTAGGCAACCTACTCTTTGAGGCATGGGTAGCATGGGAACATATCTATGCAGAGAGGCAGGCCCAGTTATTATGGGGGATATACTATAATGATTCTGTGATTTGATGTTGCTACTAGATAAGAAATGGCTTGCCCACCCTCACCCAGTTACTAAGACACCCATGTGGCATGGAACCATGCACATAGGTGATGTAGGCTCAAGAGAAGATAAGATAAATCTTCTAGTACGGGTTTAAGGCTAAGAAATGTTACCTCTTTCAAATGTCTGTGATACAGAATATATCACAGAATAAAAAGAAGTCAAGAACTTAAGAGGCACAGTAAAATAGTCACCTCCAGTTTTGAACCTGCAGTAAGCTCTGGACTCAGAAGATGTGTGAAGTTATAAACTGACATGATTTATATGGGCATGCAGTATTTGTGCTGAGCACGAATTACAAAATGATGTTGTGGTTGTTGCAAATAATTTGGCTTTGCGCATGAAAGTATTGATGGAGTTTGATGGAGTATTGAGCAGTTTTTTCAAGCTTGTATATGTTACAGGCAGTGTGAAATTATAGATTGTACACAATGCCTATGCAATGGATAGCTTACCTTAAATCAGCATGCAAATTATGAAATATTTACCACTTTGCCTAAACATGTATAAACATACAATACCTAACACACGTCAGGCCAAGTGTGGAATACATGTTGATTAGCACTTACCAAACAGACTCCATATAGTGACTGCTGTGTTATTTATAGGTGCATGCAAACCTGAGTCAAAGTTACTGTTAAGCTATTCTATTAACCTTTTTGAGTATAAGTGGCTCAGAAACTTTTAGGTTGCACAAAATTCAAGTGGAGATGTTGCATTTTTTGATATGTGTGATATCTGTGAAACACCACAAACTTAAGTTGTTACTACAGCGTGGTATCTCAGGAAGTCCTGATAACATGCATTATTGGCTATGGAAAAACACCAAGAAAGTTTTGAGGCCCTAACATGTCACAGGAGACTTTTGTTTGATCAGCATATTTATCCTATTTGGAACCATGGAATACGTCACCTGTACAGTTACGTACATGAATTCCTAATTGTAAATTGAAAAAAACTAATGAAAGAATAAACAAACAAAAATAATACAGACAAGTATGTAAAATGTAGACATAAGTTAGTCAGAAAATATAAACCTGAAATTTTCATAGTTACCTGAATATTATTATAAGTAAATTTCAAAGTGACTGCATTAGCATGTGTGATAATTCACGTGAGATGTTCAGTCTAATCCAAGATAAATGACCTACCAGTCACTAGTAAGAGAGATTTCAGAGATTACAGTAACCCCACAGGAGGTCCACAGGGGCCCCTCAGAAGCCAGGGGCCTCTGTGCCTTGCACTGCTTGCACCGGCGGTAGCTCCGCCACTGGCTTGAGTTGACATCAATTAATCAGTCACAGATAAAAAGGAAATGTAGTTTCTCAGAGCAAGCAAATACAAAAACCTGTATTCTACGCATTGCCTAACTCAGTCTAGACATTTTCTATAATTTTATTATGTTATGGCAAGTAAAGGGAGTGACCAACAGAGAGGGGCAGCGGAGGAGGAGTGGTGAGTAGGGTGGAAGAGATTTGCAGAAGCATCAGTGGTGGATTACTGTGGGCAAATGGTTGATGGGAAGACTAATGAGGATCGAGTTACAGAAGTGAAAATGAGACAAGACAAATTAGTGTATTCCATTTTTTTGGTGTCTTGTTCAACCAAGTAACAATTTCTGGAGCTCTTTGTTAAGTGAAAATGTCAGGATTTAGCTTGGGACTAAATTTGTGGCCTGAATGAAACTGCTGAGTCCTGTGTCACTCTAAGGCATAAAGTCTGAAGACTGGGAGAGATGAGGTAATTCTAACTAGAAAGGTAGATGTAGGGTATGAGGGCTGTGGCGGAAGGGGACAGTAGGATCTCATTAACTAGCATTGTAGCTGCTGAAAGTAAGATTTAAATATTAAATTTGTTTTTATGCTCATTACTGACACAACTGCTAATTTTATTCATTTATTTCACAACATTAAATATGTTGGTATATTTTTAACTGGGTCAAGTTAACATTGTCCTATTTGCCATTATAGATGAAGTTTGTAAAAGCAGACTTAAATTATATATACATGTGAATAACATTTCAACCTCCCATATAGTTTGCTTTTAGTTATTTGCTTACTAAATGGATCCTGACCTATCAATGTCAATTTAGTGACTTTACTTTGGGTTGTCCTATTCTACAATTCTTGTAGATATTTGCACTGACAGTGCTTGAAAAATTATGTTTCTAGGTATCCATCCATTACAAAATAAAATATTGAGTGCATCAAATGAAACAGTGGCTGCATTGGATTTCTAGATAAATCACAGCCTATTATGTATATTGGATTACAGGAAATGTGTGTAATGTATTCATTTGTTTATGGAGAATATTACTCTGAACATGGAAAGCTTATCTTCTCTTTGGGTAACGTCTGAGTTATGTACCTTTTATTGTGTGGTTACATGAGCTTTTATAGTGAATTTGTTAATATTTAAATGGGGATTCATTATTATAAACTAGGTATTCTTTGGGATTTGGAACAAAAGCTCCATGTTTGGATAACTTAAAATGTTATATCTCCCCTTTCAGCAAGCACTCAAGGTCATTGATTTCAGTTCATTTGTTCCATTTCTAGTGCAAATGCTGCTTTGTTATCTCTTCTGTAAATGGATTTCTGTTTCATTTTGTTGTTAAGTGATGATTTTCTTTATTTTCGATGTACAGCAGCTATGAAATATTTAGTTGACTATGCCAAGACATAACGTGGAAAATATGATTAAACTCGCCTTGTGTTTATATTTGAATTCATTTGATAGTATCACAATATGCATTTGTGTTTGCTTATTGCCACTCTAAAAAAAAGCACAAAAAAAAGCATTGCTTCAGCAGGGAATATAATTGTGTGATCAAAGATTATGTGCAAATGTTGCCACATGCATTATTTTTCAACAATGAAGAAATAACAGTCTCAAAGGAAACATATCTAAATGTGTAATTTCAGATATAAAACAAAATGTTCTAGGTAGGTATAATAAAATGTACCACAATAATAATAACCTCTGATTTTATTTTCGTCTCCATCCAGTTTTTCGGCTCTCTTTAGATCTATTTAGCTGTCAGTTCATCTGACATTATTTTTGCTAACGCTCATCTTGATCGCACTGCCATCTTGATCATATTTCTGCTTCCATTTCTTTATCAAAAATGTCATTTTCTTTATCCCTTTGCTGTGACACTGCACCCTATTTTAAAATAAAACGTTACATCTATACTAAAAATACCAGTTGATCACATTTTTTTATCTCTTTTGTCTTTCTCGGTATCCTTTGGAGAGAAATATATATCTAAGTGTATTTTTACTGTTTAAATATTTAGCAAATAAATGTTTTGATTCTGTGTCTGTGCCTAAATATAATCCTATTCTTTTCTTCTTATCTAAAACTCTAGAGTGCGTAGTTCATTCTTAGCTCATGCACTATTTAACAACTCATGAATTTCTTTTTTCACTGTAGTCAGGGATTTGAAAATGCCATTCTCCTCAATCCTTTCACTTGCTTTTAACTATTCATATCCTACCGAATTTGTCTGCCTTCATAATTTTTAGCATGCTACTTTACTTAACATTACTTCAAGCTTGTACTTCTGCATTCAGTTCTTCCATTGTGCATTTTTCTTCTTATTTTAAAGTCTGTTTCCTTTGGCATTGTACAAGATACATTTATTTTTTTCTCTATTCTATTTTATTTCATCTATCTGTCAGTCGTTACCAATGCTGAAAATAAAATTGTGCTAAAATATGCAAACACCAGTGATTACTGAAGTGTATAAGACCTTTTGACGATACAGTCACCGAAAATTTTAGTTGTAATGAAAATGCTGCAGAGTCTTTATTGTTAAAATATATTCACCCGAGCTCCTTGATAACTCCTGTATGACTTTGCTGTATATGAGAGAATGTATTATTTCTTCTGCTGCACAAGTGAATACATTTACCTATCTATCTATCTATCTATCTATCTATCTATCTATCTATTTATCTATCTATCTGTGTGTCTGTCTGTCTATCTTTCTATCTTTACCAGATAGTTTTGCAAGATGTGTGTGGTGTGAGAAAGGCATTTAAACTTATGGAGAGCCATAGTTGCATCCTTTCATGCAAGACTAGTAAGGGGTAAGGGGTGAGGTGTCAATTTTCACTTGTATTCAGTTATCAAACGAAGGCTCTGGAATTCTGCCTCTTCCCTCTTCCCACTCCCGACACACACACCCATCCACTTCTCAGGAAGTGATGTAACATAAACAAAATTGACTCCAAAATTTCAGATTTCCCCTTAAAATGTTGTTTGGCCACGGCTTACGCAGCTGATAATATTGTCAGTTTGGTACATACTCAGATATGCATATACAAACACTGCAGCTCTTAGAGATCCATTATCTAGGGCATATTAATCTAGATGTATCATTTATTTATAAATCATCAAAATGTAATATTACCCAGTGCAGAACAATATTTGGGGTGGTTACAATTCCAAGCGACATCAGACAATCACATATGAAAGCTTGTGTGGGTCCTGCTCTTGCATTCTATTTATCTATCTATCTATATATCTATCTGTCATGTAACACCTCTATCTATCTATCTATCTATCTATCTATCTATCTATGTGTCTGTCTGTCTATCTTTCTGTCGATCTATCTATCGATCTATCTATCTGTCTGTCTATCTTTCTATCGATCTATCTATCTATCGATCGATCTGTCTATCTTTCTATCGATCTATCTATCTATATGTCTGTCTGTCGGTCTGTCTGTTTATCTATCTATCTATCCGTCTATCTATCCATCTATCAATCTATCTATCGATCTATCAATATACAATTGAATGTCTCTGCACTATTTAATAACTTTAACTTCTTCCTGTCTGGGTGCTCACACTGCTGGATAATAATCATGAAACAATTTTGGCCAATCTCAGGAAATGTAAATAAGTAAGTTTATTCTATATGAATGGTAACCTATTCAGAACTCAGAACTCTTTTAACTCACATGTTCTTCACAGGGGAGACATGTCCTATAGTGCATATAAGGTTCTTTATTATGCCACTCCTGTGGTTTAAAGTTCTCTATTGAATCTGTTGTCACAACCTCCTTTAGGAGTATGTTCCATGCCCTTATTGTGAATAACACTTTTATGTCTTTAAGGTGAAATATTATTTGTTCTAATCTCAAGGATTGACCTCTTGTCAACTGATCTCTTCACAAAAAAGTTCACCTGACAAATTCTTGTATTGACCCTGGGTGTATTAATATAATCAAATAATTTTTCTAGAGAATTTATATCACAATCTGCTTCTTCTAGGGGGCTTGATATGAACCTAGTTCAAACCTACCCCAGCAGAATTGTGTAGTTCCTGTTCTCTGTGGCACAAAAGATGGCTTCTGAAGAGGTACAGGCAGAGAATACTGTATACAGGTTACTAGTGGCCCATGACAAGACCACTCCCCAAATCAGGATACAACACACAGAAATAGTCTCACACTGTGGATATGTGAAAACTATCTCAACCTTTATTGAATGATCAAAACAACATATTTATACTCTTTAATACCACACCCTTGTGTACATTTGTGTATGTGGGATGTCAGTCCATCTGGTTTGCAACCTTGGGCTATCAAAGGTCTTGAGATCAAATTCACAAGATATCTATAGCTGGCTAGTGAAAAAACCTTGATGTTAAACTCAAGTGTTTGTTTAGGACTACTTGAAGTACATGCATCTGTCTTGGTTGCTGTTTATCAAGGGTGAGGGTGCAATGATCTGCAGCTAACCTCTGTGCAGAACATATTTACCTTATCCTCATATATTCTCCTGTTATATATACATTTCCCCTCAATAACATATAATAACTAGTATACATAATAACCATGTACAGGCAACAGGCAACATATAACACACACAATAATACATAATCACAATGTAACAATGTCATACTTCCTTGGCCATATTCATAATCACTGGCAATATGAGTCCTTAAACAATTAAATCATGACAATTTAGTTCTCTAATTTAGTTATCCTACAATCCCTACATTGCCCTTACCAATTCTTTTGACATTCTCTATACATTTTCTATACTGAACTATTTCTGATGTGGTTTCCAAAATTGTGCTCCAATATATTTTGTTATCTTATCCATCAGTATATAAAAATGTTGTTATAAGATCTGTTTTTACAACCTGCTAATCATGTCACTTCTCCTTTAATAAAAAATAATTGTCACTGATTGTATTCAAAAAGAGACTCAAAAGAGCTTAGAGGGCATCGGATATCAACATTTAGTCTTCATACTTGGCATGGAGTATGGATTATGAATAATTACTATTAAACTATATTGATGTATGTATAAGTACATCTTTCTTGATAGGTATATTGTATTTATAATTAACTATAGATGCACATACTGTAGGGTGAACTAAAGTTCTCAGGTGACTTTAGTAATAATAGAGCTGGGAATACAAACCACACATATGTGTGACTTGACATTCTCAGAACAGTGTATATATGTATATGTATTCATGTACACACTAGTATAGTGTTATTCTTTATATATGTCATTTATAAAATATACAATGGGTGACATTACATCTCTACATTCAGAATACTGACATAAAGAGTACTAAGATTTTGCTCACCAATATAGTAATATTTGTAATTCCCGGCTATGTAGTAGGATAAGTAATTCCATTGGTTAGTCATTTTATAAAAAACTTCACTTTATGTAAATTCATTGTTTAACAGTTCCACAAGCATTGGATGTAATTATGTGCATTATATTATATATGATTAATACAATCACTGAATCATTTGTGGTAATTTCAACTTTTTTGGTCAGACCTTGTCTGATCAGCTCTTGAATTCATAGCATGGCAATGCATACCCCTGGCAACTGAGAAGATTCAGTACTCTATAGTAATATTGCGACACTTGGTCCCAAACTGTATGCCTTACTTAGGCAGATTAAAATAAACAGTCAGTATGATTAAATGCTTGAAGAGCTTACTTTCTACCCAACTGCTTATCAATGAGTATCAAACAATCATTTATTTTATAAAACAGATAGTCTGTCAAGGAAAGAGGGCTGTTTGAAGAAAAACAATTGTATGTGGGTGTGGGATCATTTATTTGTAGTGATCAGTTTGCTTGGCAAGTTAGAGGAATTTCGGCTAACTGGCTATATATTCTTGATGGGTATACAATTTTAATCAGTTTAGTTTATTAATCATAATCTTCAGGTTGCATAAATAGAACTGAATACAATTAGGGATTTATAATAATAATAATTGCATTTGTTTTCTTTGGGGGGGCGGGAGTATACATTGAAAGATACCCTATCTTAGCATTTTGTCATTGCTGGATATTAGGTAGGAACAATGCCCTGAGTCTTAACATATTATAAAACTAAGCTAAAATGATGGCATTTTAATTATTGAAGGTAAATTGTGACAAAACTAGGAAGTTGACAAAAAAGAAGCAATTAAAAGGAATTTAGAGAGTGAAAATAGTTATTCATGGGTGATACATGATTTAAATTACAGAAAGCTATTAATAAAAACATACTTTATAAAAAGCAAGCAAGATCATACAACTCTATATACAGTATCAATGCATGTTTAAGACCAGAAAATAAAAAACAATTATAATGAAATCTCAGGGATTTTTTTTTTTTGTCAGAGAAGATAAATTTTCCAGGAACAAAAGTGCTGATGACATAGACACCAACTATTTTTGATCCTATCAAAAAACTGTCCGCTAATATATATACAGTAACTGAATAGGCAATAATGACGTAATAATGTACCTCTCAAATCGGCTCTCACTCCCATATTTCCTTCATCACACCACAATCCCTCATGAACCAAACACATTTTCCTACCTTTGTGCAGCAAAGTAAGGAGAGTTTTCTTTGGAGTAAAAGCTAGTTCATGCCAATGCCAGTCTGGAAGACTATTTGTCTTTTGGCAGGTTCTCTGCATAGGCAACTGTTTGCAGCTCTGCAAATCATAGGGTAACACCCACACAGATAATGTATTTCCCAACTATTTGCGGCAGTTTTGATGGAACTTAGGATGCACAGAGTACTATATTAAAGGCATATCTAAGTTTCCCGAATTATGAATGCATCTGATAGAAGAGAATCAGTAGTGTGTGCAAACATTTTTTTTGCATGAAAAAATACCAAAATAAACCTATACAAACTCACCCTGATTTTACAGTTTGTAGGCTGACGCTTTTGTTAGTTGACACCCCTGTAAATCCCTGCTAAGATTAGCATAAAATGTATCATTTGTTTTCGCCAATCCGGAGAAAGCAGAGGTTAGCAGATATCTTACTCTGGGGTTCCAGTGTTGCAAAGCAGCCTGAAATATGTAGTCTCCATCTCTCTCTAGCCCTGTGCTCTGATTCAGCTGTGAGCTTAGACCCCACACAACGATGTGTTTCCATCTTGCAGCAAGTACTTCCTTTGAAAGGTCAAACTCAGTATTTAGCTGCTTTCCTGCATGCACTTGGTTATGTAAACTCCCTGTGAGCATGCAAAGCTGGATTTTACTTTTCTGCATTTAACTTTGTAAGTATACTGAACATTTCTATATAACACATATTTTTTTTGATAATTACTGCCTGTTTCTTACCAAACATTTGAAACCCAGGAAACCTATACTGCATATACCTTTAATATGTCTAGGCTAAGTGGTGGCAACTGCCCCCCGTCCCTTCCCTGGGTGCACATATTATAGTTAAACTATGCTAAGAAAACACCAGCATATTCTGTATGACCTATAATAAATCTTATCCATGTCTAAACAGTGCTTAGTACTGTGCATGTGGGTATGCAAAATATTGTTGTTGTTGTTGTTGAAATAATTGTTGCCATAGTCTAACATTGTATGACCTGCAGTAAGGTAATGTATTGTCTTTTGAGGCTGTTCCAAAATATCTTTAATGGAAAATTGATAGGTGGATAGCAATTAATACATTTCAATATTTTTACAATAACAAACAAATATACAATATAAATGTAAATATAGTTGCATAGTAAGACTTTATTTTAATAGTATCCTACATCTTAACTACATTTTTAATTAATTTAATATCCTAATACGTTTGTTTTCTTTTTCCACTTATGTGTTGCAAAGTACAATTTATAAACAAAAACAAATTCTGAAAGAGGATAGTGATTTTCTATACCTACTATGTATACAGTATGTATATATTATGGACATATTCCTGTGTGGTGACTTGTGCTTTGGATAAATAATGAATGAAGATTCATTTCAAAAGGTAATAGGTCAATTTAGAACATTTTACCTCATTGCAGTCATTGAATTGCACCGTGGCTCCAGGTTAATCCATTGGAGCATGGAAATCTGAGGCTAATACAGAAGGTATGATCTGAACATAAAGTGTGGGCTGATGTAAACTTGGAAAGATAGCAAATCTTGCCTTCTAGTTTCCAATTGTCTGTAAGACAAAACAGAATAGGAATATGTATGTTACATCACCTTTTATGTATGTACTATGAAAGATTACAGATTAATGTGGTGTTGATTTTTTCGATTTTTTTCAATTTCAATGTACCTTTTAGAAGGGTGAACTAAATATTTTATAAATTACAAGGCCAAACATGCTAGCTATAGAAACTGCAATGGTGCATAAAAGTATATGACTCATTTACTTGCAAATGTGGTACATGTTTCATGTATAAAGCAGTGTTTCGCCAGATGCATTGCTCAGAGGAATCCTGTGTAAATGCCAAGTATAATTTATTGTACACTGATGCTGACATCAACATAGGGTACGTGGTAAGGAAGCTAAATAAATGTCTAAGTGAGTAAAGGTATTGGAGGGAGATTGTGCAAAATGTAATATCAAATTCAAAGGTCAATAAAGACCAAACCTCTACATTTAATAAGACAAGTGTATAACTGATTTGTTTGTCACTTTTTGTTTAGTTTAAAAACATTCATTATTGTTTTAAACAAAAATGTTTTAGTATTTTACTACTTGCAATGCATGTATCTTTTAGGAATGTTCAAAACACAGTAACACTGCCATGGTTAGCTATTACTGCAGTGAGATATTTCTCTGAGCCGCCCCTGCCTCAAGTAGGTTCAAATCACTTTCAGTCTTTCTCACATCCAGCTCCAGGTTCATAGGTTCACTACCAACAAAAACACCCCCTCATTCTGGCTTAATTCCTCTTAAATCCCTTCCTAATTTTAAGAGCAATCTTTGATTGAGCTGCATCTCAATTAACACTTTCTGCTCCAGACTGGACATATAGATCTGCTCAGTCAACAGCTCAAGTAGATTCCTCACCTCACTTTGCCACAATATATATACATATCTGCAGTGGCAGAGCTAGAGCATGGAGGGTCCTAGTGCAAAAGAAAATTGCCCCCTCCCCTCCCCAATGAGAGTTTATAAAATAATGTTTGGCGCAGGACTCTCCTAAGGTACCAACTCACATAGAGCTCCTCCCCTAGACCCTCTTCCATAACATACCCTTCCTAAGACCTCTTCCCATAACAGCCTCTCTCGCCCAAAACCCTTTCCATAGTTGATCCCCTTCCCTTACATTCTGCCTACAAGGAAGCACACATATATACAGATGCTATCTCTACAAAGCAGCAGTCTCACTAATAAGCCATCTTTACATGGCACCCGGTCTTTGTCAGCACCCGATCCCTCTCAGCACCCAACCTCTTAAATAGCACCCATCTCACATAACACCCACCCCCTCTCACTGCACCCACCCCCTCTCATAGCACTCACCTCACATAGCACCCAATCCCTCTCAGCACACACTGTACTTTGCTGTCATCCAGCCCTTGCTCCCTCTTCTCTCTTACTGCTCAACACTGCCACCTCTTGGAGCTTCAGTAGGAATGAGCTACAGAAAATTAAATAAATGCCAAAAAAAGATTACTGAGCTCTGCAGACTCCACCCCCCCCCCCCCCCCCCGCACACACACACACACACAGATGTACCCTGCACCACTGATAGCTCTGCATATATGATGGATAGCTCATAAATAAAACGTTTGAAAGAATAAAGATATAGTATATATATATATATATATATATATATATATATATATATATATATAATGGGAGTGTGAATTTACTTATTTCTACATGTACAGCCATAAAATTTGCAGCAATAGCTACGTGTACACAAGGGCACCTTTTGATTCAACTGTTTAGGAGCACCATGAATGTAAATTGGGTCATGTGTATAAAGCAAAATTCACAGAGAAGAAAGCAAGTGGGCAGGGATGTTATTCAAGCTACTAGAGGCATTTCGTTGTTCTTACTTAACTAGCGAATTGCCCGTCAAAAAATGACGGCAATCAAATCGTAAGGTAGATAATGCTTGCGAGGTCGTAATGTCTGGTAACGTGTCTCGTATGGTGTTTGCGTGTGTAGCCTCGTTTTCGTTTTGTTCGGCGGCCATTTTGTCTCTCGCATAGCAAATGTTTTATTGTCCAAACTCTTTTATTTTGATTGAAACGAAGGTGTAAGTTGCCTTTTTGAGGTCCTGGATGCTCCCTGTTGCTGTAGGTAAGGTTTTTATGTATGTGCTGTGTGTATGTATTGTGTTTTTAATTTTGTAATGCTCGCGAGTTGCGTCCGAGTGTTGCGAGTCCGTAATGTGTGTGAACGTGTGTGGTATGTTGTTTGCGAGTGTCGTAATGTGTGTGCTGTGTTATTTGCGTTGCGACGTTTATGGCCTCCAGCCCATGATGCCATGTCCCCCCAGGCTAAGCCTTCATGTCCCCCAAGGCCAGGCCTGCATGGTCCCGATCAGTCAGATCTGTCACTATCAGTCAGACCCATCAGACTACTTACATTCATCGAAGCTGTTGAATTATCCACCACTATGCATCTCCTGCCTGTGCGTTTTTCTGCAGAGGCAGGGACTTCCTGAATGACTTTGCATGCATGTGACGTAATTCTGAAACTCCCTGCCTCTGCAGAAAATGTGCAGGCAGGGGAGACATGGCGGAGGTGAATTGAAATGCTCCAATGAATGTAAGTAGTGTGATGGGTGTAATGGGGCATGGAGTTCTGCTCCCTCTCTCCAGCGGCGGTGTATTGTGGGGTGGAGGTGGCTGCAGGGCCTCAGCGTGAGCAATGGGCCGTACGCTGCGGGCAAGGGCATGGAGTTCTGCTCCCTCTCTCCAGCGGCGGGGTATTGTGGGGAGGAGGTGGCTGCAGCGTCTCAGCGTGAGCAACGGGCCGTACGCTGCGGGCAAGGGCTACGCGAGGGCCGCGGCTCGCTGCGCGAGCCCGCAAGCGTGAGCAACGGCCAGTACGCTCACAACTATATTTGTGATAGTTAACAGATTTATTAAAATATCTTCAAAATATGTAGCAGGTAATTTATCCAACTATTATGATTAGTAGACTTTCTGAGTACATAGAGGCCTTTAACAAAAACCAGCAAGCAACACTGTAGCTGACCATACGAATGTACACACAAGAGCAGGACACATTCATTGGCATAAATAATAAGCCATCAAAATTCATCAGATCTTGTGCTATCTTTTTATTTTTCACTCCTAAGGGATGATAATTTCCTACTGAAGTCTTCTGACTTCCAACAGCCTACTAATGTCTTGAACTTCCTTAGCTTTGCAACTACTGCATAGTATTGCTTTTTGGCTTACCTTGAGTTAAAGGACCACTGTACGTCAAGGAAAAAGGGAACAATCAGATGTGTTTCCTCCTGGTAGATACCATGACATGATTGAAAAGACTGGAAAGAGCATGTATTCAGCTCCTCTCTCTTCTATCTTGGAACTAGTATTTTGTGGTGCCTCTGAGAGGATGAGTGCCGATATCAGAAACAGCGGGGGTTTATGGTGGCGGTATTGAATCCAGTGTCTTCATTTACTGCTGATCCTGTATTCTGAGTTTGTGCAGTGATTCACCCTTTAGTAGCACTACTATGATGCTCCGGAGACATATTAGGAACTATGGTCCCTATGTTAATCAGACAGTGTAAATTGCGATATAGCTGTAAATCTGCTGCAAGAGCTTTTTTCCCTAGCTTACATGTTCATGTTAATATTTAGCTCACTCACATTACAGCTCTTAGCCCACATCAGTAAATCCTTCCTCATCCGCAAGACATTTTCGTGTTGGACGTCCCCAAACGTTAGAATATGTAATATTTCCTTCAGTTTTTTGTTGATATGGCACCGCCCTGGTCTGGGAGTGATCCATAAAATCTTAGTAGCATAGGGTTTTGGTGTAAAAGTCTAACAGAATAACTAGTAATAGTTTAGTCGTGCAAAAACCAGTGGAGATTTGGGCCTTGCTTTTAGGTTTTGTTGTGCCATAGTTATTCGTAGAAGTTTTCTCAAAATATTTTCGGGATGGATGATTAACATAGCTATCAGGATTTACTTTAGCCTCAAACATGGTGTAAACTGCAATATTGGGAATTTACATAGAGCCATATGCTATTAATGTAAATACTAATTGTTTGTTAATAATTTCACCATATACACCACAGTGCTTTCTAAGATCAAACACCTTGTGACACGCACAGTCCCATACTTATCTTGTGCCAAATCCCACTTCAGTTCATTTGCAGTTTCCCAACCTTCAAATATTTCACAAATCCCCAAACACCCTCTTCCTCTCTATTTGCAACACAGATGTAACTATGCCTCTCTCAGCTTTACCTATTGTTTCTATGGCCCAGCTTTTGCCTCTGGCCCTCTACTTCAGCAACAAACCCATAGACTCAGTCTATTATGTTTGTTCAGCAATATGTAATCCTCTGTATCTCAAAACAATGATGTACATTTCATAACTATGTAAAGTTCTTTGGATAAAAATGCTATATACAAATATAAATAAATAAATAGGATCACATTTAAAAAAAAACAGCTTTGAAGAGAACTCTGATTTTAGTTTTGTTCCTTCTATTTGTTAGACAGTCTGTCCTTGTGTGTATTATTATATTTATATTATTATATTTTACGTATTTCTAGATAACCTACCTTCAAACTCAAATAGAGACATAGCATCATTCAGGTTTGCACTCTTGCTTTAGCAGGACATTAGTTTCATTTGTTGCAAATACTTCACAGTGTATTTAATTTTGTTACCCCCATTGCTAAATAAACTGATTTTGATTTTTTAATGCTCTAAGAAAGAAGTTGTACTTGTCTGTTGTCACTGAACGGGATTAGAAATGTCTGCTTGTGTGATTTGTTATGCATTTAAGTCAATGTATAAAAGTTGCATCTCTTACTAGTATTAATCACATTCAAAAATATGTTATTTATGGTAAAAAAGAAACAAAAAAATTGAAATGTTTAAAACATACTATTTTCACTGTATGATAGATTTTTTTTTTAGTTATTTCTGTGTTCAAAATATGCAGCATTAATATACAATGTGTGTGTGTATATACTTTTATTTAGACTATAGTTATTCTTTTTCTGTGTTACGGTTTCCTTTGGGAGCTTCCACTCCAACTTGTCATAGTCCGATTCCTCTTTTACAATCAAAGGATCATTATGCAGTGCCAGGAGACCAACTGAAGATCCTCGGATCTCTCCTAGAGAAAGAGCATAAAAGGCAATACATAGAGCAGCTACTACTCCACGGGGCCCCAAGTCTGCCGGTGTTTCTTTCTTTATTAAGACATAGTAGATGTGTCTTGTACAATTTAGAGGTTTTTTCCTGCTGTTAGAACATGCTGATTTAATGTTGCATGTATGTAGGATATCTTAAACTGAAAGACATACAAATAATTTATGTACAGTGACTTTACAGTAATTAAATGTTTTAGATTGTGCTCCAAAGACATTTAAATCAATGCATCCATTGTGAATTATTTAATATATTATAATATTATTTATTTTACAGGCAAATGAAACATTTAGAGAAATTGACATGATAAGGGAACTGGGACTCAGCTGGGATATCTATGGACCACAAATCTGGCAGTTCCTACAGAACAGTTCAATACTAAATCAAATAACGGTATGTATTACAATAACATTGTGTTTCTATAACAGTGTAATCGAGGGAGGTTTTTCATTTTATACAGTGTGTAAATCTTTTTCATTGAAGAAGACAAGCACCACATGGCAGACTTCTAGATACACAAACCTCTGCTGTGACTGGTTCATCCCTATTCTGGACCTCTTTATTTCTGCTGTTTTAGGAAACACAGGGAACACTTTGTTCAAACAATAGAAAGAATGGGCTGATAGGAGTTCATGATATAAAGAGATCACAGAAAAGGGATGAATTTATCAAAAGTTCTTACTTATATCAATAGAGAGTGGTGGGAAGATTGGAATATAAAACTGCTCTGTGATTTATACTCAGATGCAGATATAAAAGCATTTGAAAAAATGGTTAGAGATAATCCATTTCCAATTGGTAATTGGTTGGAATACAATTTGTTTAAAGAAGCAATGAGAAAATCTGAACATAATTTACCAAGTTCTAGGAAGTTAACTACTTTTGGAAAGATGTGGTCGATGGATGTTTAATATTACTCTATTTCAAACTGTTATAAAAATATAAACTATGATAAGGAATTTTTTTAATCTAATGGTGCAATAAAATGGGAGCAAGCGGTTGGAGTAGCTTAGCATAATGAAATTTGTCTGAAAGCTACTTGACCAGAATTATAAAATGTGCTAATCTGAGAGAGATGAAATTCAAACTTATTCAAAGACAGTATATAGTTGATGAAATAGATTAAAAGAAATATAGAAGATGTATAGAAAGGGGCACTCAAGTCCATATGTTGTGGGAATGAACAAAAATGAAATTGTTTTGGCCTCTTTGTGAGGAGAAAATTGCTGAAAATGCTCCATAGAATAACACTGACATTTTTTTTTTGCATAAAGATACACCTTTAAAACACGTCCCACTGGACTGGAATTTGTCTATCTATCTATCTATCTATACATCCATCTATCTACTGTATCTATCTATCTATCTATACATCCATCTATCTACTGTATCTATCTATCTATCTATCTACTGTATCTATCTATCTATCTATCTATCTATCTATCTATCTATCTATCTATCTATCTATCTATCTATATATCCCTATATATCTATCTATCTATCTATCTATCTATCTATCTTATCTATCTATCTATCTATCTATCTATATATCCCTATATATCTATCTATCTATCTATCTATCTATCTATCTTATCTATCTATCTACTTTTTACATTCACAGAATGTGGTCAATGTTATTGCTCAAAATGCATTTTATTGGAATATATTGAAAGGTGATAACTAAACTGCTTTCTTTAATTATGAAAAAGCTATTTACTTCAATCTTCTACAACACCATTTTCTTTTGCACTTTTTAAAAACTTTTGCCAAGAACAAATGTCTAACAAAATCCTTCTTAATGATAGGTCAAAAAGCTTGCATCATGTTATATTGCCTTCAACCTCTTTTAGCTGCAGGGACAATCTGTTATTATCTAGCTGTCATTGTTTATTACTGTACCAAATGATATAATACAAAATATTTTCTCATACCTACATCTTGTTACTACCTGCTGTGTACTGGAAAATTCCTTACAGCCAATATGCATTCTAGTTAGGTTCTAAATGAAATAGAGAAATATTGTTTCTGATAGTTTTTATTTATATTCAGGTTTTTTTTAAACCTTATTCTGTTCTCCATGTGTGATTTAGTATTATATAACCAGCGAATATAACCAGTAAAATGAAACTTTACACCTTGCAGATGTTATTGATTTAGGAAAAAGCATTCATTTATAATTGTTTTTTATGGAATGAGACACAGGAAAATAAATCTCAGTGGAAATATGAATTTCCTATATTATATATAGATTGTAGACAGAGCAGATGAGGAAATAGTAACATTCTGTCAGAAAATATATGAAGCAAATGAAACATAAATACATGTAGACAATCTAAACAATGTCTCTGTATGACTGAAATTATCTCATGTGTTGCCAGAGGAAAACATATTTAATGCTTTTTATACTTTCTTTACACATATATTTCTATGCACAAAGTCGCACAGTCATGTATTCCCAGGTTGACTTTTAGGTCCAAGAAAGGCAATTATTAATGTCAAGCAATGAAAAAAATATGCAGCTTTTAAATACCTACAAAATGTTCACTATAGATATCAGTGATACACTAGGAAGCTGTCTCAAAGGAAGCTGGCAACACAACACTTCTATATAGATGCTTGACTGTTTAAGACAGACTGTGTAGAGTATGATAATGGGAAACTGAAGATGCATTAATATTATGTATTTAAACGAACTGCTTTTCAAGATTGCAAAATGTTTTCTTTGCATAAAAATTGAGTGCAGGGAGGTAACAGTAATGTGTTTAGTTTCTGTACTCCCCTCGGAAGTGAAAGTGACCCCTCCTCAACAGGACTTTTAAGGAAGAATGAATGTATTTAATTTGCTTCATTTTACATATCTATATGCACATATATAATTTTCTCTTGCTCTCTATATGTATATATACCAATACTGAGAGTATAAAGTGCCTTGCAAAAGTATTCACCCCCTTGACTTTTTACCTATTTTGTTACATTACAGCCTTAAATTCAATGTTTTGTTAATCTGAGATTTATGTGATGGATCCGAACACAATAGTCTAAGTTGGTGAAGTGAAATGAGAAAAATGATATGCATAAAACTATTTTTTAGAAGTAAAAAACAGAAAATTGTCATGTATTCCCCCCATTTGTTATGAAGCCCATAAAAAGCTCTGGTGCAACCAATTACCTTCAGAAGTCACATAATTAGTGAAATGATGTCGATCTGTGTACAATCTAAGTGTCACATGATCTGTCATTACATATACACACCTTTTTTGAATGACCCCAGAGGCTGCAACACCTAAGCAAGAGGCACCACTAACCAAACACTGCCATGAAGACCAAGGAACTCTCCAAAGAAGTAAGGGACTATGTTGTTGAGAAGTCAGGGTTAGGTTATAAAAAAATATCTAAATCTTTGATGATCCCAAGGAGCACCATCAAATCTATCATAACCAAATGGAAAGAACATGGCAGAACAGCAAACCTGCCAAGAGATAGCCGCCCACCAAAATTCACGGACCGGGCAAGGAGGGCATTAATCAGAGAGGCAGCACAGAGACCTAAGGTAACCCTGGAGGAGCTGCAGAGTTCCACAGCAGAGACTGGAGTATCTGTACATAGGACGACAATAAGCCGTACGCTCCATAGAGTTGGGCTTTATGGCCATTACTTTCAGCCAAATACAAAATGGTTGAGTTTGCAAAATGGCATGTGGGAGACTCCCAAAATGTATGGAGGAAGGTGCTCTGGTCTGATAAGACTAAAATTAAACTTTTCGGTCCTCAAAGAAAATGCTAAGTCTGGCACAAACCCAACACATCACCAAAAGAACACCATCACCACAGTGAATCATGGTGGTGGCAGCATCATGCTGTGGGGATGTTTTTCAGCAGCCGGGACTGGGAAACTGGTCAGAGTTGAGGGAAAGATGGATGGTGCTAAATACAGGGATATTCTTGAGCAAAACCTGTACCACTCTGTGCATTATTTGAGACTAGGAAGTAGGTTCACCTTCAAGCAGGACAATGACCCCAAACACACTTCTAAAGCAACACTTAAGTGTTTTAAGAGGAAACAAGTAAATGTATTGGAATGGCCTAGTCAAAGCCCAGACCTCAATCCAAAAGAAAAACTGTGGTCAGACTTAAAGATTGCTGTTCACAAGCGCAAACCATCCAACTTGAAGGAGTTTGAGCAGTTTTGCAAGGAGGAATGGGCAAAAATCCCAGTGGTAAGATGTGGCAAACTCATAGAGACTTATCCAAAGCGACTTGGAGCTGTGATTGCTGCAAAAGGTGGCTCTACAAAGTATTGACTTTAGAGGGGTGAATAGTTATGCACATTGACATTTTCTGTTATTTTGTCCTATTTGTTGTTTGCTTCACAATAAAAAAATAAAAAAAACATCTTCAAAGTTGTGGGCATGTTCTGTAAATGAAATGATGCAAATCCTCAAACAATCCATGTTAATGCCAGGTTGTGAGGCAACAAAAAAACAAAAGATGCCAATGGGGGTGAATACTTTTGCAAGGCACTGTATATATGTGTTCACATTTAAATGTCTAAAAATAAGTAAAAAATAATTTCATGCTCAGAATTCCATGAAATACATGTATTGCTCTGCACTGGGATACTGGGCATGAACAATAAAATAGTCCACAATGCATTTCACTCTTTAATCTGAATAACACTTTATACATGGCCCCTTTAAGTTATATGCTTGCTGTATTGCTCAGCTTTAAAGCATAGTTTAGGATTGAGACCTACCTATAATACATCTCTCTAATGATTATGGTGACACCTGCAGGGGTGTCTAAACAGGCAACTGACTCCTCCCCCCTCCCCCAATCAGCATGCAGCATCAGGGGAGCAATATTAACACACTATTGCTGCTGATGTTGCTTGCTCAGCCAATCTCCTAGCAGCTTCCTCTTGTAGCTTATGTATTTGCTTTATTTTGCCAGTCTTATTACACCGTTTAGGGGCTTCCCTTTTCCCCCTGACATTCTTCCTGATGTTGTAGCTGGAGATTGCACAGATGATGTGCAAAATGACAGTGGGAGCCTCACTACAGTTAGTTGTTAGTGTGATCTGTACCTCTAACAGGAAAATAGCACTAAGTAAACAAATTAAACACATAAAATATATTACATAATAACACAAGCTTTTCCACTAGTATAAACTACGGTAAGTATACTTACATAATGCATATGAATACAAATAAATAATATAATAATATGATATATTACTGTATTTATTTGAATTATGTAAGTATATTTTGTTTTGTTTTTAAAGGAAGAGTTTTGTTGGATTTAAAATAATATGTATTATACTTTATTTGTTTAATAAAATCCTGCTTTCCTGCTGATCCTGCTATGGAGATTAATTACACTAACAGCTTCCCCTGTCTTGCTTTAAGTGGAACCTCTCCAGTTTTTGGATGATTCCTTCCCCACCAGTGACATCTTCTCTGCAGCTAAACATGATAGAGGAGTATAACTGAGCAAGAATGTGAGAGGCAAAATTGCAAATCATATACTGAGCAAAATAAAACAAGTAATCCTAATAGAAGTGTAATTTATTTAACTAAAATGTTTATTAAAACTATAGAGGAGATTAACTTTAATTAAAAGTAAAATATTTTAAGAGCATGGAAGCTGGATATGTAGTATACAAGTTTCTTTCTAAATTAAATAATTGTTGAAATATTTGTGCAAATGTGTGGCTCATGTTATTAGTTACTGTGATGTGCTAATTAAAAACACATTGTTTTAGCAAATGCATAAACAGACAAAACAATCTACTCCAGAATTATTATGCACTTTGTCCTCCTCCCTTTCCCATATCAAGCACGAGTCTCACATTAGCCTATTAAAACAGCAGAGACAATCCTGAATAACTCAGGAATGGTTCACTGTGTTGAAAAAAAAGTACAATATACAGCTAGCTCTTAAAGCCTTCTTAATAAGAAAAAAAAGGTGTTAGTGGCAGTGTATTTTCTTTTATTCTTTATTCTTCGATTTTATATAGAGATCAAAAAATAACATAAAGCTTACACAAAATATTCCTCCTCAGAATTGAGCAAGTAGCCCATTAGAAAGTCAGTGTCTCTTTAATTAGAGTTAATTGCAACACGTTTTAAAGCAAGTTTTAAGTTTTTGCAGGAAAGAAAAATGTTTGCAATGTTTTGTCCTTTTAAATGCATGATAGCAAATTCAAAAATGTACATTGATATTAATTGGACAATTGAGGAAACAAATACAACATAATAATTAAAAAGCATCTTTGAAGGGATTTATCCTTGCAATATGTTATTATTGTGTAACAAGTTGTGATCATGATAGTATATGTGGCACAGTATTCATTTTATTAAATGCAATATTAGAATTATTTTGAGGTAAAAGATGGCAGCAGAAGTTCATAGAGAGCTGCACAAAGGCCTTTTATAGGCATCTACTTCTTTATATAACAGTTTTAAATGAGAGCACAGCTGCTTTTGGAAGAAAAATAACAAGAAGTGGTTTAAAGTTGGTGTAAAGCTCTGTTATGTGGCGTTACTATTTTCAAAGTTATTTGAAGTGGCACTTGAAGGAGAATTCCATAGATTTTTCTTAATTTTTATGAAAGAGGGATTCGGCTGCAGAGACCATACACTGACATTCAATCATGTTGATTTTATATAGTTATATAAATGATAATATACAATATAATAATAAACTTTTCCTTTTTTCAAGAAAATATACATTCCAAGAGAAAATGGGGAGGTAGGAGAGAGGGGGCAAAGAAAAGGAGAAGAAGGGAAGGGTTAAAGGGTAGTTTAGATGGGTGACCCCGGACTGGGTGAGTTTTGCAACAGGAGCATGTTTCACAATCTCTCAGTTCAACCAAGGTGCCCACTTCTTAAGGTAATGGTCTGAGGTTGTTTCTTCAATAAAATTAAGTATTTGGTGTTATTTCAGACCTGGTGATTTCCATTTTGACACTATACGAAGTTTGATGATGACAAATTGTGTAGATAGAAGTTTTTTCCCAGCAGATTTTAGGTTTTTAAGAAAAATGGCAAGAGTATCTTTTCTGTCATACACTTCAGAGACATGTTTTTCTAAGTCATTGGACATGACCACCATGTGTGATAGTGTGTACCCACCTCTCCGCAGCCCTGGAAGCTAGGGTATATAATGTGTGATCTATACGGAGCTAGATACATTCTATGCAATACTTTGAGGTTAAATTCTAGTGTACGGTAGTTGCTTGATTGTGTGCAATATATTTCCAGCATTTATCCCAATCTCTTCGTTCAGTTTCTACAATCAGTTATTTTCCCATGTTTGTTTTGTAACCCATCTAAGTAAGAATAGCCCATTCATTTCTGCTCTACAGTGATAATGCAGATTGAGAAATTCAATAGTAATAGTAATAGGATTCTCTCCCAGCCAAACGACCAAGAGATACCTGCCTAAAACATCTGCAGCCTTATTAAATTGTGATTCGGCCAATTGAAAAGGGCTCCATATAAGCACACAGCATATTTTTTTTACAGACGTTTGGAGTTAGTGAACTTCTATCCAAAAGCAAAGTCTTCACTAACTCAAAACGTCTGTAAAAAAAATATGCTCTGTGTCACAACCTACAATGATGATGGAGTATAGAGAATCCTAGTCCTCTTATCTCCTGTAGGTTTTAGACCTAAGTTTGGGTGGCTCCAGACCAATGGACAGTCTTTGTAGATGCAAGAGCATAAGTCCCAACTTTTGGTAGTGTGCCTGGGAAACCTGGAAGGGAGTCAGAAACCATCTCCTCTACCAGCATATGCCCCTGGGTCAATAATACACCTGCACACAAAGTCTTGATGAAAATTATGAACAACTTTATTTGGAAAACAACATCTTTCAAACAGGCATACAACATTACCAGGAGGAGCTACCTTTAGTCAGCCCCTAACTGCCTCTGGCCAATCAGGTAGGGTCCCTACGTGGGAACCATGAGACTCCTCCCCAGGTCCACCCACTAGGCGAGGCCAACTAATTCATTTGGGCTCTGAATCTCCAGGGCAAAGCATACCTTGGTTCTCCTGTGCCCATGCTATGAAGGCTGAGAAGCCTCAGGCCATCCCATTGTTTCTGGGTGCCTGCCTGTCTGCTCTCCAGCTGTGAGCTCCCCATTGTTTGTACTCTGCTGGACACTTAGCTAATGGGATTAACAGGCCTTTGGGAACAAAGGAGGTTTGGCTGTATTCAACGGCTTCCCCTCTACAATATAATAACATACTAATATAATAACATACATTCATATTTACAAATATAACACCCAATGTTTCACCCACATACAACCAATATATCCCATTAGATCCCTCACAGGATACTCATTACAATGAGCCTAAACATGGGAGGTATGGGAATATGCTAAGGGATAAACTTATAATACTTTATCCCCTAGACCACAACATAACAATATATCCATAACAAGTGGGCCCCAAACCTTTTCTTCCACAGCATGAACCATGAACTTTGTCCAAACACAATATGGCCACTGGCTGATTCATGACACTCTGTGCTTATATAGAGCCCTATTCATATGGCCAAATTGCAATTTAATAAGGCTGCTGATATTTTTGTTTTTAAATTTACACCTCAAATTGCTGTTTTTTCCACATTGTTTGAGTTGCAGCTACTCCCATCTCTTCCAAACTTTAGCAACATTTGCAGCAGACATTCCCGAAGGTGCCTTATAAGAACACAACTTCTTATATATTTATATTTATATATTTAAGAAAGGAAATTTGGACCATGTGATATTTTTTTTATGGTTGTTATTTTTTTCTACTGTTTCAAAGAAGGGATTGAATGTTGCCTGAAACAGTTTTCCAGCCTCACATAATAAGGTAGTGATCTAAACACTATACAACATCAGTAAACTGTTGACAAAATAATTTATATTGCTATGGAAATACTTTGCTTTCCTTATTCAAAATCTCTGAATTCTTGAGCTTGTCTGTCCATGGATCACTCCTTCTAGTTCTGTTTTTTTAATTCTCCCTATGTACTACAGGGGTACCCTGGTGTCCCAGTGGTTAGGATGCAGGTACTTTCACCACAGCATCCTGGGTTTGAATCCAGCCAGGGAACCAAGAGGTCACGCTGGTCAGTACTCAGATGGGAAACCACCTGGGAATGCCAGGAGCTGCATGCTGTGGCCCACTGGAGAAGGAACTGTCAACTCCCTCCAGTATCTCTGCCATGAAAGCCAGCATGGTGTGTTGTCCATGAGGTCATAGAGAGTAGGACACAACTGAGCAAGATGCCCTGTACATTTACATATGTACTACAGACTATCCAAGTCTTATCTTGTTGACATAATACCCTGTCTTTGATACCATATTAGACAGGTACAGAGACTGTTAGAATTGTATCTCCCTTCATATTCCCCAAAGAAGACTGTTGTTTTACATATAAAAGGACAAAGTTACAGTAATTTTAAGACATCATGTTAATTTCTCCAGTCTTAAATATAATTATAGAGCGATCATCCTGTTCCATGAAAAGTACTGGGATTGTTTCAGTTTGCTGTCAGTCTAAATCCCCTGTACCAATTAAATTAATTAATTATAAATCAGCAAATTTGGAGTGGCTGTTGATAAGAACAGAAAAGGCTCTACTTATTGATCTTTCAGTAGACCCTTAACATTTTATAGCATGATTTGTAGACATGTCCAATATGGACTCACAATATATATTGTTCTGTCCTTGAGCTGTGTTAGTATGATTTCTTGTAAGTATAAACAAATGTGATCCATAACATGTTGTAAAGTTAATAATATGCTTTAGGGATATAGTTTATTTTTATGATGTTGTATTTTTATTGTTTAGTTTTTTTGTTGTTCATTTTTTTATCATACCATAATTCACAGAAGTATGATTTTCCCCATGAATATTCAATGGTTGCTAGGCAACAACAACAAGTCAAAACAGTGCATCATAAAAAGGCAAACAAACAAAGCAATGATTTAGGGTCACGGAAAGATGTCAACTTTATAACCACACAATAGCACATAATTCAGTCATATAATTGTTGAGTACGATAGCAATTAGTCTTACATTAAAGCAGATTATTAATATTCAATGAATTAAAATGAATTTCAGCAGCATTTAGCCATTACACTATTTCTAAATATGCTATTATTGAGCTAATTAGCGATCAGTTTTACTATAATCAGATCCCAACTCATTTTCTGCTTGTAAAAGGGGGTAAAACTTGAGGTAACTTTAAACTAGGAACTATTAAGCAAATTGGTCCTCTCGGTGCAACTGGATTTTTTGCCTTGGTAAATAAGGTGCAACCAGTCTTTCAGTTTTATCCAATTTTCAAGCAATTTTCAAGCCCTTCCTTTTTTTTTTAAACTTCTCTTATTTATTTCATATTAGCAGATTTTAAAAAATAGAATGGGTATCTATGCTTACTGTATTTATAATATCCTATTATATTTGTAATATAATAGGATATTCCCATACTTATGTCTCCAGAATATTTTAATTGCATTGCAGTCCTGTAAGAATACCCATTATGTATTGTCTATTTGTAAAGACAGCACTACATGAATCATATTATGCATTTGAAGGGCATCATAGTGCTGCTGCAATGTGAACATTTCAATACTAATAATCAGTATAAAACAATTTTACATTTGCTATAATTAAAAAAATGTTATCTATGTTGAGAAAACAAACACATAAAAACTTAAATGTACAGCTCTTCCATTCTTTTGGGGCATTATAAAGTGTTATCATATAACATTATAGTTTGCACACCCTAAGATAACATTTCTCAGTACAATTACATTTTGATTATGAATTTTGGTCCTTTCCTGATTTCTTTGTGCCGTTCCTGCATGGCCCTGCCGCAGCCGAGTACGTGACACCATTGCCGATGCGAGCACCCGCCGAGCAGCATCACCTACCGCTCAGAATGCAGTACTACGCGTGATTGCTCCAGGGAAAAGGGGTGATGGTTTTAAAATGGATTGCTTTTGGGGGGAGAGGAGTTAGGCATAGGGTTGGGGGTTAGGGTCAGGCATATGGTTGCGGGTTAGGTATAGTGTTGGGGGTTAAGGTTGGGGGTTAGGGTTAGGCATAGGGTTGGGAGTTAAGGTTGGGGGTTACGGTTAGTCATAAGGTTGGGGCTTAGGGTTAGGATTAGCCTTCAGTTAGGGTCCTGCCATTACTTCTTTTATTTTTTATATGTACATTGCAAACACTATGTACCGCATTCTTGCCACTAAGTGGTGCTGTGGTGCAGCATTCAGGCGTGCTCACTGTGCTCACAGCGATGTGGCGCAAAGAAAACAGGATAGACCAGGAATTTTTAAACGGAGACAGAAAAATCACAAAACAGCTAACAAAAATATAATGTCTGTTTAGCTTGGCCTATAAACCTGCCAACATATTGATTAAGGATCACTGAAAAAATTGTGTGAGCAGCACATGTGAGTAATTTATATTTAGTTGCGACATTTTCTCTATTTTTAATTAATTGGATATGAGAAATACAAACTTACAGTTTTTACGGATAATATTTGTTTCTCTTGTCTCTTTATGAAAGGGTGTTTTGAAGAATCCAGCTATTGCTTCCGTGGTTGACACCAACTTGATGAGCCTGGGGCTAAGCTCTACTGATATTGTTAATTTTCTCTACAATGGACCACGCGATAACAGATCTGAGGGAATGCCGCCTTATGACTGGAGAGACTATTACAATTATATCACAAGTACATTAAAAACATTAACAAATTTCCTTGGGGTAAGTTCATTGTGAATATGAAATACATAAACAATAATTAAATGCTATTATACCATTATTGCACTTTAAAGTGGCAATTGTAGGTTACTATTCTATCTCAATAATTGTTTTGATGCAAACACTCTAAGCAAAGACATATACCTACTTTGTGTGGTAGTTTATTAATTTTTGGTAGCTGACAAAGCATCTATTTTCAACAAACACATTTCCTCTGTCAAAAAACTCAACCAAGATTTATACGTGTTGCCATCTGGCATTTGTCTGCAAACAGCAAAGCGTTACATTATCTAATATACAATAGCCGTAACCTGGTGCCTATCTTTAGTACATTCCAAAATGCCAGCCTTGTATTATTTTTATTACTCTTAATTTTGTGTAGCACTATTTAGAAAATAGAACAGAGTATAGTCGATTCAGTTAGCAAATTACAAAGGTACTGTATAAGCAAATTCTAAGGTAAGTAGAAATACAACTACAGGTACAGTGCAATGCAAATGTGGAACAAATGGTATGCAGACATCTTGGTGCAACACAAGAGTGGTCCCTACTCTGAAGAGTTTGTAATCTAGATTACATACAGACTAGCTCCACAAAATGCCTTAGACAGTGGGCAATGTTGTCTAAAGGGAGAGATATTCACAACTTGAAAAATAGACATCTCCAAAAACTCTCCCCTTTTCGATCAGATCCATATTGTCAAATTAAACTGTGTCTTAGAATTTGGACTAAAATCTAATCCATGGCACAAATATTTACTTCCACAATAAATATATTAAAGGACTGATGAAGTCAGAAAAAATGTCAGTTTAATCAATGCTCCACTTTGTAACCTATTTTCTTTCATTAAATAATTCTTATTTAAAGGTATTACACTATTTACCTGTGACATATTTTCTGCTATGAACCCCAGCCATTCTATCTTGATAGCAAGATATCTATCCTGGTAATGCATGGCACACACTCTCTTCATCATGTGTGTTTCACTTGGCTGTGCTATACCACTGGTGACATTGCTCAACCAAGTGAACACAGGATGTGTTCATAAAAAAAATATGAAATAAAGTGCAATATTGATTAAACTGACACAATTTTAATGACATTGGTGGTTTAATAAACTCATACTAGACAAATAGGTAGTTAAAAACTACTTCTCCTCCATCTGGGACTTTTAAATGACTTCATTATCTTGACAGACTGATATTATAAACAACATTTATTTGTATGTGGTGCTGAGGACAATACATGGATTTATTAACATTTTACTGCATTTGTTGTTATTATATGTTGATAATGACGTAATACCAATCACTAGACCTTTGCCAACCACTATTGCACCTTTGATTGTGCATGCACAGAATTTAAAAACAGCTGAATTTAGCCTCTATATTTTTTACATGCAATTGCCCCTGTGCTAACGGAACCAACTGTTAAACTGCGTACAAGCATCATGCACTACTTGTGTCCGTGATGTGCAAAGGGGTGGATAGAGGGTGGATACACAGTACGCATTACTGTAATGTATTACTGACCCATTTATAATACTTAAGAGTTAGTAAGTCACATGGAGACCTCTTACTAAATTCCCCCAAAGCGATTACTGTTGTTTGTTCTCAAACAGTTCCTGCATATTTTTATATTACGCTTGATCTTACAATGCCAGAGCTTTGTGTCCAATTATTCCACTATTCTAGCCCAAGTAAAAATCCATCTACTTGCAATTACTTTATTGGGATCTTCTTTTGTTTTGAAAAATAAAACATTGCATTTAATTCACAAATATACACACACAAGAAGAAATGTATCGCACTTAAAAATATATCCTAAAAACAGAATAATCTATTTCTTCTCTCTGAAATATGCATAACATTGTACCCTACAAAAGACCAATTTACATTTATCAGAGATGCTATACAAAAGTATTTTTACAAAAATGTTTAAACCTATCTATAATCTATTCATACTTAAATATCATGTAACATCATCCAATTTCCACCACATAACTATTTTTGTTAAATCTGTTATTTGTTATAGTTATTTCATTTGTTATAGTTATTCCATTTTTCTAACACTCAGTAATGAATTATTTGAATGATTACTTTCTGTCCATAAATTATCTACTTGTGTCCATTTTATAGCTATATGCCATTTTCAACTAATAATATGCCAGTAGTTTATCATCCTTATGGATTTTTATGTGGGAAAATTTTGAAATACCATCAGTTCCAGAGCACAAGTCAATGCACATTCCACAATTAATTGAATCTTATCATAATAACTTCTCCAGAATCTTTGAACAACTCCACATTACCACCACATATGTATGTGTTTTCTTTTATTGGCGCATTTTCTCCATACATCCTCCGATGAAGGAAATATACTTGTATGGAATCCTATTATGATATGCATAATGATAAATATTTATTACTAGCGACTTGCCCGTCAAAAAATGACGGCAATGTTATGTATATGTTTGTCAAGTTGTTTAGTTATTAACATATATTTTTGACACTTGTAAGTATTTTAATATGAACGTGTATTTTTGTAAAATGTTGATGTAATGGTTTTTTAAAATGTAATTAGTATCTGAAGAATTGTTAACTTGAATATACATTGAATGAATAGGAAAGCCAAAAGTAAAAACCCTTTTTTAAACGTTGCAAATTTTAACATGAAGTTTAAAATATATGTAAGCAATAACCATCAAAGTATATATTTTTAAACTTGAACTTTATTTTTTATGTAAGTTTAGAAGTTGACAAAACATTGGTATAATTTTGAACATTATAAACAGGAACATAGTGAATACATTTTGTAAAGTAATTTTTTATTAAAAGTATTAACATTTGAATGTAAAAACAATTGACATTTAAATTAATCAGTATTAAAATTCAATTTCTATCACAATAATTGTTAACTTGAATATACATTGAATGTAGAGGAAGGCATACAGTCAAACTCTTCTTAAAACGTACGTAATTAAACTAATTTATTACTGAGCACATAAATTGGCGATAAACATTAATGTAGGTAGTAATCTTAAGATAACAGACAATATTTACATTGTGACTTAAAAGGTGCTTGACCTCTTAACATCCACTTTGTAATATGTTGAATGAAATAACTTCAAAATATATTTTTTAAACTTTTAACATTAGAAACATTAACATAGTGACTTAACATTTTAACATAATTTTTACTAACAATGCAAGGCAAGTATTTTGTGAGGCGAATCATTCATAAACATGACTTCCATTAATTATGACTGAATTAAACAACCAATTGTTATGTATTTTGCAATGCTTTTAAAAAATCTTGGCACCTTTAATTAGTATCCTTCAAAGTTATAGTACTTCATAGTAGACAATGTTTTTAGTAAAAATACGTCCATCTTCTAATAAATCACCTTGACTTTCATTGTTTTCAATGTAAACTTTAATTGCCTGTGGATTTTTGCACCTTGACAACGCAACGTACAATTGACCATGTGCAAAAACTGGTTCTTCCAAGAAAATACCCACAGATTTGAAAGTTTGACCTTGTGATTTATTAATGGTCATGGCAAATGCCATAATAATGGGAAATTGTCTTCTTTGAAGTATAAAAGGGAGACTACTTTCACTTGGTGCTAAATCTATTCTTGGTATGAAAACTCTCTCTCCTCTATGGGTCCCAGTTAAAATTTCAGCATCTATAAAATGGTCCTTTAATTGTTGAACAATTAATCTTGTGCCATTGCATAGGCCTTTTTTGGGATTCATATTTCGCAGTAACATGATAATTGCACCTTTCTTTAGCTGCAAAATATGTGGTGGCATTCCAGAAGGAGTTAAAGAGTTTATGAATTCAGTGGAAAAGTTAGCCTGACTTTCATTGTCATCAGCAAGTACAGAATCAGCACTGTGATAATTTCTTTGTGGTGCATAAATTTTTTTTAAGATTTTATTATTGAGGATTAATGCATCTTTATTTTTACACGTCAGTATGACTTGGTTGGCAAGCTCGGAATATTCTTCGTTATTTATGCTCCCTTCAAATATAGCCGATATAATATCTTGTTGACAAATCATATGAGGTGGGATCTCTACAGTGTCGTCAGGTAAATTTAGTATTTTTTCTGTTCTGCCTTCTCCAATTTTAATAAGCCAATCATTGAAATCAGTTTGGCCTTCTGATCTCATATTTTGTTGCAGTTGAAGATGGGTAAAATGTTTCCATACTGTACTTGACTTTATACATGTTTCGATAATGTCAGTTCGATTTCCATGTACAACAACAGGTAATGTTTGTCTAAAATCGCCACCCAACAACATTACCTTTCCACCAAATGGAAAAATATTATCCATGACTTCACGAAGCAAACGGTCAATACATTGGAGGGCATAGCATGACATCATTGTGGCCTCATCTATTATAATTAATTTACATTTCTTCAATTTCTTTGCTTGTAAGGATGTCATGCGAATATCTGACACAGAATTTTCTAAAATAGGCACTGGCAGTTTAAATCCACTATGAACAGTTCTTCCACCTTCTAATAAAAGTGCAGCAATTCCAGTAGTGGCAAACGCCATTGCTATTTTTCCTTGTGCTCGTACTGAACTCATTAATAAATTGTACAAATATGTTTTTCCTGATCCGCCAGGTCCATCAAGATAGAAATAACGCTCTGTCACCATGTCATCATCTATAGCATTTTTAATGGCATGAAATGCTTGCAATTGTAGTGTATTTAAAGTTGCAAGTCTTTCTTCTGTTCTTTCTGCTTGTAGTTGAATGTCATAGTCTTCAAAGTTAATGTCATCTATAAGACCTGGATCAGGCAAATTAAAACTTGCACAACTTAATCCATGAGTTAAAAAGACTTCTTGGATTTCCATTAACGCTTTTAAGTGTGCAATGGGTTCATTGTATCGTCGCATAAAGTCTTCAGCCATATTACTTTTAAAAGTCTCCCACAAAGCTAATGCATTTGGAGCATTTGAGAAGATACAAATAAAAGCAAATTGTTCTCTCATCTGTCGTGGCATTTGACATTGTGCTGCTTCTTCTAAACATCTTTCCCACTCTGTATCATCAGCGAGTAAGTTTCTATGTCTTGCAGCTAAATGGAAGGATTCATATACAATGTCATTAACAGTTCTTAATTGTTCAAAACTTTGTGCTCCAGGAACATTTAAAAGTAATATCCGTAAGCAAAAACGTTCAACATCTCTTGGACTGACTGTGTAAATTCTTGGAATAATTTTATTGCCTCTGGTTTTTCTTGGTCTCCATAATCCATTCACAAAAACATAGTGATATGGAATTTCAATATATAAGTATTGTGTTGCTTCAGCATCAGTGGAATTTAATGCAAACCATGCAGTTAGTGTAGTGTGACGATCTTCACTTTGGGCCAATGCATTCATTTCATTTCCAGCATGGAAATAGACTAAATGTCGTTGTGGCAAATGTACTGCTAACCTATATACTGCATGTGATCTATCATGCATTTCAAATTTTAAAAGCCGCCACATAGCTTCTGGCGCACTGACATAGCGAGCATCTACATGAGATGCAAGTTCATCATGTACTAACTCACTACTTTCAGGGTTGTCTGCACTTTTGACGACTACAGTAGCTGCATCGTAACCTTTGTAAATATATTTGTAGACATATTTAATGGATTTGATGGAAGTGCAGGCTTCTACGTTGATGTGGGCGTTGTACTTCATGAGTAAATGTGGATTGTAGGGTACTACATATCTATTGTCCACTTTTTTCCCACGAATAATGGCACTATCTCCTTCTCTTCTTTTATAAAGTGGATATCCATCACAATTGGCATAGGTTTTGTCTCTATAATCTTTGGGAAATTCTTTGGAACATTTATTATTTTCCATACATGGTGATTGTGGATTAAGGTCACCACAGGGTCCATGAATCATGCGATGAGTAACAATCTCATATAGTCTACCATATAGTTCTGGATCTGGTAGTTCAGCAACAATGACTGCATCCACTTTGTCTGAAGTATCTAATTTATCTTTTTCTTGAAGTATTATTAGAAGATGTGCATGTGGAAGGCCTCTTTTTTGAAATTCAATGGTATATACATAAGCAAGACATTTGCCAAATAACTGATTTATAGTGAAGTCACGTATTAATTCATTTAATTTAATCTTAAAAACTCTGGCTACTAAATCTGGTCGATCTGAAGCAGTTTGTCCAAGAAGTAGATTTAGTGTAATTTCTGGCCATTGTGGATTACATGTAAATGTCACAAATAAATCGGGTTTGCCAAATTTTGTCACAATAGCCATAGCATCATTGTATCTTTCTCTCATATTCCGAGGAGATCCTTGAAAGGAAGATGGTAAAATGATGGCTTTGCCAGCTGTCATGTCTCTGCTTGTAGCCACGTCAGCAACATAGTCCATGAGTCCAGAATATTGTTCTACACGGAGTTTATCTTGTTGATATTTGATAAAGTTTAAATTATTTGCCTCAACTTGCAAATATGAATCAATAATCCATTGTTGTGTTAGTTTCCCACCACATAAAATTGGATTAAATACATTGCGAATGGCAATTTGAGCTACTTTAAATTCAAGCATAGAAACATTATTTCGGATTCTGGCTTTAGCATTTGGGTAACTGGGAAGAGTTAATTTTGGTTGCCAACCTGCTTCTCCGTGTGGGAAAAAGATGGGATATGTCATTGGATCTAAATTTGGACTTAAGATACTCATATTAATAAACGGTTGGTCCTCATTTCTAGGATATATTCGTATGTCTCTTTGAAATGGTGGTTCTCCTTCATCATTGTGAAACACCATTGCAACCTCATTTGTTGTTGGCAAGTTATAACGACGTTTATCAGTATGTCTGTCTCTTTTAAGCACCATATTAACCTTTGGCATTGGTAATTGATGTGTTTGTGAATGAAGTAGTTGTTCATTTTCTACTTCTGCCAATTTTTTATAAGCTTTACTGTAGGGATTGTTGTCCATAATGTTATTTAGCTCTATGAAAACAGTGGGTAAGCATTTTTTATTTTCTTCCATCTGCATACGTTGGTCAACAGCTTCCATTGTATCTAGGACATATAGTTGAGCGAATTTTCTTTTATTTCCTTCCTCTGGATGTAAATGGGAAGTGCGATGATAAATTTGTCCTTGGACTTTAAAACAGTAAGGACCATGTCCTGGTACATTAGCAGCTAATGTTGCCCCCATGGATGCAAAGGATATGGCACTATTGTAGGATCTTATGTTTGTCTTAAAATTTTTGTAGTTTGGAAAAGTAGGTTCAGTCATAATATTTTGTAAATAAATTGGAAATTCTTTCCTTTCTGGAAGTTTGAACTTGCCTTTTTGACAACAACTAATAAATTGTCCATCTCTGGGTCTCTCCTGTTTAAAATAATAAGCCTCACAAAACTGACATTGAGTAGTCATGTCCCCACAACTATGAACCTCTACTGCTAAAGACTTGAGTAGAGGACAATTTGCAAAGCATATAGGATTTTGCCTTTCATATTCATCAGGTGAAATGTCATATAATGTTTCAACAACAGGTTCTAAATGTTTTGTTTTTTTCGTTGCTTTTCTTGGTATATGTTGTATTGTTTGAGGTAAAATGTCATCTAATGTTTCATGAAACGGTTCTAAATGCTTTGTTTTCTTTGTTGCTTTTTTTGGTATCTCTTGTCTTTTTTCTGGCAAAATGTCATCTGATGTTTGAGCAACAGGTTGTAAATGCTTTATTTTCTTTGTAGTTTTTTTTGACATATCTTTAATTTCTGCAAGTGACAGTCTTTTGCTTGCAATTCTTTTGCGTTCTTTTTCTCGTCGAATTTCCTTCTTCTCCGGTGTCTGCTGGCTGTCTGCTCTCTGTCGTCGTTCTCTAGCTTGGCGTCTTTTCTTTTCTTGTTTAGTCTCATTATCAGCCATGTTAATCTGTAAAAATAAAATAATGTACCATTAGTTTATTTTGAGATGTTAAGTTGTTTTTCATGACATATAGTTATCAATAGTGTGTTAACATTTTATAGTTAATCAATTTCAATGCGTTCAATTGAATAAAAGTCTAAATAAGGGCATGAGATAATTATTTAAAGACATTTTTATTTATTAAACATGTATCCAAAAGCAAGTGTTTCAGTAACTAAAAAGGTATTTTAAAAAAGATGTTATGTCCTTATTTACAGCACTATTCAATTTGTCAAATGGCAATTAAATTAGGGTTTAGGACTGGAATGTTACAATGACAAATTATATAGATTCTGTGTTTTTAGACTTTTTTGGACTATGCCAATTTATTTTTTAAGTTTACATTGAAGTTTGTATTTATTGTTAAAGATTATTGGCCCTAAAAGACAAATAAGAGATAGATGATAGATATTACTTTTTATACTGTACCTTGGTTGAAGTTTGATTTCAAGCAAAATTCTTTGTTGGTCCTGTGTTGAAAGCCTTCGTCCGATGGTCTCGTCCTGTGTTGAAAGTCCTCGTCCGATGGTGTAGTCCTCTGTTGAAAGTCCTCGTCCTCTGGTGTGGTCCTCAGTTCCAACTCCTGTTCCGATGTTCTTGACGCAGTATCTGTTATAAAATAAAAATGAAAATGTTATGTTATTTGAATGTCTTTGTATGAATGAAAAAATGGCATTATTTCTGTGTTTTTCTACAATCCTTTTTGGTGCGCCACAATTTTGGTATGCTTCTGTAGGCTATTTTCTAAGGCTTATAGGTGGTTAAACATTAAAGAAGAATATTAATTAATTTTTCTCTTTTTTTACTTGTTATACTGTACCTTGGTTGAAGTTTGATTTGAAGCAGAATCTTTGTTGGTCCTGTGTTGAAAGCCTTCGTCTGATGGTCTGGTCCTGTGTTGAAAGTCCTCGTCCAATCGTCTGGTCCTCTGTTGAAAGTCCTCGTCCGATGGTGTAGTCCTCTGTTGAAAGTCCTCGTCCAATGGTCTGGTCCTCTGTTGAAAGTCCTCGTCCGCTGGTGTGGTCCTCAGTTGAAACTCCTGGTCCGATGTTCTTGACGCAGTATCTGATATAAAATAAAAATGAAAATGTAATATTATTTTAATGTATTTGTATGAAGTAAAAAATGACATTATTTCTTTGTTTTTCTACAATCCCGTTTGGTGTCCACCACTTTTGGTATGCTTATTTAGGCCTTTTTCTAAGGCTTATAGATTGTTAAACATAAAATAAGTATCTAAATGTACTTTGGTATGTGTTTGTGTGAGTTTTCATACAATCCTGTTTGGTGCGCACCACTGTTGGTATGCTTATTTAGGCTTCTTTCTAAGGCTTATAGGTTGTTAAACATAAAATAAGAATGTAAAAGTACTTTGCTATGTGTTTGTGTGAGTTTTCATACAATCCTGTTTGGTGCGCACCACTGTTGGTATGCTTATTTAGGCTTCTTTGTAAGGCTTATAGGTTGTTAAACATTAAAAAAGAATCTAAATGTAGTTTGCTATGTGTTTGTGTGAGTTTTCATACAATCCTGTTTGGTGCGCACCACTGTTGGTATGCTTATTTAGGCTTCTTTGTAAGGCTTATAGGTTGTTAAACATTAAATAAGAATCTAAATGTAGTTTGCTATGTGTTTGTGTGAGTTTTCATACAATCCTGTTTGGTGCGCACCACTGTTGGTATGCTTATTTAGGCTTCTTTCTAAGGCTTATAGGTTGTTAAACATTAAATAAGAATGTAAATGTAGTTTGCTATGTGTTTGTGTGAGTTTTCATACAATCCTGTTTGGTGCGCACCACTGTTGGTATACTTATTTAGGCTTCTTTCTAAGGCTTATAGGTTGTTAAACATTAAATAAGAATCTAAATGTAGTTTGCTATGTGTTTGTGTGAGTTTTCATACAATCCTGTTTGGTGCGCACCACTGTTGGTATGCTTATTTAGGCTTCTTAATAACGCTTATAGGTTGTTAAACATAAAATAAGAATGTAAATGTAGTTTCCTATGTGTTTGTGTGAGTTTTCATACAATCCTGTTTGGTGCGCACCACTGTTGGTATACTTATTTAGGCTTCTTTCTAAGGCTTATAGGTTGTTAAACATTAAATAAGAATCTAAATGTAGTTTGCTATGTGTTTGTGTGAGTTTTCATACAATCCTGTTTGGTGCGCACCACTGTTGGTATGCTTATTTAGGCTTCTTTCTAAGGCTTATAGGTTGTTAAACATTAAATAAGAATGTAAATGTAGTTTGCTATGTGTTTGTGTGAGTTTTCATACAATCCTGTTTGGTGCGCACCACTGTTGGTATGCTTATTTAGGCTTCTTTCTAAGGCTTATAGGTTGTTAAACATTAAATAAGAATCTAAATGTAGTTTGCTATGTGTTTGTGTGAGTTTTCATACAATCCTGTTTGGTGCGCACCACTGTTGGTATGCTTATTTAGGCTTCTTTCTAAGGCTTATAGGTTGTTAAACATAAAATAAGAATGTAAATGTAGTTTGCTATGTGTTTGTGTGAGTTTTCATACAATCCTATTTGGTGCGCACCACTGTTGGTATACTTATTTAGGCTTCTTTCTAAAGCTTATAGGTTGTTAAACATAAAATAAGAATGTAAATGTAAATTGCTATGTGTTTGTGTGAGTTTTCATACAATCCTGTTTGGTGGGCACCAATGTTGGTATGCTTATTTAGGCTTCTTTCTAAGGCTTATAGGTTGTTAAACATTAAATAAGAATCTAAATGTAGTTTGCTATGTGTTTGTGTGAGTTTTCATACAATCCTGTTTGTTGGGCACCAATGTTGGTATGCTTATTTAGGCTTCTTTCTAAGGCTTATAGGTTGTTAAACATTAAATAAGAATCTAAATGTAGTTTGCTATGTGTTTGTGTGAGTTTTCATACAATCCTGTTTGATGCGCACCACTGTTGGTATGCTTATTAATGTAGTTTTGTAATGCTAATAGGTTGTTAAACATAAAATAAGAATGTAAATGTAGTTTGTTATGTGTTTGTGTGAGTTTTCATACAATCCTGTTTGGTGGGCACCAATGTTGGTATGCTTATTTAGGCTTCTTTCTAAGGCTTATAGGTTGTTAAACATTAAAATAAGAATGTAAATGTAAATCCTGTTTGATGGGCACCACTTTTGTTATACTTATGTAGTGTTTTTTCTAATGGTTATACATTGTTAAACAATCACATTTGAATGAGGCCCTCGGCCATTAAACATATTTAGGTCCTGAATCAATTGCGTTTTGACCAATTGAATAGGGCTCTAAATAAGCACATAAAATATTTTTTGACAGAAGTTTTTAGTTAGTGAAGACCTATTATGTGCTTATATAAAGCCCTATTCAATTAGCCAACTCACAATTGAATAAGGCTCATGGTTCGGTTCTTTTTTATACTTAAATACTTTACCTTGATTGAAGTGTGGAATGACAGAGGGTCCCCTCCTGCCAATCTTAATCCGCCGGTCTTCTTGTAGTGTCTGTTTGAAAAATAAAGTGAAATAGTGAATTATAGAATTTTTTATTTGTATTTAACAAACCATGGCCTTTTCAGCATTTAAAGTATTTTTGTATCTTACCTCTTGTTCTTTGTTGGTGTTCTTTAAAAGGGATTGTTCTTCACAGTGCACAGTGCAAATTGTTGAAAGACGCTGTTGATGCAGAGTCTGTTTGAATATTTAAAAAAGTAGAAAGATTGAGTTTTAGGTGATCTATTGAATTGCAGTAAATTAATTTCATTGAATTATACTTCTGTAATTAATTTGAATTAACATTATTTTTTGGTGGGTGCTACACACATATGTCACATACATGAAGCACATTTCCATAGTTGAAAGTAATTTTTTTGTGTGCGTGTGACATATCAGTATACATGAATCATATTTTAATTGTTAAATTAACCTTATTTTTATTTTTGGCCAACATACATAAATGTGTGTGTGACATGTGACTATAGATGATACACATATATGTGCGTGTCACATATCAGTATACATGACTCATATTTTAATAGTATTTTAATAGTCCCAACTTATTTTTTTGTAATGTAATTTAAATGTAGTTGTTTAATTAGTTTGTTGCAGGGGCAATACACATAAATGTGCATGTAACATGTCACTATACATTATACACATAAATGTGCGTGTCACATGTCACTATACATTATACACATAAATGTGCATGTCACATGTCACTATACATTATACACATAAATGTGCGTGTCACTTGTCAGTATACATTATACGGCTAAATGTGCGTGTCACTTGTCAGTATACATTATACGCATAAATGTGCGTGTCACTTGTCACTATACATTATACACATAAATGTGCGTGTCACTTGTCACTATACATTATTATACACATAAATGTGCGTGTCACTTGTCAGTATACATTATACGCATAAATGTGCGTGTCACATGTCAGTATACATTATACGCCTAAATGTGCGTGTCACTTGTCAGTATACATTATACGCATAAATGTGTGTGTCACATGTCAGTATACATTATACGCATATATGTGCGTGTCACTTGTCAGTATACATAAACCTCTTTGTCTTCTTTAATTTTTTTTTTTGATGTCCTGTCTTGAAAATAAGTAATATATTATAGCTTACCTCTCAGTTGTAATTTGCACAATGTAAAGTAGTAAATTAGGAAAGAATTATCTTCTAAAGTTTTAGCAGCAGTTATCTCCGAAGTCACTCTGTTCATCACCTGAGGAGAAATGTATTTTTCTCTGTCAAATAGACAGTATTTATAAACTTGTAGAACATTCTGGAAAGTTAGACCGTTAGAACGTAATACGCATGCGCTATTTGCGTTCCAGCTTACAATTTGCGTTCCATCCGCCATTTTGTGCGTAGTACTGTTTAAAATGGTGTTTAATATGAGTGTGATCCGTTCCGCATAGTATGTGTTTCATTATTGCGAGTAAGTGTAGTGTAGTTACGTCTGGAGCCTCGTTTTCGTTTTGTTCGGCGGCCATTTTTTCTCTCGCTTAGCCGATTTTCGGTCGTTTAAACTGTTTGTTTTCACTTAAATGGACGTGTAAATGAACTTTTGGAGGTGCCGGATGCCCCCCCGTGCTGTAAGTAAGCTTTTTATGTGTTTGTTGTGTTTCTTTCTTGTGTTTGTGATGTTTTGATGCGCGGCGGTTGGAATGGGTCTTTCGCGGCCGTATTTTTTTCCGATGCGGCCGTATTTTGTTGCGAGTAAGTGTAGTGTAGTTACGTCTGGAGCCTCGTTTTCGTTTTGTTCGGCGGCCATTTTTTCTCTCGCTTAGCCGATTTTCGGTCGTTTAAACTGTTTGTTTTCACTTAAATGGACGTGTAAATGAACTTTTGGAGGTGCCGGATGCCCCCCCGTGCTATAAGTAAGGTTTTTATGTGTTTGTTGTGTTTATTTCTTGTGTTTGTGATGTTTTGATGCGCGGCGGTTGGAATGGGTCTTTCGCGGCCGTATTTTTTTCCGATGCGGCCGTATTTTGTTGCGATATACGCAGTTAGCTTTTACGTGTACGACGCAGTGTATTTGTTTCTAAGTCGTGCGTATGTGTGTTAAGAGCGTGTGAGGGGCCTTTTTTACTGTTTTTTTGTTAAGTCTTGCGTCTGTGTGTCTGGGTGTAAGCGGGTGTGAGGCGACTTTGATTTTTTTTTTGTTATGAAGTTATGTGTGTGTGTATGTGTGTGTTAACACAGCCGATGTTGGGATGCTCCCACCACCGCAAATGCGGACCCTCGCTTCGCGAGGATCCGCATTTGCGGGGACGTTGTTTGTTTTTTGTTGGCTGGGCGGTTGGGTTTATTCTGTTAAAAAAGTCGTGTGTGTGTATGTGTGTGTTAACACAGCCGACGTTGAGCCTCCACAACCGCAAATGCGGGCCCTCGCTTCGCGAGGACCCGCATTTGCGGCGAACTGCGTCCCTCGCTTCGCGAGGGACGCAGTTTCTTCAAGCGTGAGCAACGACTTGGGTTTTTGTTGGCTGGGCGGTTGGGTTTATTCTGTTACAAAAGTCGTGTGTGTGTATGTGTGTGTTAACACAGCCGACGTTGAGCCTCGACAACCGCAAATGCGGGCCCTCGCTTCGCGAGGACCCGCATTTGCGGCGAACTGCGTCCCTCGCTTCGCGAGGGACGCAGTTCTTGCGGGCTCGCTACGCGAGCCCGCAAGCGTGAGCCGACGTTGAGCCTCGACAACCGCAAATGCGGGCCCTCGCTTCGCGAGGACCCGCATTTGCGGCGAACTGCGTCCCTCGCTTCGCGAGGGACGCAGTTCTTGCGGGCTCGCTACGCGAGCCCGCAAGCGTGAGCAACGACTCGTACGCTCACAACTATATATGTGATAGTATTTAATGAATAATATTTTTACTATTTTTAGTACTTTTGCTTTAATAATTGATAATAATAGCATCAAGATAAACATGTTCATATACATTTCTTAATGTGACATTTAATTAAATTTAGGTCAGAACTGATTTAAGACAGACTATTAAAATCATTTGTGGATTACATTTTCTGTCCACATAAACAGTTTGTTAAACTGTGTCATGCTGAGACAAATCATTTTTTACAGCATACTGTGAAAATTGGAAGGTGTAATATACTGAAATGAGAACAAAATCCTTTGTCTTCAAATTAATTAGATATGATATTTTTTATTAAAGTAAGCAGAAAATTGTATTGAATCTACCTTTAGCTTTGCCGATCTCTTATTCACTTTAAATCAGAGTAGACATGTAAGAGATAATAAATGGCCAAATATGGTTGCCGAAAACAGACTGAAATAGGACACAGGTGCTTCATGCATGACAATGTGTCTGTGTTTGTCCAGAATAAAAGATGACTAAAGAAGCCTAATTAAGGGATTCTATAAAGCAAAGAAAAGTCAGTTGTTCCATTAAATGTGCACTTGTTCCAATATAAAGAACGTTCTTACATTCCAAAGGAATTGTACAATGTCACTGTCAAGCCTGCTGAACATGAAAACAAATAGATAACCATCTTATAAACAGATCTGTTCAGTTTATATCTATTTGTTTGAAAAATGCAAAGTCTCTGAATGGAGACAGAAAAAAAAATCAGCCTTGCACACATCAGATTGCTTTAGTTTTACAAAGCCCTAGTGATATATTGCTTTCAAAAATCTATTTTGTCCAGGTATAATGGAGATTTACAGTGCAGCTGGATGAGTACATTTAATGCACATAATACTAAGGTAAATTACACATTACAAATATACGGATACGGATAATTAAAAAATAAACATTTGCCTCTTTGCTGTAAATTTCCTTACGGAGATATTTTTTGATGTCTTCAATAGCATTAAGATTCAGGAAGCAATAAAACACCTTCTAAGCTGAGGAACAGTTTATAATCTTGATTTTTAAAATTGGGGATGTGGTGAGTTAACACAATTAAGATTGATACATTTTCATTATAATTGTAACCATATGACCGTTTACAGATTAATTTAACACTGCTGTGATATCATGCTACAATTACAAATCAACATGATCCAACATTTGTTTTTAAATTAGTTCCCCTATAAAGTTGATACCTCATTGTTTTTTATGCACAACATCAGGTACAATGATTAATAAAATTATCACAGCAGTTTGTAAAGCTTAATTGTGTTTTCGTTATATATTCTTTAACGTTAAAGGGTAATCTAATCAAGTGGTTATTTATCATGTTGTTTCCCTTCTGCAGAATAGATATTCTGTTTGATAGGGTTTTCTTATCTACTATAAGATCAAAACAGGGATTTAAACTTGAATGTTTTTTTTTTCAGCTTTACTTGGGTCACATGTTAACATTGTTATAAAAGAGTATTACATTATGAATGGTGTACCCAAATTGTATTTGTTAAAAGTATTATAAGTCAATAAGGATTTTCATAAATTTGTAGAAGCACAACACAAAGTTATAAATGCCTTTATAATGGCAATCCAATGTGAATTTTAATGCATTAAAGGTCATTGAAGGCATTTTTTTTTCTTTGTTGCATCTGAAACTGGGCATCTGATAAAATTGAGTAGAATGTTTATTTTTTTTAAAATGAAGCTCCTGGAGCAGAATATACTGAGCCTCATTCAATTGAGGCTTCGGAAGTTATGGAATGTACTCGCTATGTCTGAGGGCCGCAGCATCCGCAACTTATGGTGCTATTCAATTGGCTGGGCCCACAAGTTAGGGGCAGATAGCGAAATTGGGAAACCATAGTATGTTGAATTTGCGAGCTTGAACATGATCAGTCAAGCAAGGCCGTAACTTCCGAGTAAGAAATAGCCAATGGAAACAGAGATCGTTATCAAGACATCGATGATATCCAACATCCGAGCCCGTAACTCGTAATTGAAGCCCGTAGGATTTTGAAATCCAACCTCCATTTTTCTAAATCCTACGGGCTTGGAGGTTGGATTTCAAACAATTCTATTTTGGCGATTTGCAAACTTGAGAATGTTGTGCTATTAATTCTAAGACCTAATATCACTTTCATTTTTAACAAAAGTACAGTATTGATTTATTATTAGCATTTGAAGTGCTCCAGACATGTTATTAAGCCCTTTGCGAGTCCTCTGTGGAACTCCTTACTTGGGGAGTGACTTTTGCCATTTGCGGGCTTGGCGGGGTGGTTAGCAAGGGGGAATTGGAGCAATTGAATAGTGATTTGCGATTTTTGTGTTTGGAACTCTTGCAGCCATGAAAGATCAAAGGCTTTGAGGGGCATTAACTTGCGATTTACACCATTGTAATGAATCGCAGCCCCGGAGCCCGTAACTCGATTGGAGCCCGCAAAGAAGACACCAATTGAATATCAAATTAAGTTCGGGCTCCATTTCCGAGTTCGGATCTCCTGATAGCCTCAACTATGTTTTGAGGCCTGTTCCTGTCAGCCAATGTGACTTTACATTTTTTACCTTTTGTATGAAATTATTCTTTACTGTGGGATTCCATTTTGTTTTCTTGCTTGCTGCTGTCTACTACTTTTTCACGAGGGTGTGTCTGTATATACTAATGTAGCTGTCACATTCCCACTGTGCACATATAAACATTCTGTGCATTCAAATTCTCCTCTTACCTCAAGATCTTGAGCTCCTGAAAACAAAATGGTAGATTCCACAGCAGCATAATTGCATATAAGAGGAAGTAAATTAGAGACTGTATTATTATTATTTTTTTATTATTTTCAAGTGTAGTTTTTCAAATAAGTAGATTTAAAAAAATTGACTACAGTTACAATTACTTCTGGTATAAACGCTCTAAAACTGTGTCGATATTACTAGTATTTTCTCACCAGAGATGAGATGAGAAGGGCTGTTTTTAAATATAATGAAAAATGTCCTCTGAGTGCTTGTAATGTCCATAAATTCCATATTTCCACGTTGGCTGCAATGAGCCTCAGGCTCATTGCAGGCAGCAAATGCAGATCCTCGCGAAGCGAGGGGCCGCATTTGTGGAGGTGGAGGCCCAATTGGGACTTGGAAAAAAAAACATAAACACGCAATGACTAACTACTGACTTACACAAAAAAATACGAGCCGCGGGACTTGGAAAAAATCCATTACGGACTTGCAAAAATACGACCTTAACGGACAACCCGCGCACAGCGGAAAACATTAAAATCACAAAAATACACACAAAAATAAAATAAAAACCTTACCCACACCAAGGGGGGACACTGAGGACCTCTGTAACACTGCTTAAACCTCGAATTCTGGCAAATTTACAAGGTTTACACACTCGAAAATCCCCTAAGCGACAGAAAAAATGGCAGCAAAAAAAAACAAAAACGCTTCATCCTACAAACCCGCCTACGACATACACATATGCCGCCATTTTACAACACTACCTTACAGAATGCGGAAGTACCCAGCTACACTAACGGGTTCCCCTCGCGCACGCTGCCTATTTACACTACACACTGCACACATTGCTGACACTTACACCTCAGCTCCATAACAGTGCAAACCTAAATTGTATGCTGCAGGAACATCAAACACAATGCTTCCTGCATATATTACTTAAAAATAGGTAAAGTATATTAATTTATTAATTTATTACTTATTTAATTAGCATCACAAAATGCATATACACAAAAAAATAAAATAAAAACACGATCGCAATAAATGCAAAGGATATTCACTGCGCGCCTCACATTGAGCGCCAATGCTGTTCATAGCACACAAACTACACCAGGGGACAGCCTTGCAATAAGTGCAAAAAGCAGATCAGCGCCGATCTTACAATGACAGCAAAAGCGCCTCTAATAAAAAAAAATACAACAACCAAGAGGCTTGCAATGAGCGCCGAGATCTCAGATCACCACAAAAAATAATGTATTTGCCAAACACCATTCCTTGACTTACAATTCTATTGCTGTCATTCTTTGACAGGCAATTCGCTAGTAAAATATAATAATCAGCATACACACAGTATACAGTGGACCCTCAGTTCTTGACCTCCTCAGAACTCAATGATTTCAGAACTCAACGCGTCTCACTGACAAAAAATTGTATCAGAACTTGACGCTTGCTTAGAACTTGAATCGCTCACGCCACCCTGCATCCTGTCTTTCAGGATGTGTAATACTGTGGTGTAGTGTAAGAGCCCAAGAACAGTCTGTTCCTGCAAGAGCCCAAGAGCTGTCTGTTCCTGCAAGAATAAAAGTGCAGCCTGTTCCTACAAGAATCAAAGTGCAGCCTGTGCTTATAACAACCAAAATATAGACTGTGCCTATAAGAACCAAAGTCCAGCATGTGCTTATAAGGACCAAAGTGTAGCCTGTACCTATAAGGACCAAAGTATATTCTGTGCTTATAAGAACCAAAGTGCAGCATGTGCCTATAAAGACTAAAGTGTAGCCTGTGCTTATAAGAACCAAAGTTTAGCCTGCACTTAAAGAATCAAAGTGTAGCCCGTGTCTAAAAGAATCAAAGTGTAGCTTGTGCTTATAAGAACCAAAGTTCTAAATAATAACCTCTCTCCTCCTCTACTTTACCATCACGCCATTGGTCCCTCAAGTCCTTTCAGGACAGTTAAAGTTAAATTCTATTTGTTATTTGATCTCATTATTGTTTTATATATACTGTATGTCTGATTAGTTTTAAGGTTTTGTGTCAAAAAACAACACCATCAGTTCAAACTAAAATGAAAAATTTCTGGGGCTCGTAACAAAATATTTCAGTTTACATTAATACCTATGGGAGATGCTACCGAAGAACTCAACCTTTTTGGAACTCAACCTATCGTCCGGATCGGATTAAGGTTTATAACTAAGGTCCCGCTGTATTCAAAATATATTCAGCCTGATCTTAACAACACCACTTATGTCATTATCATGATCAGTAGTTATCATAATAGCATGGTTGTTGTTGTTTTTATTTAGTCATTCAGTCGCATCTGACTATCCATGAATCTATGGACCACAGCACTCCAGGTGCAGCTCTCAGTCACTGCCCCTCTGAGGTCCATCAAGTTCATGTTCATAGCTTCAGTGACCTCTTCTGTCCATCTCCACCTCTGTCGTCCCCTTCTTCTTGCGCCTTAAATTTTTCCCAGCATCAGAGTCTTTTCTAGGGAATCCTGCCATCTGATGATATGGCCAAAATATTTGAGCTTCAGCCTCATGATCATACCTTCCAATGAACAGTTTGTCTTGATTTCCTGAAGTTTTGATTTATTGCATCTTCTTGCAGTCCAAGGGGCAGTCTTCTCCAACACCACAATTCAAAGGTGTCAATTCTACATCACTTAGACTTCTTTATGGTCTATCTCTCACATCTGAATGTTACTACTGGGAATACCATAGTTCGAACTATGCAGACCTTTGCTGATAGTTAAATATCATTACTTTTTACTAGCTTGTCCAAGCTAGCCATAGCTTTCCTCCCCAGAAGCAAACATCTTTTAATTTTATGACTACAGTCACCATTTGCAGAGATCTTGGAAAATACAATCTGTCACTGCCTCCACTTCTTCCCCATCTATTTGCTATGAAGTGTGTTTTTTTAACGTTGAGCAGAAGGCCAACTTTTGCATTCTCTTCTTTTACCCTCATCAATAAGTCCTTTAGTTCCTCCTTACTTTCAGTCATCAGAGTTGCCTGCCTTATACAAACATGGAGATTGGCCGTTGCATGTACTCGGAAGCTATTTGTCCTCCCAGCGAAAAGCATTAGGAAATATTTTGAAGTGAAACTTTATGGGACACATAGATAAACACTTTTCTTGTAGAGATAAAGGTCTAGCAATTCCAAGTAGGAGTTTATTTGGATTTTGCGGGAGACATGGAACATATGCCTATATCCCAGTTTCACATATACAAAGCCATCCTATAAAATATACATTGTCCCACAATGATACTGACTGACATATGAACACTGACACAAATATAGTATCCAATGCAATAGTTTTACCAACGTTTAAAATACTAATGATGATATATCTGAGTTTCCTATTAGTAGGGAATAATGCATGTTTTCTATTCACTTCATGTAGAACTTCTCAGGCCTGTGCAGAGGACATGTATAGATACTGGGAGAAAATCTTAGAAAAGAAAGAAGAAGTATTGCAATATAACTCTTTTTTTCATAGCTTACCACATAGTTGAGATCAATAATTTTCAAACTTAAAATGGCTTATAAAAATTAATTGGATAGTCTGATTTAATCAAATGTAGGTGATATTTTACACCAATGTTTGACCAGGGTTGTGGACAGCACATTTATATATAAGCATTGCATTGTTTACCATTCATGCTCATCACAAATACTACAATTATGTAAATTAATAAACTAGTGCAACATTTCTAAGAGTTATTTTTTACTTTTGGAAATCATATTACCTCCATATTTTGTGTGATAAATGCACATTTTCAAAGTTTTTGTCAAGTTTTTAAATATTTCATAATAAAAATCCAAGTTAATCTTTCAATGTTTTTAATTTAATTATATATATTTTCTTTGTTTTTCCCACAGTGCCTTGCTCTGGATAAATTTGAGCCAGTTTCGACAGAGTGGGATTTAGTTAACAAATCCCAGCATTTATCACAAACTAAGCGCTTATGGGCATCTGTAGTATTTCTTAATATGAATGATAAAACTGTGGATATCCCATCTCATATCAAATACAAGATCCGGATGGATATTGAAGAAGTGGAGAGTACTAGAAAAACAAAAGAAAGGTAAAAAAAAATGATTGGAAAATAAATTGTGGTGTTGGGTTAATTGTTGAAACCATAAATTAACACTGCAATTTAAGAGACATCAAGGTGAAATTCTGCAGTTTGGGACAAGATTACATATACAGCAAAAAAGCATCTAATAAAAGCAATACTTGTATCTGCAGTTTGCAATACTTAATTTAAATATTTGGTGTCAACCTGAAATGTTTTAATTTCAAATGAAAAGATACTACAAGACTAATTTCCTTACGTACAAAATACAATTCAATTGCAGCTCTGAAATAAAAAAATAATGTTTTATACTTTCTTTTCAAATTATATGTAAAAAAATAGCAATATTTAACAGGGTAGATATTTTTAATTAAGTTGTTTTTTGATTATAAAAATAAATATATTACTGTTGCTCTTTATGCTGGTATAGTTACAAAAATAAACTCTTAAATTGCAATATTTGAAATGTGTGTGATCAAGACGTGCAAATGTTTGTTCATTTATATACAACTCAAATTATGGCTCTATGTAAATTTGATTAGCAGATTTGCTTGCTATGTAAGAAGCTAAGTCACTAAGGCAGTCCTGCAGTGATTGTTGAATCATTTTAGTTTATTGGTGTGATTTAGAAGATACAACACTGGAACAAAGGTTCCATTTATCATTTCCTCTCTCTAAAGGCTTCCATTTATCAAGCAAATCTCTTCCTGATGAAATCTGTAGAATTCCACCTTTGACGATCCTGTGCAATACAGCTTGCAGAAGCTGAGAGATCGTGATGCTTGTAACTAATCCAATTATTGCTGATTGCTAATGATGACATCCATCACTATGTGCACATAGGGGAAAACAAATAAATTAAGTAAATTAATGGTAAATGTTTGTACAATATAATTTGCTTAAAATAAGTAGTGCATTCTAGCATTTTCATACTCACTGGATAACATCAATTCTTTTAGCATGGATCAAGCGTTGAATGTCCTTACTACTCCTGGGTCATCTTCATTTAACAGAGGTATAGTCAGACATAGGGCTTGATTACATGGCTTTTGTAGGAAATCTTGCAAGTGTAAGTCCTAAAATAGATATTACATGCTACCTATATCAAACCTTTACATGTAAACCCTTACAGGTGATGGCTACATGAGAAGTGTTCTCTGCTGCTTGTGGATTTATTTAAAGTGTTATTACATGTCTCCCATAAGAGCGTATGGACAATGCTACTCTAAAGCCTCTGCAAGGCCACTAGTAAGTCAAATCCTTGCATGTAAACTACTCAACCTCCTGCAAGAGTAGCTAAATCCCTTACCAGAACACTTACAAGATATGTTAGGATTCAATTTTCCACAACAAAAACAGCCAACAGATGCCTGTTACAGGACCCAGATAAAATAAAAATTAGGCATACACATTCTGAAGCACAAAGGATTCCATCCTAATGGATAACTCAGCACTCTACAAAAAGAAATACTAGAACAGTCAACTAAATCACAAGGTCAACTATAAATACCAGCTTACACTATTAAACATTGACACCCAACTAATTGTAAGTCACACCAGTTTAATACAGAACCCAGATATTCACATATACACACCTGCCCTACAAATACCTGCAAAGGTTAGAAAAGCCTACATAAAACACAAAGGCCCTCATTCAATTGCAATTTGGCCAATTGAATAGGGCTCTAAATAAGCACATAACATATTTTTTTTAAAGAAGTTTTTAGTTAGTAAACATTTATCCAAAAACAAGGTTTTCACTAACTAAAAACTTCTTTAAAAAAATATGCTATGTGCTTATTTAGAGCCCTATTCAATTGGCCAAATCGCAATTGAATGAGGGCCAAAGGATCTAAACGTTTACAATATATATATATATATATATATATATATATATATATATATATATACAAGCGACTTGCCCGCCAAAAAATGACGGCAATAAGATTGTAAGGCAGGTAATGGTGTTTGGTTCAGAAATTTTTAATTTTGTTGGTGTTCCGAGATGCTTCGGTGCTCATTGCGAGCCTCGCACTGAGCGCCTTCGTTGTGGGTAAGCTTTTTATGTATTTCTTGTGTGTATTTCTTGTGTTTTTAATGTTTTCCTGTGCGCGGGTTTCGGGCCAGACATTAATTTTGTTGGTGGTCCGAGATCCTTCGGCGCTCATTGCGAGGCTGTTGGTTGTTGTATTTTTTTTTTGTGATATGCGCTTTTGCTGTTATTGTTTGGTCGGCGGTGATCTGCTTTTTGCGCTGTGTATATGTATTTTTGTATGCTAATTAAATAATTAATAAATTAATAAATGAATATACTTTATCTATTTGTAAGTAATATATGCAGGAAGCATTGTGCTGAAGAGCTGACAATCTGTTTTGATGTTCCTGCAGCATAGAATGTCGGTTTGCAGTGTTGTGGAGCTGAGGTGTAAGTGTCAGCAATGTGTGCAGTGTGTAGTGTAAATAGGCTGCGTGTGCAAGGGAAAGCCATTAGGGTAGCTGTGTACTTCTGCATTGTGTAATTTAGTGTTGTAAAATGGGGGCGATTGTGTATGTGGTACGCGTCTGTGTATGATGTAGAGTCCTTGGTAAGAGTGTATCTTGTACCTCGTACGGCTTTTTTGAAAAGCCGTAGGTGTTTGGTGGTGTTTTGCGTCTTTAGGGTGCTGTAGCCTCATTTTCGTTTTTTTGGTGGCCTTTTTTACTCTCGCTTAGGGGATTTTCGTGTGTCTAAACTCTGAAATTTAGACTTAAATTGAGGTGTAACTTCACTTGCAGAGGTCCTGGGTGTATTTATATATTTTTTGTGTGTATTTATTGTGTTTTTAATATTTTCAGGTGCTCACGGTTCGTCCGTTAAGGTCGTATTTTTGCGAGGTCGTAAGCTTTTTTTTCGAAGTCCCCGTCTCGTATTTTTTTATGCTAAGTCCATAAATTTTCCGTTCTTAGTCCCGCGGTTCGTATTTTTTTGTGTAAGTCCGTATTTGGTAAAGTGCCGCTTGTGTGTGTGTTTGTAACTGCGTGTGAGGCGCCGTAGAGCCTCCACCTCCATAGGGATCCTGTGAGCATATTTCTATATACATATAGAAACTACTACTCCCACAGTCCCTCCCACTCTTCTCCCCCTTCTCTTATCTCCTCTTTACCCTTCTTCCCTGTTCATTTCACCCCACCCCATCACTTACCCCTATCTCCCTTACCCTCCTCATCCCCCCTCCCTTGTTGTACTCTCTCCTTTCCCCTATCTCCTTTCCCTCCTCTCGTATTCACATCTCCCAGTCTCTTACCCCCCTCCTTTGTTTTAAATATGTAATCCCCCAGGGTACTTACCACCCTGAAGAGCCTGTGTGTGTGTGTGTGGGCGGGGGGGTATCTCAGACCTCAAACTGGGTCACGTGATCCTGGTGGAGGTCTCAGATAATGACTGTAGAGGGGGAGGTAAACACACACTGGCTCACTTACCCATTAACTATAAGGCAATGTTTACTCACTCCTATGATTGTCTCTCCTTGGGGGAGGGTTAAACATTTATAAATGAAGGGGATACGGGAGAGTGAAAGAGAGGGGAAGATTTATTTTTATTGATCATGCTTTCACCCACACACTCACGTGCATGGGGAGGTATTTAATTTAATTTATTTTTTAACTTTAATTTAATTTGATACTGGGGGATAAAGGTGATTTCCCCACTATCTTTTAATTATGCCTGATCAGCTCTGCCTGCCTGCACATGAGAGATACCAGGGTGGTCCCTATGGACCACTCATAATTCTCATACGTCTTTCATAAATGTCACCGTCAATGTGATCTGTGATAGTACATTAATAATCCTTGATATATAAACAGAAATGTAGGGTGCAACTGCTCACATTCAGTCTTTAAGGCACATCAATATAAGAGGGTTGTAGGACAACAGATACAAAATGAAGATGTGTTGCATTATAATAATTAACAAAGACAAGACCAGGATAATTGTAGTTGTACAGTATGTGTTAATTAGATACATTTTAAAACCTGGCCTGTGGGTGGCCCTTGAGGACTAAACTTGAGCAGCTCTAGCATAGAAAGTAGTTCTGTGTGCCAAATAGTGATTATCTTTTTTTTTCTAAAATGAAAAATTAACTGCATCTCTGGAAAAGATTCAGTTTTATGGTTTGCATGAATATTTTTTTCTCAATTGTTGAAATATTAGCAACTGAGCACACCTGGGCATTAACACTCTTCTACATTTCTTTAAAAATAAGGAAACTTTGACATCTTGATTAAAATACATTGTACTGATAATAGTGCTTAGCGTGTGGCGCTTAGCTTGTAGTCAAACAGGGCACCACAGGTAACTTTATGTACTATGAAGTTGAGTAATATTACTATGTGTATTTACAAAAGTAATTTTTTTTTTTTAAATTCTTTAGTAATGATTAATAATTAAAACAATAAGAGGTAGTATTGTTTTAATAATATTTAAAAGGAACACGTGAGACATAGAACACAACTGCTTTTATCATGCATACAAGAGAGCATGCTTTAAATACTACAACATTGTATTTTTGCATGAAAAGGCAGAAACAGGGTGTAGTGAATACAGTTAACACACATTGGTTGACACTCAGCTAATTGTACGCAATGTTATGATACGTTTTGTGCATGGTATTCCAATAGTGAATACATAAAAAAGAGGGGCAAATTTGGATAGCCCTGGATGATAGAGAAGTGACAACAAAAGTTATTGATACCTTATACAGACACTTACTGAATTTCCCTTTGTATAAAAGTGGAAGAGATAAAGGCTAAAATGATCTTGACGGTTTATGGTGTGATTTTTTTTTAGCACACAGCAGTGTTTTTGACCCAGACCAGGAAAACAGAGATTCACCAAAAGCTGGTTGTGTACTGTGAAATATTCCCTGGTGGGAACTTCATCTGATGTTCTGCACTTAGGCCATCATCATCATGCAGAAATGTTGTGTTGTTGTTGTAGTTTAGTAATTCAGTCGTGTCCTACTGCCCGTCACCATATGAACCACAGCACACCAGGTACATCTATTAGGCACCACCCCTATGAGATCCATTAAGTTCATTTTCATTGCTTCAATGATTTCATCTGTCCATCTCCTCCTCTGTCGTTCGCTTCTTTGTGTGCCTTCAATCTTTCCCAGCATCAATATCTTCTCTAGGGAATCTTGCCTTCTCAGGATATGACCAAAATATTTGAGCTCCTGCCTCACGATCATTCCTCCCAGTGAACAGTTTGTCTTGATTTCCTGAAATACTGATTTATTGGATCTTATTGCAGTCCAAGGGACTCTAAGCACTTTTCGCCAACACCACAATTCAAATGCGACAATTCTCAGTTTTTATGGTTTCACTCTGACATCTGTATGTTACTACTGGGAATACCATAGTTCTAACTATGCTGACCTTTGTTGGTAGTATAATATCTTTACTTTTTACTAGCTTGTCCAAGCTTGCCAATTATCCTTCCCAAAAGCAAACATCTTTTAATTTCATGACTACAGTCACCATCTGAAAATATCTTGAATCTGAGAAAATTTGCCAGGAACTTAAATTGCCATTTGCCATGATCTTTGTCTTCTCAACATTGAACCACATGTCATCTTTTGCACTCTCTTCTTTTACCCTTATTGATAGGTCCTTTAGTTCCTCCCCACTTTCAGCAATCAAAGTAGTATTATCCGCGTATCTGAGGTTGTTGATATTTCTTCCAAAAATATTTATTTTGGCCTTGGATCCATCCAGTTTGGCCTTACACATGATGTACTCTGCATATTAGTTGAATAAATAAGGTGACGATATACAACTTTGTTGCACACCTTTTCCAATCTTGAACCATTCTGTTGTTCCATGTTCGGTTCTGACCATGGTGTCTTGGTCCATATAAAGATTCCTCTAGAGGCGAAATAGATGATCTGGTACTCCCACCTTTTGTTGTGATCCAAACAGTCAAAGGCTTTAGAATAGTCTATGAAGCAGAAGTAAATGTTTGTTTCTAGAACTCTCTTGCTTTCTCTATTATCCATTGGATATTGGCAATTTGGTCTCATGTGCCTCTTACTCTTCCAGCTTGCACATCTGGTAGTTTCTGGTCCAAATATTGTTGTCGCTGAGCTTGTAGGATCTTAAGCATTACATTGCTGGCATGTGAAATTAGTGCAATTGTTTGATAATTTGAACACTCTTTGGAATTGCTTTTTGGGGATTGGGATGTAGCCTGACCTTTTCCAGTCTATTAAACACTATTGAGTTTTCCAAATTTGTTGGCATAAGACAAGTAACATTTTCACAGCATCTTCTTGTAGAATTTTGAATAGTTCAGTTTGGGATTCCATCAACTCCTGCAGCCTTGTTATCAGCAAGACATCCTAGGGCCTATCTCACTTCAGCCTCTTCAGCATCCATGGTTGGTGCATAGGCTTGGATCACTGTGATGTTAAATGGCTTGCCTTGAATTCGGTGAAAAAAATATAAATGTTACCAAGGTTGATCAATCTCAGCCATGGTGCACGGGCGCTTCAAGAAATCAGACTTTGTTTACAAGTGTACAATGCGTTCCTTCTGAATAAATGTGCTTCCCATGGGGAATCTGCAACTTAAAAGGGTAGTCTGCTGTGCTTTTCACTCCCCTACCTACTTTTGTCTTTTCAAATCGCTTTTCTCTCCCCTCCCTACTTTTGTCTTTTTGCCTTGATTTCCAATTGAAATCATTCTGTCATTTATTGGGTTGTTACTGAGCACTGCTTTGGTCATTATTTGATTGACTATCAGCCACATTAAATTGGAAGCCCGTAAGTGCAACGTGAGACCCTCAACGGCTGCAAGCTCGAAATTCTGCCTACTTACTTTGCTATTACAATGGTAGTTACGGGTTTAAATGAGCCAATGGCAAAAGAGATCGTCGGAATTACGTCACTGAAAATGGAGGTGGGATTTAAAAGTTCTACGGAATGTCACTTAAGAGCTACTATCGGACCCACATTCCTCAATATTGCAATATTGATAAAGCCGTAAATATGATATTCTATATATATATATATATATATATATATATATATATATATATATATATGCGAGTTACAGTATTTGTATTAACACATTGATTGCTGGATCAATATAACACGGAATATAAACATGAAATAAAGTATTTTTCCGGACCGATTTGAAAATGTTGTTCTATTAATTCTAAGACCTAACATCTCTTTCACTTTAAAAAAAAGTACAGTAGTGTGTTTTTATTTGCATTACAAGTGCTATTAATAGGACTTTACCCTCCTTGCCGGTCCTCTCGAGCACACATTGGGCTTTGGGCTCCATTTGCGTGTTACGTAATTGCTCGCGAGTGACTTTATTGCAGTTTAATAGCTAAATTGAGCAATTAGGGGCATGACAGATCAAAGGATTTCTGAGCCCACAAGTCAAATTCTCACGTTGTCTGTGGGTAGTGTTAAGAGGCCAATTTAATAGCTCAAAGTCATGCGAGTCACGCTACGAGCTACGGTTTTAAAAAATATAGCAATTTATGGTGGTTGTATGAGGGCTACTATTTTTCTTTGCGGGATTCTTGACCATAGTAGTAGATCTGTTGGTTGATTAATGTGAAATGACCCATTCCATGACCATTAAATGGTTAGGTTCCCTAAATCTCAGGTTATTGTTGTTTAATCTCACTCTTGACCTTGGTTCATAGTTCTAATATTCCAAGTTCCAATGCTGACTTGTTTTTGCAGCAGAGGACGTTGCTTTCCCCTTCAGACACATCAGCAGCTGGGTGTCCTTTGGCTTTGGCCCAATCACTTCATTAGATCTGGTGCTAGTGGTACTTGTCCTCTGCTCTTCCTCAGTAATGTGGTAGACACTTTCTGACGTGAGGGGCTCATCTTCCGGTATTTCACTAGTTGTACTTTTCCTTAAAGTTACTGGAGTTGGTTACCAGTTCCTTCTCTGACCATGATTTGTCTGACCTCTCTGCTATGACCTGCCCATCTTCCATGACCCTGCATGATATAGCTTACAGCTTAATTGAAGTACACAAGCCCCTTCACCATGACAAGGTATTGATCCTGAAGGGGTTGTTCTCATTACAGAACATTATAAAAGTTGTTTTCTGTATTTAATAATTTTATCTAATGTTGGCTTAGGATCAAAAATAAGTATTTTTTTATGGAGTTTTACCATTAAAACGTCTCAGTTAGCAGTTCCTAAAGAATTTCATGTAAACATAGTAAATTAATATAAGAATAATGAATATTCTTATTTTATACTTTATACACACACTAAATGTTATAATATTACTCTCGGGGACAGACTTAACCAATCTGCTGCCCTTGGCTGGTTTCAGAGACACAATCTTGATATATAGGCACAGGAAACTACTGTAATATGGAAGAAAAGTAAGAGGAATGGAAAGAGAAGAAAAATAAGACATTAGAGCCTACATTCAGTCTCATTTGCAGCCTCATTAAATTGGGGCTACGTTGTAGAACGTAGCTCGTAACTCCAAATTTACGGGTATTAAATTAGCCCCGTTACGTAGTATGCAGCGGACTTGCATGTTAAGACGCAGGACGGCTGAGAATAGGCTAAGTTTTGAGCAACTTGGAACTTCGCGGCCGTAAATCCTTTGATCCGTCGAGCCCGTAACCGCTACGTTTTCAATTCAGCTATTAAATTGCAACGTGGTCACTCGCAAGCAAGCGAATGGAGCCCAAAGGCCAATGTGTGCTTTAGAGCACCCGCAAGGGGGGTAAAGTCCAATACGTAGCACTTGTTAATCAAATAAAAACACTCTACTGTACTAATATTAAAAGGGAAAGTGATATTAGGTCTTAGAATTTATAGCACAACATTCTCAAGCCCGCAAATTGGCCCCGAAAAATACTTTATTTCATGTTTATATTTCTTGTTATATTGATCATTGCAATCAATGTGTTAAGATATATACTGTAACTGTGATAGAATATCATATTTACAGCTTTAATAATATTGCATCATGACTGGAAGGTGGGTTCGTTCATAGCTCTTAATTGAACCCCGTAGGACTTTGAAATTCCTCCTCTATTTTCTTGTGACACAATGATGATGATCTCTGTTTCCATTGGCTCCATCTGAACCCGTAACTACGTGCTTGCTTAATTGTTTGCGTTCGAGCACGCAACTCCGACGAACGAAATCAGGTTTATGAAATAGCGTCTCTCACTCGTAGGTCGCAGCAATTCTAATTTAATAGAAATGTAAAACGGTCAAATTTCAAGCGCGCAGCCCTTACGAGCTACATGTTGAACTTACGAAGCTGGAATTTAATATGGCCATTAAGGACGATAGGTGCATACTGAAAAGATACATAATGAATACTTTGATAGTGATTGCAGCTTTTGTTTTATCTAAACAAACTACAAATACACCCCTACCACATTACAAAAATGTGCATACTACTACGGCTGGGGATGGGATGACATTGTAGGTAAAATCCATTAATAAATACTATGGTGACTAACCAGGGAACGTGATGCCTGTTATGTCACAAACTTGCACACTATGCCCTCAATTGTACCCAACAGTGACAAAGTGACATGCCAATAATTGTTTTGCTGAGAATAAGGGCTAGTATAGCTAGTTATTAATTAAGACCACAATATGCTTTGGCATTGCATGATCACTATAAACTATAGCAATATCAAGCAATATCAAAACATTTTGTTTTAAATATCCAAGAAAAATATAACATTATTTTCATTGATTTTATTAATTGTTGATTCATTTTTAAAATAATCACCAATATGAAAATAACCATTTTTGGCTGTAATATGTATTTATATGAATTGCTTATCTCAGTGCACAGTTTACTAAATAAAATATACACGGAAATAATCAATTTATTTATTAACAAATTACATGGATATTTGTTAAACTACAATCCAAAGGGACAAAAATACTTGTTTTCTCTAAACTGTACAGCTTACAATACACCATGTCCAATAAATGTTTCTCAAACTTCTTTTTATTATAGAATTTTGGACTGGAAAAAAATTATTTCAAAGCATTTCCACGAGTATCACACTGAGTTATAATCTTGTTAAAGCTATAACCATAAAAAAGAAAAAAGCTTGAAACAAATCAGCACTGTGGATGCAGTAGAGTTTGATTAATGTGTTCAGATTCACTAAAATGGGCAATAAGTTTTGTTCATCCTATGGTCTTAAACATCCGTCAGAACTGCTTTTGTGTCTTAATAAATCTGACCAGCAAACTTTAATGTTTGAGGAAAAGATACACACCTCTCTTTTTCAATCTTCCTCTACAGAATAGCAAAAAAGTTGTGCCTGTATGTATATATATATATATATATGTGTGTACAGAAAATAAATAGTACATTTGTGTTTCCATTTGAATGTCTACCAATAAGTTAAAAAAAACTTGTTTCCTGCTTAGTAATCCCAGAAATACAGTTATTGCACTACAATCTGGCAAAATGATGCAGGGACATACAAATGAGTCCACAGTACATTTTCCCTCTTAAATACAAATACCACTTTAGCCATATATAAAGTTGTATTTGGATTTAAGAGTGGAATTACATTGTGGAGCCCAGTTTTCTAGATTATAGTGCAGTAACTCATTTGGCATCCAGGGCACAGCACTTTCATGGTTCACATCCTATCTAAAAGATCGTACATTTAGCGTCTCCTTCTCTGGGACCTCTTCTTCACCTCTCCCTCTGTTTCTTGGCGTTCCCCAAGGTTCTGTCCTAGGCCCCCTCCTCTTCTCCATCTACACCTCCTCCCTTGGTACCCTCATAAAATCCTTTGGATTTCAGTATCATCTCTATGCAAATGATACTCAAATCTACCTCTCTGCACCCGATCTATCCCCCTCTCTTCTAGCTCATGTTTCCAACTGCCTCTCTAGCATATCCTCCTGGATGTCTACTCGTCAACTCAAACTCAACATGTCTAAGACTGAACTCCTAATCTTTCCACCCTCTACTACAGCTTCCACTCCTCAAATATATCTCACTGTTGACAACACCATCATCACTCCCACCTCCCAGGCCCGTTGTCTTGGGGTTCTACTGGATACTGCCCTCTCTTTTATTCGTCACATTAAATCGATAACAAAATATTGTCAGTTTCACCTTAAAAACATCTCCAAAATTCGTCATTATCTTACACAAGACACAGCTAAAATTCTAATTCACTCTCTCATCATATCTCGACTCGACTATTGCAATTCACTCCTTGCTGGCCTACCCATCTCTCGTCTGTTTCCCCTCCAATCCATAATTAACGCCTCCGCTAGACTCATCTTCAATAAAAAACGATCAGTGTCTGCAGCTCCTCTCTGTCAATCACTCCACTGGCTTCCCATAGCTTCCCGAATCACATATAAAATCATGACCCTAACATATAAAGCCCTCAACAACAGTGCACCCCCTTATATCTCTGCTCTTGTTTCAAAATACTCTCCCAACCGGCCCCTTCGTTCTGCTAACGACCTTCTTCTTTCCTCCTCTCTCATCACCTCCTCTCACTCCCGTCTTCAAGACTTTTCTCGTGCTGCCCCTATTTGGAACTCCTTGCCTCGCTCCATTAGATTATCTTCCTGCCTCAAAACCTTTAAAAAATTACTAAAAACACAGCTATTTAAAAAATCTTATCACCTTCAGCCTTTATTATTACAACTGCACACTCCACAGCTTAATAACACTCCCACCCACAATCTACAGTAAAACACAGAGACCCTCCAATTGACTAAACAAATTGCATTCACGTTGCCATTTGTATTTGTCCCCCTCTTGTATCACACCTAAACCCTTAGGGCCTCATTCTATTACCGGCCGTAAATCGGCCGTAAGGCTGCGATTCCTTGCGGGGGTTCTGTTAACTCGCGATTCTATTATACGGCCCCGCAAGGATCTCCTCTCTAAGCTGTGAAATATAAAAACGCAAAAATAAATTCAAGCCTGCACTGTACAGCTCTGTAAATGCTAGGGATCATATTGGGGGACATGAGGATTAAAAGGAACCCACTCTCAAGCTTGCACATCAGCCCAAACCCGAGTTCAAATTAACTGTTTATTTTCCGGCTGATGCGTGGGCGGGTCTGAAGTGCTCCAAGCACTCTGGACTTTTTACATGGATATTTTACGGATATTAAAAATAAAATATTTTACGGATTTGAGTATAGGATAATTATGTGCTAAAATCCCTTTATAGTCTTCTCAAAGTGCAGGATGGCTTTATTTGAGCTATTTTATGTGCTTAATTGGTGCTAGCGGGACCTCTTTCCTGCAAGTAAGCTGCGGCTCGCTTTTAGCCTTGCAGAGAGGTTTCCCGGAGCAATTGAATTGCAAAACTCTTGCGGCCATTTTAGATCAAAGGCTTTCCTCTGGCGCGAGCGGCCGCAAGAGATAGCAAGGCACCGGCCGCAAGCCTGCCGGAGCCTCCGGCCGTAAGGGAATAGAATAGCAGAATAGCTTGCGGACGGTCCTTGCGGCCCCGCAACGGCTGCGGCCGCTAATAGAATGAGGCCCTTAGATTGTAAGTTTGCGAGTTTTCAATTGTGTGTCCGTGTCTTGGAAACAAGCACTATGTACATTTTATTATATGCTCAAAAACAGGGCTCTTCATTCTTTATAAGGTGCTAAGTTTGTTTTTTGCCATGTACTAAACCCCTGTACAGCGCTACGGAATATGTTGACGCAATATAAATAAAGATATTAATAATAATAATAATAATAATAATAATAATAATAATAACTGTATTTCAAATGGGAACACAAATTACTCTGTCATGAAAACAAAGTGGATCAGCATGGTGTATATAGTCCATGAGCTCACAAAGAGTTGGATACAACTGAACAATGCAAATATATATATATGTATATATATATATATATATATATATATATATACTAGCGATATATACCACATATATATATATATATATATATATATGTACTAGGCCAATAAAATTGTAAGCTAGGCAATGCTGTTTGCCACACATTGTGAGCCTTTTGGTTCTGTAAGCACCTTTGGCGCTCATCACGTAACTCGCAATTTCAGCGTAACTCGCGCTCTTTGCAAACCTTTCCTCTCACCAACTGTATGGGCCGTTCATTGCAGTGTTAATTAGCCTGCAAGTTTTGTGCTTGGGAATGCCATGTGTCTCTTTCCAGCATCTCCCCCTTCTGCCTTCCCTGTGTGTTTCTCTTCTGTGTGTCTACTGACTGTTTGTGTGGCGCGTGCTGACTGCCGTTGTGTATTTTCTAAGTCCTGCGTGCCCTGCTTTGCTCAGTCTCATTTTCATCCAGTTTCTGTATTTTTTACGTTTTTCCTCCGCAGTTTTTTTTCTCACTTAGCCGATTTTAGAGTTCTGAAACACGTCAAATAAGGCTCAAAATCACTTGCAATTTACACGGGTCGGCCGTTAAATTCATATTTTTCTGAGGTCGGATTTTTCCCTTGAGCTTGCATGTGTGACAGCGCCGCTGGCTGCGCAGCTGCTTAAGTGCTCATTTCAGCCTAAGTCCCGCGTGCTTCAATGCCTCAACTGCTCACCTCGCTTCGTGAGGCCCGCAAGCATGATGACAAATCGCAGTTTGACAATTATAATATGTGATCTAATCTATATATATATATATATATATATATATATATATATATATATATATATATATATATATATTTGCATTGTTCAGTTGTAGCCAACTCTCTATGAGCTCCTGGAACCATGGGTTTGCCAGTTCCTTCTCCAGTGGGCCACAGCATACAGCATAGCTCCTGGTATTCCTAAGTGGTCTCCAATCGATGTACTGACCAGGCTCAACTCTGCATGGCTTCAGGGCGGTGTGACCTCTTAATTCCCTGGAATCAAACCCAGGTATCAGCGGGGAAAGCACTGAATCCTAACCACTAGACATACTATATATATATATATATATATATATATATATATATATATATATTAGATAAAAAGTACATCTGTGTTCATATTTGAATGTCTAAAGCAAGTTAAAAAACCTGCTTCCAGCTCAGAGTTCCAAGAAAAACAGTTATTACACTGCACTCTGGGAATCTGAGCTGGGACATACAAATGTGCCACAAATGCCTCGCTCTTTATTCCGTAGCCATTATCAAACATGGCTTCCTTTAAGCTTATGCATGCTGTATTACACAGCTTTAATGCAAAGCCAAGGTTGGAATAAACACAGGCTGAGTATCCTATCCATGTACAGCTGTTTCAAGCTTACTGGCTATCATCAGCATGGAGCGGGATCTCAGCCTGTGTTGTGGAAATTATGAGTAGGTAGTTCACAACAACAATCATTTATAATATGGTGGGCAAAAGAGCGATAGAAGCCCTCCACCGTACAGTAAATAAATAGTACAACTGTGTTCACATTTGAACGTCTAAAACAAGTTAAAAAACCTGCTTCCAGCTCAGAGTTCCGAGAAAAACAGTTATTACACTGCATTCTGGGAAGCTGAGCTGGGACATATAAGAAATTAAATACTCATTACTAATGTGATGCTATTACACCTCTGAATAAACTATTTCTTAGATAATGTTATCAGAATAAATCATTTTGCCATAATGTGCTAAAGTTGCACTGTAAAGCCCTAAGAAGAAGAACTTGGTGTTTAATTATTAATAATATTCGTATTTCATAATTTATAATAGCTGTTTTTTTTTATAAAGTTAGAGTTTCAGCCTTCAGTTGATCTGACTGCCTCCAAAAAGTCATCAAAGAAAGTAGCTGAAAGAAAATTCTAAAGGGCTTTAAGAACAATCAGCCCCATTAAAACGTAGCCAGTATCATAGCCCGCAAGACTTACGGCTATTAAATAAATTAATAATGTATAATTAAAACACATAGCTCCACTTGCTAGGGTAATACAGTGGTCCTTTAAATAAATTCAACTTATATTTAGTGCAATAATTGTTTTATTTGCATTTTATTGTTTATATTCACTAGACTTTGGTCTCCTGGTGCAAGAGATGACTTCCATGATGACTTGCGGTACATATGGGGTGGCTTCACGTACCTCCAGGATATGATAGATCATGGTATAATCCGACTGCAGACAGGCAAGAAAGACTTGTTGGGTGTTTTTACACAGCAGATGCCGTACCCGTGTTACGTGGATGATGTGTAAGTTTTGACTTGACTTCTCACTTGATTTAATAATACAATAACTACTTATTTTCAGGGAATAATTTCCTCCAGGAAAAGGTAAATGAGTACATAGTAATGTAATTGAATTATTGTCATTTTGTATGTGTAATAAATGAATTAGTGCAATGTACTGTTAAATATAAATATACCTCTACTACATAAAAATGTTTTATTTTCAGGACAAATATTTCCTCACTATGAATATTAACAACACAGACCTCTAAGCCATACTTTACTATTACAGTACAAAAAACAATTGCATAATGTTGTACCAAAATATTCAAGGATATTAAATTAAGAGAAAGAGGAACAATAAATGTGTTTTCCATTAAAATATAAATGTACAAGTGAACAGAGAAAATAATGTAGCAACAAACATAAGCTGTGTGATTGCTGCTTGTGTTGTGAGATGCACCTAATGAATATTATGATGGTGATAATGGCTTTTGTTTTACATTACCACACCACTAGCATGCCCATAAACACCTTGAATATAGCCTTGAAACGTCCATGGCACACACTCACAAAAAGGACTTATCATAAGAAAAAAATTACTAGAAAACACAGGTTAGTGAACACAGTAAAGACTGTAAAGAAGTTTTGATACCTGCTTTGGATGCATACTAACTCTTCACATGCCCACTAAGAAAGCTTAGTAAATCTGTCTCAGTATAAGGCAATGCAAACTAACCTTAATGTGCAAGGCTTTTCTATTTGTAAGCAATGGCATAATTACATATAAAAAGAATAAATTAGAGGCTGTATTTTTTTACATTTTAAAAACATGTTGCTCATCTTCATATGTAGTTCTTCAGAAGAGGCTATATTAAATTTGTGGCCACAGTTGTCATTTGAAGGTTTAGTTTTTCCTTTCACCTATTGTGTTCTTATTTGAAATGCTCACTTAGATAAGTTCAAACCTATTTATAAAAGTTATAGTACTTTATACTCTATTCTCTTTAGATTTTTTTTATGATTGTGTTAAAAAATGTTTCTGTGTTTTACTATTGTTATAAAATAAAATCAACACTAGTCCACTCATCATTAAATATAAAACACATACTCCATAATAAGTGTGGGCATAAAGCTAAATATACTATTAAACTATGAAAGAAGGATCCATAAGGATCAAAAACACCTTGTGCATTCCAGAATATAATAAAGCTATAGGAATGCAGCCAGTAAAGGATGCATCAGGCAAAATTAAGAGTAGTGAATATCTGTAGGTACATCTGTGTAATAAAGACCGCTAATGAAATGCCATCAGATGATCTAAACACTACTGAAGGAGTGGAACCTCTTGTTCTGGAGTGCATCGACTCAGGCCCAAATGCTCCATGGAGTATGGTCAGTAAGTGGCAAACTGTGTTTGCACATCTTGAACAGGCATGGTCAGGGAATCCAACTGATGCACCAGTGGGGATCCTGGAAGTGATGTTCCTTTTGTGGCCTTCAAGGTGAGGATTGGTTATTATACCATCTCAATCAGTGGTGAAGCCCAGCAGCAGAATATGATCACTACTGCAAACACTAAAGTGACTAGAGATTTAAAGTAATATGAGAACTCCAGAAATCAGAACATGTTACATGGAAAGGAAGGCCAAAACGCACACCAAGAGGTCAGGGAGACACAGAGAGTCCAGATAAAAAAGTTGATGTTTGGATGCCAGAGAGAAGAACAGTCAAGTAATGCCATGGGACAGGAGCCAGAGTGCAGGGAAATCTGTGCTTCAAGTGAAGTATCACAACAGTTACTGCACTTATAAATCCCAAGATTCATCCCAAGGCAAAACAAGGGAGTGCCGTAATTCTGTTATTGAAACAATTAATAGGTGCCAGTTTGTGTGTGAGAGGGTGCATGTCCATCAATTGGCACACAGATGTTTGGAGTCCATGCTACTGACTCATAGCATCATGAAGCATTGCAAATTACAGCCAAGCATGCAGTGTGTGAGCAGCAGCCTTACCCAGGCTGGAGGATACAACCACAGCCCATGTAATGCCAGGTTGGGATATCCTGCTATCCTTCGGACGATTGCCATGTGCAGGAATATGTCACTGCACACATGAGAAAGTAAAGCCAATAAAAGTGGATCCTTACAATTTTAGCTTTTACCAACCAAGACCAACATTAAACCAAGACCAGCATTAAAATTCTAAATTTATCTCTGCACTCATTTACATGTTGCAAGCCATATAAAAATAACATTAATCCCAATAATTATATATTTTTTTTTATTATTGACCACTGGGAGAGTACTACTTTTATATTCAGCATAATTAATTACTAGAATGAGAATTGTTTCATGTTTTTCTTATAAACATATTTCATGGTGTGCAACTGATGGATAACTGAATATATTTTCAGGACCCGTTTTCTTTCTCTATGTCTGTGAATTCCATCAGACCCTATCTTGATCTTGAATGAACTTGCTAGGAAACTAAACATGCTTCTGTAAACTACCACAACTGTTTATTGAATCATTTTTTTTGTATTTCATTGAATGATGTGTCTGTTTATGCTGGCATCTGGCTGGCAGCCACAGACCTAAACGACATGAAATTTCCAGCTGCCTGGTTTTGTGAAGGACTAAATGCTGATTCACAAACTCAAATCCAGTGAACGTTTAGCCATCCTAGCCTATCCATTCTTCTATCTATAATTTTATCATTATTTAATTTGCACCCAGAGTTCGTCCAGGTATGTTGTAATCTTTATATAAGATAAAAAATGCTATAATCAAATATAGTTTTGCAGCCTTTTTGTGCTCTATGAGAATACTGGTCTTTCTATGCTGCTATAAAAAAATGGATTTTACATTAATGTCGGTGCATGTTTTCAGAAAATAAGTTAAAACACAAAGTTGAGTATTGCCATAATGCACATACTTTTTAATCTGCATCTACATTTTGTCTTGCTATGGTTCTGTATAGACATAGATAAATGATAATCCACATTGTTTTTCATTTCTTAAAGTCAGTTTGATGATTATCAGCCAAGCAGAAACAATATTGGACAACAAGTGTCTGATAAATATGGATTTTAGATATAATTCTGACATCCAAAGTAATATATTCTCCATGATTGCATATTTTTATAAGAAAAGCAATTACAGTTAAGAAATAATATTTTCTCTGTTTTCCTCTCTGCGACGCTGCTTGCTTAAATGTGATATTTCACAATAACCTTTAATGTAGTTATTCAAAAAATAGAAATGGAAATTCAATTTTAACCACTCATTTACCAGTATTGTATTGATAAAATCATAATTAATTCTAATGCATTTCTAATAAAAATGTTTTGAAGGAAATAACTTTGTATAAACCGTATAAAATAAGATTTTAGAAAAGTATATAACATTAAAACATTGAAAACTAGATATACATGTCAGTTTTATCCGAATACATATTATGCAGGTATGAATGTAAATTATTGATGCAGGAAACTGTTGTTTTATTAATAATTTAGCATTGTACTGTAGGCTTGTTGTGGAAAACATGGGATTATAAGAACAAAAGAAAATGTTCCCACAGAGTTTATGTTGAGCATGAAATACAATACTGGTCATGCAAGGCAATACAGTGAGAACAAGACAATAGTCTACTGTAGGTTTATCCACTGGTTTCATTTTATGAACAGACAGAGAAAAAAAATCATTTAATGTTGTATAAGTCAGATATTATATTGAAACAACTTAAAAAGATATTCATCCATATAGAGTAATATAATATACCGTATATACTCGAGTATAAGCCAATTTTTTCAGCCCTTTTTTTAAGGCAAAAAAGGGCCCCCTCGGCTTATACTCGAGTCACTCCCCCCCCCCCCCCCCCGTGTCTCTCTAACCCCCTGTGTGTCTCTAACCCCCCCATGTCTCTTTCCCTACCCCCTCCTCAACCTAAACCCACCTCCTCTGCATAAACCCCCTTAACCCCCTCCTCCACCTAAACTGCCCTAAATACCTCCCCCCTCTCCCCTCACTTACCTGCTTGTGCTCCGGCCTCTGCTCCTTGACCCGGCGCTGGCGCGCATGTGACGTCACATGCGTGCCGCGTCATTAGCATATACCGGGTGCCGGCAGAGGGCACAAGAGGGACACAGGGGACAGCACATTTCCCACCCTCGGCTTATACTCGAGTCACTCTTTTTACCCAGTATTTTGTGGTAAAATGGGTGCCTCGGCTTATACTCGGGTCGGCTTATACTCGAGTATATACGGTACCTTTTTCACTGTACTAAGCGATGAGCTATTTTTATAGAGCCCATCAACTTATTATTTAGAGCAAAGGTCTTCCTTCTTCAAGCCTTGGAAAACAGATAGTTATGTTATACTTTAGTGGTGTATTTTTTCCTAGGGCAGCACATTATATATATATATAGTTACACTGCCTGTACACACAGTTATCACAGGGACATATTTACCCTATGGAATATTGACATTGCATATAAACTACTACTTTACTGTCTATCTGTTAAGAATTTTGTACTGTACATTTTTTATATGGTTTTATATGGAAAAATACATGGTCAAGTCACATTATTATGGCCACCTCCTACTTTTGATGTCAGTAGCTCGTAGTCAATGAAATACGGTACATGTTGTGAGCTGGCTTGGTGGTTATATAAGGTGACATGTAGACAAAAATATCAATTGCTGTCATGGGAAAAACGTGCTATTTATCCGATTTTGAAAAGGGGATGATCATTGGCTTTCGGGCCAAGGATGCAGTTTTTCTGTAATAGCTCTGTCCGTGAACAGTTCTCATGCTGCTGTGGTTAAAGTGTACCATGTCTGGACAAATGGCACCATTGCGAATAAATGGTATTGAAACTGCGGAGCACCACGTGCCATTGATGTCAGAGGTGAAGGTCGGCTGCAAAGGTGTGTGAGGGCCAACCGACACACTACAGTTGAGCAACTCACTGTCGAAACAAACCAGGGGGCTACCAGTTGTGTTTCTAAAATGACAGGTCAGCCAACTCTGTTGCATAGGGGGCTCTGAAGCAAATAGCTGGCCACTGCACACATGATGACGAGGGTTTATAGTTAGAAATGCCTTTAATTTGCACAACAGTACCAAAATTGCTTCCGATTGACATAGGGTTCCCTACTCAGATGAGTCACATTTTCTGCTATATCGACTGGATGGACATTGGAACCTCTGAGCCTCTGCAACCATTGTTGGAAGAACACAAGCTGGTGGAGGCACCATCATGGTCTGGGGAATGTTTTCTTGGCATTGTCTTAGTACACTCATAACTCTGGAAAGCACTCTCAACCGATTAGGTTATCTATCCATTCTTGCAGATTAAGTATATATGAACATGTTGACTGTCTTCCTGGAGCGGATGGGATCTTCCAGCAGTACAATGCAAGTCATACGACCACAATTGTCCAGGAGTGGTTGGAGGAGCTCGACGAAGACTTCCAAGTACTTCCCTGGCCTCCAAATTCCCACATTAACCACATTGAGCACCTGTGGGATCACCTGGATCAACATGTTCGTTGTATGGATCTCCCAACACTCGCTCTTCAGCAGTTGTCAGATGCACTGCAGTCTGCATGGCCCAGACATCATTGCCAACCTTCCAGCATCTTATTAATTCACCACTAGATGCTGTTTGTGCTGTACACCACAGATATTCGGGATATTAGCTGGTGGTCATAATATTGTGACTCGACTATGTGTATGCCTGCCTGTACATAAGTAAGCATATTTAAAGTAACCTAAAAGTTCTGTGACCAAATATAATGTTGTTTATACAGTATATTCACTGAGCTCCTCATTAGTTTGTAATATTGCTATTATTACATAAAGTTGGCTACATATCAAAAATGTTAAATGTTATTTTTATATATATATTGTTAGCATCTATATGTACTTATGGTCTATATTTTCCAAAAGTGAATGGAATGACACAATTATCACATATAATTTGTTTGTAACGCATGCAAAATTGCAGCCTTGAAAATTGCAACAGTTGCAGAGTGATAAAAGCCAAAATCGTAAATCATGCTTAGTTACAATGCTGTAAATATGCAGGCTTCAAAATTGCAACAGTTACAGAAATATTAAATTGTATTAAGCTCAAAAGTACATGGCGGAAAGCCAAAATCGTAAATCATGTTTCTATATAAAGCATCATGATCACGTAAGCAAGACCCGCAACTTATTGCCTAGACAGAGCCAAACCACAAATGAGAGGGAGGGGGAGAGAGAGAGGAGAGTAGGAAAGAGAAGGAATGAGGGGGGAGAGAGAGAGAGTGAGAAGGAGGGAGAGAGTGAGAAGGAAGGAGGGGGAGAGAGAAGGAAGGAGGGGAGAGAGAGATTGAGAAGGAGAAGGAGGGAGAGAGTAAGAAGGAGGAAAGGAGAGAGAAGGAAGGAGGGAAGGAGAGAGAAGGAAGGAGGGGGAGAGAGAAGGAGGAAGAGAAAAGCCAGCGAGAGAGAGAGAAGGAGAGAGAGATTGAGAGACGGGTAATTGTCTACCAGTCACATATATAGTTGTGGCTAAGAACGCTGTCCGTAACGTTTGCGATATTGGTCATTCAGTTGCAACCTCGCGCATGGTGCATGACTTAGGCGGATGAGCGTCGAAGGCGCTCATCTGCGATGCTTTGCAAAAGCGAGGTGAGCTGTGAATGGCGCACGACTTAGGCTGGATGAGCGAAGAAGTGAGGTGAGCCATTGAAGCACACAGGACTTAGGCTGCATTGCGAGGGGCGTAACTGAGAGCCAAACGCGTAACTCTAAAAATCCTAAAAGCGAAAAGAAATATTTAACAAATATAATAACACACTCACAGACAGGACAGGGGGAGAGCCAGGAAGCCGCAGAGTGAGTTTACAAGCGATTTAGAGCAATATTTGTGGTTTTTCGTCAATCCAAAATCGGCTAATGAAGAAAAAAAAATAACGGATGAATAACGTACAAAATTCTGAAACTGCATGAAAATGAGGCTGAGCAAAGCCAGACACGTGGGACTTAGAAGATACACAAAGGCAAAGACAGTAACACTTACACCAACAATGCCAGGCACGCAGGACTTTGAAAATAAAACAAAAGGCCTTCAGCGGCTGACATGCAACATTCAGCAGGCACACAAAGGAGAAAGACACAGGGAAGGGACAGGGGGAAGATGGTGGAAAGAGACACATGGCATTCCCAAGCACAGAACTTGCAGGTTAACAAAACCTGCAATCATTGAACCATACAGTAGGCGAGAGGAAAGGCTTGCAATGAGCGCCAAAGGCGCCTATTGCTAGCCACGAGATGAGCGCTGAAGGTGCTCAGCGTGGGCTTGCGATGAGCGCAGAAGGTGATTAGTGCAAAGTAGGAAAGTTGAAGTACATGGGGGAGAGGCTTGCAAAAAGCGCCAAAGGAGCTCATTGTGAGCCATGAGTTCGCAATGAGTGCCTAATGTGCTCAGAGGAGCAAAAGCCTCACATTGTGTGGCAAACAGCATTGCCAGTCTTACAATTTTAATCCCGTCATTTTTGATGGGCAAGTTCCTAGTTTAATATAATAAACATGTTGGTGTATGCACATTCAAATACCGCAATACATATGTATTGAAATTCTCAATTAAAATTACTATAGAAATAATAGAAACAAAACATGTAAAAATATGCATATGCCATTAGAGGTCAAATTGCAATATGCAGATAGCGTATTAATTAAATATATGCAAATCACATATGATACCACTTTAGAAGCATAAAAATATGCAAACCTCCCCTACAATACATACAGTTCTTCACTTGTCGAGTGATAAATGGCTTGATCTGCCTTCACTAGGGTAATTCATGATACCTATTTTTCTTCTTATTCTACGTTTTTTATGCAAGCAGTAGTCTTGTAGTGTTTTACAAAAAGGACCATCCTTTTCTACATATACATAATAACTGAGGTTGAAAAAAAGACTATTGGACCGTGAAGTTTAATCTTTTTTCTTTTTTAATTATAACCCTTAAAAAAATGCTTTTCCACGTAAAAATAATAGTAATAGTGTTACTCCACATTATAAATGATAACATGCTACATTATTTATGCTGCTATACACAATAAAATACACAGATAAATTTGGGGATTTTGTTCATTTTAAACTATTGGCGTGTTGATGTAAATATATCAATATGCCAAAGTCCATTTGCACTTTGACAAGTATTGGCCTATAAAAAGTTTTGCCTAAAAGAGGCTATATTTCACAAATATATATTGTCATAGGAGAAATATTGGTGCACTAAACATTGTTCTCAATACAAGGGAGGTTAAATAATAGTAATGTCCAGTAATGAACAGAGTGCTACGTTGTCTATAATCACTGAAATTAAGTAATGTGTTTTTTTAATTCCTGTATATTTTTACGATTATCCTTAAACTTTACTGGGTATATATTTTATGCTGTATTTATATAGTAAAGAAAATATTACACCGCACTGCATGATGGGATTGCACATTACTTTACACAACAGAAATAAAACATATAAGAGATGCTCTTGTTTATCTAACCTTATTGGTATATATTTAACATAGTTTAAAAAAAATGTTGATTAAGTTTCCATGAAACTATTTTATTTTTTACTATGTGTGCTTACTGCCATCTTCTATTGTGAAATACAAGCTTTGCTGGTAGTGTAACAATTCACTACATGGTGTCATTAAAATAGACATGACTAGACACTAATCAAGAGTGAACTAAAGTGAACACCTTGAAGATGTATATCCAGTCTCTATATTGTCTGACCTCTCCAAGATCTCTCACTTTGGTAATCTAGGTCATAAGGACCACTCCCCATCACAACAACCTGGAATACCAGAATTCTCAAATGTTCTCCGTTCAGAGATAAATATATATCAAAAACAGCGTCTATAAAAAAGGGAAAAAGCTAAGATAATATACACATTTGTATACTGCATAAATAATATGGTTATCAATAGTCTGCCATTTGTTTTAAAAGCTCTGATACATGATGACTCTAAGATGTATTGATCTCAAATATATTTAAGGAAATTAATTTATAGATTGCTATTTTTAGTTTTAAGCCGATTCACTATTCCTTTAAGCTAAACAAAAAATACATTTTCCATCTTACAACAGATTCACCCAATATGTCGGAAATATTCTCCCAATGTTCCTGATCTTAGCTTTTATGTACTCGGTCTGCATGATAATTAAAGGTTTGGTACTTGAAAAAGAACAAAGGTTGAAGGAAGTGATGAAGATGGTAGGTGTGAAGAACAGTGTCCTCTGGCTAGCGTGGTTCATGGACAATATAGTTATTCTCACTGTGTCTTCAGCATTGCTCACAGTGATCATAAAGGTTGGTTCATCTTTTTACTTTGATGATCTAATTGAAACATCAATTCCTTTAATTGGGGAATAATTGGGAAGGAGGTATGCAATAAACCAAAAAATATTTCTTAATGGACCCATAATAAAAATGTATTTTATTGTCTCATAAAATAACACGTCATTTTGCTAAAGGAAAAATAGGGAACTGCTAAAGACTTCGGAAAATATGTTATCTTTTCTGTTGATATTCTTGAGCAAAATGTATAATGTACTGTTCCTGTGGAAACGAGAGTGTAGCAATGGCATTGGGTGGCAATGCTTCTGGGTGGCAATGCCATTCCTCAGACAAGATCATTGCTCCGTGCTTACCTGTGTGCTGCAAATAAACAATATAATGCAACAAACTATTTTGCAAACTATTAAACACAAATGGTGCTGAGTTTAGTTTACATGGAAAATACTGTTTTGAAATTGTACCATGTGCAGAAATGCAAAATGATTTTTGAATTAACGCAATAATGAAATCACATGTTTTATTGTAGCCTTTGAAGAACTAGAAAGTAATATTTTCAGAAAGTTAAAAATAAATAAAATAAAAACCTTATTTTATTTCAAATGCCATTATGTGCAGTCATGAGCCACACAGTATTGCATATAATTTAAGATAATAACCTCAAGCTTGTTTTTATCTATTAACTTTATGAAACATGTTGTGCTTTATTAATCTAGTTCTTCATGACTATATATATGGGACTTTAAAGTTTTTTGTTAACTAAGTATAACAACACACAAGCAATAATTAAAAATTGATATACCGTGTCTCTTTAATGGACTGCACTGTACTATAAAAGTAATGGCTGTAAAAATGAAAATGCATGCACAAGTATACTTGATTTATAATGCTTAAACTTTCTAACGCAAGTATTTATACTTTAAAGCTCTTACTTTTATAGGTTTCTGGCCAACATGCTGTGCTGCTTAGCACATAATTTGCATAATTGCAAATGTATGAATGGTGTAGATCTGATATAATGCAGTGCAATAACTGAATTTTCTCTGAATTCTGAGCAGGTTTTTTTTTTATTTTTTTTACTTTTTTGAGGCATTCAAATGTGAACACAGATGTACTATTTATTTACTGTACTAATGCACGGTGGAGAGCTTCTATCGCTCTTTTGCCCACCATAAATTGAATGATTCTTGTTGTAAACTACCGCCCCCAAAAAATCTATTTCACAAGCTAGGGACCAGCCCCACGCTGATGAGGCAGTGACCTTGAAACAGCTGTATTTGAGTAGGTTTCCTGGCTTATGTTTCCATTCTGGGCTTTGTGTGCAGCTGTGTAATACAGCAGGCATATGGTTAAAAGAAAACCTTGTTTGAAATGATAATGGATTGAAGAGCAAAGCCTTTGTGGGCACATTTGCATGTCCCTGCCCAGAATGCAATGTAATTCTCAGAATTCTGAGCAGGAAACATGTTTTTTAACTTATTTTAGACATTGAAATGAGAACACAAATGTACTTTTAATTTATATATATATATATATATATATGTATATATATATATATATATATATATATATGTGTGTGTGTATTATGTTAATAAACAAACCGTGTACAATATTATAGACTTCATATATAACATTACCAATCTGACTGGCATTTTTTAAAGCATCACTTAACAGTGCATATTTCTTAATGGAGTATGTAGTAGATCAAGCTTAATATATTTGGCCTTATTTAATGTCACACTGGCATCTGAGCTGCTTCTCCTATTTCCTTACCTTAGCAGATCTGTCTTTGTGATAAAAATGGAATTGTAAGGGCATAACCAGCAATGCGCCCTCATCCACTTTTATCTACTCTGTGGCTGCTGCCACCAGGGCACATTCCAATTCTACTATAGCTGTAAATGGTTTATTACCTTACTCTAAAACACCTCCCTTAAATTCTCAGGTGTTGAATAAGATCCCTGATATATGTTAAGGCTTTACACATTTTATCTATTTTCTTATTTTATTTTCTTATTCCTCAGAGCTGCTTACCAAGTATGCAATAAACAGCAAATGCCCTGTTCATAACCTACATTCAGTGCAAAGAAATTGCATTTCAAATGCAAAATATTATAGGTACAAACAAACTCAATGTTTATAGATGCATTAGAGTCAAGGATGAGTTTACAATGTACACATTTATCCATATGCACCCAAAGGAAAAACAATATTGACAATTATTTGCAAACTAAATTGCCTACTATATTTTCTTTGATTGGAGCTCTGACAGTAGATTATTCATTGGGAAAAATGCCCATCTACTGTATAGTGCACATGTATCCATTGTATTTGCACATTCTTTACTTCAATAAATCTTGTTAGGCCTTCCACAAAAAGCATGTTTGTATAAATAAATGAACAGACAATTATATATAATTGCAAACAATGGCACAAGACCTTCTAGTATCTTCTCAGACTAGAAAGTACAATGTTTCATATATTGTAATTTATTTATTTCTGAGGTTTAAATGAATATACCAATAACTTTGAGAAATTTTCCAAATAAGTCTCTTAAATAAACAAAAGATGTAATTCATCAGAATGAAAACTCTCCTTTACTAAAATAAATATGTGCATTTATTTATATATACATATTTTGCTATCCTGTCATTATAATTATTATAATATAAGCAGCATTTTAAAATGTTCTGCCCTGCTGACCTTTGTGAAAGTTGTTAAAGATGCCCAAATTACTGTGTATTGTTCAAATCGAATAAGCATCTTGTTAAAAATATATATATAATTTATGGTAGCTGGTTTCCGATAGTGTTTAATTTGAATTTATCAATGACTTTATGGGAATGTGGAAATCAATTATATATTCTTTGTTACATTTGAAAGAGGATATTTGTAAATATACATTTAGTGGGATTTACTAAAGGATCTTGGGTGTGTGTGGGCACAATAGCCAGTGGTAACCTGCAATCCAGCATCTCAGATCCATATTTAATAAAGACAGTTCTGGCTTTTAACTACTCTGCAATAGCAGTTTATTTAATATTCAAATACAATTATATTCATTATTAAATATAACAGGAAACTTACGTCAACACAACAGATGACGGACACTTACAATAGTGTAAATGAATCCCAATTTATGGAAATATTTTAAATTAAGACAATATGAATGTATATATGTATATACTTATATATATATATATATATATATATATATAAATATATATATATATATATATATATATATATATAAATGTTTATATTGCTATCAAAATACTTCCACAAGGTCGTCCAATCTCTAGCAATTTACTAACCCTTCCAACCAACAGTCTACTGGAATTATATGAGGGTCTCTCTCCTACCACCCCTTAAATAGCCTGCCCCTACACTCATCTTTGCACACCATTCTTGATCCCCACCTCCTTTACTTCGCTACACCCCAGCTACATCAGAGAGAGGGGACTGAGCACAAATATATATATATATATATATATATATATATATATATATATATATAATTGCTGTTTATTTTAATGCTTTCATTATCTGGTTGACAAAATGACATGAATAAAAAGTGATTAATATGTGGACCGAATGTTATAATTTTGCTGGGCTGGTTGTTTTTATACAACGGTAATGACCTGATTCCAACCACTATTGTGCCTTTGATTGTACATGTGTGAAATAGAAACAAATATTATTTAGCATGTCGTTTTTGTACATGCAATTGTGCCTACAGAAATGCAATTGTGTTCGTGAGAAGGGTGGATACTTAATGCTACATCATGCATTAACTTGCAGTACCTCTCAGCATAATGGACCTAGTAATAATATACACGATTTAGTAAATCGCATGTAATGAGTAAATTCTCCCATTGTGTTTTCCATTCTCTAAGTGCATTTTAAAATTCTTCAAATGTTTAACTACTATAATACAGTAATACGCTTTGACATTGAGTTATATTTTAGGTTTAAGAAATTATAATATAGGTGAAAATAATATGCAATACCCATAGAATTTCATTTGAAGTCAGTGTATCTCTTGAGTATGTGTTTATATAAAAATTATATATTTTTTAACAGACATAGGTAGTGGATTTCAATTAATATTTGTAGGTGTATGTTAATGAACAACTATCTGCAAGATGATTACCTCTAGGCCTCTGAGGGGGAAGGGGTGGTCTCAGATTAAATCAAATGCAATGAACAAATGTTTCTCAACCGCCCCCTCTTCCCCCACTACTCACTACTCATAGATTACGCACCTGCTGATGTTGCTAGTTTATTACATACTTCAAAGACAAGTGCTGTTTTTCTTGAACTACAGTGGTCCTTTAATTTTGGTAACACAAATGCTCTAGCCATACAAATACCTGATAAAAATGTGAGTACACCAACATATAATGACATACTCTTCTAGATCCATGCCTCAGCAGGGGAATACAACCTAATGTCTACTTGTTAGTGCAGAAACAAGCAATAATTATTGTTTTCTATTACTCTCAGCCTGATGTAATTAGGTATGCTAGAATACATATAACAAAACATTACTGAAAGCATAGGAACTCCAAGACGTTTGTCATTATTAGACACAATATCTTGCTACAACCTTATGTATTACAAATATTCCTCCAAAGAAAACAGCCACAAATGAATACTGCATACTGATTAAGTTATGTTCCTAATTCATGCTGTGTTGTTAATAAATCTAAAGGGAAACTCCCTGCAAAATGCCATTGTAAAGAATAAACAAAAGCATCATGGATAATCAATGAATGTGTATTATATATGACTAATTCTGACTTCCCTGGTATCTTGTTGTGTATTCCTTGATGCTCCAATTTCTTCATAATTTAAATAGTTTAGTGCCGTATTAGAAGGTCTATAAGATTACTCTATATAGAGCCAGAGGGGTAATGTTTGTAACATTTTCTAAAAACATAGGTCTTGAAGGTACATATGAATTGTTTTGGACATCTCAGCAGCATGTTTTCCGAGATGGGTCCCTGATAGGCTAGTACACTGCACTGACCCAGGAAGGAACTATTTGTATGATTGTATGCAGTAAAAACAGCACTTTTAAGCATTACTTAATTAATTAAATAAATAAAAGTAAATAGGTACATAGGAATATTAAATACCTAGTAAAATCCAGTAAACCTTCTGTTAGCTGTTGTGCCCCTTCCTCTGTAAAATCCAGCTTACAAATCTGGTAGTTCTCGATCAATATATTGTTGAAGCCGAGCTTGCAGAATCTTAACCATTACCTTGCTGGCAAGTAAAATTAGTGCATTTTTTGGAAACTGCAGCACTCTTTGGCATTGCCTTTTATGAGATTATTATACAGACTGACCTTTTCCAATCTACTTGCCATTGTTGAATTTTCCAAATTTCCTAGCATAAGGCAAGTAACAATTTCCCAGCATCATATTTTAGGACTTTGAACAGTTCAGCTGGGATACCATGAACTCCTACAGCCTTGATATCAGCAAGTCTTGCCATCTCCCTTCACTCTCCAAGATGCCTGGCTCCAGTTCATTGGACAAACTACTGAGGTTATCAATACTGTTACGATCCTTCCTTCTGTGTATTCTTTCCAGCTCTTCTTTATCTGATCTGCTTCTAAGTCCTTACCATGTTTGGTTCCTTTGAAGTCCCTGATTTTGTTGAAGAGATATCTGTGACTTTCCCATTCTGTTATCTTCTTCGATCTCTTTACATTGCTCATGATAGAATATCTCCTTATCACTATCCTCTGGAATTCTACATTCAGTTGGAGAAATATTTTCTTATCTCCACTACCTTTCGCTTTCCTTCTTTCCTGGGCTACTTTCAAAGCCTCATCAGATTGCCAGTTTGCCTTCTTATTTGTCTTTATTTTGGGAATATTCTTTCTTGCTGTTTACTGGACAGTGTCAGAAACTTGGGTCCAAAGTTCTTCAGGCATTCTATCTTCCCTTAAATCTATTCTTTACTTCCACTGCATATTCATGGATGATATTTATTTCATATCTGCTTGGTCTGATGATTTTCTCTATTTTCCTCAGTTTAATTTTGAACTTTGCAATAAGAAGCTCATATTCTGATCCCCAGTCATCTCCAGTTCTTGTTTTTGCTGACTATATAGAGCTCCTCCATCTTTGCTTACAAAGTATATAGCCAGTCTGATTTCTATATTGTCCATGTGATGATGTCCCTGTGTAGACTCCTCTCTGGGACTTTGTACTCCAAGGCCAAACTTGCCAGTTATTTCAGGTGTCTTTTGGTTCCCTACTTTAGGATTCTAATCTCCTTTATATTTATGAAGTGTTGAATATCTTGGTAGAACTGGACAACATCAGCCTTTTTTGGTATTCATGGATGGAGCTTAGTCTTGGATCACTGTGATGTTAAATGACTTGCCTTAATTTGAATTGACATAATTCTGTAATTTATTGGGTTGTAACTGAACAATGCTTTTTCCATCCTTTGATTGACTATGTGAGCATACTTTTTTTTCCTGCTGGATTCTTGACCACAGTAGATCTAGTGGTTGTCTGATGTGAAATGTCCCATTCCAGTCAATGTCAGTTCACCAATTCCCAGGATATCAATGTTTAATCTTGTCATCTAATGTTTGACCATGTCCAGTTTGCCTTGGTTCATAATTCTAAAATTCCTGTACTGAATTCTACTTTGCAGCAGTCGACTTTCGTTTCTCCTCCAGACACATCCCTAACTGTGAGTCTTCTCTACATTTCCCCAACCACTTCATGCTATGCATATTCACCTTCTGCTCTTCCCCAGTAATTTGATAGGCACCTTCAGACCTGAGGGTCTCATCTTCCAGTGCCATATATTTTATGTCTCTGGTTGTGCTTATCTATGATTATTCATGATCCATCCAAGATTACTGTGGCAAAGATACTGGATATGGTTACCAGTTCATTATCCAATGGACTGCAATATATCAGACTTCTCTGCTATGACCTGCCCATCTTGGGTATAGCTCACAACTTCATTGAAGTATACAAACCTCTTTACCACAACAAGGTAGAGATGCAGGTATACTGTTATACTATTATTACATTAGTATTAATGTTATTATTTATTAGCATTCATATTAATTAGTATTTTTGCTGTTATTACTATGATTATTTTCATTCTATTTAGCTATTATACATATTCATGTATATAAAATGGTAATTATCTGTTATGTTTTATGCATTCAGTTGAATTTAGATGAGGTAAGCTATGCAGTTAACCTATCACATACATCTTGCATTACAACAAGCAATAAACCACTTAAATACAAATCTGTTAACAAATAATGAATTCATATATGCAAAGATACATTTCAATACTGAAACCTAGTCAATCCACCAAAATGTATTCATCCTTGGGGCAAAATGTTATCATTGGAACAAAATGGAATATAATAGTTAAACTTTTAACATGTATTTAATTTAATCTTTGTAAGACATTTTACATATTATGAAGTCAATTTCATGAAAAGAGAATACTATAAATAAGTCACTCCAAGGGCATATATTCAGAGTAACCCTAAATCAACACCATCAACGGTAGGATGTTTCATAGTAACATATGTGTAGGACTCATTTTACAAATAAACGCTAGTAAGCTCAAAAAGGATGTCCTTAAGTTCAGATGTATTGAAGCTCACATAAAAAAAATCTAAGCATGGCTATCACAGTGTGCTCTATGGGATAATGGCTATTCAGGGTGCAGTCACTGCTGTCACACTATTAAGTAATGTCGGTTCTCAGGTTTGTATCTCTCTCTCTTATTTTTGTACCTTTTAAAAATGTTATAATCGTTCACAAAGCCTATTTCTTCGATATCTTCTTCAAGATCTCCAAGTGATAAAACTTGGCATTGCTTATTAATTCATTAAATGTAAAGTGCAAAACAGCAGAAGTTAATCTAATTTAGGCTCTTGTCAAAAATGTAGTTTTAATTGGTCATGCTTTGTAGTTTTGCATATTTACTTTGCTTTACTGTCCTCTTATTAACAGCTTCTATAGAAGACAGGCAGATCTACAAAATGATTATATAAGATAGTATATTTTTCCACTTTTATTGTGGCATTTGTGTTTAAATCACCCCTAGAAATTGTGTATTCTCTAAATGTTATTTATTATCATGAAGGAGATTATCACATGATGTGACCACCTGTATGTTATCAATGTAATTTGCCCTATTACGGGACATGTTATATGCTGATTTTAAATTTTAGGTATAATTAAAGCATATAAATTAAAAAGTGACATAAAATTAATCTCATATTGTTTTCCATGCCAAGTTTTTCTTTTTGCTTTCTGTTTTGAAAAGATTAAAAATGTACTTGATTTAATCAATTATATAATTATAATAGTTGAGAATATGTCACAATTGTATTTTTGTCACAAAATTTGTTTATGTTCTCCTAATATAGTATAGAAGAAAACTTGCCTTTCAAGTTGAATTTAAAAATAGCATTTCTAATAAAGCAGAGATAGAGCAAAACCAAAGCACTGATTTCTTGAAAATATAGAGAAACATCACATTTTTTGCCACAATTTGTTACTACTATAATGTGTACTTGAGAACTCAATGGCTTCTTCCGAATGGATAACAAGTTGTTGTAGCAAATATATTTTGCAGATGGATTAAAACATCCTGTGCTCTGGCTTTTCTGAGTGAGTTTTAAGTAAGAAGCAACTTAGTTACCTTTCTTAAAGGTAATTGAGTTTCTTATAAGTATGAGATAGCACAATGCAGAAAACTGAGAAAACAGTAAGATCATATCTGAATCCATCATTTTTCGAAATAAACTAACAGTAGCCATCATATTGTTATGTGTCTAATAGATTTTGAAATCGCAAGTAGAAGAGTCTCCAGCCCTCAGTAGAGAATCCATATGTATAATAATGTATATTTATTTGGTACTCCAGTTACGGCTTTGTCATCAACCATGCTTTCCCTTTAGACTACAGTACCTAACTGGGTGAACAGAGGCACTCTCACCCATCAATTTTATCAATTTCTAGCTGTCTCATTTTCAGTTGAATCCGATTCTTGAGTGGGGTAGATCAATAATTTGGGTTAATTCATTAAATGTGAACCTATGAACAAAACTGTATAATTATTAACTTCTTTATGTATTTAGTCTAAACAGGAAGCACTTTTTAGACATCAAACCTTTGTAAAATTTAAATGTAGCTCCTTCCAAAAGATACAGAGTTAATCCATGGTCATAACTACATAACAGTGAAGTCACTAACTGTAAGGTCCTGTAAGGATAATTATACCTTACTGTATTCCACTGTATACTGAAAAGCTGTGTACAAGGACATCTACAATAGGGTAGTCCAGAGGTGGGAGTGCAAAATCCAAAAGCCACTGATCTTCTATTCCATTAATTTATTTGGGAGACCTGTGTCACTGATCCTGCAAAATAAGTGTTATTGAAGTGTAATAGGTTGTTAAAATTAAGGGAACCCATACAAGCCAAAATGCCCTGCACAATGAGCCAAACAATGCTTGTGTCTGGTGCCATTTTGGGGAGTGCACAGTTCCTCCCTTTGGCCACAAGCTTTATACTTGACCCCATGCAGAATACGTTTTCTCTCTTTATTTATAAAAGGGAGCTTCACACATCTGATCACTTTTTAAGTATAATATAATCACTAGCATTTAAAATTCTTCTCTGCTCCTTATGAGTACATTTTAGCAAAGGTTATCCTGAAACGTGTTGATCTCTTGCTGATGCAGAAAATCCAATAATTTAATTACAGTTTAGTTTACAATTGTGTCTCAACAAATATTGTCATCTGCTTTTATTGTATTGATCTAACACATTTGGTAACATTAATGCTTTCATAGAAGCTGGCAGTTTTACTATCCAATAGCTAAATAAATAAAAGCTATAGTGCATGATTTGTTCTGACAATACTGGAAATGAAGTTGTTTTTTTTTAGTATATTCTGCGGCAAGCACTCTTTTAGTATCACATTATGCTTATTCTTCTCTCTGGAAAAAACAGGTTGCCAAATATTATTATGTTAATATAAAGGTATGTGCATTTCTGCTCCGGCCTATGGGGTTCAGGCCTAGGGCAGCATATTTTCAGGGGGTAGCAGCCTGCCTCAAATTGCTGATGACTGTGTTTTCATGAACATAAATGTCTTTTTACAGTGACATTTCTGTCTATAAATGTAGCTGACATTTTATGATCTACTTTAGATATACACAACCGCACATACACCAGTATTTTTTTTGTTTTGTTTGGTCATCTTCAAATAAGGGTATGGCAAGGGGAAATGATAAGAAAAAAAGGAGGTTGTGGAGGCACCAAAATCCATGTAGCCCTAGGGCAGCATAAAATCTAAAATACATCCATGGCATGTATTATTTAGTTGTGTGATGTAAACACTTTAATTTGGTACAGAGTGCCACCCAATAATAGATAGTTGAGAGCTACATCATATGACCAACAAGTCATCTCAATGAATAAGTATTTTGATTGATAAATTACCAAGCATTACAACCTTCTTTATATTATGTTAGCAGTTTATACCTATCATACAAAATACATTCTCTATGTGACAGAGTTTACACAGTTGTACACAGTGTGCGTGTTTAGTACAGAGTAGGGAATAAAACTTCCTGATAACTCAAGGGTTGATAATTTTTCCATCACAGAAACAAATTAGCACACCATGCCACAAATTAGCAAATTGAGTCTTGCATATTAATTCTGGCCTCATATAGAGAATAGTGTATATTTTAAGTTTAAGAGGAAATCGTTAATACAATGTAGAGACAGTTTTAATTATGTTTTATATGTGTACATGTTTCTAATAAAAGCAAAGTGTTTACTTTTGGTGTCAGCATCGTTTTAACAAAGCTGACATGTATTTTCCAGCTTGTCGAGGGTGTACATTAGGTTTAGCTTCTCAGAGGAAATTTAAGCTCAAGCAAAATAATCCTGGAGATATTGTTATTTCAATATTATATTGTCATACTTCATTGGCAATAAATACATTACAGTTGATGTTGCATTGATGAGAAAGTGAAATAGTATCAATGTCAATTGTAGGCCATTTAGCTTCCATTTGTGAGCACTCAATAACATTGGTCTAAAGAGAATAACAATTTAATAGTAAAACTAATATAAAGAATGTAGAATGACATATGGACCTTAAAAGCTCCTGCTCTCAAATGAGACATAAATGTGATTCACAAGTTGTGAGAAAGCATTGGCTGAATAAGGAACACAACTGAAGAAGCATATTTCTACAAAGCAGAAGAATGGGTCGTTAATACAGATTGGGGTAAGAAGCAAGGGCATAGGAAAAAAATCTAGGGGACAACAACTGACAATCAAGCAATATATATATACTAGTCATTTGCCTGTCATAAATGACGGTATAATATGTGATGTGTCTCTCCCTCCCCTGTGTCTCTTTCCTCCCTGACTCTTCCCCCCTGACTCTTCTCCCCTGTATGTCTCCCCCTCTCCCTCCCCTGTATCTCTTTCCCTCCTCTTTCTCTCACGTATGAGCCATTATAGTATCGCTATTTTTTTTATTATTATTATTATTATTATTATTATTATTATGCAAATACAACCTAAAGATGTTCTCATGAGAGCCATGAAGGGCCATAAGAGGCATCAATCTATTTTGAATCTTTTCAGAGAATTTTAGTCAATTTGACCCATAAGTGTTTTCACAGACTTTAAATATCTTTTAAAAAATATACTTTTTGCCAGGCGATGGATCAACTGTGACCTTGCTGTGGATTATTATATAGTTTTAGAGACAGAAGGGCGAGAGAATAACAGGAGATAGGGTGATGGAATGGGAGAGAGAGACGTTTCAACTAATCTGTTTTCTGACCCTTCTGACTCACAATACGAGACATCAATACACACAGTGTGATGTTAAAGGGATACTGTCTGGCGGGCGGCGCTGTTATCTAGCGCCAAGATGTCAGCAGGCACTCTTGTGTGGCGCGCACTGGTCTGTCGTGCAGTGGTCAGCGTGCTTATTGGTCGGCACGCTCATGACGGCAGTTGTCTAGCGTCCAAAGGTCGTGCTACCGTGATGTTCATATCAGCCAACATGTAATCCATTATGAACTGTTCTTTTAATTAATTTTGCAATGCATTTCAACCTGCTTTCTTAATCAATTTGCATCTTCAATACATTCCATAGAAACAGTTTGTCACCTGAACCCAAAAAATATACATGTGTTGCTATTTTTATTGATTATCACAACTAAATGTGGCCATGCAATATATAGCAAACTGATAAAATTTACAAGAACACTTCATTACTTCAGTCAACTGAGCTGATATATATTACCTTTTCTACACAATATATATCTTCTTTGATGATCTTCTAAAATGATAAAGTACAGATACGTCTGAGACTGTCATTTTAAATGCCCTATATGTGTCTGTTTCATGGCAGGAATCGCATAATCTTTGATAAATAGCTTTTCCTGACTAATGGCACTCTTCATGCTGATCATCCACCATTTGTTAAAGGGACATTGAAAGCATTTTTCTTTGATGCATCTGAAGGAGGGTGTTTTATAATTTAATACTGTGTGCTTTCTTTTTTCAAATGATGCTATAAAAGTATAAAACAAATTATGCACATGCTTAACGGATCTGGGGCTTACCCTTGTCAGCCAACGAGCAGTATTATAGCTGTATAAGACATACATGTCTGCCAATTAAGTCAACAGACAAACGTATGCTCTGTACTCTTCCTATTAGTTTCAATGAAGTTTAAACAGGTTTTGATGAATATTTAATCCATGCAAAACACAATCTTGGTAATGTTTAAAACATGCTTTTTTTAACTACATAACAAAATAATTAAGCTCCATGTCCTTTTAACAAATCCTAGAGATATTAAAGTTAAAATTAAAGGGCCATTTATTTCAGCACATTTGGACCAAATCAATGTGAAATTCTCATAAAACCATGTTGAAACTATTTTTTAAATATGTCCATTTTTCACTAAGAAATCAAATAAAATACAATCTGTGTTTACTTGTCTAACTGATCCACTTCTGCTTGCTTTTAATTTCAATTGAAATCATTCTGTTACTTATTGGGTTGTAACCGAGCACTGCTTTGGCCACTTTTTTATTGACTAGGATGGCTACTCCATTTCTCCTGCAGAATGCCTGACCACAGTAGAATATCTGGTGGTTGTCTGATGTGAAATGTCCCATTCCAGTCAATTTAAGTTCACCAGTTCCCAGGATATCGATATTTAACCTTGTCATCTCATGTTTGACCACATCTAGTTTGCCTTGGTTCATAGTTCTAACATTCCAGGTTCCTATTCTGAATTTGTCTTTGCAGCAGTGGACTTTCCTTTCCCCTCCAGACACATCCGCAGCTGGGTGTCCTTTGACTTTGGCCCAACCACTTCATTAGATCTGGTGCTACTCGTACTCACCCTCTGCTCTCCCCAGTAGCATGGTAGGCATCTTCTGGCCTTCATGGGTTCATTTTCCGGTGCCATATCTTTATGTCTCTGGTTGTGCTTATCTATACAATTTTCTTAGCAAATATACTGGAATGGGTTGCCAATTCCTTCTCTAGTAATCCATGTCTGATTTGTCTGACCTCTCTGCTATGTTCTGCTCATCTTGGGTGACCCTACATGGTATAGCTCACAGCTTTAATGAAGCACACAAGCCCCTTCACCATGACAAGGTAGTGAACCAGAAGTTTATGATTAACATGCCATTAATCAATCTATCTTTTAATTTTACATAAATTATACTGCCGCCATTTCTATCACACAAATAAAAAAATCTACAAGGAGATATATTTATTATATTCTTAAAATGTTTATTTTGAATACCAAACAAAAAGTAAAACATAGTTTTAAGACTTCCCAGTTTTCCCTATATTGTATAATGGGGAGATGGTGGTACCAATATAGTAGCTTATCAAAGGCAGTAAGAATCCTTGAGCCATGCCTGTATTCATTGTAGTCTTGGGAGGGTCAATATTTAGAGCCTATATAATCTCTGCTGAATAAAAGAAATTGAGTTCACAATGCTAAGCTCTTTCTTGCCTAAGATAATATAAGAAGAGCTGCAATAACTTGAGTAGGGCTGTTTTCCCCCATAGGAAATCGTACATAGTATATTACTAGGCGCACTTGAGATACTTAGTAAATTCCCCCAGTATGTTTCACTTTATAACAGTTTTTGAATATAAAAGGATTGACAGACATATTTGTGCCATTAGATTGTGGCAAATTGTGCCCATCTCATTTATTAATTCTATTTTACTAGAATTTTTATGGTAGCAGTATGTATTTCCAGACAAATGTAAAACTCTGTATACCTTAATGTGGAATTGCTGGACATTCATATTGCAATGACATGTGTAACCTTTTTCTATTGAGACACTCCATTTATTTCTTTTTTACCTATGGCAATGATAACCTTTACATTCAGCTTGGCATAAACCTACTTGGCATGCAGGTCTTCATCCAATAAAAGGAGCTCTATTCTCAAGGAAATAATGGGTTCTTTTTTGTTAAACCATAAGTTAAATGTTGACAGCACATAATAAAAAAAAATGTTTATATTCACCAAGTAATTTTGATAAAAAGGAGTTGCTATTAGGTGTCAAATATTAACATGTTAAGTATATCTGGTAATTATAGGTAATCATAATTAAGCTTATAAAACCAGACTTATAAAAAAAAATATGATTACTTATTACCGAATTGAGGAAAAACGTATTTTACGTTTTAAGTACTAAATTAATACGGTAATTATAACAAATGCTAAAACTCCATTAAACAGTAACTTTTATTCACTTGAAAGCACATTAACAGTTTATACCTAAGAATGTTCTGTTGAACGATTGCATCCTTTATGCCAAGCATGCTTTTCATACCTTTTTGTGGAAATCTTGTATAAAGTGTAATTTAAATTACATTAAATGTCACAAATCTGTGAATACTTGTATTTAAGAACTATGTTCTGCAAAAGCATAGGATTTTCAATGAACAAAAAAAGGATTTTTTTTTCTTACAGGTGCTTGTTAAGAATATAAAACATTTTATAATTGAAAATTATATATCTTGTGTTCATCACAGGATTAATAGTGTAATCTATTGATTACAGGACGACAAAGGTCAGTCATAGTGATGTATTACCACAATTGGTGTACATTTTATATCTGTGTATAGATAAATTAACAGTTTTTCCACATAAATCTCTAAAACAGAGATTTTTTGGAAACGGATATGATTTTTTTTCCAGAAATTAGCCTTCGATGCAAATATATTTATGCCAACATACTATTAATATTATTATTATTATTATTAACTTTTATTTGTCACATGCCAACATATTCCATAGCATTGTACAGGGGGTAAGAACCAAGGAAAATACAATATTAACAAACTGAAGAAAATGGAGGGCCCTGTTTTTAGCGTTGTCTTGTAGAAAGTTCCTTTTTCCAAAGCACCCTACAAGATTGGAAACTCACTACTTACAATCTAAAGTGAATGGAAGAGGCAGAAACCTGGGGAAGAGCAGATAGGGAATAGCAAGGGTCAGAAAGGAAGTAAAAGTTTGCTTAGGTATGAAGGTGTGCATAGAAAGTTTTTTTTTCATTTAATGGGAGAGGGAAGTGGTCTGATAGAAAGTTATTTGACACGAAAGGCTCTAGTATGTAATATGTTATCTGCCCCTAGTGGTCATATAATATAACCAGCAAATGGAAATGTCAGGTGTTTAGTAATAGTAATTTAACTGTTACAGTATATAGCTACAACAATTGGAGGTGGGTGTGGTGAAGGCTGGGAGGGAAATGGTATCTTGATTCAGAAAGAAGTTAGTATTGCACGAATTATAGGCAAGTGGGAAAGTGGATCCAAGTCAGAGGCAGGGTTTTTTAGGGAAGAGATATGGAGATTTGTCTTGCTTCTTAGCAAGTGCCACCAAACAAATAGCCGCTTGCCCTATATCTATAATTTATTTGCTCTCAACAATATTTTTAAGGGACACTATAGTTTTTTTTATATGTGTACGCTATTGATAATGTCAGAAATTGTATAATTTCTATATCTACAGATAATGCCTACCATTAGCCACAAAAGCTATTCACATAGGGACTGAAATTGCAGAGATTACCAGTTTTAGGAACGGAGAGGGGGGGGGGGGGTCAAATCCCCCGTGGATTTTTCAATATGTGTGTTTATGTGTATAAAAGCAGTTGTTTGGTATTTTTATACTGCTGTATCCCCCCCAGATTTTCTTTGGCTACTACACCAATACCGTAAAGAGAAGTCAGTGCTGCCTGATTGTAAATATTATTTTATATATATATATATATATATATGATGAGACCATCACTGAGTACTAAATAGAACTTTAGGAGTTTCAGATAAATGAAATAATTTTAATAAAATGGATCTTTGAAACAGTCATATACAGTAACTTACAGCATTATTTAAATAAATGTATCCTCAGACTTCTACAGTGCATAGACTTTGTGATTTACTTAATTAAAATGTTACTTAATTATGTATAATTTCTGTTTATTACCTGAATATATATGGTGATTGGTTTGTCTTATGTAATTAAAACAAATGTAATTGCAGACTTTCTTTTAATTGTCTGATAACCTTGCATGTTTTATGTCATTTAATATTTACTTATAATACAAGCTATCTAAGTGGTTTCTATTGCACATCACAGATTTAGAATAATGTTTGTGTAATATATAATGCCAACCCTGCAATTATACTATAACACTAATTCACTATTATGACAAAATCAGAATCCAGCAAGATTGTCATTTTATAAAAATAAATAGTTGTATATATTTACTGAAATATTTGTTTCAATGCTTTACCATGAAAATGTTACTAAAAAGTCATCACATAAAGAATGAAAATACCTGTAAATAATTATATTGCAGAAGTCTGTTTCTTACATCTCAGATTTCTTTTGCAAGCGTATAAAATGAAAAAATCTCCAATGTAAAATTCAGTAGAAAAATAATTTTGAATAACTATATGTGTGTGTCAATCTATTTAGTTCCAGATTGGAGCTAGCTTGCAAGCAAGCAAGCAGTAACAGCCTTGCTTGTCATTCAGCCTAAATGAAAAGAAAATTCTCACAGCACGATTCAGCCTTGAATAATCTGGGATTGTAGATAGACATAGCCTGATAATTAATCCTTTTTCATTATTAATCAGCAATTGTTCTATTACTGTTGTTTTATTATCTTGCTCCTGTGTAGATACATGCGCTCCCTCTCTCGCTCGCTCCCACTCTTTATGACCTTGGCCTGGATTTATTCTGTGGCTATGATTGTGAAAGGTATAGTTTATGAGAAAGAAGCGCGTCTTAAGGAAACAGTGAGGATGATGGGACTCGGCAATGGCGTCTACCGTCTCAGCTGGTTGATCAGCAGCTTTATTCCACTTGTCATCAGTGCATTTCTTCTCACAATCACACTCAAGGTGATGACTGCTAATTTCAGAGTTAATTCCATGTATAATTAATGTAATTTAGTTGATATAATCATGCTTACAAATCATGTTACTGTTTTCTCCCAATTTCTAATTGTTTTTAATCCGCTTTTCTTTCCTTTTCACAAAGTAATTTCAGTTACTTCAGAGGTGTTGGAGGTATATATTGTGATCATATATATTTGCTCCATAAATGACACTGATTTTGAACAATTAATTAAGATTGTGACTACTATACCAATGGCACACCTTCATCTTTTGGATATCCCAGTGTAGTCGCTTCGTCCGTAGGCTAAAGATCCGCAAACTGGTGATGTGTGTGAAACAAGTTTTTTAAAGGGCAAGTTCTTTCTTTTAAATCAGAAGAGCATTTCTAGAAAATAATTAATAAATATGTCAAAGTTGCCTACTTTGGCCCTCATTCAATTGCAATTTGACCAATTGAATAGGGCTTTAAATAAGCACATAACATATTTTTTTTAAAGACATTTTTAGTTAGTACGCATCTATCCAAAAGCAAGGTTTTCACTAACTAAAAACTTATTGCTATGTGCTTATTTAGAGCCATATTCAATTGGCCCAATTGCAATTGAATGAGGGCCTTTGTTAGTTACATCCATGTTTGTGGAGAGTGGAAGCGGTCAGATCACCCTTCTATAAAAACTTAAAAAATTAAAAGGGCCCCCTCTACTTGACACCACTGCTTGCTTCAGAAGGCCCATACCATGCAATGACACTGACCTTACATGTGTCTGGGAGTGTGAGTAGAAGATGTAATCACCATAATGTTTTAAAACAAAATAGGTATAAAATCAAATAAAGCAGTGGTTCTTTGTCTTTCTTTGTATGAGAATAGGAAAAAGAAGAATGTAACTATTATCTATTAAAGGCAAATCTAAGTTTTCTGGATTATGAATGCATCTGAAAGAAGAGAATCAGCATTTTTTTGGCATGAAAAAATACCAAAACAAACATTTACAAACTTACCTTGATGATTGCTAAATATCTTCAGTTTGTAAGCAGCAGCTTTTGTTACCCCTGAAAATCCCTGCTAAGAGTAGCATAAAATACATAATTTGTTTTGGTCAATCAGGAGAAAGTAGAGTTTAGCTGATACATATCATACTCTGGGGTTCCTGTGTTGCAAAGCAGCCTGGGATATGTAGACTATCTCTGTCTATATCCTCTGATTCAGCTGTGAGCTCAGACCCCACCCAACCATGTTATTCCATCCAGCAGCAAGTAATTCCTTTGAAAGGTCAAACTCTGTATCTGGCTGCTTCTCCTCAGTGTACTTGGTTATGTAAGCTCCCTGTGGGTGTGCAAAGCTGGATTTTACTTTTCTGCCTATAAATTTGTAAGTACACTGAACTTATCTATATAACACATATTTTTCTGATAATGATTGCTTGTTTCTTACCAAACATTTGAAACCCAGGAAACTTATATATACCTTTAACCATTGATATATTAAAGCACATACATGATATGCATAGACAAGAGTAACTACTGGTCAAATAATGTTTATGATCCCAAAGAACTTAGTCCATTTATTAATTATAGCTAAAAGTAAGTGAAATAGTTAACAACAGTCTTAATTACTCTTGTTTATAATTACACACACTCCTTTTATAGCTGTTTGTTGTAAGTAATGTCCACAAGATACTTCAAGACTGCGCTTCTTTCACCACCATAGGGTTTTGCTAATTGTATGCTCCAGAGCTCAGTGTTACTGGTCTATCAGGTCCCTCTAGAAGAGCTTCTCTTTTCTTTTGGTCGACAAAGCACACTGGAGCATTGGCCCATTCCTCAATCAATCATGTCAAGAGTTCCCAGGGATACTAAGGGCCTCATTCAGTTGTGATTTGGCCAATCGAATAGGGCTCCATATAAGCACAGAGCATATTTTTTTTACAGACGTTTTTAGTTAGTGAAGACCTTGCTTTTGGATAGAAGTTCATGCTCTGTGCTTATATAGAGCCCGATTCAATTGGCCAAATTGCAATTGAATGAGGCCCTAGATGTCTTTGCTCTTCCAGCTGTACTCCATGGTCCTCCTGCACCTGATATAATTGATGTTATTCTTAACACCCGTTCCTTCTTGATGACACCTTCTTATTCTTTACTACCAGTTTAGAACTTCTATGCTCATGTACACAACTTGCCTCACTGCAATGTGCTGTTGATCTGTTAATTTGCCATTGCTTCCCTTCCAAACTATAGCTATTCTCTAATCACTATGCAGGCTTCTCTGTGGTTCTTGCTTTCAGAGAAACCTCTACATCATGTCCTGATATTCATCTTTCATTACTAACATTGTAATTATCGATAAAAGCCTTGACCATGCTGTGGAGCACTAAAATCCCAACCGCCATGTCCTCTGTTTAGCTAATGTTATAGCAAAAACATAGAGACTGGTCCTATTTTGGCCATATAAATTAAAATATCTTACTTTAACAACGAGTGTTTAGTAATTTATTGTATCCTGTGAGTATTTAAACTTTAGTCATGTATAAGCAGCTTGTAGTAAAATTCATGATAATAACATAACATCACATAACTCACAATAATACTTTTACTGTGGGCCTGTTAAATTAATGGGGCATAGGCCCAGTTAAATTGCTACTATCAAGAACAATCTCTTTCATTTTCCATCTAAACTCAATAGCCTGAGTTCCTTTAAAGTATTACCTTTATACTGAACTAGAACTCCATATTAAATGTTTTTTTTTTAAAAAGCCCTACTGTACACCTTCTGGTACACGTATCTGGGTTATGGTTAAAAGTAATAACAACATTTAATAACATTGGCATTCTCTGTCCAGCCTGCCCTGTCTACCCTCTAATAGTACAGGGCTAGAGGGGAAGTACAAGCAACTGACCCACGTAAATGACCCCCCTCCAAATGGAATAAGGGGGTCCATTGGATCTGTATTTCTAGCTTCAAGTGGTGATGACAAATAACCCTAGAGAGCTACTAATACCACCACAAGCCTCTCTGATGAAGGATCCATCACAGCGGCTAGTGGTGGCATTGAAATAGACCATCCAAAATAAAACTTAAACAGAAGGTCCTATTTGAAGGAACTCCATGCCAAATGTTGTTTTTCTGCAGTATAAGCACAAAGAAAGGAGTAGCATTTTTTATTTGATTGGAATGCACTACTTAGTTTTCACTATTCAATATTCAAGGCTCTGTTTGGCTGAAAAGATATTGGCAGCTCTTCAGCTTATTAGAGATGCTATAAGAGAATTTCAATGTGGGTACACTGTAAGAAGATGCAACTGGAGGAGTTTCTGCTTAGCTTTTTATTGTAATTGTTTGTTAATTAATTAATTAATTTATTTATTTACTGAATTTTCCATTTTGTCCCATTTACCAAATATTAAACATTGGGTTCAGTATACAATGAATGAACCCAATTATTTTCTGTTTGAGATTTACAAGATAAAGTGCATGTCAAAAGTAGCTTATACATGATGGTGATGTTAGATAATCTAACCAATGTTACCAATGCAATTATATAAAGCCTGACTTTCTCCCCAATATTATACATTATTGCCCCAATTTACATGTGTTTGGACATAATTTAAAGAATATTCACGAATTCCCTTGGCTGCATGGGCTATTGTGACATATGCTTTAGACTCTAGGGGCCTCATTCAAATGCGATTTTTCCAGTTGAATAGGGCTCTATATAAGCACAGAGCATATTTTTGTTATAGACTTGTTTAGTTAGTTAAGACCTTGCTTTTAGATAGAAGTTTACTAACTAAAAACTTCTGTAAAAAAATATGCTCTGTGCTTAAATAGAGCCCTATTCAATTGACCAAATCGCATTTGAATGAGGCCCTAGGATAGTATAATACATATAATACACTGCAAAGCTCTATGTACTTCATTGTGCTCAAGGGTCCAATAGAACTTAGATAATGTGATACAGTAAACACTAACAAGCTGTTGTTGCAGGAGAAAGCAACCAATATGGGGACCTTTAGCCTTAATATCTCCATTTAAGTTGTGATTTAAAAAAAAATCTTTTTTGGGTTTTTATAAACACATAAGAATGTTTAAATGACATATACAACGCACATTTATTAATGTAACCTACAGAACCACAGTGCATAATGTTCTGCGAATGATTGACACACATTGACAAAGAAGCATTATTTTTTTCAATGTAATACAGTTCAATACAAAATATATTTATATTTTTTGTATATGTTTTTTTAATGGCATTTTCAATTTAACTCTGGCGAAAGCTGACTGAAACCTTAATATAATGGACAATGCCAATTTAAAGACATATTTAAGTTTCCAGCATTATGAATGCATCTGATGGAAAAATACCAAAACAAATATTATTGAACTCACCCTAATGTTTGCTAAATTGCTTCAGTTTACAAGCAGTTGCTTTTGTCAGCACCCCTTGATATCCCTTAGCATAAAAAATCATAGTTTGTTTTGGCCAATCACAGACCTTTTTTAATAAATGTTAATACATTGTAGCAATTTGTGATAGCAGTTTGTGCAGGAAGGCACCATGGGATGTGTTGTCCCCTGCACAAGGAAGCAGGAGGAGCCAGACATTGCTCTGTAGATTTCTGCACTGTGCTTCTGACTTGAAGGTAAGTAAAAGGTTAAAGGTTTTATTTTTAAATAAAATAAGTTTGTATGTATATAGTGTGAATCAAGGCAATGTGTGTCTGATATAAGCAGCTTGTATTACATTAGAGTGTGGTAAAAACAGGGAAACTTGAATATGCCTTTAACATGGCTTTATATAATATATGTGTATTTGAAAGAATATTTTCATCCCAACAACAAGTTGATCTCATGTTAAAGAGCACCAAAACTGTCTATGTATTCTGCATGCACTAGCCATGTTCCTCTATAGCAGTAATTCTCAACCTGTGGGTCGCGACCCCATCGGGGGTCGAATGACGATTTGCCAGGGGTCGCCGGGAGCCATCAGGGATGTGTTTTTTTGTGTGTCTATTCTGGTCTGTAGTTTTGCTGTTGGGGGTCGCCACAGCTTGGGAGGTTTTGTTGGGTGTTGAGGCACTGGAAGAGTTGAGAGCCACTGCACTTGAGATATTCAGCATTGTTTGTATTGGATCATGTACAACTCAGTATGCTAATTTGCAGTCCAGAGTGCTTAATCATGGTGGGGAAGGTAATAAAACTGCATGGTAACATTAGGGAATATTATTTTGGCTACCTCAGTCAAGCAGACTGTCATAACTATAACTAACACAGCAGCTACACAATTGCATAGTAATGCAGTTCAAGCAATGCTCAATATCTGATTTACATTACAATGTATAGCCAATTTGCTTGTTCTTTAAGAATACATGTTTAAAAATAAATTTATATCAGGCTAATTGAGTCAATTTGACACATAATTTGCGTTTTGACATTTAAAAAAAAACAAAAAACCTATGTAGTAATGTAATGTTTCACCTGCTTCCTCTGTGATCAACACCAATAAAATTGAGAGATCTATAGAGCTGCTATGACAGCCATACTGGGATTACAACTGTGGGAAATCTGTGATGCGTTGTAATTCACTGCAACGTATAACAATTTCATCAGAGCCAACGGTATTGGCAAAAACACTTTTATTATGTCTAGTAACAATGTCATTTATGTTTGAAACATTTGTTCTTTTTTTCCGCAGTTTGGAAACGTCCTTCGTTACAGCGACCCATCAGTTTTCTTTGTGTTCATGGTTATATTCTGTTTTGCTACCATCATGGAGTGTTTCTTTATCAGTGTATTCTTTTCTAAAGCAAACCTGGCAGCTGCCTGTGGAGGGATTATATATTTTGTGCTGTATCTGCCACATGTACTCCTTTTTGCTTGGCAGGATTACCTCAAGTTCCCAGTTAAACTTGTAGTGGTAAGTGACATTTATCATGTTTGAAGCATTTCATGTTCTAACAAATTGCTGAATTATTTTTAAACCATATTGTTTATAGACCTATACAGTTTATTGTACCAGAAAAGCCTTTGAGTTATAGTACATGAACATTGTGTGTTCTAAAATAAATAAGCATGCCTTGTAAATCATTTTAGTGTAAACTCAAGCTAGTTTTTATTTTATAAGATGCGGCATCAGTTAAACGACTTGTAAACTATAGAGCCATGCAAAATAAATAAGGATGAATATATTCATTATATTCATTAATTTATTGATGATCAGGCTTTGCCATTTTGAGAAAAAAAAGTAACTTACAATAAACACACTAGGGATGAATCATAATTTTGATAACATTTGAAAATGTGTAGATATATATATTGGATCATATAAAAATGTTAAGATTGTGCTACTAGGATGAGTTCAACGAAATGTAGATGTAGAACAAAAGCAAAATCATAGATAATGGCTACACATATAGACACAAAGATTTGAAGACAGTTCAGCAACAAAAGGTCAGTCTAAGGCCCCTATTAAATTGTCCAAATTGTAGTTCCTGAAGCCAGTAACGTAGGCCGCAAAAGTTACTGCTTTTAATTTGGCCTCTTTAGCTACCCACAAACGATGTGTGGGTTGCAGGCTGAAAATCAACTGCGGTTGTCAAAAGCATAAGTCCGACCCATCTAAGCCTTTGATCTGTTAAGCCCGCAATCACTAAAATTCCTCAAGGTCACATTTGTTTTCACACCTATAAATGGCAAATGTAGCCAAAAATCCTACAAGTACTAGAGAGGACTCACAATGGGGTTAAAAACCTGTCCGTATCACTGTAAAAGCCAACAAAATATGAATACTGCACTTTAAAATACAAAGACATTAGAATTAATAACACAGCCGACTCAAGTTTTTTTTTTTATGTGTAATTTCTGTGTTATATTGATCCTGGCAATCAATGGGTTAATACATATCATTGAACTCGCATGGACGAGAATAGTAGATTTATTGATTTCTGGATTGCGAGTCCGATCGTAAATCAGATTTCCAAACACTTATTGATTGTGGTTTAAACGCCATGTTTTACTGATGTCATGATGACAGTCTCATTTACTATTGTCTGTTTCTGGTTTTGGCTTTTGGTCATGTAGTTGCGGGCTTGTTCAATTTAATCGCTCTGTAACTGTTGAAAATTTCATAGGGGCCTGAGAGCCTCATTCAGTTGAGCAATTGTAAGTTACAGTAGCCCGTAATGGAGGATGTAAGTGAATTTGCAGTTCAATTGCCGTTTTTTTTGCGAACCGCAAATGGTCTACGTGTTCCTGGGTTGAAATCTAAGCCTTTGATCTTTCACATCCACAAGAGTTACAATCATTATTGCTATTCAATTGCTACAATTCCTCAAGCCCGCAAATTTTTTCACACCTGTAAACTGCAAATGTAGAAGAAAATCCTACGATTACTAGACATTTCTTTATCCCGCAAAGGGGTTAAAGACATGTCTGTAGCACTGTAAAAGCAAATAAAAAATCAATACTGCACTGTAAATGACGGGGAAAGCGATGAAAGACATTAGAATTAATTGCACAACAGTCTCAAGCTCGCAAATCTGCAATAAAAAATCATTTTATTTTATGTTTCATTTCGGGGTTTAATTGATCTTGGGAATCAATGAGTTAATACATATCAGGCCACCCACATGGACTAGAACAGTATCTGCATTCATTCTTATTATTTTGTGTTTTCGTATCGGACCTCCAAACACTAATTGATTGACATGTAACCTCCATTTTAGACTGACGTAATGATGACGATCTCATTTTCTATTGGCTATTTCGAAATGGGTAGTTACGGCCTTGCTTAATTGATCATGTTCCCGCCCTGAAATGCTACGTATGAGTGCATGGTTTATTGTTTCAGCTTTCGTCCCGTAACTTGTGGGCTTGTTCAATTGAATAGCACCGGCATTGTAGCAGACTGCGAGCCCGCAGCAAGCCCGCAGACATATGGCCTCTATACTGCAAGATGCGGGCTTCTAATTGAATGTAGTTTTAAGTTGCCCCATTTCATCCATTTAGAAAGTTTTTAATTAATTTGTATGTAATTACAACTGATTGACTTAATTACTTAGGGCCCCATTGAAATATTTCACACAGTGATTTACGGTGCAAGTTGCAGGTCTGCAAAATAGTCTGAAGCAACCAGATCTATCAAGTTATGGGGACTTGCCCCATTCACATTTTTTTTATTTATGAGTCACAAAATAATTAAAACATTGATATTTGAAACTAGTAATAATGTACATGACCAAAAATAAAATTACAAATTCCATTTTATAATGTTTTCACTTAAGCAAGCTGTGGTACTCTGTTAGCCACAGAACAAAATAAATCAATTTGATGGAGATTATACATATTCATGGCTACCTGTATTAGCCATTGGAACGTATCATCTACATCAAACTGTACTTCAATTTAAGGTATATTTCATAAAAATCATATAATGCTTAGTTTATGTTGGCCATATCAACAATAAACGGTTGATTAAAATTGACATTGTATCTTGTAAAATATAGAAAAAATTAAGCATTCTCTTAACCTTCAAACACTAGAGCAGAGGTTGACAACCCTCCCCACAAGACATAACATGATTTAGGTTTCACATTGTTCTCCAAGTTCTCAGAATTTATTAAAATCTTGCTTTTAACTACCCACAATGCTGATATTCAGCACTGTGTTTTTAACCCAGCAATAGTAGTATATGTTATAGATAAATATAATTATAGTATCAATATTTAGCCATTAACTTAGAATATAAATATACATGCCTAAATATAACTGGAAAATTCCATCAACACAATTCAAGCTTAAAGTAGCTTACATGTATCTTTATTATATATTTATATTGCATTTTTGATGGTGCATTAGAGAAATCTTAACACATCCAAATATTGCATGTCATTTTTTATGCATGCACTGCTCTGGTTGTGGTGCGTAAAGAGGTGAATAGGGGTGGATACATAATGCTACATTAAACATTACTGTGCATTAGCGCATCAAATTGCAGACCTAATTATAATACCTAAGATTTAGTAGAAATTGTGACTCGCAATATTGTTTGATGTTCATATATAAACAGGGTTGAGTGACATTATTATGGCCACCACCTACTTTTGAAATCAGCAGAGCGTAGTCAATGAAATATGGCACTTGCTGTGAGCCAACTTGGTGGGTATATAAGATGACACGTAGACACTCTGCAAACATATCAACCATAACTGTCATGGGTAAAAGTTTGATTTAACCAACTTTTAAAAGGGGATGATCAAAGGCTTTCGGGCCAAGGGTGGCAGTACTGCTGAAACTGCGCAGTTTGTGAACTGTTCATGTGCTGCTGTAGTTAAAGTGTAATGTGACTGGACAAATGACTTAAATAGCTTCAAAACTGAGGAGCACCAAGTGCCATTGATGTCAGAGGTGAACATCGGCTATGAAGGTGTGTGAGGGCCAACCAACACTCTACAGATGACTATCCAAACAAACCAGGGGGCTACGCTTTCCCCCCTGTGTCTCTCCACCCCCTGTCTCTTCCCCCATCTCCTTCTCCTGTGTCTCTTCCCCCCTCTCCCTCTCCTGTGTCTCTTTCCCCCCTCTCCCTCGTGTCTCTTTGCCTCCCCCTCACTTATCATCCTCCTCATCCTCCATCCTCCACCGCTTTCCTCAACCCCCCTCCTCATCTTCAACCTCCCTCCTCATCCGCAACCCCCTCCTCATCCTCAATCCCCCTCCTCATCCTCAATCCCCCTCCTCATCCTCAACCCCCCTCCCCAACCTCCCTCCTCAATCTCAACCCTCCTCCTCATCCTCCCTCCTCAACCCCCCTCCTCACTTTACCCCTTTCTAATTACCTCCCCCTCTCGCCTTCCCCTCACTTACCTTTCATCAGCAGCTGCTCCTGTGCTCCTCCGCTCCTCCGCACATCTTCCGGCTGCATTGGGACCCGGCATATGCTAATGATGTGAAGTCACATGCGCGTCACGTCATTAGCATTGGCCGGGTCCCGACCCAGTTGGGAGGAGCACAGGAGCAGCTGCTGATGAAAGGTAAGTAAGGGAAAGGGGAGAGGGGGAGGTAATTAGAAAGAGGTAAAGTGAGGAGGGGGGTTGAGAATGGAGGATCAGGAGGGAGGATGAGCAGGGGGGTTGAGGTTGAGGAGGGGGGTTGTGGTTGAGGAGGGGGGCTGAGGATGAGGGGGGTTGAGGATGAGGAGGGGGGTTAAGGGTTGAGGCGGAGGTTGAGGAGGGGGTTGAGGAGGGGGGTTGAGGAGAGAGGTTGAGGAGAGAGGTTGAGGAGGGGGTTGAGGAGGGGGGTTAAGGAGGGAGGATGAGGAGGGGGGTTGAGGAGAGAGGTTGAGGAGGGGGGTTGAGGATGAGAAGGGGGTTGAGGAGAGAGGTTGAGGAGAGGGGTTGAGGAGGGAGGATGAGGAGGGGGGATGAGTTTGAGGAGAGGGATTGAGATATGAGGAGGGGAGTTGAGGATGGGGTTTGAGGAGAGAGGTTGAGGAGGTGGGTTGAGGGGGGGTTGAGGAGGGAGGATGAGGATCGGGGTTGAGGTGAGAGGTTAAGGAGGGGGGTTGAAGAAGGGGGTTGAGGGTGAGGAGGGGGGTTGAGGAGAGAGGTTAAGGAGGGGGTTGAGGAGGGGGGTTGAGGAGGGAGGATGAGGAGGGGGGTTGAGGAGGGGGGTTGAGGATGAGGAGGGGGGTTGAGGATGAGGAGGAGGGTTGAGGAGGGATGTTGAGGAGGGGGTTGAGGATGAAGAGGGGGTTGAGGAGGAGGGTTGAGGATGAGGAGGGGGGTTGAGTAGAGAGGGTGAGGAGGGGGGTTGAGGAGGCAGGGTTGAGGACAGGGATAAGGGAGGGGGAGAAAAAGAGACATGAGGGAGAGGGTGGAAAGAGACACAGGTAAGGGAGGGGGGAAAGACACAGGGGAGGGAGGGAGGGGGAAGAGACACAGGGGAGGGAGAGGGAGGAAGATACACAGGGGAGAGAGAGGAGGGGAAGAGACACAGGGGAGGGAGAGGAGGGGAAGAGACACAGGGGAGGGAGGGGGGAGAGACACAGGGGAGAGAGAGGGGGGACACAAGAAAGCGACACAGAGGGCACACAAGAGGTGACACAGAGGGCACACAAGAGAGACACAGGGGGCAGCACATTTCCCACCCTCTGCTTATACTCGAGTCACTAAGTTTTCCCAGCATTTTGTAGTAAAATAGGTGCCTCGGCTTATACTTGGGTCGGCTTATACTCGAGTATATACGATATATATATATATATATATATATATACTGTATATTATATATACAGTATGTGTATTATATATATAAGTATTATAATATGTATATATATATATATATAGTCTACACACCCCTGTTAAAATGTCAGGTTTCTGTGCTGTAAAAAAAATGAGACAAAGATAAATCATTTCAGAACTTTTTACACCTTTAATGTGACCTATAAACTGTACAACTCAATTGAAAAACAAACTGAAATCTTTTAGGTAGAGGGAAGAAAAAATATAAAAATAAAATAATATGGTTGCATTAGTATGCACACCCTTAAACTAATACTTTGTTGAAGCACCTTTTGATTTTATTACAGCACTCAGTCTTTTTGGGTATGAGTCTATCAGCATGGCACATTTTGACTTGGCAAGATTTGCCCACTCTTCTTTGCAAAAACACTCCAAATATGTCAGATTGCGAGGGCATCTCCTGTGCACAGCCCTCTTCAGATCACCGTACAGATTTTCAATCGGATTCAAGTCTGGGCTCGGGCTGGGCCATTCCAAAACTTTAATCTTCTTCTGGTGAAGCCATTCCTTTGTTGATTTGGATGTATGCTTTGGGTCGTTGTCATGCTGAAAGATGAAGTTCCTCTTCATGTTCAGCTTTTTAGCAGTAGCCTGAAGGTTTTGTGCCAATATTGACTGGTATTTGGAAGTGTTCATAATTCCCTCTATCTTAACTAAGGCCCCAGTTCCAGCTGAAGAAAAACAGCCCCAAAGCATGATGCTGCCACCACCATGCTTCACTGTGGTTATGGTGTTCTTTTGGTGATGTGCAGTGTTGTTTTTGCGCCAAACATATCTTTTGGAATTATGGCCAAAAAGTTACAACCTTGGTTTTATCAGACCATAACACCCTTTCCCACATGCTTTTAGGAGACTTCAGATGTGTTTTTTCAAAATGTAGCCTAGCTTGGATGTTTTTCTTCGTAAGAAAAGTCTTTCATCTTGCCACTCTACCCCATAGCCCAGACATATGAAGAATATGGGAGATTGTTGTCACATGTACCACACAGCCAGTACTTGCCAGATATTCCTGCAGCTCCTTTAATGTTGCTGTAGGCCTCTTGGTAGCCTCCCAGACCAGTTTTCTTCTCGTCTTTTCATCAATTTTGAAGGGAGCTCCAGTTCTTGGTAATGTCACTGTTTGCCATATTTTCTAGTTTTTACTGTGTTCCATGGTATATCTAATGCCTTGGAAATTCTTTTGTACCCTTCTCCTGACTGATACCTTTTAACAATGAGATCCCTCTGATGCTTTGGAAGCTCTCTGTGGACCATGGCTTTTGCTGTGGGATGCGTCTAAGAAAATTTCATGAAACACCAACTAGAGCAGCTGAGCTTTATTTGGGGTAAATCAGAGGCACTTTAAATGATGGCAGGTGTATGCTGACTCCTATTTAACACAATTTGAAATGTGATTGCTTAATTCTGAACACAGCTACATCCCCAGTTAAAAGAGAGTGTGCATACTTTTGCAACCACATTATTTTTCTTTTTTCTTCCCTCCACCTAAAAGATTTCAGTTTGTTTTTCAATTGAGTTGTACAGTTTATAGGTCACATTAAAGGTGGAAAAAGTTCTGAAATGATTTATCTTTGTCTAATTGTTTTACAGCACAGAAACCTGACATTTTAACAGGGGTGTGTAGACTTTTTATATCCACTGTATATAATGTATTACCAATTAACAAAAAGGCTGGAAACCTTTTTGTGTTTTTCCTCTTTGTTTTGGCGATATGCACAATTACATCTAAATAGCTATGCATATTTGTGTACTCTTGGAAGGAAGAATTGTTTTATGTCATAGTGTGCACTATAGAAACTATTTAACATATTTAACACTACTGAGAATTTGGAATAATAAAAGAATACAATTGAATACTTTTGTGTGACTCTATGGCTATGAACTTGGGGCAGAGCTGTCTATCACAGCTGGCACTCTTACAATGGCAGCCTTGGGATGTGCAATACATTCTGAATTTGCTTCTATTTGAATTGGTAATAGCATTGCTCATAAGAATTACTGGAAAATGTATGCCACCTCTCATTTGCCTTTAGGCAATATCACATTTCAGCACCTCACTTAGCGACTCCTATACATAGAAAGCTATAATACACACATTTACCGAACACAGCAGTTTATTCACAATAATATGTTACCTTGCCAACACTGCACAACATACAGTCAATATCAGACAGTTTGATGAATTTACTATTATTGTGCATGCAAGTGCCAGATCTTAACAAAATGATGTTTTCCCAATGACATATGTTTTATCTATGTAGCAGATTGTGCCTTTTATTTCCTAATCACACGAAAACAAAATCATTTCAAGTCATATATATTGGTACTGGTGATGCCGACATATAATATCAACACACAACTTGCAATTTTACAAGTAAGGTTTCACAAAAAGTATTGCATTTATTTGTATCACAGTAGACCACATTGAGCGATCGTGTATAGTGGTGGTTTTTAAAGTGTTGTATATATGTATGTTTTAATGATAATTAATTACTAAATAAATTAAATGATACCTTACTGATTTGTAGTTAATATAGCAATGGTCTGAAGAGATAACAATCTGTTTTGATATTCCTGCAGCATCCAATGTAGATTTGCAGTGTTGTTGAGCTGAGTGTGAGTGTCAGCAATGTGTGCAGTCTGTAGTGTAAATAGGCTGTGTGCGCAAGGGGAAACCGTTTGTGTAGCTGGGTACTTCCGCATTCTGTAAGGTAGTGTTGTAAAATGGCGCCAAAGGTGTATGTGGTAAGCGGGTGTGGATGATTTAGCTTCCTTGCTAATGGTGTATGTTGTAGGTCGTACCGGTTTTAGTAAAAGTCATATGTGCCTGGCCTTTTTTTCTTCTTTAGGGGTCGTGTAGACTTCGTTTTTTTTGGGCGGCTATTTTTTCTCTTGCTTAGGTGAGTTTGGAGTGTCTAAACTTTTTTAATTCTACTGAAATCGATGTGTAACCTGTCTTGCAGACGTCCTGGGTGTCCCCCCTTACTGTGGGTATTATTTTTGTTTGTTATTTGTGTGTAATTATTGTATTTTTAATGTTTTCGGCTGTGCATGGGTTGTCCGTTAAGGTTGTATTTTTGCAAGTCCGTAATGTATTTTTTCTAAGTCCTGCGGGTCGTATTTATTTTTCGGTAAGGCCGCAATTTTTTTTTGGTCAGTCACGCTGTATTTTTTGTGTAAGTCCTTATTTAGTCATTGGGTGTTTTGTCGGCATTTGCGGTGTGCAATGAGTCTTGGGCTCATTGCAGCTGACGTGGGAGCCTCCACCTCTGCAAATGCGGCCCCTTGCTTCCCAAGGGGCTGCATTTGCAGTCTGAAAGTCGTACAGACCGCTGATCTCCACCAGCGCAAGGAGCGCCTTTGGCGCTCCTTGCCTGGCCACAACTGCGTTGCGAGGGCTGCAGTTTTGCTGTTGAGTTACCAACGGGTTTTTCCAAGCCCGCCTGCTGACAACTATATATGTGATTATCTATTATTATTACATTTATTATGCAAATGAAACATTTGAGCCATCAATAATTGAATGCTACTGTAAATACAGTATACAGGCATACCCCGTTTAGAGCGGTATATGTGTTCCTGCATGTAGGAGTGCTATCCGAAAACCATGATAAACTGAGCATTTTATTGAACATCACTATAGGGAAAAAAAAGGGCGCTAAACATGGAATTAAATGCCCACAACGCCATATCTCGAGATTTAGCATTGTTCGTGGTCTGGCCCCAAAAACAGCGCTATAGTGAATCAGGGCTGCGCCGGATAGCGTTGTGCGGTGTATAACTGTACTTCCTTACAGTTATGCTATTATACATGTTCTGTGCATTTATATGTCAATAAGTGCATAGCAAGTAAGCATTATCCAACTAACACTGTTTTTCAACCTACACTGATACATATGGAACCACATAATTGTGTAAGTAGGCAACTTAATGTAATTCTATTGGGTTTAAAGAAAATACTTAGTAATTTGTCATGCAACTGGAACCACTTTTAGGTTTCATCAGTATCTAAAATATTACTCAGATGCTTCAGTTTACCATTTGCTGTAGCAGTGTCTCTATCACACTGTAAAATGAATTATTAAATGATTGGTACCAAAAGAATATGTTGTTCAGTCTAGCAGTTAAGTGAATCAAAAATCCCAACACTTTTTTAAACTAGCATTTATGTGTTACATATAATAAATGAGAACTAAGTAAAAAACACACTTTATTTTTATCTGAAGCTCTTAAAAACCAATTTAGGGCCATATGCATGGATGTAGGAACGGGGGGGGGGGGGGGGGGGTGTAGGAACTGTCTGTATGTATGTATATATAAGATATTATACGGAATGTGTATACAATGAGCTTTATCCCACCATAATTATTCTGGCTCATACACCCCTGGCCATGTGGTTCGAATTCTATCACTACTTTTAATATATTTTTCATTATCTATTTACCTATCAAATAAAAGAAGCCATTTAAGGTATAAAGGCAAAAATGGATCAATTCTGATGCAAAAAAACTCACTAGTGGGTTAAAGACCAGTCCGTAGCACTGTACGTGCAAATATACACACACTACTGTACATATAATAAAAAGGAATGTGATGTTAGGTATTAAAATTACTAGCACAACATTCTCAAGCTCACAAATCTGAAATATAAAATACTTTATTTTCAGTTTAATGTCCATGTTATATCGATCCGGGGAAAAAATGTGTTAATACATATAATGGAACTCGCATAGACTAGAATATCATATTTATGTATTTATCAATATTGCATTATCTAGAATGTGGGTCCGATCAAAACTCGTAATTGAAGGCCGTAAGGCTTTGAAATGCCACCTCCATGTTTCAGTGACGTAATTATGACAATCTCATTTGCCATTGTCTTCCTCTAAACCCGTAACTAATTGACTAATTGATCATGTTCACTGCCGTGCATCCAACAAATGGTTTACGGGTTTGCATCTCAAGGCTGTAACTCGCGGCATGGTCTAATTTAACAACTCTGTAACACAGCCGAATTTCAAGCCCGCATTTGCGGGCTTGCCGATGCCGCTACGGGTTTCAAATTTAATAGGGCTGTATGTGTCAGTAGCAGAACACATTATATATGTGGTGTACTGTAGTTGTTGCCTACACAATATTGCTAATATTCTACCTACATTTAGAATTCTAACAAAGCCACTTAAATAGAGGCGAATACCTCAATCATAAGTTACTTCGTATATCAGCTAAACTGATTTGGAACTCAAAGCAATCTTCTCATTGTTCTAAATAAGATCTGCAGAAACAGTGCAAAGATTTCAACTTAAACAACAATCTGTTAACAGCGCTAGTAGAATATCCACTTTAACTAGATACCCAGGTCAGCTATAAAATAAAGTCAGCTGCTTTTAGTTGCCATCCTCTTTTCAAATGTGTAGTCACCAATACATTGGGAAATAGACAAGTAGACTATTAAACCAAATTATTACATGAATACATGATTTTACTACGCATTAGCTTGGATTCATTTGTCTAAAACATCTCCAACAAATTAGTATGTTTCATTTTATATTTCTTCTTACAGAGTCTTCTTTCAACGGTCGCTTTTGGGTATGGATGTGAAAACTTCTCAAAATTGGAAGAGCAAGGAATAGGTTTACAATGGAGCAATATCCGGAACAGCCCTGAAGACGGAGAAAGATATAGTTTTACTGTTTCAATGTTTATGATGCTGTTTGATGGAGTTCTCTACTTCCTGTTAACATGGTACATTGAGAATGTTTTTCCAGGTAATAAATAATTTTATTCAAACAGGGTGCATATATATATATATATATATATATATATATATATATATACTGTATATATATATATATATAATTTTATTTTTTTTGCTATTTAACACCCAATTTTATTAAAAGATAAGTATCATTTTGCTTATATTTTAGAGGGCTTAATGACTCTTTTTTAGGGGGAGTCTTATTGGCCTTTTCAATGCAATGATTTTTTTTATAATTACAGATGCTCGTAATAAATGAAACTGTAGTGGTAAAGCAACTCATTGCCCTATTAAAGTAGAAATTGCATCTTGCATAGGGAAAGCTTTGTTAGTCCATTTATATAAAATGATAAATTATTAGATGTTTTAATCTCCTCTGTTCATCTGTAAGGGACTACCATGTGGGCCTATATCTCTCACTCAATCTCCTTTAGTTTATTATGTGGGGTGGGTTGGAAGAAACTGGACAAAAAAGACGTAGCTGGCTATGACATGTTAGTTAGAAGATGCATTTTGGAGATCCACTGACTGCTGCCATCTCACTTCATACAGTGACAGGGGTGGGGAAGTGAGAGAAAAAACATGGCAGACTTCTAGTGGTGAGCAGAGGAATAAAAAAAAGAAAAAGTAGTAATTTATAATTGTATATAATTAAGCTAGGTGTAACATATACTTTATTAAAGTGTATTTATTGTTTTGCTATAAACATATAGTAACAGAAGATATATCACCCCTTAGATCTCTTAACTCTTAATAATATTTTTACAGTAAATAATATTGACCATGTCTTGTTCGATCACAAAGGTGTCTCTTTAAAAAAGGTAATTTAATCAAATCTATTTAATAAAAAACAAGCAAATGACTTAGAAGTAGTTTTAAGATATGACAATGTTGCATAGGTTTTTACAAAAAATGAACAATAGTTATGTATGATAAAGGTGCAAACACTGGATTATCAGTATTCTGACTGTTTGTATTTTAGTGACCAGGTTTGTGACACATTTCAGTGTCTCAAAAAACAGCCAATAAACCTTGACACATCAGTATTCTGAGATTGAACATAAAAAATTGAATCTAACCTCTCTGACCCATAAAACAACATATTTTCTTTAGTCAGCAATCATGCAATTCTTTAGATTTAATATTTTCGGCTTATCCTTGGTTTTGAATGCTGCTGGGCATTTTTCTTTTAATGATTTTTTTTCAGCAGTTTAATGTAAAACATTATTTTTATTATCTTTTCACAATCCTTTACTACCAAGAGAATAGCTAATATTTTGCTTTAACTGCAGATTTTCTATAGTTCTGCTCGCTTTTTCCCTGTTCTACCGTAATGTAAAATTGTAGGATTTTTCATTGAGTAAATATGGATACTATTTTGAATGAAAACAGTAATTATCCAGTTACAAGTACATATCATTGACTGATAATCTTTATAATTTCCTAACCATTCACTCACTGTTAGCAACAAGGATATTTGTTGTTGTTAAGTCATTCAGTTGTGTCTGACTCTCTGTGATTCTATGGGCCGCAGCACACCAGACACATGTTTCAGCCACTGCGCTCTGAGCTCTATCAAGCTCATGTTCATTACTTAAATTACCTCATCTATCCATCTCCGACTCTGCCTCGCCCTTCTTTGTTTGCCTTCAATCTTTCCCAGCATCAGAGTCTTTTCTAGGGAATCCTGTCTTCTCATGAAATGGCAAAAATATTTGAGCTTCAGCCTCATGATCATACCTTCTAGTGAACAGTTTGTATTGATTTCCCGAAGTACCAATTTATTGGATCTTCTTGTAGTCCAAGGGACTCTAAGCAGTCTTCTCCAATATCACAATTCAAAGGCGTCAATTCTTCAGCGCTCAGACTTCTTTGTGGTCCAGCTCTCACATCTGTATGTTACTACTGGGAATACCATAGTTCTAACTATGTGGACCTTTGTTGATAATGATATCTCTTAACTTTTTATGTGCCTATCCAGACTTGCCATAGCTTTCCTCCCTAGAAACAAAAGTATTTTAAATTCATGGCAGCAGTCACCATCTGAACAGATTTTTAAACAATTTTGAAAATAAACTCTGTCACTGCCTCCTCTTCTTCCCCATCCAGTTGTTTTAATTTATGTATCAATATTTATGTTTGATAATCATATGTTGATTTCCTTTGAATTTGTAAATGGAAATAAGATGAACAGTCTTTTTATTGTACATTAAAGCTGGCTATACTTTGTACTAAGCATTTTCCTCAACAAAATAATAATTGGTATGTACATCTTTTTCTTAATGTGCTAATTAGTCGCACAGTGTGCTTGATTATTGGGTTGACACATGGACTGAACAATTTTTATGCTGCAGAAACAAATATATTTATAGATAGAGGTATACACATGCACTTATCAAGAGATGGTATCATGCTTAGTATGTTAATTGATATATCCTGAACCACAAATACTTTGGGTCAGTAGGCGTTGCCTATAGAAACTGGTACAAAGTAAATCTTTTTCTCTAATCTTAACTATTTGTTCCAGAAATAATGTCCTAAAAATACAACTTACCTTATTCATTCCTATTTCTTTTTCTGAGCATCAGATTTAAAGGAGTAAATTCATAATGAGGAAATATGACATGAGCATATTTTAAATTATTTAATATTTCTGCAAACACCAGTCACACGTATTTTACAGAAACATATCAGTTACATTACAGATACATATATATATAAATATATTTTACTATGTATTAATAAAAAATAAAAAAAATTATACACTGTAGTTTTACATCCAGATGGTCTTTTACTTGTGACACTTAAAACTTGTTAGAGCTAGCACTGATGAGATATTTCTTCAAATACTTGTTTTTTATATTGACCTAGTAAATGCTATTGCCAATTCCAAATATTATTAATATCATCATTATTACTATTCATTTTATTATTAAAGCGCCAGAATTTTCTGTAGCACAATGTAGACAAAAATAACTTGTTTTTCAACAATAGAAGGAAGGAGCATTGCTTCATTTAACCATTTAAAAAAAAAAAAAAATTTAAATTAGATTAAACTAGCTAAATTCTCTTCCAAATTTAGAATGATCTACCCTACCTTTAAACATTTTTTTTAAACTGCTTATAGTGTGTCCTTGGTATGGAGTGTAAGTTAGAGTAATGTTGTGCTTTCAGAAGCACTACTGACATCCCAGCAGTGGCATCAATCACATAGTCATTGTGAATTGATTTTTTTTATTTACAAATACAAAATTCAAACACACATACAAATAAAATATATATAGAAAAGCAGGAGAGAAAAAAACATGATAATAATGCATAATTATACAACATGGAATAAATAATAAATCTGTACATCATGGAAAAAAATTCACATTATTTGCTTGTGAGTATACTCACATATACCAGTTTCAACCAGAGTTCACTCCCATTCTGTTATGGAAATTCCAAAACTCCTTTTCTATATTAAAATTGTGATCAACCAGTACTTTAATATCATCCCAGGAGGGAATTGCTCCTGATTTCCATTTGAGGACTATTAATCTTTTAGCTGCCATAAAAATTTGAATTATGGTAAATTTAGTGCAAAAAGAAAAAAGCTGGTCTTATCTAGAAAAATGTGGAACAAAGTCCAATCTGAAGAAGGTGTTACATGAACTTTAAAATTTTCAGCAATTCTATTAGCACAAAAAGCCAAAACGTTCTGATTTTTGTACATTCCCACCGCAAGTGGGAATGAGTGCCTTTTTTCATTACATCCTCTCCAGCATTTTTCTGAGTATTTCTTTGAATCTATTTTAGCTAATATAGACGAAACTATATACCATCTTTCAACAAGTTTAAATTGGATCTCTCTCAAATTAGCAGATTTTATAGCTCTCATTGACATCTGAATAGCTTTTAACCAAATTTTGTTATACCAGGTTACTCCAAGTTCTTGTTCCCATTTGGTTCCTCCATTAGTCTTACTAACATCATTATCAAAATGTATTTTTTTATAACAATTTAAGATACAATGATATTTGTATTCCATCATACACCTTTTTTCAAAAGCGGTTAGCTTTCTGTCTCTCTGTAAATTATACTCAGATTTTTTTTTTTTTTAGATATTACTATTTATTGTATTATTAAAGCGCCAACATTTTCTGTATCACAATGTAGAAAAAAACAAACTTGTTTTTCAGCAATAGCATTTTGGTATTTAGAGGAATAATAAACATGTCAGAAGGAGCATTGCTTCACTAATCAAATAAAATTACATTTTACCATTTTTAAATTAGATTAAAAAAACTACATTTGCCTGTTATCATCAAAATTTAGAATGATCTCTACAACCTTACTACCTCTAAACATAAAAAAAAAAACTGCTTATAGTGTGTCCTTGGTATGGAGTGTAAGTTAGAGTAATGTTGTGCTTTCAGAAGCACCACTGACATCCCAGCAGTGGCATCAATCACATTGTCTCTGTGATTTCTGTTTACAAGGAAAGTAAGAAAAAGAAAGTACACAGAGAGTAAGCAGAAGAGAAGGCTGACTCTGAAGATAATATCATATGTTTGCTGATACACATATCAACAATAATGTATAACATGATTTCCTTTTTCTGTATTATAAATTAATGAGTCACTAAAGTGTGATCTGGCAAGATGAATGTTCATTCCTATGAACTTTAGGAGAGATGTAACATACTGTGTTAATAAGTATGTTCTATATTGTCTTGCTGATATATCACTACCTTTGTTGCACTGTGTCCATTGTGCAGGTGTAAAACTGTTATTACTGGTTGGTTGTTATGACTAACTGGAATTATCATAGGATTTTCTAGATCATGTGCCTTAAAGAAATGTTCACACTCTTGTTCTCCTTTTTCTCCTTTTTCTTTTCACATTTTCACTCTGCATTGTTTTCAGCAGATGTATATATATTGGTTTACCGCATAATACATACAAATTGTAGTAATTAACAATTTGTGCAGAGGTCTTGCCCTATTTCTTTAGCTGTACTTTCTCCTCTCAGAAGATGTTAGCAGGTTGTACATCTTGGCAGGTTGACAGGACATTTCTCTTAGGCCATAAAGAGTTTAAGGTCTAAGAGAAATTATTAGATAGGAGTGACACATAAGAAAGTACATTTTTTGCAGTTTGACATGTCAGTAATAGTTTCTTATTTAGCATTGCCTAAAAACATTTCCAAATCTAATCATCTTTTTTCAGTGAGCTTTTCTATCAAAGATTTTTTAGTCTATTTTGCAGATGTTACATGTGTTTCTGGCCCCAGCATCTCACTCTGAGGGTCTTATCAAGTTTCACAGAAATTCTCCAAGTACTCTCTCTCAATTTAGATTATTCCATCAGATCACATTATTTTATTCAAATAATTGTATTATTATTATTAACTTTTATTTGTATCGCACCAACATATTCTGTAGCGCTGTACAGGGATAAGAACATGGAAAATACAATATTAACAAAATCAGAAAATGGAGGACCCTGTTTTGAGTTTAGAATATTCGTAGAAAGTGCTTTTTTTCCAAGCACCCTACAAGACTGGAAACTAACTACTTACAATCTAAAGGGGATGTAATGGGAGAGACCTGGGGAAGAGTAACAGATAATGAATAAGAAGTGTCAGGAAGTGAGTGAAAGTTAGAATGATTATTAATTAGTTGCAGGGATCTAAGATGACAGGCTCTAGTATGTAGTATGTTGTCTGACCCCGAGTGATGAGGAATGTAATCTGAAAGTAGGAAAGTCAGGGGATTTTTTATGGTTTATAAATTAAATCTGAATAGGCGTGAGTTGGAGTTGGGCAGGGATGGAGGGAACTGCTCTCAGAGCTTCACAGAGGTAGTAGGCCTCTGTTTGCAGATGAGATTTGGCACTGCAAGAAAATGGAAAATAATGACACATTCTTCCATTTTCTGTTGTCGTATTTTGATATTCATGTTCATGAGTTCAGACCCATGCCAATAAATCAAAAATATACCTGCATCAAAATATTGCAAAAACAATACATATACTTGCTTTATTCACTGTCAAAACCAATCCAAATAGTATTATCAATCAAATCATACCTACAGGTTGACTTAAAATAATACACAATTCATAAACAAAAAAATGAGAATTTGAACCTTAATTTTAACTTTTCTATTTCCTACCTTGATCAGAACTTGTGGTTGTAAAATATGTTTTTGTTATATGACAATAGCTCTAACAATGCATGAACAGATATAATTATGAAATTGTTAATTAATTAATTATTAGTACATTTCATACATGGTATTAATATTAAAACAAGGAAGTTAAGGGTATGAAAATATTGGTACTTTACTGTTGTCTGTAAGCTTTGGTATATATGAGTGTGTTATTTATTGTTCTCTACTTTCTCATTACCAGGTCAATATGGAGTTCCCAGACCATGGTACTTTCCATTCACTGCTTCCTACTGGTGTGGAGTGAGTATTCATAATGACACTGAGAACCTTACACCGGAGGCTCAAAAAAACAAAGATGGTGATTATACTTTTATCTTTATTCAATAATGTATGCATGTCAAATACAAAACACAACCTAATGATGAGAGATGCTTCAAAAGCTTACATATCAAAAATATACTTTTAAATAATACTTTATTCAAAATTCAGTGAACACACACAGGTCAGTGGAAGAGGGATACATCAGCCAATCCAATATACATTGTATTTTAGAGAATATGGTTTTAGCCACATTTTACTTTTCTGACAAAGGGGACCATTTCCCTTCTGTACTCCCAGACTTGGATATGCTGATCTCTGGATTTATCTGGTGCACGTGATGGAATTAGTAATGACATAAAATCAACAAGAGATTGAAGTGGTTATATCTGGAATTGCTTCTATCTGCAGTCAATATTCAGATAAGCCACTGAGGGATAAACCTACAAAGGCAAGAACTGTATTCCTTTAAGAGACAAATAGGAAAGAGTGGCTAATGGGTTGAACAAGGTTCAGGAAGCTGAGAAGTCTATAAATGTGTACTTAAAACAGAAAACACCTGACAGTCTTACAGGGGAGCTATATTGCTGTCAAGGTCAGTATCTTTAGTGAACTGTATCCAAGGAAACAACATATTTTTCCATTGACATCCTGCAGAAGTTCTTTTTTTTAATTAATTGTAAAGTTGGGAAAAATAATGGATTAATAAGAAATAAAAAATAGAATGAATGCAGCATATATTAGATGTTGTACATTTCAGCTTTATTCTTCAAATTATGCATTTAAAAAAATAATACACTATAATAAAACAGAATAGTATTTTTTACTTTATAGACCCAGGAAGCTTAATGTATCCATGCTATTACATGGAGATTTCATAATATGTTCAACTAGAACAAAAACATTTCTAAGCAATAATTTATGTATTTGAAAATAATCTCATTAACATTTCTGCTTAATTTGCCAAAGGTGTTCTATACAACTCTTTAATAACGAGTAAGTCTAATAGTTCAGGATTAAATAAAATTCTATATTTAAACTTCTAAGTGGAATAAGCCCAAACAATTGCTCCTATTCAATTGAGCAATTGTTGTTTACTGAAGTTAGTAATGGAGCCTGTAACTAATTTGCTATTCAATTGGCGTCTTTTAGCGAGCCGCAAACGATCTGCGGGTTAAAGACTGAAATTCCTGTGGTTGTCAAAATCGTAACTCCCAACCTATCTAAGCCTTTGACCTTTCAAGCCTGTAAATGTTAAAATCGCAAATCACTATTCAATTGCTACAATTCCTCAAGCCCGCAAATGTTTTCACATCCGTAAATGGCAAATGTAGAAGAAAATCCTAAGAGTACCAGATAGATTCGCAAGGGAATTAAACACTTGATCGTAGCGCTGTAGATGCAAATTTAAAATCAATACTGCACTTTAAAAGATAGGGAAAGCGATGAAAGACATTAGAATTAATTGCACAACAGTCTCAAGCTCTCAAATCTGCAATAAAAAAAATGATTTATGTTTAATTTCCGTGTTGTATCAATCTTGGTAATCAAGAAGTTAATACATATCAGGTCATACACATAGACACAGTATCGTCATTCATTTTTATTATTTTATACATTGCAGGATTGCAAGTCTGATCGCATATCGGACATCTAAACGCTAACTGATTGACGTTTTACCTCCATGTTTTACTGACGTCATGATGGCGGTCTCACTTACTATTGGCTGTTTCTAAATCAGTAGTTATGGGCTTGCTTAATTGATCATGATCATGACCTGAAATGCTACTTACGATTGCATAGTTTACAGTTTAGGCTTCTGGCCAAGTAGCTTCTTGGCCTGATATGTATTACAATTTTGCAATTGAATAGGGGACAATGTATTTTAATTTAGCAGTAAACATTATTATTTTGGGGATTAAATGAAGTACTGCGCTACAATAGCAGACTGAATTTCTATTGCACACCTGCAATGTAGAAATACAGTTAGGATTGAATATTTCTTTGTTTGTAAAAAAAAAATTCCACTAAATGACTATAAAATCCATCCAATTTTTGCTCTTTTTAAGAGGAAGAATATATAATGTACACATTTTTTTTAACAAATATAATACAAGTAAAACAACCTTTAGTACATTTCCTAAGTAAATGTTTTTCTGGAACTCTCTTGCTTTCTCTATTATCCATTGGATATTGGCAATTTGATCTCTTGTGCCTCTTCCTCTGCGGAACCTGGCTTACACATCTGGTAGTTCCTGGTCCATATATTGTTGGAGCCTAGCTTGTATGATCTTAAGCATTACCTTGCTGGCATGTGAAATGAGTGCAATTGTTCGATAATTGTAGCACTATTTGGCACTGCCTTTTTTTGGGCTTGGGATGTAGACTGACCTTTTCCAGTCTACTGGCCAATGTTGAGTTTTCCAAATGTGTTGGCATAAGGCAAGCAGCACTTTCACACCATCTTCCTATAAAATGTTGTATAGTTCAATTGGGATTCCATCAACTCCTACAGCCTTGTTATTAGCAAGGCATCATAGGGCCCATCTCACTTCACTCTCCAAGATGTCTGGCTCAATCTGTTGAGGTCATCACTGCTGTAAAGGTCCTTCCTATATAGATCTTCAGTGTAGTCCTCCCACCTCTTTTTATCTGATCTTCTTCTGTTAAGTCCCTACCATTTTTGTCTTTTATCACTCCCACTTTGGCATGAAAGGTTCTTTTGAGATCCCCAATTTTCTTGAAGAAATCTCTTGACTTTCCTATTCTGTTATTTTCTTCAATCTCTTTACATCACTCACTGTAGAATGTCTCCTTGTCTCTTTGTGCTATCCTGTGGCATTCTGCATTCAGTTGGACAAATCATTTCCCACCTTTCACTTTCCTTCTTTTATGGGCTACTACCAAAGCCTCATCAGATTGCCAGTTTGCCTTCTTAGTTTTCTTTATTTTGGGGATATTCTTTGTTGCTGTTTCCCGCATAATGTTGTAAACTTCGGTCCAGAGTTATTCAGGCATTCTATCTTCCATGTCTAGTCCCTTAAATCAGTTATTTACTTCCACTGCATATTCACCACTGATATTATTTATTGTGTATCTGCTTGGTTTGATGATTTCCCCGTTTTTTTTCAGTTTAGTTCTGAACTCTGCAATAAGAAGCTCATGGTCTGAGCTGCAGTCAGTTTCAGGTCTTGTTTTAGCTGACTGTATAGAGCTCCCCCATCTTTGGCTACAAAGTATATTGTCAATCTGATTTCTATATTGTCCATCTCCTAGGGTGACAGTAACATCTTTTATCGGTACTATATTTATGACGTGTTGAAGATCTTTATAGAACTGGACAACTTCAGCCTCTTCAGCATCCATGGTTGGAGCATAGACTTGGATCACTGTGATGTTAAATGACTGTCCTTGAATTTGAATTGAAATCATTCTGTAGTTTATTGGATTGTAGCACCACTTTGGCCACCCTTTGATTGAATATGAGGGCTACTCCATTTCTTCTGCAGGATTCTTGATCACAGTAGAAGATCTGGTGGTTATCTGATGTGAAATGTTCCATTCCAGTCCATTTAAGTTCACCAATTCCCAGGATATCAATGTTTAGCCTTGTCATTTCATGTTTGACCACGTCCAGTTTACCTTGGTTCATAGTTCTAACATTCTATAGTTCTAACATTTTTACAGTTCGTCAAACAGATATTTTAAGTGTATTTTTGACAACCTGTTCTGTAAATATATTTTAAGTGTATTTTTGACAACCTATTCTGTAAATATATTTTATTCTACTTTTTTATTATACAAATTAGAGATGTGTAATTGCACTGAATAATGATTGTGGTTTTGCAAGACATCTTAAACATATTTCAGTATATCCATTTTTATACCATACATTTTTCATCCCTTGCAATCCCACGATGCACTATTCACGGAGGGGATTGCTTTGAAGTCTGTAAGCAAAGTTTAACTGCATATAAAACTGCAGAAGAGAGAGCCCATCACAACTTATATCTTCGTTGCCATTTTTATTTGTTCTTGACAGCTCTTGCAGCTTCCATTCTCCAGAAACATGGAGGATTAGTTGGCAAATCAGGCAGGTTTCATAACTTTTACAGTCTTCTCTAAGACTGTTCTTTAATGAAAAAATTAGTTTATAATTTAGGTGGGACAGCTTGTCTGATTTTGCAGACTTAAACAGTGTTGGAAAACATATTGCTGTTTAGTGAATTATTCTAAAAGAAGGATAGAAATATTAAGTGGTTTTGTAACAAAATAAGGATGTAATTGTGGAGCCTCCTTTTTTGGCCAAGGTTTGCAATTATAATGGGATGGCAACTCAGAAATATAAATATTTTTGTTTGCTGTTCACTGAATAGTGAATTTAAATTAGTTACTATATTGCATTTCAACATGCAAGATAATATTTTGCCATTACTAAATAACAATTTTGCTGGATTGTACTGGCAAGATGTTTAGCTGTGTGTTATAAAGTGAAAAAAATCAAACATAGAGAATGACAGCCTACAGAAATCTTCTGGGAATCATAGTTCAATTAGAAAAAAATCAAGCAGGTTCAGAGAGGATTGATGGGTCATTGTATGCCTTTACTGAAAGGTTAAAAAATAGCAATAGATAAGGGAAGGCTAAATCTTCAGATAATAGTTTATGAAGTAGCAAATACATCATTGTAGGGAATGTGAGAATTTCCAGATTGAGGTGAACATGTAGACTTACAACATAAGATTACATGAAAAGCTATGTATGCTGTCTACAAGATTGTGTATTCACTGAAGGATCTGTAAGGCAGACAAGGCAATCAATGTCTATACATTGGATCATTGCCAACCTCTTGTAAAGACATTTACTAAGAACGGCACAGAAACTGTAAATCATCAGAATTGTTCTGAATATAACTTAATCAAAGCAGCTTCAATATATAACTGATTACAGACAGACAGCACAACTTGACATTTATTTGCACAAGCTTGAAATGCTTTATTTAAAAAAATGAAGAGAAAAACAGCAGGCTAGATAGCTTGTATTTCTGTTATGAACAAACAAACCTTGGAACAACATAGTTAGTACTTGAGTTTTACCTATCCAGGTTTTAGTGTCTTCAAGAGCATAACAAACAGCACAAGTTGAGACTGAAGAGTTGGGAAAAAAATAATCAAATGGAAAAAAAATGATAGTTTATAAAATTACCAAAAAAGTCTAAACAAAAAAAAGATGTTTAAGGTTTATGGTAGTGTTAGGATAATGATGTCGGTAAAGAAAAGAGATCTGAGGAAAAGTTATGGTAAATATAGGAACAGGGACACATAAGTGGTTGTAATCTTTGTGAGTAACTGCAGTACATGTGTAGTTAATGTGTCTCATAACAAGTAAGCAACATACATTACCAAGGGCCATGGTTTGGGAACTTTTGATCTATGTGTCACTATGTGATTTAGTTCCACTGATTATCTTAGAATGAAATGCACCTCACTGTAATATTAAAGGGACAGTAACATATCAGTAAATAAAAAATTCATTCTTGATCTTTCTGCAAAGTTATAAAAATATAAAAAATATATATATACTGTATATATATATATATATATATATATATATATATATATATATACAGTGAGGGAAAAAAGTATTTGATCTCCTGCTGATTTTGAACGTTTATCCACTGACAAAGAAATGATCAGTCTATAATTTTAATGGTAGGTGTATTTTAACAGTGAGAGACAAAAAAACAAAACAAGAAAAACGCATGTCAAAAAAGTTATAAATTGATTTGCAGGTCAATGAGTGAAATAAGTATTTGACCCCTTCGACTGTGTACTTGGTGGCAAAACCCTTGTTGGCAATAACAAAGTACAGATGTTTCTTGTAGTTGTCCACCAATGTTTCCACCTCCATGTTTGAAGGTGGGGATTGTGTTCTTGGGGTCATAGGCAGCATTCCTCCCCCTCCAAACACAGCGAGTTGAGTTGATGCCAAAGAGCTTGATTTTGGTCCCATCTGACCACAACACTTTCAGCCAGTTCTCCTCTGAATCATTCAGATATTCATTGCAAACTTCAGACGGGCCTGTACATACTTACTTAAGCAGGGGGACCTTGCGGGCGTTGTGTGTTAACAATTGTTTTCTTGGTGACTGTGGTCCCATCTGCCTTGAGATCATTAATAAGATCTGTGTGCTTCTGGGCTGATTCCTCACCATTCTCATGATTGTTGAAACTCCACAAGGTGAGATCTTGCATGGGGCACCAGACCGAGGGAGACTGGCAGTTATTTTGTGTTTCTTCCATTTGCGAATAATTGCATCAACTGTTGTCACCTTCTCACCAAGCTGCTTGGCGAGGGTCTTGTAGCCCATTCCAGCCTTGTGTAGGTCTCAGTCTTGGTCTTGGCCATGGTGGAGAGTTTGTAATCTGATTGATTGATTGCTTCTGTGGACAGGTGTCTTTTATACAGGTAACGAGCTGAGATTAGGAGCACACCCTTTAAAAGAGTGCTCCTAATCTCAGCTTGTCACCTGTATAAAAGACATCTGGGGTCCCGAAATCTTGCTGATTGATAGGGGATCAAATACTTATTTCCTGCATTGACCTGCAAATCAATTTATAACTTTTTTGACCTTCGTTTTTCTTGTTGTTTTTTTTTGTTTTTGTTATTCTGTCTCTCACTGTTAAAATACACCTACCATTAAAATTATAGACTGATTATTTCTTTGTCAGTATTATTTTTTTGCACGTCCCAGCTCGGCTTCCCAGAATGCAGTGTAATAACTGTTTTTCTCGGAACTCTGAGCTGGAAGCAGGTTTTTTAACTTGTTTTAGACATTCAAATGTGAACACAGATGTACTTTTTATTTACTGTACTACTATACGGTGGAGGGCTTCTATCGCTCTTTTGCCCACAAAATTATAAATGATTGTTGTGGTGAACTACCTAATCATAAGGTCCACAACACAAGCTGAGATCTAGCTCCATGCTGATGATAGCCAGTAAGCTTGAAACAGCTGTACATGGATAGGATACTCAGCCTGTGTTTAATCCAACCTTGGCTTTGCATTAAAGCTGTGTAATACAGCATGCATAAGCTTAAAGGAAGCCATGTTTGATAATGGCTAGGATTGAAGAGTGAGGCATTTGTGGGCACATTTCCATGTTCCAGCTCAGCTTCCCAGAATGCAGTGTAATAACTGTTTTTCTCAGAAAATATATAAAGAAAAATGATAAATCCATAATTTATAAAAAAAAATATACAATGATATAATTAAAATATTATTTTAATGTTATATAGCATGCTTTGAAACGGAACCGACTAATCTAAGACAAGGCGTTTCGATTCAAAACCTTGTGAAGATTTATAAAGCCGGCAAGAAGACAGCAGTGGATGGTCTCAGTGTCAACTTCTATGAAGGCCAAATTACATCCTTCCTTGGTCACAATGGAGCTGGAAAAACCACCACAATGTATGTTTTTCTTTATCCTAAAAAAAAAAATTAGAATGTATGTGTGTTGGGGATTTTTCTGTATGTTTATTAACATGTTTGTTATCAATTACTTTTGCAAACATGCAACATAAATGATGCATATGTAATACACTACTGTAAGGTCTTTGTTTATTGATAATATAATTATTCTCTGCACATTTTGATAATTGCAAACTGAGTTTCTGTTGTATATGTTTTACTATTTTAGCCCAGGAAAGTAATTGTGAAATTTTTCTTTTCAGGTCTATTTTAACTGGACTTTTTCCGCCTACGTATGGGACTGCTTATGTTTATGGAAAAGATATTCGAACAGAGATGGATTATATTAGAAAAGACATGGGGATGTGTCCACAGCACAACGTACTCTTTGATCAGTAGGTTAATCTTTCCTGACAATGAACAGGAATTTTAAATTTAAATATTGTCTAGGGAATGCATTGGCACAAACATCTAATCAATATCTGTTGATGTCTTTGTATTATTCAAGATTTGTGTGATGGACTTTACTAGTTTGCAAATTTAACACAATTAAAAAAACTAAGAGCAAAACAAAAAAAAAGAATATTGTACTTTTCAATATTGTCATACTTTTTTGCAAAGATTACAAAAATCACAAATATGAATACTTAAATTGTGAGAGAAATTCAAACCTTGATTAAATAAAATACCTTTTTAATAGATAATCTATTATACAGTTTCTAGGGTTTATTTTAAATTTTTTTTGATATAAAGTAACATATTATAGTATTCAATTGTTAAAATACCATGTGAGATTAATAATGGAAAAACATTGTGCCTTAATAAATGTTATTACTCCAGGGGTTACTGACATGCTAGAGAGCCTTCTTCAGTAAACCATCTTCCAGAATATAAGAATAGTGATAATTAAAATAAAATAGGTGTTAATAAAATACTATTAAACACACACCAATGTATGTCAATGCAATTTTTCATTATACAAAATGCACAAATTGAAAATTGAATCAAATATGGTATAAATATATTTATTTTTTATTATGAATTGGACATACTGTGTTCGAGAAATTGTGTATTTAAGAATGAGGATTTGAAGTTAATCATTTTCATACAAATAAACAATTTATATTATAAAAACAATTTTGGAGAGTACTACCATTTTTGGAGGCTTCTGTAATTTCACTTCTGTATAGAAGTGTACAAATTAAATATTTAACCTATAGTTAACACAAACACAACAACTTTAACATTGTTCACATTCCAGTAGAATTGATTAAGAAACTATGGGGTGTATAGTTTTGTTCTAATAGATTACCATGTAAGCTCTCTAGGACACAAAAAAAAAGTATTTTGATGACAGCACAAACAACAACGTGGCATGAAATGCCAGATGATGCTGGTTGAGAATAGAAGATTTAGAGGCAAAAGTTCAGAAGGTTCTGATTCCACAACAAAAATCCATAGACCTTGCTTAGAAGACTATACTCAGTTTCGGAGATTGTACCTCCAAAATAATATTAATAAATTAGAAAGAAACTAAAATGGTGCGTAGTCAAAAAGACAAAACACACCCTTAGATTGTAAGTTTGCGAGTTTTCAATTGTGTGTCCGTGTCTTGGAAACAAGCACTATGTACATTTGATTATATGCTCAAAAACAGGGCCCTCCATTCTTTAAGGTGTTAAGTTTGTTTTTTGCCATGTACTAACCCCCTGTACAGCGCTACAGAATATGTTGGCGCGATATAAATAAAGATAATAATAATAATAATAATAATAATAATAATAATAATAATAATAATAATAAGGATGTTAAAGAGAATCAGGGGTGTAGGAGCCAGAATAATTCTGGGGGGGATAAAACTCATTGTATATACAGTCCATAAAATAGCTTGTTAACACATACAGTATCTCACAAAAGTGAGTACACCCCTCACTTTTTTGTAAATAATTTATTATTTCTTATCATGTTACAACACTAAAGAAATGACACTCTGCTACAATGTAAAGTAGTAAGTGTACAGCCTGTATAACAGTGTCAATTTGCTGTCCCCTCAAAATAACTCAACACAAAGCCATTAATGTCTAAACCGTTGGAAACAAAAGTGAGTACACCCCTAAGTAGAAATGTCCAAATTGGGCCCAAAGTGTCAATATTTTGTGTGGCCACCATTATTTTCCAGCACTGCCTTAACCCTCATGGGCATGGAGTTCACCAAAGCTTTACAGGTTGCCACTGGAGTCCTCCTTCACTTCTCCATGATGACATCACAGAGCTGGTAGATGTTAGAGACCTTGTGCTCCCCCACCTTCCATTTAAGGATGCCCCACAGATGCTCAATAGAGTTTAGATCTGGAGACATGCTTGGCCAGTCAATCACCTTTACCTTCAGCTTCTTTAGCAATGCAGTGGTTGTCTTGGAGTTGTGTTTGGGGTCGTCATCGTGTTGGAATACTGCCTGCAGCCCAGTCTTCAAAGGGAGGGGATCATGCTCTGCTTCAGTATATCACAGTACGTGTTGTCATTTAGGGTCCCCTCCATGAACTGTAGCTCCTCAGTGCCGGCAGCACTCATGCAGGCCCAGACCATCACACTTTCACCACCATGCTCTACTGTAGGCAAGACACACTTGTCTTTATACTCCTCAGCTGGCTGCCTCCACACACAAAATAAGTTTATCTTGGTCTTAATGGACCACAGGACATGGTTCCAGTAATCCGTGTCCTTAGTATGCTTGTCTTCAGCAAACTGTTTGTGGGCTTTCTTGTGCATCATCTTTAGAAGAGGCTGTGACAACCTGTGAATGGGGTATGATAAGGGCCTATTGCCCAAACCTCTCCCCACAGGTGTGCCCAGTTCGTTTTACCTCTGTACAGCAGGATGAATTCTCAGCCCTTGAGAGATGTCTGTGATCTTGTGTAGCATAAATATATTTTTAAGTTCTGAAAAGAACTTACTCCAGCAAACAGTATCAGTAATGAAATTCGCACTTTAATTATGTGAACCAGTTAAACATCTTACTAAAACCACCAGACATATTTATACCATATTCGTATTAACGAAAAGCCAATCAGTTAAAATTTGCATCCATGGTTACCCCAATTACCTTCTAGTTCACGATATGACCCATGCCCGAAGGTCTAATAGAATCAGCCATTGTTTTCCCTTTCCCCCGCTGTATTCTTGGTAGGGGGTAATTACACACAATAGTCATAGAGACACCAGACTAAGGGCTTGCGATATCTGACTTCTAGGGGTCCGCTATCTTCCTACTCTAGTTATTAAGGGACTAGTCCAGTACTATGAAATATTGGGCATATGCAATATTTCCCTTGTAAGTGCTAGATCCCCCAAAGCACAATATAGACATACATCCCATTACTCCTATCATGTGCTCACGCACACCCCAACTATAAACATGGGTACCATACTACCTGGGCAATTTCCACTACCCTATGCTTTAAACAGGCATAACATGGAATAACACACAAATCACAATATCCCCAATGTTTACACATCTCAGTGGGCTCCTTTCCCCTGGCACAATAAGCCTATCTTATAAGGCTGAGGTCATCAGTCTGTAAGGTATTGCACAGCTTATACCTCGGCATGCTACAGCCATGACAGAGGCTTCCTTCTGGGACGACAGCCATGCAGACCAATTTGATGCAGTGTGCTGTGTATGGTCTGAGCACTGACAGCCTGACCACACTCCCTTCCACCTCTGCAGCAATGCTGGCAGCACTCATATGTCTATTTCCCAAAGAAGCAGACCATGATCCCCTCCCTTCCAAGACTGGGTTGCAGGGCAGTATTTCAACATGATAATGACTCCAAACACATCTCCAAGATGACCACTGCCTTGCTAAAGAAGCTGAAGGTAAATGTGATGGACTGGCCAAGCATGTCTCCAGACCTAAACCCTATTGAGCATCTGTGGAGCATCATGGAGAAGTGGAAGAGGACTCCAGTGGCAACCTGGGAAGCTCTGGTGAACTCCATGCCCATGAGAGTTAAGGCAGTGCTGGAAAATAATGATGGCCACACAAAATATTGACACTTTGGGCCCAGTTTGGACATTCCCCCTTGGTGGTGTACTTACTTTTGTTGCCAAAGGTTTAGACATTAATGGCTGTGTGTTGAGTTATTTTGAGGGGACAGCAAATTTACACTGTTATACAGGCTGTACGCTTACTACTTTACATTGTGTCATTTCTTCAGTGTTGTCACATAAAAAGATATAACAAAAGATTTACAAAAATGTGAGGGGTATACTCACTTTTGTAAAATACTGTACATAAAAACATAGAAATATAAGTGTGTGTGTGTGTGGGGGGGGGGGGGGGGGGTTGTCCCCTCAGGCCCTTTACCCATGGAGAGAATGGTGATATTACAGAAACCCTCAGTTATATTAAGGGATTTTATAAAGATCATTAGAAGTATTTTTCTAAAAAAGGAATGCATAAATAAGAAGTCATGATTTCATGTTAGGCAGTAGAAATCTTGATTGTTATATGCAGTTAAGTTACAATTCTCTGTTTCCTTTGCATTAATCTAATCCTAGATTTTTTTTAAATAAAAAATACATTTAAAATGTGAATTTTGTGCATATGTAATACATACATGATTATAACGTATAATAAAAATAGTATAATAATTATAATTTATATATATATATATATATATACATATATATATATAATTTTAATATTATTAGTCCTGCTTGTCATGCCTAAAATTTAATATCATATTTCTGCCTTTATCCTCATTGCAAAAATAGGCTTACAGTGGAAGAACACATTTACTTTTATGCACGACTAAAAGGATGTGATTCTAATCAAGTGAAGGAGAGTATAGAAACGATGATAAAAGATGTTGGATTACCACATAAGAGAAAGGAGTTGGTAAAAAATCTTTCAGGTACAGTTCTGTACATCTATTGTTTAAGTATGTTTGTGCACCGAAAGAAAATATATAATTTTGTTTTAGTAGAGTTGTTATTTTGCTTTGTCTTAACAGGAACTGAGTTATAGGCTAACAGGTTGAATGTTCAGCATGTGAAATGTTGTTACTCAAGGCTGGATCTAGGACACATTTTTTTCAATATCTATCTGTCTATCTATTATGGGGGGCATCATGGAGAAGTGGAAGAGGACTCCAGTGGCACATCCTCCTTCCTTTTCAGGTTCAATTTAGTACTTCAACTTGGTCTTCAACCTCTGAACACCCTCCCTCCCTGCGTCTTTCTCAGCCACCCTTGATTATTCTTTTGTTTTTAGAAAAATACACTTATTTGTAATTTCCCCTAATTTCATACCATCCCAACCTACTTATCCTGGCACCCTTTATCCATTACTGCTTTATTGATGTGTGACCATTCAGTCTGGCCTCCTGCACTCCCTCTGCAACAAACTACGTCTAACTTTGTAAATGGTTTTTTTTCAATAACTTTTTTCTATAAAATTGTAAAGTGCTATATAAATGTAACTCAGTAAAGGGAAGTACCATATATACTTGAGTATAAGCTGAGTTTTTCAGCCCTTTCTTTAAGGCTAAAAAGGGCCCTCTCGGGTTATACTCGAGTCACTCTCCCCCCCCCCCCCCCGTGTCTCTCTAACCCCCCCGTGTCTCTCTAACCCCCCCGTATCTCTCTACCCCCCCTGTGCCTCTCTAACCCCCGTGTCTCTTTCCCTCCCCCCTCTTCATCCTCAACCCCCCTCCTCATTCTAAACCCCCCTAAATACCTCCCGCTCTCCCTTTCCCCTCACTTACCTGCTTCTGCTCTGGCCTCCGCTCCTTCTTGACTGGCACCCGGTATATGCTAATGACGTGTCGGGCATGTGACGTCACATGCGCGCCGGGTCAAGAAAGAGCAGAGGCCGGAGCAGAAGCAGGTAAGTGAGGGGAAAGGGAGAGGTATTTAGGGGGGTGTAGAATGTGGAGGGGGTTTAGAATGAGGAGGGGGGTTGAGGAGGTGGGTTGAGGAGGAGTTGAGGTTGAGGAGGGGGGTTGAGGTTGAGGAGGGGGTTGAGGAGGGGGATTGAGGATGGGGGGTTGAGTAGGGGGTTGAGGATGAGGGGGTTGAGGATGAGGGGGTTGACGAGGGAGGTTGAGGATGAGGAGGGAGGATGAGGAGGGAGGTTGAGGAGTGGGGTTGAGGAGGGAGGTTGAGAATGAGGAGGGGGGTTGAGGAGGGTGATAAGGGAGTGGGGAAGAGACACAAGGAAGGGAGAGGGAGAAAGAGACACAGGGAAGGGAGATGGGGGAAGAGACACTGGAGAGAGAGGGGGACACAGAGAGCACAAGAGGGACACAGGGGGCAGCACATTTTCCACCCTCGGCTTATACTTAAATTGTACTTAAATTGTGATCTGGCCAATTGAATAGGGCTCTATAAAAGCACAGAGCATATCATTTTTACAGAAGTTTTTAGTTAGTGAAGACCTTGCTTTTGGATAGAAGTTCAATAACTAAAAACTTCTGTAAAAAACATATGCTCTGTGCTTATATAGAGCCGTATTCAATTGGCCGGATCACAATTTACTAAGACTGGTAGTTTGGGTTTGCCCCCAATGATTAAATTAGAAATGCATGAATTGCATATTATCAGATAAATATTTGCTCATTTGATAATTGACAATGATTGTGAATTAATCTCATCTAACATAGGTCTATGTGTAGTTCAGTTCTGTAGATGAACCCTTTGCTACTTGTTCTCAGACCTCCACCAGTTTGAATTTGTCTCTTACCAAGATTGAATTGTATATTGTTTTAGCAATAAAATACAGACCAGTACGTGGCTAAGAGTCAGTGTATTGGTAATTCTATAAAAATGAATTTTTCCCTCAAAAAATAGATTTAACATACGGTAATCTAATAAAATCTCCTAATAATATGAGGCAACTATAAATAAAATAAAATAGTTTCAAGTAATTGAATCTAAAATTGTCATTGCGGAATTGAAAGCATACTCTGACAAACTGATTTTTAAATGCTTTGACCTAATTTGCCTTTGTTAATTAACTGTAGCATTTCAGCTCCTTTACAGATGCGTGCAGAATTAGATTAATTTTTCTGAGCTGTGTCTACATTGCAGTAATTTACTGAGACGATCCAAGTTAAATTAGTTACTTGATACGTACTCTTACATTACACATAAAAGGCATTAAATAATTTGAAAATATATTTTGAAAAGTTACAATCTTACTTTTAAAGGGCCGGTGGAAGGATCAGGTAAAGGGCTTTGTTTAGTTCTCTACTTCTTAGTTCAAGAACTGTTTATAAGTTCACAAATAAAGCCTATAAAGTGAATGAATGGTAACATGCCTGAGGTGCTGGGTTTGTCTCCACACCCCTCCCGTCACATGATTCACATCGTTTTTGTCTGGAAGCAATTTAAGTTTAAATATTCAGGACTGATGGTTTAGGCCTTCCTTTATTATCCATTTAATGAATATCAGGCAAAAAAAGAAAAAGAAAAACACTCATATTACTCATGACATGAGATGGGGACAAGATAACACACAACATAGCTTCAGTGGCTTTGAGGCAAACAATGTAAGTGACTGTATTGTTGACTTTGTATAGATATATATTTATTGTGTTAACAGCATGTGAACTAGATACTCACAGCCCTTTATCTGGCGCTAACACTATATCTTTCATTTTTCTTCTATACTGCAACTTCGGAAAATAGTAGGTGAAATTCTGTTGAGGTTAATTTGGCCTATTCCTGCTGCTTTATGCTGTATCTTGCTTTATAATATATTTTTTTAAATTTGTATGAAATATCTCCACAAAGAGAAGGTATGAAAGTGTAAACTCTGTAACAATGGTACACATCAAATATAATTTCATAAGACGGTATACATGTTTTATTATTGTTGTATATTACAGGTGGAATGCAAAGAAAACTGTCTATAGCTATTGCTTTTATTGGAGGATCAAAAGTCGTCATACTGGATGAGCCCACAGCAGGAGTTGATCCGTATGCCAGAAGAGGGATTTGGGATTTGCTGCTAAAATTTAAACAGGGTATGTGAACATAAAAGGTGTATTGACACTTGGGGGCGGCTATGAAATTCCTTTTAATCATAAAGGTTTCTCCTTGATAAATTCAATTCACCAAGTACCAGTTGTATTAATACACATTTTAAACCGATAAAGTCATTTTAAAAAGTGTGTTGTTCCTAAGGAAAAGCGGGCTGGTTGCAGCAGATGTTCTAAAAAAACTAAAGAAACATTTTTCATAGACTACAGAGCTTTAAAAACCCTAAAGGTTTCTTTTTCAAGATTTCTTCTTTGAAGGTTTCTTCAAGTGAACAATGAGACTTCAATTTACATTCAGTGATTTCAGTGTCAAGAAGTTACAATGTATTAAAATTCTCCAACTTCTGTTATAATCAGTTATTATCATATATAATGCAGCCATACTCTACTATGTGTTAAAACACTACATGTAAAGAAAACCAAATTCCCAATTATAAGATGGCTTTGGATTCCAACAGCAGTTTCTAACTTATCTATTATTTCATTTTTTTATTATCATCATGAAATATGTATAAAGTGCAGATATTTTACAATGCACTATACAGTTAAAGACAGTAAAAAATGTATTTAGAGGTCAGCCAACCAAGATTAGGGTACAACACTAAGGGGTAGTTGTGTAGAATAGTGGTTCTCAACCTTTTATGATTTGGGCACCAGCTGGTCAACATCCAGGGCTCAAGGGGATCGGCTGTGAGATCCAATATATTTTTAATAGAGTGATGCGTCACATGGCTTAATTAATTTTAATAGGTAAACTACTTAGAAGTTCCTCTATAATCTGTCTAAAACTGTGAGTAATGGTGAGGGTATGTATAAAATGTTAGGCTCTCATCATCCCTAGGGACCAAAAGATAAAGTCTCAGGAAACAGCTGTTCAGAAGCATTGAAGTATAAGGTTATAAAACATTATATGGGATTGAATGTTAGTTGTAATAGAGTAGTGGATGTAGGGCCATTGTGTTGTATGATGGACAGAAAACAGTAGTAAATAGATGAGTGATAATGCTGGGGTGGTGCCATTTGCACTTAATATGGGAGGTTGATGGTCTAGTGTGAAAATGTTGTATGTATGGTTTCAGGGTTGGGGATGACCACTGTGGTCACATCTTTTCAATAAACATCTTAATGGGTAAATGTTTTTAAAATTAAAAAAAAACAAAAAAAAACAGCCTTTGTATTATTTATATGTATATGCAATTATTCTTTACTGAGCCTAGTTCCTACAGCTGTTGTTTCAACCAATGAGCATTCATTAGACCTAATGAATTTATTACTAGCTGTAGATGCCACATTCCTAATGTGTTGATAGAAACTTCCTGGCTATTTAAAGACCTCTTGCTTCTCTGGAAGTAGATCACTTGGAAATGGTGGATTCCATAGCAGCATCATTTCATTTAAAAGTAAAATATATTAGAGTATTTGTTTACATTCTAAAAACATGTTGCCTATTTTGAAGTGTAGCTCTTCAAAATGTATATATTTAAAGGACTCAATCATGGACATAAATATTTTATCTCAATGAATAGTTAATACATAATTATATATAACTATCTTTAAAAATGTAGCCATTTAAAACTTATTGATGATTGAAAGTACCAATCTGTGATTTAAGGTTTCAACTCAATATGTGTAGCTATGGGCTGTTTAAATGGCCCATGGCTACTGACAAGCCGGCAGTCTTTAGTACATCTAGAACTAATAGAAACATTGTATGCATGAGCTGTGGATGCTGCTTGGAAGATTTGCTTTTAAGCACTTGTTAATAAAATTATATTTAGAAATGCAAATAAACACGTAGGTAGTTAAAAACAGGGAAACTTCCATTAACATTTAAAACTATGAAAATGTGTGAAGAGACTCAAAGAGCTACATATAGAATTCCACAGAGTAGGTGCAGAATTGGAAAAGTCCTTTAGGCCACGCATTGTGGGCTGTGGAAATTAGCTTAGGGATTGATTTTAAGGTTTTTAGATGATGGCCAAGTTTTTGAAGCTGATCCTCAGGGATGAAGCAATTTGAGGCTATATAGACTACTGAGCACTAGTTGCCTCATCTTTGTTCACACAGCGTTTGATCTAAACCATGGTTTGGTGGGTCTTGAGGCTGGGTTTGGGATCTACAACATTAGGCACCATATTTGGAATAGTGTTATGTTATGAACAGGAAATGTCAGTTATTTGAGGTTGGTAGAAGAGGCTAGACATCAGCAATAACTAGCATGTTAATATAGAGGGGAATACGTGTAATGAACCCTTGAACTCATGGACATATAAAAAAAATGGCAACTGGACCTTGATAAACACTGGCCATTTGGATACCTGATCTAAGGGCTATTCAAATGGGCATCAGGGCTTTGGGTCTATCTCACATTTTTTTACACAACAGTTATTTTATATGTAGAATGTGTTTTGGGGTATAACGGTTTCATTGGGCTAATAAAAATATTTTGAGGTTAGTAGGTGATGCCCAGTTTGCTCTCAGCCCCAGTACCAGGTTAGGGTCAAACTTGTGTTAAGCGATAGATTAGGCTCCATAGAGATTAGTTTCTCTATGGGAGGTTCACAAACCTGATTAAGACATCAAGCATGATTAACACGGCTGTCAAAACAGCCACTGAAACACTTGTTTCAATAGACAAACGACAAGTGTTTAATATAATACATTGTCTAACCCATTGTTATGTGATTATTGTTGGGATTGTTTGCATTATTATGTATGTAGTTACATTTTTTGCTTTTATGTGACAGTTCTAGCAGTGCTTTACTTCTTTTCACTACCCGTACAGGGGTGATAGTAGGCTAAATAAGCAGTGTTTTTAGCTGTGTGTATGGCTTTTGGTTTTAACCTTGTCTCATTGCAGGATCTTTAACTGTTTCAGGATTTTCTTGCCTTTAATAGGATTGCATGTATATACCTTTATTATAGGGAATAGTCAGTTTGTGGGGCACACCATAGCCCTCCAGATAGGAGGTCTCCACAATGAGATAATGGACTGTTGGTGACTTTATTCATCCCCCCCCCCCCCTTGTTATTTTGAATATATGTTTATGTTGTAGTTTTTGATAATCAGGGTATTATAGCCTTAAACAAAGACGCTCTTAGCGTCATTATTGTACATCAAGCAAGCTTGAGCATATATTCAATATGTATTTTTGACAATTGGGTCATTATTGTCTTGCATTTTGACCTTTACCATGGTCATTTTAACTCTTGAGTAATTCAATGTGATCCTGCAGTTTTTGTTTTGCAGCATATTTTTAGTTTTTTCAATTGTGTAATTGTGTAAAATGTTTCTTTTTAAGGTTTGAGCTAATGTAATATCTTTACATTTTACTAGCTTGTCCAAGCTTGCCACAGCTTTCCTCCCCAGTAGCAAGCATCTTTTAATTTCATGGCTACAGTCATCTGAAAAGATCATGGATCCCAAAAAAAAAAATCTGTCATTGCCTCCAAGTCTTCCCCATCTATTTGCCAGGACCCGAGACTGCTGTTTGCCATAATATTCATTTTTTTAACATTGAGCAGCTTTCACCCTCATCAATAGGCCCTTTAGTTCCTCCTCACTTTCTGCCATCAGAGTAGTATCATCCACATATCTGAGGTTGTTGATATTTCTTCGAGCAATATTGATTCCTGCTTTGTATTCATCCAGTCCGGCCTTACACATGATGTACTCTGCATATAAGTTGAATAAATAAGGTGACAATATACAACCTTGTCATACACCTTTTCTGATCTTGAACCATTCTGTTGTTCCATGTTGGGTTCCAACTGTGGCTTCTTGGCCCAGATACAGATTATTCAGAAGCAGGATGAAATGATCCAGTACTCCCATCTCTTTAAGACGTTGACACATTTTGTTGTGATCCACACAGTCAAAGGCTTTAGAATAGTCTATGAAGCAGAAGTAAATTTATTTCAGGAACTCTCTTGCTTTCTCTATTATCCATTGGTCATAGGCAATTTGATCTCTTGTGCCTCTTTCTCTATGGAAACTGGCTTGTACATCTGGTGGTTTCTGGTCCATATGTTGTTGGAGTGGAGCTTGAAGGATCTTAAGCATTTTACGTTGCTTGCATGTGGAATGATAATTGTCAATCTTTAGCACTGCCTTTTTGGGGGGATTTGGCTATAGACTGATCTTTTCCAGTCTTTTGGCCACTGTTGAGTTTTCCAAATGTGTTGGCATAAGGCAAGCAATACTTTAACCGCATCATCTTGTAGAATTTTTTAAAAGTTCAATTGGACAAATTATTGAGATCATCACTGCTGTTAAGATCCTTCCTGTATAGATCTTCTGTGTATTCCTGCCACCTCTTCTTTATCTAATCTGCTTCTGTTAGGTCCCTGACATTTTTGTCTTTTATCACGCCCACTTTGACATGAAAGGTTCCTTTGAGATCCACAATTTTCTTGAAGAGATCTCTTGATTTACCCCTTCTGTATTCTTCTTTAATCACTTTACATCGTTCATTATAGAATGTCTCCTTGTCTCTGGCTATCCTCTGGAATTCTGCATTCAGTTGGATAAATATTTTCCTATCTTCACCAGCTTTTCTTTTCCTTCTTTCTCGGGTTACTTTCAAAGCCTCATCAGACAGCCAGTTTGTCTTCTTAGTTTTCTTTCTTTTAGGGATATTCTTTGTTGCTGTTTTCTGGATAATGTGGCAAACTTTGGTCCAAAGTTCTTCAGGCATCCTATTTTCCATGACTAGTCCATTAACCTCCTCTAAATATTCACAAGGAATATTATTTCTTTCGTATCTACTTGGTCTGATGATTTTCCCTCTTTTCTTCAGTTTAATTTTGAACTTTGCAATAAGAAGCTCATGGTCTGAGCCGCAGCCAGCTCCAGGTCTTTTTTTTTGCTGACTGAATTTCCCTGCATAATCCTGATCCTCAGTTTTTTAACTCTTGGCTACATTCACTATTGCTGCAGATATCAACCTTTCTGTCTGTTTATTGTGTATGACCATTTGCTACTGCCACTGACTAGGGTCTGCCTGGTTACACTGTTTCTGACTGTTCTGCTTTAGTCTTCCTGCACATGCAAAATAGAATCCACAACACTGCACATGTGATAAATTGAACAAAAGACAGATTGGGAGATTACTCTGATTAGGAAAAAAATCCACCTTTTTCTTGTCATTAGTTATGAACCAGATAATGATCAAATTCTGAACCACGTGCATCTTTCATCAAACACCCCAATCTTTATCAACACATGCCATAATAATTTCTTGAGGAAAGGAGGTGGATCGGTTAAGTTATCAGTATTATTATATTTTTAAAAATGATGAATGATAGCAAGGAAATAATTTAACTGTGGCATAAGTGGGAATATGCAGGTGTGTAATACACACTTTCTATCATTGTACTTGATCTGTATGTTAATTTCACTTTACTAAATGTTCTAAACATCTTTAATTTCTAAATGTTAATAGACACTGCAATGAATAAGGCATCCATCCAATGATATAGACATTAAAGTATTTCTGTTGATACAAAATAATGCTTTTTTTTCTGTTAATGATAAACACGTCAATTGAGACGCCAAGATGAAAATGTATACTGGCTGGCAGAAAACAAATAGCAATGAAAAAAATATCTTCAAATTATTCAAACTAATGCAGGGCGAGTCATTCCACTCAGATGATCTCCGTTCATCCATATACTACAGTGTCATGAAATAATCCAATATGTGAGTTATAACAATATTCATGCAAAAAAGGATTACTTGGAGTATAGAGAAACAAATGAATCACTATGCAAGAAAAAGAAATTGAAATGTCAAAATCAGGATGCACTGTTTATATTCAGAATATTTGTGAGAAAAGTCCCAAGGTTTTGAGAAAAAAACAATGAAAGTTAATGGATGCTGCATATTGTGTCATTATTTGTGAAATACAGAAGTTGCAGCTTTATGGATTCAAATATATCATTTTCATCATCAACATAGTGAGTCATGGGAGCAACATGTGGCAGTGCTTAATAATTATTTGAGATGTGTTAAATATGCCCTATGGGTTATCGAGTTGTTACTATATTTTTCAACCACTTCACCCTGTAGTATATCTGGCCCATTTAATAAATAATTGTTTTTGGAGATGCCATCTTCCTGGAGTTTGTTATTAGTTGTCTAACAAAGTATAATCTTTTTTCCTCTCAGCCTAGCTTTGAATATTCATGCAATGGCAAATATTCTACATAGCAAAAAAATGTTATTTGGTAATCCCTGCATATTAACCACCAACTCCAATAAACCCAAATGCAACTATTAATTAGGTTAATCATGTGATTATTATAATAGCTAATGCTCCTCACATAGTCTCCCAGATAAAAAAAAAATATATTTTCCCTTGCAAACTGTTCCCAAGTACCCCCCCCCCCCCCCACCTCCTTTCCTTTTAGCTGGTCAGAAGTTCTAACACCTCGGTCTCATGAGATCTCGCAAGATCTTGTGAGACCCAGTATCAGAAGCTGATGGGGAACGTAATAATCTGAAGGGATTTGCCCACCCCCTCAACCCCCCCTGGTTTCTATGCCTAATAACCTACACATAAAAAACTATGTTTTTTGCAGTAGCATGGCACCACATAGAGGTGGCACCCAGTGATATTGCCCTGTTCACCCCCCAAGAAACAATTTGGTATATTTTATATATTCTTAGATGTAATTATTAAAATGTGACACTGGCATGTTTAAAATCTGGTAATCTGAAACCTGAAAAATAATGTTTTGTGATTTAAAAAATATATATATTTACATTTATTTCAGTATTACCACATACATGTTACAACATTTACAACTATTTTCCTCCAAAATAGCAAAATATGATACAACTTGAGTGTTTCTAGTCCTGCTCCCTTAGGCATGTCTGATCATTTATAATTAAATATTGAAAAAGACTAATAAAGGAAATAGCACTAAATTTGTATTGAAACGAAGAATATGGGTTAAAATAGTTTAATCATTTCTGACTTGAAGGTGTCTGCATTTCTTGGATTCTAGGCAGTTGTTCTGCATATCATTACCCTTTTTATTGAACTATAGTTCTGCAACCTTTTTACAGGCAACTAATTTGATTTAATTTGTTCTAATTGTCATTCTGCTGTAAATGATACAGTGCACTGCAGCATGGCGCCTTAGAACAACTATACTTCCTGAAGAAAAATACAAATAAATCCTGCAAAATAGAAAATCAATCTAAATCCTTTGTAATATTCATTTAAGAAAATGGCTATTGTTTTTAATTGCACGGTAACCTTCTCTTTCTGTCAATGTAACAGCTCAGTCAGTATTTTTATATCTTTAATGTACCAGGTTAAGAAAGCAGTCATTAAATCTACAGTTCTCAGATGATGAACAGAAACTCAATAAGCACTCATTAGTTTTGTTAGAACTTGGCCAGAGGTGGCAAATATATTGTGGATTTTACACTTTCTGTTCTCATCTGACTCTTTGCATTAGCATTAAGTTATTAGGATGCCAATATGCATTTTGCTTTTCCCTGAGGCCTACTTCTAGAGTATTTGATGTAGAATCCAATTTTCTTTTCTAATGTCTTATCTGTAAATTGGATGCGGTCACGTGGCACATACATTTTTAACTAAGAAGTCAGTTTGTCATTTCTATCAATATTACATCTAGTAACAATGCAGAATTGCCTGAAGGAGAGGACTTTGAGACTTTGTACTTCACATTTCAGCTATAAGGCATAAATTATTTGCTTGCTTGCTGTATATCACTAAAATGCATATTTGTTTCAAAGACAATAAACTGGAAATGAGATATCAAGCACTTGAGTGGTTTTCTCATTGGCCAAGAAGGTTATCACACTTATAAATCATGTACACTTGCTCTTCTATACATTAAATATATCTCTGCAGTCTTCTTGAATAGGATTTGTTGGAAATTTCATTTCAGAAAATGCTAAATGAATAAAATCGCAAAACTTTGCAAATATAAAATAAAATAAATTGTACAAAGCACAGTTGTGTAAATCACATCTATGTCCCTTTCAAGGCAATTGATTTTCTATTACTCCTGTGTCAACAATATTTTTTCTGTTAAGATCACAACCAATTAGTCACTAGCAGATGTAGCCTTTATGTATGCTAATTCCCTTTGTGCTTCTGTTGAAGGGCACATCTTGAATTCCTAGTTAAATTATTATAAGACTGCAGTATTTTTTTAACAGTAACATGCAGTAACTGGTGGCAAGTGCAGCCTATTCCTCGCTCTCTGGAGTGATTTAAGAAACAAAAAATGCAACTTTGCCATCTCTAGTATGGCTACATTTATTACAAAGTAATATAATTTTTGCAGTTTTCATGTTATTTGTATTTTCACAGTGCCTTTTTCATTGCTTATTTATGGGACATAACACTGTACAATAAGGTAGTGTTCTCACATAGGACTTGTGACTATGCATATTTTTACAAAGGTTTCCAATATATAGAGGATACCTGTAATGTTTAGGGTTCTGAAAATCCAGTGAAGGGAATTGGTATGTGCTAGAGCAGAGTTGAAGAGTTTTATTAACTCATCAGGAAAAGAAAAAAAATCTGCAAACTGACAAATATATGTCTTGCTTACCTAGGTCCATTTCTTATTGGCCTAGGCCCAAAGGATGTTGTTGTTATTTGAGTGTGTCTGACTCTCCATGACCCTATGGACCACAGCACACCAGGCACATCTAGTCTCTGGTCTTGCTTATCCATCAGTTTCTCTTAGCATAGACACTGAAGTGCGTTGCCAATTCCTTCTACAGCGGGCCGTGATTTGTCTGACCTCTCCTCTCTGACCTGCCCATCTTGAATGATATAGCTCACAGGTTTATAGAAGTACACAAGCTCCTTCACCATGACAAGGTAGTGATTCAGAAGGGGTGACCTAAATACATCCCTGTAAATAAGGGACTTGATCAAAATAAATAAAGAGACATGTAAGAGTGAAAAATGTCAACACTCCATTGTCCATCAGCAGATAAATATATAAAACTTGCTGGTCTAGCAACATAAGAGTTTTATTCTCAAATCAAGCAAATATGCAAAATATATAGCTGACATGCCGTTTCCCTGGTGGTCCAATGGTTAGGATTTAATGCTTTCATCTCTGTGACTTGGGTTCAATATCAGTCAAGGAACCAAGAGGTAACACCACCCTGAAGCCAAGCAGGGTAGAGTCTGGTCAAGATGGGAGACCACCTAGGAATACCAGGTATGCTGTGGCCCACTGGAGAAGGAACTGTCAATACTCTCCAGTTTCTCTGCAATGAAAACCAAGTGGAAAACATGGGGTGTTGCAGTCTATGAGGTCATGGAGAGTCGGACACAACTGAGCGACACAAACATAGCTGACATGTAAAGTAAACCATTGACCAAAAGCTACCTGTTGATAATTGAACAGTCACAGAATAAAATCAGTAAACTTTGGCAATAAAAAGCTTTTATATATGGACTAATTGAAAAGAAGAGAAAAATTATAAAAAAAAAAAAACTGAATTAGATATTAGCACTACAGCATGGACAAACAATTAAAACAAAACCTTTCATCACTGGTGACTTTTTCAGTACATCTGTACCGTGCCAGACCCTGGTCAGTATTTACAATTTTGCTTACATACTCAAACCAATGGCTATTACATTCTAGAAGGAGACTGATCAGCTTGTTGGAGCAAACTTTTTTTACTGCAGCATCTATGTAATGATGTATTTTGGGCCCACAAGGCACTTACATACACACTGATTTACCTAAGACAACCACTCTTTTATATACAAACTAATTAGCCTTTAGTAACACATGATAAGGTTTCCTGGTGGTCCAGTGGTTAGGATTCAGTGCTTTCACCGCTGCAACCTGGGTTTGATTCCAGCCAGGGATCCTGGAGGTCACACCACCTGGAAGTCATGCAGAGATGTGCTTGGTCAGTACCTGGATGGGAGACCACCTAGGAATACCAGTAGCTGGACTACTAGAGAGAGAGCTGGCAAACCACTTCAGTAGCTCTGCCATGAATACCACGTGGATCAGCATGGTGTGCTATGGTCCATCAGGTCACAGAGAGTTGGACACGACTGAACAACGCAATCACAAAAAAACGTGATAACACAAAACCACTGCATTAAAGGTATATGGAAGATTTGTGGATTCTACTAGGTATATAATATACATATGTATCTAGTTATTTTTATGTACTTTATTTTATTAACCTCCCTGGTGGTCTGACCATGTCAGCCTACCCGAATGTTAAAGCGGTACATTCAAAAACACTGACACAATCAGACCACCTTGTTCCGCCTCGCTGCGTCGCCTACGCTCACAGGGACGGGAACCCGGAAGACGGATGTCGGTGTCAGACGGAGGACACTGCCGGAAGGCACTATGCGCTTCAGTGTAATCCCGAGCGTGGCTTGCGGTTACCGCTTTAGGTATCTAAAATTAACCCCGAGCTCGGAATTACCGCTAGGAAGGTTGAGTAGTACTTATAAGCTCTGGTTTTATTTCCTAAAATCAAACAAATAGTCCCTGTATGGATCAGTCCACTGCAGAATATGCAGATATACTGTAGGGCTGGATGTGCATTGTAGTGTCCTTGCCAACCAATCCACAACCATGTCTCAGCAGCATGCTGTAGACTATTGCTGAGACATGGTCACTGATTGGTCAATATGAGACTGCACAGCAAGTACAGCAGAGTCTGTGTCTGTGTGAGCTGCAGAGCAGTACGAAACGGGTAATATTTGTTTGATTTTAGGTAAAAAATGATCTTCTGAACGCTTCATAAAATAAAAATGCATTAAAGGAAATGGATACACAGATACATTATATACCTAGTAAATTGCAGAAACCTTCCTTATCCCTTTAAGTTTTGCTTTAGGGAGACTTCATTCACCAAGGTTTGCAGCTTCAACTGTGCAAGAGCCATTCCTCCAGATTCACTAAGAATCACTATTATGGAGCAATTCTCTGAAGAATGTAATTTCTATTTGCTATGGAGAAAATTGCTGTCAGATCCCTTCACAGTCTCTTATTCATTTGATTGAGTGAGAAGTAATAGCAAACCACAGCCATTTTGTAACAGTTGCCTATAAATTATGGGAGAAATATTTGTAGGTACAAAAATATACAAAAAGAGATTTTACTGACACTGTATATAACTTTATATTTTAGATTTATCCAAGAAGTCTGCCCTTTGCTTCAGATATACTCTCCGATCTCATTCTGTTATTACTGCCTGCTATTATTTTTAGCACCATACCTTTCTTATGTTTTGTGATGGCTCTGACATATTGCTATTTTCTGTTGCGGCTGACAATGAAGATATTTTGTTTGGTCCATTAAAGGTCCAATAAAAAACAAATTATAACCTGT